>CAWUFW010006271.1:0-600000 GCA_963921515.1 Calotriton arnoldi
TTGGCATATCTTGGGGGTGCCATTGGCTGTATGTTGTTTGGTGTGTTTCCCCTGCTGTCCCTGGGACTCCTAGGTCATCGGTCAGCACAGTGATCATGGTTTGTGTGTCCCATTGCTGCCATGGTATGGTATCTGTTCACCTCACATCTGCTGTCTCCACAGGGTATCTGCATTTGTGTGCCCATTGGTGCAAATATGTGGTTCTGCATTCTGATGGTCACTTCTGTCATTGTGTCATTGATGACTGTTGACGGTCTCAGCCCCCATGGGTGTTGTTTGTCTGCACATGGCCAAAGGAATGTTTCATTTGCACTGCAGTATTTGGCTCCCCCAATTTATGTTGCAATGGGACACATACACTACTTTGCCACAGATGAGTTTTTGGTTCTGTGACCAGGAATGATCCATGCAGTTTGGCAGTTGCAGCTCTTTCTTTGTCAACAATTACCTTTTGGTCACTGTGATGATGAGGGTGTAGACCCCATTGCCACAATGGTCAAAATGTGCTTCAGCTATGGACCCCACACTTGCCTTTTGGTCACTGTGATGATGGGGGTTTAGAACCCCATTGCCACAATGGTCAAAATGTGCTTCAGCTATGGACCCCACACTTGCCTTTTGGTCACTGTGATGATGGGGGTTTAGACCCCATTGCCACAATGGTCAAAATGTGCTTCAGCTATGGACCCCACACTTGCCTTTGGTCACTGTGATGATGGGGGTTTAGACCCCATTGCCACAATGGTCAAAATGTGCTTCAGCTATGGACCCCACACTTGCCTTTTGGTCACTGTGATGATGGGGGTTTAGACCCCATTGCCACAATGGTCAAAATGTGCTTCAGCTATGGACCCCACACTTGCCTTTTGGTCACTGTGATGATGGGGGTTTAGACCCCATTGCCACAATGGTCAAAATGTGCTTCAGCTATGGACCCCACACTTACCTTTTGGTCACTGTGATGATGGGGGTTTAGGCCCCATTGCCACAATGGTCATGGGCTGCTTAGCATTGTGGGTGCCACACACATATATGTGTGGCACATGTGCTAGGGGGTCACATTGTATGTTCAAAGTCATGTTCGGTGTTGTAGGCATTTGACACAGCCTACACACGCTTGTCATGGTGGTGGGGGATGTCTTTATCTTGCATTCCCTAGGTTGTGGTGTGCTGGTTGTGTCATGCATTGTCCATCCTATGAGTGGGGGTGGTAGTAGTGGTAGGCATCCTGCCCCCGTGGGTGAGGGTGGTAGTAGTGGTGGGCATCCTGCCCCTGGGTGAGGGTGGTAGTAGTGGTGGGCATCCTGCCCCCTGGCTAAGGGAGGTAGTAGTGGTGGGCATCCTGCCCCCTGGCTAAGGGTGGTAGTAGTGGTAGGCATCCGGCCCCCGTGGGTGAGGGTGGTAGTAGTGGTGGGCATCCTGCCCCCTGGCTAAGGGTGGTAGTAGTGGTAGGCATCCTGCCCCCGTGGGTGAGGGTGGTAGCAGTGGTGGGCATCCTGCCCCCTGGGTGAGGGTGGTAGTAGTGGTGGGCATCCTGCCCCCTGGCTAAGGGTGGTAGTAGTGGTAGGCATCCTGCCCCCCTGGGTGAGGGTGGTAGTAGTGGTGGGCATCCTGCCCCCTGGCTAAGGGTGGTAGTAGTGGTGGGCATCCTGCCCCCTGGCTAAGGGTGGTAGTAGTGGTAGGCATCCTGCCCCCTGGCTAAGGGTGGTAGTAGTGGTAGGCATCCTGCCCCCGGGTGAGGGTGGTAGTAGTGGTGGGCATCCTGCCCCCTGGCTAAGGGTGGTAGTAGTGGTGGGCATCCTGCCCCCTGGCTAAGGGTGGTAGTAGTGGTAGGCATCCTGCCCCCCTGGGTGAGGGTGGTAGTAGTGGTGGGCATCCTGCCCCCCTGGCTAAGGGTGGTAGTAGTGGTGGGCATCCTGCCCCCTGGCTAAGGGTGGTAGTAGTGGTAGGCATCCTGCCCCCTGGCTAAGGGTGGTAGTAGTGGTAGGCATCCTGCCCCCTGGCTAAGGGTGGTAGTAGTGGTAGGCATCCTGCCCCCGTGGGTGAGGGTGGTAGTAGTGGTGGGAATCCTGCCCCCTGGGTGAGGGTGGTAGTAGTGGTGGGCATCCTGCCCCCTGGCTAAGGGTGGTAGTAGTGGTGGGCATCCTGCCCCCTAGCTAAGGGTGGTAGTAGTGGTAGGCATACTGCCCCCTGGCTAAGGGTGGTAGTAGTGGTAGGCATCCTGCCCCCCTGGGTGAGGGTGGTAGTAGTGGTGGGCATCCTGCCCCCTGGCTAAGGGTGGTAGTAGTGGTAGGCATCCTGCCCCCTGGGTGAGGGTGGTAGTAGTGGTGGGCATCCTGCCCCCTGGCTAAGGGTGGTAGTAGTGGTAGGCATCCTGCCCCCCGTGGGTGAGGGTGGTAGCAGTGGTGGGCATCCTGCCCCCCTGGGTGAGGGTGGTAGTAGTGGTGGGCATCCTGCCCCCTGGCTAAGGGTGGTAGTAGTGGTAGGCATCCTGCCCCCCCTGGGTGAGGGTGGTAGTAGTGGTGGGCATCCTGCCTCCCTGGGTGAGGGTGGTAGTAGTGGTGGGCATCCTGCCCCCTGGCTAAGGGTGGTAGTAGTGGTGGGCATCCTGCCCCCTGGCTAAGGGTGGTAGTAGTGGTAGGCATCCTGCCCCCTGGCTAAGGGTGGTAGTAGTGGTAGGCATCCTGCCCCCCTGGGTGAGGGTGGTAGTAGTGGTGGGCATCCTGCCCCCTGGCTAAGGGTGGTAGTAGTGGTGGGCATCCTGCCCCCTGGCTAAGGGTGGTAGTAGTGGTAGGCATCCTGCCCCCTGGGTGAGGGTGGTAGTGGTGGGCATCCTGCCCCCTGGCTAAGGGTGGTAGTAGTGGTGGGCATCCTGCCCCCTGGCTAAGGGTGGTAGTAGTGGTAGGCATCCTGCCCCCTGGCTAAGGGTGGTAGTAGTGGTAGGCATCCTGCCCCCGTGGGTGAGGGTGGTAGTAGTGGTGGGCATCCTGCCCCCTGGGTGAGGGTGGTAGTAGTGGTGGGCATCCTGCCCCCTGGCTAAGGGTGGTAGTAGTGGTGGGCATCCTGCCCCCTGGCTAAGGGGTGGTAGTAGTGGTAGGCATCCTGCCCCCTGGCTAAGGGTGGTAGTAGTGGTAGGCATCCTGCCCCCGTGGGTGAGGGTGGTAGTAGTGGTGGGCATCCTGCCCCCTGGCTAAGGGTGGTAGTAGTGGTGGGCATCCTGCCCCCTGGCTAAGGGTGGTAGTAGTGGTAGGCATCCTGCCCCCCTGGGTGAGGGTGGTAGTAGTGGTGGGCATCCTGCCCCCTGGCTAAGGGTGGTAGTAGTGGTAGGCATCCTGCCCCCTGGCTAAGGGTGGTAGTAGTGGTAGGCATCCTGCCCCCCTGGGTGAGGGTGGTAGTAGTGGTAGGCATCCTGCCCCCTGGCTAAGGGTGGTAGTAGTGGTAGGCATCCAGCCCCCCTGGGTTGGGGTGGTGGCGCGCATTCAGGCCCCTGTGTGCATATGTGGCATTGGTGATGGGCATCCCGCCCCTATGGTGCTGCTGTTGCTGGTGTAAGTATATTCAGATTCCCAGTGTATGTGTGTGATGTGTCGTGTACGTGTTGTATGTGTTTTGTGGTTGGTGTCTGACTTACCTTCTGCGCCGTACGCGTCCGTGCCTGTTCCGGTAGTAGATGTAGAATATTGGTATGATCGGGACGAAGGGATTCATGGTTGGTTCGTGTCGTTCGTCCTTCTCGTTGCTTCGCGTCGTCCTCGTCGCCGCTTCGCTCCTCGTCTGCCGTCGCGCCGTCCTCGTCGGTGCCGTGTTCGTCTCGTAGCCGTGGATCCTGTTGTGGCGCGATTCGGAGCTTATGTGCGCCTCTCCCGGATGCTTTGACGTGCCGTGCGTAGCGACGGGTTCGGCGCGCGTACGGGAAGCGCGATCGTACTTGTCCGGCCGGACGGGGCTGCATTTTCCCTTCCGTGCGACTCGATTCGGCGTTCCCGGATTCGCCTCGGTCGGAGAACAGGACCTGGTTTGGGTGAGTACGGCTCGGCCGGAATTTTTGCTGTTGTGCGCATCGTACTTGCTCGTTCGGTGTGCTGTACTGGATCGGTCGGGAAACTGGCTTTCGCATGGCTTTTTCCCGACCGAATGGTATTGGGTGCGCCTCCGACCGAGATCGGAATCGACCCCTTAGTGTCCAGCATTTTCCCTGACTTAATACTGACTGAAGTGGGAATAGTAATTTTATATGTTTAATGTCCAGCACCTTCTCTGAGTAAATATTTACTGGAGTGGGAATAGTAATTTATATATGTTTAATGTCCAGCACCTTCCCTGAGTTAATATTTACTGGAGTGGGAATAGTAATTTATATATGTTTAATGTCCAGCACCTTCTCTGAGTTAATACTGACTGAAGTGGGAATAGTAATTTATATATGTTTAATGTCCAGCACCTTCCCTGAGTTAATATTTACTGGAGTGTGAATAGTAATTTATATATGTTTAATGTCCAGCACCTTCCCTGACTTAATATTTACTGGAGTGGGAATAGTAATTTTTATATGTTTAATGTCCAGCACCTTCCCTGAGTTAATACTGACTGGAGTGGAATAGTAATTTATATATGTTTAATGTCCAGCACCTTCCCTGACTTAATTTTGACTGCAGTGGAAATAGTAATTTATATATGTTTAATGTCCAGCACCTTCCCTGACTTAATTTTGACTGGAGTGGGAATAGTAATTTTATATGTTTAGTGTCCAGCATCTTCCCTGACTTAATACTGACTGGAGTGGGAATAGTAATTTTATATGTTTAGTGTACAGCATCTTCCCTGACTTAATACTTATTGGAGTGGGAATAGTAATTTTTATGGGGCTGATTCCGATGTCGGACGGACTCAGGTCCGTCCGACATCATCCAGGAGCCGTAACCGACCGACCTGCTGTCGTCGGTTACGGCTCCTGCAGTAGCGATGCGACCGAACCCTGTTCGGTCGCACTCGTATTCTGCACAATGGGAGCATGCATTCCGAGCGGAATGCATGCTTGCATTGTGAAAAGCAGGGGTGCAGTTCATCCCTGCACCATGTAGCCGGCACCCCAAGGTGCCTGCCACCGGGTGCAGGGATCACTAGAGGGGCACCATAGGTGCCCCCAGGCCGCCATTCGGCGGCCTCGCACCCTTGGGGGCCCTACTGGGGGCCCCCAAAGACAGTTACCGACTGCCTTTTCGTGCCGGAAAGACCGGCACGAAAAGGCAGTGAAATACTGCCATCGTACTCCCTCGGTCGTGAAGAGGCGGCCGGGGGAGTACTGAAGGATTCCCGGACGGCGGGTTTGCGTTGGACCCCCCTGTACGCGTAGGCACGCGAGTCGCACACAGGGGGGACCCATGGGTCCCCCCTACCTGTGCATGTACGCCGCGATGCGCATGGACGCGTACACGCTGTAGGGGGCGCCCTTGTCCGCCTCGCACCCATTGAGTCAATGGGAGCCCGCGTACGCGTTGTGCAACCGGCTCCCATTGACTTCAATGGGAGTCCGACCGACTCGAGTCCGATAGCATGCGAATGCATCGTACTCGTCCGGTCGGACTGCTAGGTTCCGATTCGGTCGGAATTCTCTCCGGGTCCGGCTCGGTCAGAGAGATTTCCGGCCGGAATCGGAATCGGCCCCTTAGTGTCCAGCATCTTCCTGACTTAATACTGACTGGAGTGGGAATAGTAATTTATATATGTTTAATGTCCAGCACCTTCCCTGAGTTAATATTTACTGGAGTGGAAATAGTAATTTATATATGTTTAATGTCCAGCACCTTCCCTGACTTAATTTTGACTGGAGTGGGAATAGTAATTTTATATGTTTAGTGTCCAGCATCTTCCCTGACTTAATACTGACTGGAGTGGGAATAGTAATTTATATATGTTTAATGTCCAGCACCTTCCCTGAGTTAATATTTACTGGAGTGGGAATAGTAATTTATATATGTTTAATGTCCAGCACCTTCCCTGACTTAATTTTGACTGGAGTGGAATAGTAATTTTATATGTTTAGTGTCCAGCATCTTCCCTGACTTAATACTGACTGGAGTGGGAATAGTAATTTATATATGTTTAATGTCCAGCACCTTCCCTGAGTTAATACTGACTGGAGTGGGAATAGTAATTTATATATGTTTAATGTCCAGCACCTTCTCTGAGTTAATACTGACTGAAGTGGGAATAGTAATTTATATATGTTTAATGTCCAGCACCTTCCCTGACTTAATTTTGACTGGAGTGGGAATAGTAATTTTATATGTTTAGTGTCCAGCATCTTCCCTGACTTAATACTGACTGGAGTGGGAATAGTAATTTTATATATGTTTAATGTCCAGCACCTTCTCTGAGTAAATATTTACTGGAGTGGGAATAGTAATTTATATATGTTTAATGTCCAGCACCTTCCCTGAGTTAATATTTACTGGAGTGGGAATAGTAATTTATACATGTTTAATGTCCAGCACCTTCTCTGAGTTAATACTGACTGAAGTGGGAATAGTAATTTATATATGTTTAATGTCCAGCACCTTCCCTGAGTTAATATTTACTGGAGTGTGAATAGTAATTTATATATGTTTAATGTCCAGCACCTTCCCTGACTTAATATTTACTGGAGTGGGAATAGTAATTTTTATATGTTTAATGTCCAGCACCTTCCCTGAGTTAATACTGACTGGAGTGGGAATAGTAATTTATATATGTTTAATGTCCAGCACCTTCCCTGACTTAATTTTGACTGCAGTGGGAATAGTAATTTATATATGTTTAATGTCCAGCAACTTCCCTGACTTAATTTTGACTGGAGTGGGAATAGTAATTTTATATGTTTAGTGTCCAGCATCTTCCCTGACTTAATACTGACTGGAGTGGGAATAGTAATTTTATATGTTTAGTGTCCAACATCTTCCCTGACTTAATACTTATTGGAGTGGGAATAGTAATTTTTATGGGGCCGATTCCGATGTCGGACGGACTCAGGTCCGTCCGACATTGTCCAGGGAGCCGTAACCGACCGACCTGCTGTCGTCGGTTACGGCCCTGCAGTAGCGATGCGACCGAACCCTGTTCGGTCGCACTGCGTATACTGCACAATGGGAGCATGCATTCCGAGCGGAATGCATGCTTGCATTGTGAAAAGCAGGGTGCAGTTCATCCCTGCACCCTGTGGCCGGCACCCCAAGGTGCCTGCCACCGGGTGCAGGGATCAACAGAGGGGCACCATAGGTGCCCCCAGGCCACCATTCGGCGGCCTCGCACCCATGGGGGCCCTACTGGGGGCCCCCAAAGACAGTTACCGACTGCCTTTTCGTGCCGGAAAGACCGGCACGAAAAGGCAGTGAAATACTGCCATCGTACTCCCTCGGTCGTGAAGAGGCGGCCGGGGGAGTACTGAAGGATTCCCGGACGACGGGTTTGCGTCGGACCCCCCTGTATGCGTAGGCGCGCGAGTCGCACACAGGGGGGACCCATGGGTCCCCCCTACCTGTGCATGTACGCTGCGATGCGCATGGACGCGCACACGCTGTAGGGGCGCCCTTGTCCGCCTCGCACCCATTGAGTCAATGGGAGCCCGCGTACGCGTTGTGCAACCGGCTCCCATTGACTTCAGTGGGAGTCCGACCGACTCGAGTCCGATAGCATGCGAATGCATCGTACTCGTCCGGTCGGACTGTTAGGTTCCGAGTCCGGTCGGAATTCTCTCCGGGTCCGGCTCGGTCAGAGAGATTTCCGGCCGGAATCGGAATCGGCCCCTTAGTGTCCAGCATCTTCCTGACTTAATACTGACTGGAGTGGGAATAGTAATTTATATATGTTTAATGTCCAGCACCTTCCCTGAGTTAATATTTACTGGAGTGGAAATAGTAATTTATATATGTTTAATGTCCAGCACCTTCCCTGACTTAATTTTGACTGGAGTGGGAATAGTAATTTTATATGTTTAGTGTCCAGCATCTTTCCCTGACTTAATACTGACTGGAGTGGGAATAGTAATTTATATATGTTTAATGTCCAGCACCTTCCCTGAGTTAATATTTACTGGAGTGGGAATAGTAATTTATATATGTTTAATGTCCAGCACCTTCCCTGACTTAATTTTGACTGGAGAGGGAATAGTAATTTTATATGTTTAGTGTCCAGCATCTTCCCTGACTTAATACTGACTGGAGTGGGAATAGTAATTTATATATGTTTAATGTCCAGCACCTTCCCTGAGTTAATACTGACTGGAGTAGGAATAGTAATTTATATATGTTTAATGTCCAGCACCTTCTCTGAGTTAATACTGACTGAAGTGGGAATAGTAATTTATATATGTTTAATGTCCAGCACCTTCCCCTACTTAATTTTGACTGGAGTGGGAATAGTAATTTTATATGTTTAGTGTCCAGCATCTTCCCTGACTTAATACTGACTGGAGTGGGAATAGTAATTTTATATGTTTAGTGTCCAGCATCTTCCCTGACTTAATACTTATTGGAGTGGGAATAGTAATTTTTATGGGGCCGATTCCGATGTCGGACGGACTCAGGTCCGTCCGACATCGCCCAGGAGCCGTAACCGACCGACCTGCTGTCGTCGGTTACGGCCCTGCAGTACGATGGCGACCGAACCCTGTTCGGTCGCACTCGTATACTGCATAATGGGAGCATGCATTCCGAGCGGAATGCATGCTTGCATTGTGAAAAGCAGGGGTGCAGTTCATCCCTGCACCCTGTGGCCGGCACCCCAAGGTGCCTGCCACCGGGTGCAGGGATCAACAGAGGGGCACCATAGGTGCCCCCAGGCCGCCATTCGGCGGCCTCGCACCCATGGGGGCCCTACTGGGGGCCCCCAAAGACAGTTACCGACTGCCTTTTCATGCTGGAAAGACCGGCACGAAAAGGCAGTGAAATCACTGCCATCGTACTCCCTCGGTCGTGAAGAGGCGGCCGGGGAGTACTGAAGGACTCCCGGACGGCGGACGGCTCTCCGAGCCCGTCGTAAGCAATCCGGAATCCGAGTCGGATTCCTTTCTGACCGAGCCCATCGGAATGGCTCGGTCGGAAAGGAACTGCCGGCACGCTCCGGATCCGGTCGGAAGGGCTCCGACCATCGTTCGGTGCCCTTCCGGCCGAAATCGGAATCGGCCCCTAAGTGTTTAATGTCCAGCACCTTCTGAGACTTAATACTGACTGGAGTGGGAATAGTAATTTATATATGTTTAATGTCCAGCACCTTCCCTGAGTTAATATTTACTGGAGTGGGAATAGTAATTTTTATATGTTTAATGTCCAGCACCTTCCCTGACTTAATTTTGACTGCAGTGGGAATAGTAATTTATATATGTTTAATGTGTACCACCTTCTATGATTTAATATTTATTGTAGTGAGAATAGTAATTGTTATATGTTTAGTGTCCAGCACCTTCCCTGAGTTAATATTTACTGGAGTGTGAATAGTAATTTATATATGTTTAATGTCCAGCACCTTCCCTGACTTAATATTTACTGGAGTGGGAATAGTAAGTTTTATATGTTTAATGTCCAGCACCTTCCTGAGTTAATACTGACTGGAGTGGGAATAGTAATTTATATATGTTTAATGTCCAGCACCTTCCCTGACTTAATTTTGACTGCAGTGGGAATAGTAATTTATATATGTTTAATGTCCAGCAACTTCCCTGACTTAATTTTGACTGGAGTGGGAATAGTAATTTTATATGTTTAGTGTCCAGCATCTTCCCTGACTTAATACTGACTGGAGTGGGAATAGTAATTTTATATGTTTAGTGTCCAACATCTTCCCTGACTTAATACTTATTGGAGTGGGAATAGTAATTTTTATGGGGCCGATTCCGATGTCGGACGGACTCAGGTCCGTCCGACATTGTCCAGGAGCCGTAACCGACCGACCTGCTGTCGTCGGTTACGGCCCTGCAGTACGCATGCGACCGAACCCTGTTCGGTCGCACTCGTATACTGCACAATGGGAGCATGCATTCCGAGCGGAATGCATGCTTGCATTGTGAAAGCAGGGTGCAGTTCATCCCTGCACCCTGTGGCCGGCACCCCAAGGTGCCTGCCACCGGGTGCAGGGATCAACAGAGGGGCACCATAGGTGCCCCCAGGCCACCATTCGGCGGCCTCGCACCCATGGGGGCCCTACTGGGGGCCCCCAAAGACAGTTACCGACTGCCTTTTCGTGCCGGAAAGACCGGCACGAAAAGGCAGTGAATACTGCCATCGTACTCCTCGGTCGTGAAGAGGCGGCCGGGGAGTACTGAAGGATTCCCGGACGGCGGACGGGCTCTCCGAGCCCGTCGTAAGCAATCCGGAAATCCGAGTCGGATTCCTTTCTGACCGAGCCCATCGGAATGGCTCGGTCGGAAAGGAATCCGGCCAGCACGTTCCGATTCGGTCGGTGCCCTTCCGGCCGAAATCGGAATCGGCCCCTAAGTGTTTAATGTCCAGCACCTTCTGAGACTTAATACTGACTGGAGTGGGAATAGTAATTTAGATATGTTTAATGTCCAGCACCTTCCCTGAGTTAATATTTACTGGAGTGGGAATAGTAATTTTTATATGTTTAATGTCCAGCACCTTCCCTGACTTAATTTTGACTGCAGTGGGAATAGTAATTTATATATGTTTAATGTGTACCACCTTCTATGATTTAATATTTATTGTAGTGAGAATAGTAATTGTTATATGTTTAGTGTCCAGCACCGTCCCTGAATTAATACTGAGTGTAGTGGGAATAGTAATTTAAATTTTTTTAATGTACAGCAGTTTTTATTATTTAATGCATACTGCATTGGGAATAGTAAATTATATATGGTTACTGTTTAGTATTTTGTATTACTTAATTATAAGTGTAGTGGGAAGAGTAAATTATATATTGTTTATGTTTACCACCTTCAATCAATATTGTTTAAATGTATTGGGAATAGTTAGTGATGTATGTTTATGTACAAATATATTTTTGAATTATTGATTATTTATATAAAATATTTATATAACAAATATGTTATTTGCTGTGTATTTATTTTTTTTATATAAAGAGTTGTAGGAAAATTACTGTATGTGTTTTTATATGTGAAGAAATATAAATGTGTTTTATTATGTGCAGTGATAATGAATTTTTATTGTGTAATTGATGTATAGTTTATAATTTACTAGTAAAAAACCAATATCATTATTTATAGTTAATTAAAATGGTACATTTATTATATTAATATATTTAAGTAAAATATTTAATAATAAGATATACATATAAAAATAAATTAGACATTTTTTATTTTCAAACAAATTTTATTTTTGTATAAGTAGGTAGAAAGAGAAAAAAATAAATTCTTTTATTTATAGAATGGAATAGAAATTATTAAAAATACACAAAATATGTCAATTTTTATTTAAGGAACATAAATTATTTTACATACATTTATTAGTTAATTGAATTTTTAAGGAAAAAAAATGTTATGTTATTATTTTACAAGAGTTGTAACATTGTAATATATTTATACAAATTATATAACTATTTTTGGCATATATATACACAAAGTAAAGCATTGTATGTTTATTTATTATTTAATATTGTAACATTATAATGTTGTAGTGAATATTGTTTATCATTTACAAATAATTAGCACTTTATTACATGTAAATACATTTTTAATTAATATTATTAGTATATAAAATATTAATAATATTAATTATTACATTGTTGTATTGCATGAAATTTCTTTTTAAACAGGTAAGTTTTATTTAACATTTCTACATAATTAATATGTATTTTTTATAATTAATATCATTATAAAAAACATACAATTATAATAATTATAAATATATTTTTATATTTATTATTATTATAACTTTACAAAGTATAATACAATATATAATAATTTTTAAATATAGAGAAAATGTGTACAACATAAGAAAAATATATGTGAAATTTATACTTTGCTATAATGCTTTTTTTAACATTATTCCTTTTTAAACATTTATTTAAGCAGCCATTTTTAGTTTACAGGGACTATTTTGTAACCGCGTACTGTTATTTTGGGTCATTGAGGATCGGAGAAGCTCATGGTTGGAAGCTGCGTCGCGTCGAGCAAGGTAAGGGAAATTTTACTTATTTTTCTAACTTAATACTTATGTTTTAGTGTAGTTAGGACATATATATTGTATTTATAGTTAGGTTGTTGCGTTTTTGATGTGCTGTACTTGTTAGTTATATTTTAGTGAGATGTCGTGAGTTAGTGTTTCAGGCGTAGTGTAGACAGACGATAATATGATTAAATATGTGTTGTTTTGTTGATATAAATTCATGTTATTGTATTTAATGAATGTATTTGGGTGTATTTGTGTGGGTGGGTATGCTTTCAATCTTTTTGCAGCTTCATTTTAATCGACTTTACGTTGGAGACACAGACGCGTTTTTTTAAAAAGAACTGTGTATTAGTTTGTTAAACTAATATTATTATTACAGTTTGTTTTATTTTTCGGTGTTTCCTGGAGCGATTTTTATATTTTTGTATCTTTTCGGGTTTTTGAGGGTTTCCGTTATTTGGATTTCGCCAGGATGGATTTATATAGGACCTGTTGGATTTTTGCATTTTTTTGGGGGCTTTTTTAAACTTTAACATGGATTAACAGATAGATGCAAGGGTTATTACTTTTGGAATACATCTTCTACAGATACATAAACCGTAAGTCTATTTTATTTTTAATTAATTGGGTGGGAAATGTTGTTAAAATTAATAGTGTGTTATAGTATATTGTGATAAATATTATTTATTTGTAAATATATTTTTTTATTTAAAAAATATACATCACAAATAAGTAATATTTGTGAAAATATAATATTAATATATGTGTGTAAAGTGTTTGTTTTGTGAACCAAAAAATGTATAATAGCTGTGGAACTTTAGTTTATAAAATGCTTTTGGCTATTAGGGATAGGTAATCTAGGCCTCTTGTTGATGGGTATAGGGTAACCTGACTTTGCAGTAGCTCAAACATTTTTTAGTTTGTTTAGTTAATTTGGGACATATTTGAGTTACAGATTGTTCCATCCGTAATTCTTGATAGCTTTGTTCTTTTTGTATAGATTGTAGTAGTTTTTGTAGGGTAGGTTTACCTTTGCTTGTTGTTGCTTGGAAGGCATTATGCCATCCTTCAACACTATTATTTGTTTTAGCTTCTTTGTTTAAGGTACTTAGGTACATGTTCCACCAAGGAATGTGGAACTTAGGTTGCCTTCTATGACCTGATCTATGCAATCTTCCCACCCAGGTGTCCTCAAAGTAGTCTAGTAGTGGGCTTATTTTGTCTTCGTTCCTTTTGTAATAGGGGCTGTCTATTAGAATATTGTAGTGCTCTGCTACATCAGTTACAGGTACATATGCTAGTGCTATTAGCTTTTTAATTTGGTAGGCGAAAGTACTGTCTGTAGCATATCGTACAATTAGGGGCCCATTAGAATGTCGGGCGGTAAGCACTACCGCCGTGCTGTCGGAGGCAAAAACCACCAGTTACCGTCCGCCCGCCGCGGCCCACACGCCCGCCCAATTAGGATGTGTAAAATCAGCCAAACACCGCCCGTAAGCCCGCGACGCCGCCCGCCATCAAAGTGCGCCCGTACACGTAGCGGCGCCAGCCAATGGAGGCACACCGTCCGACGAAATCACGTACCGCCCGGTGTACAAATTACGATGCCGCAAACAAACAGCTCCCCCGGCTAAGAGACACCGCACGAGATACCAAGGCGGAAACTCGACCGCTCGAGTACGGACACCAAAAAGGCGGCCCACCCCGACATGAATCCTGCACTCCAGGCCATCCCCATGCTGTACCTGATGCAGCACCTAGGAGTCAACGCGCCGCGGCGACGCAGGTAGGCAGACACACAACAAGGGCACGCAAACACCGCACACAGTGCAAGGGCGGAAAAACTGTACATGGCCCCCCCAGACACCCCTGTGTGGACAGGACACATCCACCACTGCACCCACAAATGTCACACCGGGCAAAATGAAACAACTCGCAACAACCGGGCACACACTACCCGGGACCAGGAACTGACGTCCCCGTCACGGCAACGCAGCGCAGCGGCGATGACGCAGCTACACATGCGCACAACGCAGAGGCCAACTACAGCGCCATGCATGGGCCGCACACAAATAACACAGGCACACAACTACACACACCACACACCAGCCCCACCCTGAACGCACATGTCACGTGGCATTCCGTGCATCAGTCATGTCCCCAACCGGCAACTCACAGGTGCCAACATGACGCCACACAAGTGTACCGAACAGGGCAGTGACGTCACGCCAAAATAGGACACACCCTTGTGTGCATGACATGGCGAAGCACACAGCGGCTGCGACATCACGCCGCAGAATATGTACCTCGTCCGCAAAAGGCACGCCAGTACCATACAAAAATACTAATACCATCCTGCACCCAATACCAATACATGCAATACGTAACATGAAAAAACCCGGGTGCCTGACAACAGGTGTTACCAATTACAACACACACACACAAGGCCCAACGCATAGCGGAAACGCAGCGTGCCGCCCACACACGGGAAAGCAGATAGCACTGAATGGCCTTCCATTCCCACTCTGAAACCACATATCGACAAAACAAGCCGGAGAATACAGCCATTGTCCCAACAACAAGCCAAACAGAGGCATGCCGAGGAAACCGTCCAATGTGCAGATAGCGCACAACATGAAAGAAATTTCTGACCACAAAAAAGAAATAAGACCACTCCTCCATGTGGTTCACATGCAAGTAATCTGGAAGGAGTCAGACACCACTGACCTTGACCATTCATAGAAGCATGTGGGATGAGGACCTGTGTCCTCCGCACAAGCTACTATAACCCAAACCCTGCCTCCGTACGACTATTCCAGATTTCCCAGCATCGTCGGAGGGTGCACTCTGCTGACTGCACAGCCGGCTGGAGCACGCCATCACATCGCCCTGTAGCAAAATGGCAGTCGCACCACACCTACCCAACTACGCCGGACAGATGCAGCTCTACATGGACAGCCTGCTACAGATAGTGGGCTGTGAAAACCTGGCCATGCTGAACGTAAGTTACCGAGTAACTTACCGCATCGCAATGTTCAGCTGCGTCATCCCCGTCTTCTACTGTCGGAGGTGTCCCTTCCACTGTCCTGTGGATTTATGTCTCTCCAACCCGGCATGTCCAAAGGCGGACCTGGTACAACTGTTCGCCCCCTGGACGCACACGACAGGATCTGTTCAGTCTATGGGGGTATGGCGTATGTGGCTGCAATCGGACACACACTGCAATGGGACATGTGTGCCTCCACACAACGGATTCTGGATCACAGTTTCATCGAATGTCATCCAACATGTCCCATCAGGCTCCTACAAGGGACAACTTACGATGAACACATTGACAGCCACCATCCGCTTCATTGGATGGCATCCATGTATAACACCAATGCCATGGAAGCCCTGCTGGAAGGTATCGCATACCTGACAACTTGTCAATTCGTCGGGCCCCGACGCAATACCCCCAATTGAACAATGATGTTCAACACCGTACCTATGCTTGGCTTTCGCACGGACTGGGCAGTCACCTGTACAACAACTATACCATACAACCTGCAACAAACACCACACTATCAACTCCACTGCCATGACATCGGACATTTTCGGGACATTCTCTCTGTTCCTCACCACATCCAATATCTCTGCATGAACAGGGGGAGGCAGAGGTATGGGACTTGTGTACAGTAACCACATGGACAATACTGCACGAACAACTATGCCATAATATGTATCCTGCGCACATGAACATATGCACCGGTCAGTGCACACTAATCTGTCAGCTGTATCACGTGAGAACTGTCACCTCACCTTTGTCTGTACTTCCGTGCCAGGACTTTTGCATGGACAACAAATGCATCCCCCAACAACATGACCCCAGTGAATGTGACATGTTCAGTAGCCACCACATTGCAACAACTAGTGACACGCTGCTGCATGCACGTAGGCTCATGCTCTGATGTCACCCCTCACGCACGTGTGTCGCAGTAACTACTGTAGTAAACCTGTACCATGGAACTGAGATGTACTGTACCTATGATGTCAAGCTGTCCCGTAGGCAAAATGATTACTGTCTGTGTCAAAGTCGAGAGCTCCTCAGTAACTAGCAAATGTACATTAGCATAGCAAGGGCAAGGCAGTTGTAACTCTGAAGCCCTCATTCCACAGTCAACAACTAATCACATCTACCCCTAACCCCTTTTGTATGTGTAATCATGCTAAGTACATCCTCCACATGCATTTCGCTGCCAGTAGTGTCCACTATACTGCATCACAGAGGACGTAAGTCCAAATACATGGCTTGAAGCAAAAATGTGACTCCGCTGAATCATTTCACAAACACAAGTACGAATGAGAGAGGATGAGAGTGTGTGAAGTACACGACAGTCGTGAGATGACCATGTAGTCCACTGTCATTGGATGTCAACGCAAATGAGTAGCCGCAACAGTGGCCACAGTGCAATACCACAGCTCCTGGAGCAGGACTTGTCAGACTCTGAAGGTGCCCGAAAGATCATCACATCAACACTGACGGCCTGGTCACTACAAAGCACAGTCCTACACATGTCTACAATTTCCTACACAGTCTGACCACACACTCAGCAACCAAAAGTAGGAGCCACGCAAAAGCATGCCACAGCAATGCCTGTCAAAACACACACACGACATCAGTTTGGGTGGGCAGCACTGCACAATGAGTAAGAACTGCAGAAAATCTGACATGCACAATTGAACTAGGCACAATCTTGACAGTGACACACCCTGCACACACACAACGTCTGAACCATAACAAGTAGGAGTCATCCTGAATTGCAAGGACACACCCACACACTGCATACCGTGCAACATACAACACACACATCTCATCATATACACAGACCTCAACACGGTTACAAACATCCACCATGGGCCTGGGAAACATATGTGTGTAGTCGACATGGCCACAACACACACACACACCAACGCCACCCCAAACTCACACCACCCACACCACCCACCACCACCTCCCAAATGCACACATTGAGAGTAGGCCATGTGCCCAGGCACAATGCACATCACAAGACTAACATACACCTACACCGCTGGCCACACAGCAAGTAAGCTCACACATGCCCGCATACTCAGCGCATGCTGCCAGTCCACCTGTGGCTAGACTCACACCCTGTGCATTGCGTGCACGCAAACATGACACGGATACATTTACCCAGAAATAACACCAAATA
This sequence comes from Calotriton arnoldi, assembly GCA_963921515.1. Taxonomy (NCBI): domain Eukaryota; kingdom Metazoa; phylum Chordata; class Amphibia; order Caudata; family Salamandridae; genus Calotriton; species Calotriton arnoldi. The sequence goes on from CAWUFW010006271.1 coordinate 17,330, forward strand.
CATGCAGTCAATCCGTTGCACAGAAAAGCAGATTCATCACACACACAAGTAGCAGAGTCTGAAATAAGTGAAGTCCCTGCCACGTGTACAACACATTGGAATGTGAGACCAGACATTGCAATTGCTGAGGTCACATACACGGCATGTGCCCCACTTAACCAAGCACACACTGCAACAACTGCAATCATCAACTACACAGATACAACCGACTACAGGAACAACAGCATCCAGTCACAGATTACATCGACAGGCGGCATAACTCATCAACCCCAGGGACAGTGCCCAGTTCGATGTGCCGAGTAGTGACACGTAGTGCCGCGGATGCAATGTGTGTGAGTGTGCCCTGCCATGGCCAGCCCACACTGCCATGGCAGTCACAATATCCATCACAGCCACCACTGTGTCAGAAGGAGATGTGTGAGTGTGCCTACCAATCTAACAGGATGCCAGTACGACTCGGTGCTGTGTGTGTGCTACGGGACAGGTGCAGGTCCGGCCCTGAGAGAGTAGCACAACTGTGGAAGACACACATGTGTCATGTGAAGCGGGAGTTACGCTTGGCCCAGGTGGGTGGGTGTGACGGGTAGGTGCGCACATGCAATGTTGAAACACACTGTGTTGGGAGGATTCGGGAGCACTAGATTACCGCTGTCTTGGGCATTTGTAAAGACCACCTGTCTGGGGATGAATGTGAACACGTGTGTGCACAACAGGCGGCCACACGAAAGATGCTGCATCAGGTGTAGACGTCAGCCCACCCTCTGTGGACATGCTGGATACTGCTGTGCGTCCGCCAGGCCCTTGCCAAGGCACGCACATCCCCTGTCGACCAGGTGTACCCCCAACATTGTCCACCTGCACGGGCTATCCAGGGCACGGGATGGCAGTGGAGCATGGTGGGTGAGAGGTCATGGCGCGCTCCTCCTGGTCACATCACGCAGGCAACACATCCTCATTGTGCAGCATGGCACAAGTCAAATATAAGTAGTGGGGGACGCACACATCGCGCCCGGGAGTGACGTCACGGAAGGTGGCTCGCACCATCGCACTCATTGCCTATTTCCCCACACACGTTACATGCCATTGCAACAGAGAAGCCAGCGCGTGCACAAGCAGCTCCAAGCTCGCCCCAGAGAGGCCAAAGAGTGAATGTGTGGGTCCATTAGCTCCAGTTGGACGCGGCCTGGGCCGCTAGGGCAGCTACAGCCTCTGTGTGTTGCAGGTGGTGTATCCGGACTGCGGAGCCTGTCATGCATTGTCAATGTTGTCCAGGTCTCGAGTCGGGGTACCACGCAGGTGGACGGCGTCCCGCCACTGATTATACCGCGAGACAGACAACTCGTTCAAATGGACCCACACATACACTCTTTGGCCTCTCTGGTGCGAGCTCGGAGCTGCCTGTGCACGCGCTGGCTTCTCAGATGCAAACGCATATTGGGGTGAGCGAGGGGAGGCCATAAGTCTGACGGTGCAAGCCACCTTCCAACATGTCACATCCGGTCGGGACGTCAGCGTCCCCCACTCCTCCGATTTAGGACTCGTGCACTGCTGCCGTCAGATGTGCCACTCCCCAGGGGGTGGGGAAAGGGTCAGGAATGTCAGTCTGAGATTGGCGCAGTTGAAGGCACACCTTCACTGGGGGTGACAACCATTGGACGGTCTGGTGTAGTCCACCCACGCGTACATGTGGGCCCTCCATCATCCATGTCTCCTGCGGCTAAGTGATGTCATGGGCAATGACGTAAGTGAGGAGAGCTGTCTGCCCCACGCACAGATGGCGCATCAGCTCAACAGACCCAGCACTGAGGGCAGCAGGGGTCACATGTGCAGGGGCAGCTGTGCCTGGTGTGAAGGACACCCTATCCTTCATCCCTGTGCCGACACGTGTTGCACCAGTGGAAGTGGATGGGAGGGCGGTCATTGGCCTCCGCGTGGCTGAAGAAGACCCAGAGTCCACGTCCCCTGTGTCATACAACATGGATGCATCACCTCAGTCCTCAGATAACGCCGAAATTGCCCACTGGGCCTGTGATTCATCCAGCACACGTCTAGCCCCTCCGAGGCGCAGGTCACAACTGTCTCACTCAGCAGCTGTGCAGCTGCTACATCCGAAGCCACCCCACTGTTGAGCGTCCCCTGTCCCTCAGCACCCAGGGGAGATGCCACATGAGAGAGAGCGAGGTGGTCCCACTCATCTGGCATCAATGACACAGACATGTGCAAGGGAAGCAGCACAGAACATACCCAAATCCACATGTTGCACGATACCTGTGCAATAGTATACAGCCACCACAATCAACACCCAATGGCTGGCGTACAGGAAAGGAATCCGCGAATTAGTGCCACGAATGTAGTGCACATCGCACTACACACGGCCTGTGTCACCCTGCGACCATAGCCCCAACTCGCGTTGTGCACAACCACTATCCTGATGGTGGCAAGGATGACCACTATGTAATTAGGCCAAACACATACCTGCATGGAGCAGAATGGGAAACTACTCACACAGACTGCAACCTGACAGCCCACAATGGCCATGAGCCCATGCCATCCACCTGTCGTTCACACGTGCACAACTGTTGTTGCACGGTGTGCCGGATGTGCAAGTACCAGAGACATGAGGTGAGGCATCGCACACATATGTCCGACCGAAATCAGAGTAGGCACAGTGCCCCTAACATACATGTGAATAGCCACTCCAGCCTACTACAGGTTGTACCTGAGGGCTACGACTCCGAGTGCATTGGGAATGCAGAGTGCCCTAATTGCATCTTAAGCCTCAGGACTAGCATATGCATGTCAGATGCACACAGCACAGACTACAGTTACTACACACTGCATCACAAAACAAACATCACATTACCCAGATCATGGGTAGGCTGTGGACACATGCTGCCTCTCACAGCAAAAGACACCATCCCACAAGACTGTAAACGTTACGTGTCACTTGTGATGTGTATTTGCAATCACACAGCTGTGTTGTCATGGAGCTGTCAATGTGTACACCTGTCAATGTGTTTTTGAGGTGTGATCCGTACAGTGCTGTACATAGGGTGAAGTAGGGACATCAATGACTGTCTCATATCCCCTCGTGCAACAGGACCCACTTGTTTTTGCCGCTCAGCCTGTGTCCATTGCGTTGTTGGTGTGTGCCATACTCACCCAGCCTCGGAAGCTGTGTCAGGCACAGCAGCTAGTTATATTGCCGTGGTGTTGCCGCTTCCCAAATATGCAGTCTGATATCATCGTCATGCCTTACAAGTTATTAAGGCCTAAATCCCCATGTGCATGCTCATAGCAATGGTTTGTGTCACTGCTCATTGCTATTGGTTAGGGGACCTGTGTAAGTGTATTGTGGCTGTGCTGTCCCTACTTGTCAGCTGTTCTGTGATTCAATTGCTTGGTCAGTCATTTTTGTTTTGTGTTTGTGAAAATGCCATGTGGCGTGTTGCTTTGACATGTGTCCACTTCCATCTTTCCTAGGAGGAGACCAAACATACATCGCCCCTACCAATTGCTGGCAGACATGGAGGACGTGGAGGTAATCCGGAAATTCCGTCTGGACCGACCCACCCTGCATCGCCTATGTGCCTTGTTGGAACCCCACCTCCGTCCTCGCAGGGTGTATCCGACTGCATTTACCCCCACGGCTAAGGTGATGGCTGCACTGCATTTCTTCGCCACTGGGTCATTCCAACACACAGTGGGCAGTGGAAGTGGGATGTCCCAGCCCATGTTCAGCATGGTGCTACGTGATGTACTGTCAGCTATGATGCTGTACAGGAACCGGTACATCCGATTCCCCAGGGCTCGTGAATTGGCGGCAGTGAAGGGTGATTTCTATGCCCTTGGACGGATCCCCCACGTTGTTGGTGCAATCGATTGCACCCATGTTGGCCTTGTAGCACCACAGGCCCTGGAGCACATATATAGGAATCGGAAGCACTTCCACTCCCTGAATGTGCAAGTGGTGTGCCTTGCGGACATGGTCATTACACACGTGTGTGCGAAGTTTCCAGGATCGGCCCATGACTCGCACATCATGCGCAACAGCATCCTACCACGTCTGATGACCAATCTGCAACAGGACCGTGCTTGGATTGTTGGTGAGTATGTGTACTCGTGTAGCGTGCCTGGTGTGCGATGCTGTCTTGGGGACAGTTGGAATTGCAACTAATCTCGGTATTCCTCACACCCAGGTGACTCTGCTTATCCGAATGGGCCTTGGCTGCTCAGCCCATTACGTCATCCTCGGACACCAGCTGATGTCCGCTACAATGAGGCACATGGCAGGGCCAGACGTGTGGTGGAGCGGACTTTTGGCCTCCTGAAGTCCAGATTCAGATGCCTGGACCGCACCGGGGGTGCACTGGCGTACTCCCCACAGAAGGTGTGCCAGATAGTTGTGGCATGCTGCATGCTGCACAATCTGGCTATTCGCAAGCAGATCCCCCTAATAGTGGATGACGGTGATCAGCCCGGGCCCCCGCCTGCAGACCAGGACGGGTCCAGTGACGAGGACAGTGGAGAGGAGGAAGCTGTGAATGTGCGTCAGCAGCTCATCGCACGCTACTTCACTTGAAGGTGAGTGACCATGTACGACGGCTGATGTAGCTGTAGTTGTGCAGGTGTATGTGTGCATTGTGACGGAGGCCTTTTGTTCACTGAGTGCTGTGTGGCAATGGTCCATGTCCAGGGTAGTATGCCACTGACAGTGGCTGTGGCATTGTGCCCCGTTGCTCTGTGAGATGTGTGTACATTGCTTGTAGTTGGTGACAAGTACTGTGTGATGGGTGTGACACACTAATTGTCACACTAATTGAATGGACTCTTGTTCTGATTTTCACCCCTAGGTCCCTTTCACCCCTAGGTCCCTACAACATCTCCTGGCCTATCTACATGCCACACAGCATGCCACACAGCAGAGGCATTCCTGCTCATGGTGGAGGTTGCACATCGTTGATTAAACCCAGGGCACATGAAGCAGATTGTGATCCAGGTGTATTTATTTACAGCGGTGTAATGTGATTGTGTGCAAGGTGATGACAGAAGTGGTGCATGCTGTGACAATGAGTTGACGGACATGGCTGCGTGATGGTCAAGGTGTACCCATGAAGTTCTATGTCCACAGTCCAACAGACACATGCCATTCACATGGCAGTGTGGGGTAGGATCGTAGTCAAAGTCAGTGCAGTAGGTGGTCAGGGTGGCTGGCTGACTCACTGGCGTTTGGAGCGTGCGTAGTCCTCTCTGGACACCTGTTTCCTCTTCGGACGGCCCCTTCCATGTTTGGTAGGGGGGTTGTGTTGGTGGGCTGCTGGTGGTGGCTGAGGACTGCTCACTCGCTGTGGACGCAGGGGAACTAGATGTTGCACGACCCTGCGCCACAGCACGTGGTGGCGGCGGTGGTGTGGCTGGCCTTGCTTGGGCCCTCCCCCACCACCAGCTGGCCCATGAGGTCCACAAGTTGGTCCATACGGGTCACGAATTGGCCCATATGGGAGTCCATGGACCTCAACACCCCAAGGACCTCCCGCGTGTCAGCAGCTGACCTGGCCCATTGTCCTTGGGCCTCTTCATAGGCCCCAAGGACTCTTGAGATTTGCGGCAGGGCTTGGCTCCCAGGCTCAGATGGCGTTGGCCTGACCCTGCTCCTCCCACTGGTACTGCTGCCACCGACCTGCCCACTCGCCACATTGGTCACCACGGTCCTCTGTCTGGCTCCCAGGGTCGAGCACGACGGGCGTGCCACCCCTTGCGCAGGTGCTGTGGCCAGGGATGGCGTGGTGGTGGTGGTGGTGGGTGTTGCAGCGGTGGTGGTGGCCGCAACGACTGTGGCAGCAGGGGTCTGTGACTGGTCAGCAGCCCTGGGTGATGTGTTGGTGGGTAGGAGGGGCCCTGGGGAGCGGTTGGGCCCTGCCACTTCAGACGGGCCTGCTAGGTGGTCCTCGTCCGAAGAGGTGTCCAGGTCTTCTACATCCGTGAGTCCGTGTCGGGGGCTTGCGGACTGGCTGTGCTGGCTGCTGTCTCCCTCTCCAGCATCCAGCTGTTTGGCACCTGTGGGGAGAATGAGATAGGTTATTGTGTTGCACCATGCAAAGTTTGTATTGGTTGTCTGACATTCACAGTTCGTGCACTGTCGTGCACAGGTTTCCCAGTGGCGTGTGTGTGGATGTACGATGTGTGTATGCGTGGGCAAGGCAATGGAACTGTGTGTTGTGTTCATGTGGCATGGGACGGATTAGCGATGACAATCAGTGTGTGTTGCTGTACTCCTACATTTTGTGGCTTGGGTGTATGCGGGCTCCAGACCCATTGACGCTTTTGAGGTGAAATAGGGTTTTGGGGTACATATTGTGAAATATGTGTGCAGAACGGGACATGTGTTTTGGCAACATGACAGTGCAGAGACAAAGGTGTGTGTATGTCTGACATCCCCAGCATATCTGCTTACTGTTATCATTTATGGACATTACACTGCAAGCATTGTAGTGAGTGAGTGATGGTTGTGTGCCACACGACGTATTGCAGATGGGCCAATTCCTTGGTGTGCGTGCTACCCTCGGCCATGTGCAGCAATGCAGTGCTCTTGGGGTGTTGACTATATTATGTATGTTGTAAATCAGTGTGATGTGCGCTTCAGTCACTGCAGACACATTATTTGTGATGGGCAGGTATCTTTGCAGAACTACTGTGTGAGGGCCAGTTGTTTCGATGACATACCTTTCATGACACTGGGGCTGACAGATGAGATGGATGGTATGTTGGATGTGCATTGTGTGGCTGTGTGTTTCATGGGTCCAGTGGTGTTTATGTGCATTACTGGGGTTCCACACTGTTAGTTCTAGACAGGTTAGACTTACATGGGCGATGATGTACGTTGTGTGGGGAACAGGCAGTAACGACTACATGGACAGGACTTCGATGGTGTTGCTGATGTGTGTGATGAGTGCCACAGTGCCCGCCGTGTGGGTCAGTATTCCAGTGGGACTTGTGCATGCAGACGTGGCTCCATGGGTGTTGCTGTATTTGTGATGGCTCATGTGGGCTATGACTCTGTAATACATGTCTGTGTGCACATTGGTCACATGATTATGACAGGGAGCAGTGCTGCATGTTCCTCTGCTACGTGACATTTCCCAAATGTTAGTCGTAATACTGTCCTCATGCCTACAGACACCCCGCCCTGTACAGTACTCTACCTACTTGTTGGTTTGGAGGGCGCAATGCAATGGATGCCATATGGTACTGGGAGGGAGGGGTGCTCCATCTTGCTGGTCTGTGGGAGTGGGGGCGGTGTTGTGTGTTGTGGTGATGGCTTACCACCCACAGAAACCCCTCCATGTACGGTAAGATATCTACCTGTCGGCTGAAGGTGTGCACTGCAGTGGCTGACACATGGGTGTGGGCTGTGCTCCACCTTGCTGTGCTGTAGGACTGGGGGCCTGGTGGGTGTTGTACTTCAGCTGTCCCCCTCCGACCCACTGACTTTGTGTTCCGGCTACTTACCTGTTACTTGTCGGTTAGTGCAGCTATGGCTGACACATGAGTGTGGGTGTGGGGAGTGCTCCTTCTGGCGCATCTGGAGTACAAGGGGACCTGGTGGGAGTTGCGGTGCTGGCTGACTGTACACATGCCCCCATGGTTTTGTTAGTTAGTCTGTTGCATGTGTGAGTGATGTCTTGTGTATTGTGTACTGGACATGGGGGTGTTTGTCCCTCGGAGCTATGGCATAGTGGTAGTGCATGTGAGTACATAGCGGTGTGCTGGTATCCATTTGTTTGTACTTACCAGCCTCCACTCCCCCTGGTATTCCGGTGAGACTCTCCGGATGTAGGATGCCTTGCACCTTCTCCTCCCACGCCTTGAAGGTCTTAAATAGCGCAGGATTTCCTCCGCCAGTCCTGTCAGCCAGCTGCCGATTCTTGGCCTCCTTCTTTTTGACCACTCTTTTAATGTCGTGCCACCTCTTGATGATTTCGGCTCTGTTGCGTGGCACTTTCCCGACTGCATTGACCTGGTCTACGATCCTGCTCCACAACCGGTTTCTGGTGGCTAGTGGTGTCTGTTGGACCTGGTTCCCAATAGATTTGTGGGTGCACCTTGATGATCTCGTTGACCATGACCGTCAGCTCAGTGGAAGTGAACTTGGGCATTCTCTGTGCTGCCATGGTGTGTGGTTTTGTGTTTGTGGTGCTGGTGCGGTGTGTGTGTGGTGTGTGATGTGCAGGGGGTTTGTGGGGCCGGTGTTTGGTGGTGGTGGTGATGGGTGCGTGTCTGTGGTGTGCTGCTGTCCTTTCTGTCTCGCTGTGTTCTGTGCTCTCGTCCTCAGTTTGTAGTGTTGCAAGGGATTGTGGTCTGTGAAGGGGCTGCATTTGTACTTACCTATGTGGGTGTGTCATGATGTGCTTTTGTTTTCAGGTGTGTTGTGGCTGGTGATCTGGGATTTGTAGTTTATTTGTTTGTCCAGGGGGGATGTGTTTTCGGGATGTGTACTGTGTTTGGGTATTTGGGCGTGGCTTGCTGTGTGGACTTGTTGGCCATGTTGTGTGTGTTTCTTTGGTCCGCGGATGGTTTCTGTGCAGGGACGTGGCCGCCAGGGCTTCCGCCGTGTCCATTTTCCTCACTGTTGTTTACGATGGCGGGCGGTGTATTTGTGGATTTGCCGCGCTCATGTCGGGAAGATCCTAATTTCACGGCCGGTGTCTCGGTAGTCATTGCGGGCGGTTTTGGGTTGTCGTGCGGGTTTGCGTCCGTGGCGGACGGATGGACTTCGACTCGGACATAGACGGGCGGTATGTTGAGGTACTTTTAATAGTTGCTCTTTTAGTATTTGGCTAGTTTGTTTATCAGTACTAGTGCTTGCTTCTTTTATACTTTCAAGAGCATCTCTAACCTCAATCTCTGTTATGTTTGGGGGGTGATTATGTTCTTTTACAGAAAGAACAGTAGTTTCATGAGTAGTAGCTCTTCCATAGCATTTGTTAGAGTAGTATTTGCTACACTTCCAAAACACTTTAAGGCCAGTTTGTTTCTCCTGTGTATACACATACCCCATATAACATAATAGCATTTTATTTTTTTGTGACATTACAAATTCTGCACCTTCAGTCATGTTGTTTTGTTTTATGCTAGGAAAATATAAAATATATATTTTTAATATAATAAATACCACATGTTTATTAAATACAGTTACATTTCAGTGAATATACTTACAATGTTTAGTTTGAAGTAAATAAAATTGTCCAGGAAATGATTTCAAGCTTTATTTTGTATTTTCTTGTTGCAATTTCTGTTGAGAAGAGAAAACAAACATATATAATTTGATTTATATTGTTTGTAGATGATAGGGATTTTAGAGGAAAAGGGTTATTTGGGTGGGTATTTAACGTTGTTTAATAATTGAAAATTATATACTTACTTTTTAATTGTACTTAGTTGGTTAGTGGTTGTAGAATTATTTTGGAAGCTTTTGCTGTTGGCTGCAGAGGAGATAGATAAAAAGAAAATATATATTAGTGAATAACGTTTGAAAAATATTTTTAGGTAGGTTTGGTAAAATAGAATATACTTACATTTATTGTTCTTTTATTGGTGAGGATTTTGAAAATAATTTTCTGGCTTTGTAGGATATCTGTAGAGGTGATATAAAAGTAAGGAATGAAAGAATAGTAAATTAGGTCTCAGAAATAATTATTGTTGAAGGGTAGTAGTATTGTTATATTTTAAATATAGTTTTACTTACTAAGGGGCCCATTACGATGTCGGGCGGAAACACTACCGCCGTACCGACGGAGGTAAAACCGCCCATTACCGTCCGCCAGCAACTGCCCGCACTCCCGCAAAATTAGGATGTGAAAAGTCAGGCCAATACCGCCCGCAAGCCTGCGACGCCGCCCGCCATCAAAGTGCGCCCGCGCACGTAGCGGCGCCAGCCAACGGAAGCACACCGTCCGACGAAATGACGCACCGCCCGGCGTGCAAATTACGATGACACAACCAAACAGCCCCATCGGCAAAGAGACACCGCACGAGAACAGGAGGCGGAAACTACATTGCTGACCAGAGAAACACCAACCCGGACTACTCCGACATGAATCCTGCACTCCAGGCCATCCCAATGCTGATCCTGATGCAGCACCTAGGACTGAACGCGCCACGACGACGCAGGTAGGCAGACACACAACAAGGGCATGCAAAAAACGCACACCATGCAAGGGCGGGAAAACTGTACATGGGCCCCCTAGACACCCCTGTGGGGACAGGACACATCCAACACTGCACCCACACATATCCCACCTGCAAAATATGGGCAACCCGCAACATCATGGGCACCCAATACCCCGGCCCGGGAGGTGACGTACCCGGCACGGCCCCGCAGCGCCCCGGCGATGACGCACATGCGCACAACGCAGAGGCCAACGACAGCGCCACGCATGGGCTGCACACAAACACCGCAGGGCCGCAACAACACACCACACACACCAGCCCCACCCTGAAGGCACAAGTCACGTGGTCCCCCTACGTCAACCATGACCACAACCGAAAACTCACAGTTGCCAAAACGTAGTCACACAAGTGTGCCGAACAGGGGAGCAAAGTGACGTCGGAAGAGGACACACACCTGTGTGCAAAGCATGGAGAAGCACACGGCAGCTGCCACAGAACTGCACAAACAATGGACATTGACCGCAAAAGGCACGCCAGTCACAACAAACAACAGCTATACCATCCTGCACGCAACAACAAGCCATGCCATGTCCAAAATTGAGGAACGCTGCTGCCTGCGAACAGGTGTTCACAATCACGGCGCCCACACACCAGTCCCAATGCACAGCGGGAAAGAAGTGACACACCCACACACGCGAGAGCAGATAGCAGTGAATGTCCTTCCATTCCCACAGCCAAATCACATTGCAACATATCCCGCAGGAGAACGGAGCCATTGGAACAACCACAACCCAAACATAGCCATGCTGAGTCAACCATCCACTGGCAGATAAGGCTGAACATGAAAGAAAGATAAAACTACAAAATACAATTATACCACTGTGCCTTGTGGCTCAAATGCAAGTAATCAGGAAGGAGTCAGACACCACTGGCCTTGACCATTCATAGGAGCATGTGGGATGAGGGCCTGTGGCCGCCTCCCAAGCCATACACAAAGTCCTGCCGCCTAACATCCATACAAGAACACACAGCAACGTCGGAGGTTGAACGCAGCAGACAGCCCAGACAGACGGAGCACGACATCCCAGCACACCGCAGCAAAATGGACGGGGCACCAGCACTATACACCTACGCCAGACAGATGCAGCTGTACAGCAATAGCTTGCAACAGATACTAGGCAGTGCAAATCTGGCCATGCTGAACGTAAGTTATCGAGTAACTTACCGCATTGAAATGTTCAGCTGCGTCAAGCCCGTTTTCTACTGTCGGAGGTGCCCGTACCACTGGCCTGTGGATGTATGTCTCTCCAACCCGGCATGTCCAATCGGGGACCTGGTACAACTGTTCTCACCCCTGGACGCCCACGACAGGAACTGTTCAGTGTATGGGGGCATGGCGTTCGTGGCTGCAATAGGACACACACTGCAATGGAACCAGTGTGCCTCCGCACAACGTATGCTGGATCACAGTTTCATCGAATGTCACCCGACATGTCCCATCAGGATCATACAAGGGACAACTTACGAGGAACACGTTGCAACCCACCATCCGCTTCATTGGATGTCAGCCACAAATACCACCAATGCGAGGGATGCTCTGCAGGAAGGTATCGCATACCTGACAACCTGTCAATTCATGGGTCCCCAAATCAATACCCACAACTGAACATTCATGTGCAACACCCCACCCATGCTTGCCGTCCGCACGCAGTGGCCAGTCAGCTGTGCAACAACTACACCATGCACTCGGAAAGAAACGCCTCACCATCAACTCCACCGTCATGACACCTGACAGTTCCGGGACATGCACCCTGTCCATCACCAAATCCCCTGTCCCTGCATGAACACGGGGAGGCTGGAGAATGGGACCTGTGTACAGTGACCACATGGCCAACATTGCACGCACCACAATGCTACAACATGCATGCCGCGCACCTGAACACATGCTCCTGTATGTGCACGCTTATCTGTCTGCTGAACAACTTGAGAACTGTCATCTCACCTCCCTCTGAACGTCCGTGCCAGGACATTTGCATGGACAACAAATGCAACACCCCACAACATGTCCCCGGGCAGTGAGTCATGTACAGTAGCCACCATATCTCAACAACATGACAGGCTATGCTGCATGCATGTAGGCACATGCTCTGATGACACCTCTGACGCAGGTGTGTCGGGGTCACAATTGTCGTAAACCTGTGCCATGGGACTCAGATGTACTGTGCACATGATGTAAAGTTGTCTGATAGGGTAAACCAAAACTGTCTGTGTCACAGCCAAGGGCACCTCAGTAATGAGCTAATGAACTGTAGCATAGCAAGGGCAGGGCATTCTGAACTCTGAAGCCCCATCTCCACAATTAACGACTCATACCATCTACCTGTACCCCCTTATGTATATGTAATCATGCTAAGTATATCCTCCACATGCATAACGCTGCCAGTAGTGTCCACATCCTGCATCACAGGGGTGGTAAGCTCAAATACATGCCTTAAAGCCAATACCTGACTCTGGAGAATTATTGATCGTAGACAAGTACGAATGAGAGAGGATGAGAGTGTGTGAAGTACACGGGACGTGTGAGATAACCATGTAGTCAAGTGACATTGGATGTCAATGCATATGATTCGTTGCCACTGTGGACCCGGTTAAATACCACAGGTCGTGGGCCTTGGCATGTCAGAGTCTGACGTGGCCCAACAGATCTTCACATCAACACTGACGGCCTGGTCACTACAAAGCACAGTCCTACAAATGTGTACAATCACCTTCACAGTCTGACATCACACTCAACAAGCAAATATAGGAGCCACGCCAGTTGCACGCCACATCAATGCATGCCAAAACACACACGACATCAGTGTGGGTGGGCAGGGCTGCACAGTGAGTACGAACCGCCGAGATGTACAGACATGCACAATTGAACAAGCCACAATCTACACATTCACACACCCTGCAGACCCACAATGGCCAATACACATCAAGTAGGAGTCCACCTGAACTGCAAGGACACACCCACACACTGTGCAACAGACAATACACACATGTGCCCACATGAACAGACCCGAACAAGGACACAAACACTGACCATGCCCCTGTGTAACACATGTGTGTAGTCGACATTGCCAGAGCGCACACACACACACCAACAGCACCCCAAAGTCACACCACACACACCACACACACACCTCCCAAATGCACACATTAACAGTAAGCCATGTGCCCTGGCTCGAAGTTCATCACAAGATACACATACACGTACACTGCTGGCCAGCCAGCCAGTAAGCTCACACAAACCCGCACACTCTGCACATGCCACCTGTCATCCTGTGGCCAGACACACACCCTGTGCTGTGCATGCACGTAAACATGACACGTACACATCAACACAGAAATAGCACAACATACATGCAGACAATCCGTGTAACAGACACACGTCAACATCACACACACAAGTAGCTGAGTCTGTAAGAAGTGAAGTCACAACCACGTATCATACACATAGGAATGTGTGACCAGACATTGCAATTGTTGAGGTACCATTCACGGCATGTGCCTCACCTAACTATGCACACACAGGAACAACAGCAAACAGCAACTTCACAGACACAACCCACTACAGGAACCACAGCATCCAGTCACAGAATACATGGACAGTTGGCAACAATGAACTACACCAGGGACAGTGGCCACTCCGCTGTGCAGAGTACTGATAGGATAAGCTACGTATGCATTGTGTGTGGGTGTACCCTGCCATGGACAGCAACACTGCCATGGCAGTCACGATAGCCAGCACAGCCACCACTGTGGCACAGGTAGGTGTGTGAGGGTGCCCAACATTCAAACAAGATGCCAGTCCGACTGGGTGCAGGCTGTATGCTACGGGACAGTTGGATGTCCGCCCCTGAGAGAGAAGCACAACTGTGGAATACACACATGTGGCATGTGAAGCGGGAGGGCTACTTGGCACAGGTGGGTCTGTGACACGGGTGGGTGCACACATGCAGTGTCGAAACAGACTGTGTGGGTACAAACCCGGCGGGGTAGACTACCACTGTTCTGGGAATGTGGTACGACCAGCTGTCTGGGGACGAATGTGGACTAGTGTGTGCACAACAGGCGGGCACACGATCCATGCTGCATCAGGTGTGGACGTTGGCTCCCCCTCTGGGGACATGCTGGATACTGATGTGCGCAGCCAGGCCCCTGCCGAGACATTTACACCCCTGGCCTTCAGGTGTACTCCCACATCGTCCACCTGCACAGGCTACCCAGGGCATGGGATGGCAGTGGAGCTTGGTGGGTGGGATGCCATGGCACCCTGCTCCTGGTCACATCTCGCAGGCAATACATTCTCAGTGTGCAGCAGGGCCAAGTCCCGAACAAGATGTGGGGGGACGCAGACGACATGACAGGTAGTGACGTCACGGAAGCTGGCTTGCACCATCAGACTCATCGCCACCCCTCGCCCACCCCACAGATGCGATTGCATCATAGGAGCACGCGCGTGAGCAGCAGCTCCAATCTCACCCCAGAGAGGCCAAAGAGGGAATGTGTGGCTCCACACGCTCCAGTCACCGAGCCCACGGTAAAATAAGTGGTGGGACGCCGTACACCCGCATGGTACCCGGACTCGTGCCCTGGTGTGCAGGCATAGCTACCTAATGGTTTTGCGAAGTGTGTGATTTGCATGACACCCGTTGGCGGGGGATGGCTCGGAGGCTCTACACCATGGGTACTCACAAACCTTCTCTCGGGGGCCAAATCCACAGCGTGGTTTGTGGCCGAGGGCCGCACCGGTGGGGGCGGGGTCAGTGGGGGAGGGGGCGGGGCTAGTGCAGAAGAACTATGACCATGAGGTTGAACACAGGCCCCTGCAGCGGACGCCTTCGTCCACTGAGCCACCAGACCCGGCATACACACATCTCTCTCTCTCCATCTATCTCTCTCTCTCTCTCTCCCTCCGTCTCCCTCCATCTGTCTCCCTCTGTCTGTCGCCCTCCTCCCTCTGTCTGTCGCCCTCCTCCCTCCCCATGTCTCCCTCTCTCTCACTGTGTCCCTCCCTCTGTCTGTCTCCCTCCCTCTGTCACCCTCTGTCACCTCACCCCGCCTGTGAGTCAGCCCGGGCTGAGACAGCTTCCCGGGCACACACACAGCCGCACCGAGTATTTCACAGGTCTTCAAAAGACCATTCACTTGTTATTGATGCTTCGTTGCATTACACCTCTACTTAGCGCCCCTGCATCTCCACTCAGAGATGCAGGGGCGCTGAGAAGAGGTGAAATACAACACAGCCTCATTAACAAGTGGATGGTCTTTCAAAGCATCGCCCGGCCCCCATTGAGCCCTGCTGCAACCGGCGCAGTTTGCTGACACTTACAGTAAGTACACAGGTAGGATATCTGCAAGGTCCGCGGGCCGCCAAGGAAGGCCTGCCGGGCCGCTGGCGGCCCGCGGCCCGTACTATGAGTACCCGTGCTCTACACCATGAGGCACATATCACACCCCATGGGTCCCTTGCCAATGTCAGCGGATGCTATGACATTGCGCGCCGGGGTGTGTCTACATGTCGTCTGGGATGGTGTTTGCAGCATGGCCCGCTAGGGCAGCTACAGCTCCCGTGTGTGGTATGTGGTGTATCCGGACTACGGAGACAGCCATGCTTTGTCACTGTTGTCCAGGGCACGACTCGGGGTACCATGCGGCTGTACGGCGTCCCCCCACCCATTTACCCGTGAGCTCGATGACTGGAGCGACTGGAGCCACACATTCCCTCTTTGGCCTCTCTGGGGAGAGATTGGTGCTGCTGCACACGCGCGTGATCCCATGATGCAATCGCATCAGTGGGGTGAGCGAGGGGAGGCAATGAGTCTGATGGTGCAAGCCATCTCCTGTGCATGTTGGGACCCCACAGGCTCAGTATCATTGTGCTGCGGATGACCGACATGTGTGTCCCCCACATGCACTCCTACACACTGTAGTTGTCTTACACACACATGACTTTTGCCGGTATTCGCCTTGGGCAGTGTGCGTGGAGCTCGGATTCCAGGGACTGCAGCTCCTCGCCGGTGAGTGGGCATGGACATGTCCTCAGAGTCGTCGACATTAAGGTGGACAGGTGGCAGCAGCAGCAGGTGTTGTCGTGGGGTGGCAGTCAGCAGTCCCTGGTAGCTGTGGTAAAGCCTGTCTCCCTCCCACACTGATATAGCCCCCTTGGGGCTGATTCTGCGTGACCAAGCTGCTGCGCTTGGTGTACCGCTCAGCCTGTGTACGTTGTGTTGTTGGTGTGTGCCATACTCACCCAGCCTCGGAAGAGGTGTCAGGCACAGCAGCTAGGTATAATGCCGTGGTGTTGCCGCTACTCACATATGCAGTCTGACTCCATCATCATGCCTATCAAGCTGATATGGCCTCAATCCCCATGTGTCTGCTCATGGCAATGGTATGTGTCAGTGGTCCTTGCTACTGGTAAGGGGATCTGTGTAAGAGTAATGTTGCTGTGCTGTCCCTACTTGTCAGCTGTTCGTTGATACTATTGCTTTGACGGTGTTCTTTGTGTTGTGTATGTGTAGATGCCATGTTGTGTGTTGCATTGACATGTGTCCACTTCCATCTGTCCTAGGAGGAGACCAAACATACATCGCCCCTACCAATTGCTGTCGGCCATGGAGGATGTGGAGGTCATCAGGAAGTTCCGTCTGGACCGGCCCACCCTGCATCGCCTATGTGCCATGTTGGAACCCCACCTTCGTCCTCGCAGGGTGTATCCAACTGCATTCACCCCCATGGCCAAGGTGATGGCTGCACTGCATTTCTTCGCCACCGGGTCATTCCAACACACGGTGGGCAGTGGAGGTGGGATGTCCCAGCCCATGTTCAGCAAGGTGCTACGGGATGTCCTGTCGGCTATGATGCGGTACAGGAACCGGTACATCAGATTCCCCAGGGCCCGTGATTTGCCTGCGGTGAAGGGTGCATTCTATGCACTCGGACGCATCCCCCAGGTTGTTGGTGCAATTGATTGCACCCATGTTGGCCTTGTTGCACCACAGGCCACTGAGCACATCTACAGGAACCGGAAACATTTCCACTCCCTGAATGTGCAAGTGGTGTGCCTGGCGGACATGATCATTACCCACGTGTGTGCGAAGTTTCCCGGGTCCACCCATGACTCGCACGTCATGCGCCACAGCATCCTCCCACGTCTGATGACCAATCTTCAACCGGACCGTGCGTGGATTGTTGGTGACTCTGCATATCCTAATGGCCCTTGGCTTTTGAGTCCACTACGCAATCCTCGTACACCAGCGGATGTCAGGTACAATGAGGCACATGGGAGGACCAGACGTGTGGTGGAGCGGACATTTGGACTCCTGAAATCCAGATTCAGGTGCCTGGATCGCACCGGGGGTGCACTGGCATACTCCCCACAGAAGGTGTGCCAGATTGTTGTGGCATGCTGCATGCTGCACAACCTCGCTATTCGCAGGCGGATCCCCCTGATAGTGGATGACGGTGATCAGCCAGGGCCCCCGCCTGCAGGCCAAGCCGTGTCCAGTGACGAGGACAGTGGAGAGGAGGAAGCAGTGAATGAGCGTCAGCAGCTCATCGCCCGCTACTTCACCTGACGGTGAGTGACCATGTACGACGGCTGATGTCGCTGTAGTTGTGTATGTGTATGTGTGCATTGTCAGGGCGGCCTATTGTTGACTGAGTGCTGTGTGGCAATGGTCCTTGTCCAGGGTAGTATGCCACTGAGGGTGGCTGTGACATTGTGCCCTGTTGCTCTGTGAGATGTGTGTACATTGCTTAGGCCTGATGAGAAGTACTGTGTGATGAGTGTGTGACACACACAGTCAATGGACTCTTGTTCTGTTTGTCACCCCTAGGTCCCTACAGCCTCTCCTGCCCTATCGACAGGACACAGTACAGATGATTTTCTGAACATGCTGACGTTTGTGCACCATTGCTAATAAACATAGCAGATGACATAGGATGTGATACAGGTGTATTTATTTAAAAGCTGACATGTGATTGTGGGGAAGGTGATCAAGGAGGTGGTGCATGCTGTACAATGAGTGGACGGTCATGTCCGCGTGATGGTCAAGGTGTACCCATGTAGTCCTGGGTCCGCAGTCCAACAGACATTTGCCACTCGACTGGCAGTGTGGGGTAGGATGGTAGTCCAAGTGAATGCAGGGGGTGGCCACCATGGCTGGCTGACTCACTGGCGTTTGGTGCGTGCGAAGTCCTCCCTGGACATTTGTTTCCTCTTTGGACGGCCCCTTCCACGTTTGGGAGGGGGGTGTGTTTGTGGGCTGCTGGTGGTGGCTGTGGATTGCCCACTCGCTGTGGACGCCGGGGAACTGGATGTGGCACGTCCCTGCGCCCCAGCAGGTGGTGTCGTAGGTGTTGTGGTTGGCCTTCTGTGGGCCCTCACCTCCACCACTAGCTGGCCCATGAGATCCACAAGTTTGCCCATACGGGTCACGAATTGGCCCATACGGGCGTCCATGGACCTCAACACCCCGAGGACTTCCCTGGTGTCGGAAGCTGACCTGGCCCATTGTCCCTGGGCCTCTTCATAGGCCCCAAGGACTCTGGCTATTTGCGGCAGGGCTTGGCTCCCAGGCTCTGTTGGCGTTGGCCTGACCCTGCTCCTCCCACCTGGACTGCTGCCACCGGCCTGCCCACTAGCCACATTGCTCATCCGGGTCCTCCTCCTGGCTCCCAGGGTAGATGTTGTGGTTCGCGCCACCTCTTGGGATGGCTGCGTGGTCAGGGAGGCCGTGGTGGTGGTGATGGTGGTGGTGGTTGCGGCGGTGGTGGTGGTTGCGGCGGTGGTGGTGGCCGCTATGACCGTGGCAGCAGGGGCCTGGGACTGGTCACCAGCCCTGGGAGATGGGTTGGTGGGTAGGAGAGGCCCTGGGGAGCGGTTGGGCCCTGCCACACCAGATGGGCCTGCTCGGTGGTCCTCGTCCGAAGAGGTGTCCGGGTCTTCTACATCCGTGAGTCCGTGTGGGGGGCTTGTGGACTGGCTGTGATGGCTGGTGTCTCCATCCTCAGCATCCTGCTGGTCGTCACCTGTGGGGCGGAGACGAAACGTTATTGTGTTGCACCTTGCAGGGTTTGTGTTAGATGTCTGCCATGCACAGTTTGTGCACTGATTTGCAGGATGCGTGTGTATGTCTCTCCAATGTGTGTGCGTGATCAAGTCACTGGAATAGTGTGATGGGTGCATCTGGCATGGGACGGATTTGAATTGCCAATTGGTGTGTGTTGCAGTGCCCCTACATTTTGTGGCTTTGGTGGGAACGGGGTACAGCCCCATGGACGGTTTGGTGTTGGAATATGGTACTGTGGTACATACAGTGACATATGGGTGCAGAGGGGGACATGTGTTTTGGCCACACGACACTACAGGGACAGAGGTGTGTGTATGTCTGTCTTAGCCAGCATATCTGCTCACTGTTGTCATTTATGGGCATTCCACAGCAGGCATTGTAGTGGGTGAGTAATGGTTGTATGCCACACGACGTATTGCAGATGGTACGATTCCTTGGTGTGCGTGCTACTCTCACCCATGTGCAGCAGTGCAGTGCTCTTGGAGTGTTGATTGCATTCTGTATGTTGTTACGCACAGTGTGACGAGCGCTTCAGACACAGCAGATACATTATTGGTCATCGGCAGGACTCTTTGCTGTACTACCGTCTATGGGGCAACTGTTGGGATGATATACCTTTCCTGTCACTGGGGCTGGAAGATGGGATTGATGGGATCTTAAATGTGCATTGTGTAGCTGTGTGGTTCATGGGTCCAGTGGTGTATGTGACATTACTGGGGTTCCACTATGTTTCATTTGGACGAGATAGTCTTACATGGTTGATGTTGTACTATGTCAAGGGTAGAAGCAGACACGACTACATGGACAAGACCTGGATGGTGTTGCTGTTGTGTGTGATGACTGACACAGTGCACGCCATGTGGGTCAGTACTCCAGTTAGACCTGTGCATGCTGACGTGACTTGTTACGTGTTTCTGCATTTGTGATGGCTCATGTGGGATGTGACTCTGTGATTGCTGTCCGTGTGCACATTGGTCAGATGTTTGTGGCAGGGAGCAGTGCTACCTGTCGCTCTGCTAGGTGACATGTCCCACATGTTGATCGTAGTACAGTCCACATGCCTACAGACACCCCGCCCTATACAGTTGTCTACCCAATTGTTGGTTCTGAGGGTGAGATGCAATGGCTACCACATGGTTGTGGGAGGGAGGGGTGCTCCATCTTGCTGGTCTGTGGGTGTGGGGGCCGTGTTGTGAGTCGTGGTGATGGTTTACCATCAACAGACAGCCCTCCATGTAGAGTGACATGTCTACTTGTCGGGTGTGGGTGTGCACTGCTATGGCTGTGACATGGGTGTGGGGAGTGCTCCATCTTGCTGCGCTGTAGGGGTGGGGGCCTGGGTGGGGGGACTTCTGCTGTCCCCCTCCGATACTCGGAGATTGTGGTACGGCTCCTTCCCTGTTACTTGTTGGTTGGTGCAGCTATGGCTGACACATGGGTGTGGGTGTGGGTAGTGCTCCTTCCCGCACTTCTGGGGGACAGAGGGACCTGGTGGGAGTTGTGGTGCTGGCTGCCTGTGCACATGCCCCCATGGTTTTGTTTGTTGGTACCTTTGGGCTGTGGGTGTGGGTGTGTCTGTTGCATGTGTGAGAGATGTCTGGTGTGCTGTGTGCTGGACATGGGGGTGTTTGGGCCTGGGTGCTATGGCATTGTGTTAGTGCATGTCAGTACATAGCGGTGTGCTGGTATACATTTGTTTGTACTTACCAGCCTCCACTCCCCCTGGTATTCCGATGAGACTCTCCGGATGTAGTATGCCTCGCACCTTCTCCTCCCACGCCTTGAAGGTCTTGAATGGCGCGGGTGGTCCGCTGCCAGTCCTGGCAGCCAGCTCCCGGTTCTTGGCCTCCTTCTTCCTGACAAGGGTTTTCATGTCCTGCCACCTCTTGGTGATTTCCCCCGGTTGCGTGGCACGTTCCCGACTGCATTCACCTGGTCTACGATCCTTTTCCACATCCTGTTTCTGGTGGCTATTGGTGTCTGTTGGACCTGGTTCCCATAGATTTGTGGGTGCACCTTGATGACCTCGTCGACCATGACCGTCAACTCTGTGGCAGTGAACTTGGGCATTCGTTGTGTTGCCATGGTGCGTAGTGTGGTTGTTGTGGATGCTGGTGTGGTGTGTTTGGTGTGTGATGTGCGGGGGGTTTGTGGTGCCGGTGTTTAGGTGGTGGTTGTGGTGGTTGTGGTGATGGATGTGATGTGTGTGTGCGTGTGGTATGCTGCTTTCCTCTGTGTCTCTCCGTGTTCTCTGCTGTGGTATTGGCTTTGTCGTGGTGCAAGGGTTTGTGGTCTGTGAGGGGGCTGCTTTTGTACTCACCTATGTGGGTGTGTCATGATGGTCTATCGTTTTCAGGTGTGTTGGGCGTGGTGTCCTGGGATTTATGCTAAATCTATATTTTGACAGGGGGATGTGTCTTTGGGATGGGTTCTGTGTCTGTGTATTTTGGCGTCGTTTACTGTGTGTACTTGTTGGCTGTGTTGTGTGTATTTGTTTGTGCCGCCACTGATTTCCGTGCACGGACGTGGCCGCCAGGCCTTCCGCATTGTCAGTTCTTCATTTCTGTTGTTCGTCGTAGCGGGCGGGATTTGTGTTGGTTTCCCGCCTTCATGTCGGGGAGATCATAATTTGACGTGCGGTGTGTGGTCCGTCCGCGCGGTCGTCTTTTGCTTTTTCGGGCGGTATTGCGTCCGTGGCGGGCGGTTTGTCTTGGACTCTGTCGTGGACGGGCGGTATTCTGTTATTTTTTTCCGCTGCGGGCGGTGGTTGTTTCGCGTCATCATAATAGCTCGGTCGCTATTTCAATGTTGCAGGCGGGCGGTATTTTCAGGCTATGGCGGTTAACGGTATTTTTACCGCCGGTTATCGTAATGGACCCCTAAGTGTAGTTTTAAAGATTTCTCCAGTAATGAAAGTTTTCTTTCAGGGAACAGTTGGGCAGAGTTTCACCTTCTTCTTTTTTGTAGGTTAGAAGTGTAACAGAGATGTATATATGTGATGTTTATATAGTGTTTATTTAACCCTTTCGATGCTCATGATCTAGCTGGACTCGTCATGGCACACAGTGTTCGTGTGCTCATGACGAGTCCAGCTCATCATGGGACTCCAGCACAGGAAATCCCTCTGGTGCGGGCACCAGAGGGATTCCCTTTTCTCCTAAAGCCTCGGGAGCTGGGGAAGAGCTTCCCAGCTCCCGAGGCCTCCCTGGTTTCCCTGAAATGACGATCGGCGCGCACGTCGCGCTGATGTCATTTCAGTGAAACTGAAACTGAAATGAGCCAAGAGGCTCATTTCAGTTTCAGTTTCTACGTGCTCAGGGGGCTATCTCAGCCCCCTGAGCACGTAGAAACTCAGGAGAGGTATCGTTGGAAAGGGAGAATCTCCCTTTCCAATGGTACTCCTCCCTAGTGGATCCCTGCTTGGGGATTGCCCCAGGAGGGCGATCCCCAAGCAGGGATCCACCCACTAGGCACCAGGGAGGGGGAGCGGCCCTTGGGCAAGGGCCTTGCTCCCCATAAAATATTTGGCATGATTAGTCTTTCTGCCCCCTGGGGTAGATGGGGCAGTAGCCCCAATCTGCCCCGGGGGGTAGAAAGCCCACTAGACACCAGGGATTTTTATGGGATGTTTATTAGGGTGGGGCTGCCCAAAACGGGCATGCCGATGCCCCCACCCCCCCGGCCACAAAATTAGTCTTCTGCCAACCTACCCCGCCGCAAGGTCAGTCTTTCTGCCCTCCTGGGGGCAGATGGGGCAGTAGCTCCCAATCTGCCACCTCAGGGGGCAGAAAGCCCACTAGATACCAGGAATTTTTTTAAATTATAATTTGGGGTAGGGGCTGCCCATTATGGGCATGCCAATGCCCCCACCACCGACGCAAAGGTACAGTCTTTCTGCCCCTCCTGGGGGCAGATGGGGGCAGTAGCCCCAATCTGCCCCCGGGGCAGAAAGCCCACTAGACACCAGGGTTTTTTTCCCTCGATACATTTAGGGGTGGGGTTGCCCAAGATGGGCATGCCAATGCCCCCACCCCTCCCCCACGAAATTCCAGTCTTTCTGCCCCCCGGGGGTTCAGAAACACCCTAGATGCCAGGGATTATTTTTTTATAGGCCTGTGGTGGGGGCTGCCCAGAATGGGCATGCAAATGCCCCCACCCTACCCCCCAAAGAAAAAAAAAGACTTTCTGCCCCCCCAGAGGCAGATGGGGGCAATAGCTCCTGATCTGCCCCCCCCCGGGGAGGGGGCAGAAAGCCCACTAAGCGCCAGGGATTTTTTTTATATAGGTAGGGGTGGGGCTGCCCAGAATGGGCATGTCAATGCCCCCACCCCAAAAAAAATGCTACAGTCTTTCTGCCCCCTGGGAGGCAGATGGGGCAATAGCACCTTATCTGCCCCCCCGGGGGCAGAAAGCCCACTAGCCACCAGGGATTTTTTTTTACAAAGTTCGGGGTGGGGGCTGCCAAGAATGGACATGCCAATGCCCCCACCCACCCCAAAAAAGATGTCACTGTCTTTCTGCCCCTCCCAGGAGGCAGATGGGGGCAGTAGCCCCTGATCTGCCCCCGGGGGCAGAAAGCCCACTATGTGCCAGCGATTATGCTGGCTTTTTATACGCAGGGGTGGGGGCTGACCAGAATAGGCATCCCAATGCCCCCGACCCCCAAAAGAATAGCCACAGTCTTTCTGCCCCCTCGGGGGCATATCGGGGCAATAGCCCCTGATTTCCCCTCCCCAGGGCGGCAGAAAGCCCACTAGGCACTGACTTTTTCGGAATGTGCCTACCTGTTGAATTTGGTTCCTAGCTCTGCCGGCACCCAGGGAAACCTAGCAAACCTATACATTTTTTAAAACTAGACACCCAGGGGAATCCAGGATGGGCTGACTTGACTGGCTCTCACCAGGTTCTGTTACCCAGAATCCCTTGCAAACCTAAAAATTTGTCCCAAAAACACATTTTCCTCACATTTCTGTGGTGGAAAGTTCTGGAATCTGCGTGGATCCACAAAATTCCACCCACCCCGCGTTCCCCAAAGTCTTTCGAGAAAAATGGTACCTCACTTGTGTGGGTAGGACTAGTGGCCGCGACAGGAAACGGCCCAAAACGCAACATGGACACACCACATTTTCACAGTGAAAACGGACCCTTTTTTGCAAAGTGCCTAGCTGTAGATTTTGAACCCTAACTCTGCCGGCACCTAGGGAAACCTAGCAAACCTATACATTTTTGAAAACTAGATACCCAGGGGAATCCAGGATTGGGTGACTTGACTGGCTCTCACCAGGTTCTGTTACCCAGAATCCCTTGCAAACCGAAACATTTGTCAAAAAAAACACATTTTCCTCACATTTCTGTGGTGGAAAGTTCTGGAATCTGCGTGGATCCACAAATTTCCACCCATCCCGCGTTCCCAAAGTCTTCCGAGAAAAATGGCACCTCACATGTGTGGGTAGGCCTAGTGCCCGCGACAGGAAACGGCCCAAACGCAACGTGGACACACCACATTTTCACAGTGAAAAAGGACCCTTTTTGCAAAGTGCCTAGCTAGTAGATTTTGAACCCTAACACTGCCAGCACCTAGGGAAACCTAGCAAACCTATACATTTTTGAAAACTAGACACCCAGGTGAATCCAGGATGGGGTGACTTGACTGGCTCTCACCAGGATCTGTTACCCAGAATCCCTTGCAAACCTAAAAATATGTCCAAAAAACACATTTTCCTCACATTTCTGTGGTGGAAAGTTCTGGAATCTGCGTGGATGTACAAAATTCCACCCACCCCGCGTCCCCCAAAGTCTTCCGTGAAAAATGGAACCTCACTTGTGTGGATGGGTCAAGTACCCGCGACAGGCAAGGGCCCAAAACCTATTGAGGCGACATCAAAATTACCTATCACAAACCAACCTGGTTTTGCAAGGGGGGTCCCATGAGTTTTTGGCCCCGGGCTCAACGGCCATCTAGGAAACCTACCCAACCCACACATTTCTGAAAACTAGATACCCGGAGGAGTCCAGCGAGGTATGGCTTGCGTGGGTCCTCCAAAATTTTCTTACCCAGAATACCCTGCAAATCTCAAATTTAGCTGAAAAATCACGTTTTTCTCGCAATTTCTGTGTGGGAAAGTTCTGGAATCTACGTGGATCCACAAATTTCCTACCACCCAGCTTCCCCCAGGTCTCCGATAAAAATTATACCTCACTCGCGTGGGTGGGTCAAGTACCCGCGACAGGCAAGGGCCCAGAACGTATTGAGGAGACATCAAATTACCTATCACAACACAACCTGGTTTTGCAAGGGGGTCACCTTGGCTTTTGGCCCCGGGCTCAGCGGCCATCTTAGGAACCTACCAAACCCACACATTTCTGAAAACTAGACACCTGGGGGAGTCCAGCGAGGTATGGCTTGCATGGGTCCCCAAACGTTTTCCTACCCAGAATGCCATGCACTGCCTGTCGCGGGTACTTGGGCCTCCCACCCGAGTGAGGCACCATTTTTATCGGGAGACCTGGGGGAACGCTGGGTGGTAGGAAATTTGTGTCAGCCCCGTGATGCCACAACTTTAACACACAAAAATGTGTGAAAAAAGGGATTTTTTCAGCAAAATGTCAGGTTTGCAGGGGATTCTGGGTAAGAAAACGTTGGGGGATCCACGCAAGCCATACCTCCCTGGAATCCCCCGGGTGTCTACTTTTCAGAAATGTGTGGGTTTGGTAGGTTTCCCTAGGTGGCCGCCGAGCCCCGGGCCAAAACGTCATGGGACCCCCCCTTGCAAAACCAGGTCGTTTTGTGATAGGCCATTTTGAGGTCGCCTCAATACGTTGTGGGCCCTTGCCTGTCGCGGGTACTTGGGCCTCCCACCCGAGTGAGGCACCATTTTTTTCAGAAGACCTTGGGGAACGCGGGGTGGGTGGAATTTTGTGGATCCACGCAGATTCCAGAACTTTCCACCACAGAAAAGTGAGGAAAATGTGTTTTTTTGCCAATTTTTTAGGTTTGCAAGGGATTCTGGGTAACAGAACCTGGCGAGAGCCAGTCAAGTCACCCCATCCTGGATTCCCCTGGGTGTCTACTTTTCAAAAATGTATAGGTTTGCTAGGTTTCCTAAGTGCCGGCAGAGCTAGGGTTCAAAAACTACAGCTAGGCACTTTGCAAAAAAGGGTCATTTTTCACTGTGAAAATGTGGTGCGTCCACGTTGCGCTTTGCGCTGCTTCCTGTCGCGGGCACTAGGCCTACCCACACAAGTGAGGTACCATTTTTTTGGAAGACCTTGGGAACGCGGGGTGGGTGGAATTTTGTGGATCCACGCAGATTCCAGAACTTTCCACCACAGAAAAGTGAGGAAAATGTGTTTTTTTGCCAATTATTT
Organism: Calotriton arnoldi; assembly: GCA_963921515.1. Taxonomy (NCBI): domain Eukaryota; kingdom Metazoa; phylum Chordata; class Amphibia; order Caudata; family Salamandridae; genus Calotriton; species Calotriton arnoldi. The sequence goes on from CAWUFW010006271.1 coordinate 43,993, forward strand.
AGGTTTGCAAGGGATTCTGGGTAACAGAACCTGGTGAGAGCCAGTCAAGTCACCCCATCCTGGATTCCCTGGGTGTCTACTTTTCAAAAATGTATAGGTTTGCTAGGTTTCCTAAGTGCCGGCAGAGCTAGGGTTCAAAAACTACAGCTAGGCACTTTGCAAAAAAGGGTCATTTTTCACTGTGAAAATGTGGTGCGTCCACGTTGCGCTTTGCGCTGCTTCCTGTCGCGGGCACCAGGCCTACCCACACAAGTGAGGTACCATTTTTTTCGGAAGACCTTGGGGAACGCGGGGTGGGTGGAATTTTGTGGATCCACGCAGATTCCAGAACTTTCCACCACAGAAAAGTGAGGAAAATGTGGTTTTTTTGCCAATTATTTAGGTTTGCAAGGGATTCTGGGTAACAGAACCTGGTGAGAGCCAGTCAAGTCACCCCATCCTGGATTCCCCTGGGTGTCTACTTTTCAAAAATGTATAGGTTTGCTAGGTTTCCCTAAGTGCCGGCAGAGCTAGGGTTAAAAAACTACAGCTAGGCACTTTGCAAAAAAGGGTCATTTTTCACTGTGAAAATGTGGTGCGTCCACGTTGCGTTTTGCGCTGCTTCCTGTCGCGGGCACTAGGCCTACCCACACAAGTGAGGTACCATTTTTTTCGGAAGACCTTGGGGAACGCGTGGTGGGTGGAATGTTGATGATCCACGCAGATTCCTGAACTTTCCACCACAGAAAAGTGAGGAAAATGTGTTTTTTTGCCAATTATTTAAGTTTGCAAGGGATTCTGGGTAACAGAACCTGGTGAGAGCCAGTCAAGTCACCCCATCCTGGATTCCCTGGGTGTCTACTTTTCAAAAATGTATAGGTTTGCTAGGTTTCCTAAGTGCCGGCAGAGCTAGGGTTCAAAAACTACAGCTAGGCACTTTGCAAAAAAGGGTCATTTTTCACTGTGAAAATGTGGTGCGTCCACGTTGCGCTTTGCGCTGCTTCCTGTCGCGGGCACTAGGCCTACCCACACAAGTGAGGTACCATTATTTTTGGAAGACCTTGGGGAACGCGGGGTGGGTGGAATTTTGTGGATCCACGCAGATTCCAGAACTTTCCACCACAGAAAAGTGAGGAAAATGTGTTTTTTTGCCAATTATTTAGGTTTGCAAGGGATTCTGGGTAACAGAACCTGGTGAGAGCCAGTCAAGTCACCCCATCCTGGATTCCCTGGGTGTCTACATTTCAAAAATGTATAGGTTTGCTAGGTTTCCCTAAGTGCCGGCAGAGCTAGGGTTCAAAAACTACAGCTAGGCACTTTGCAAAAAAAGGGTCATTTTTCACTGTGAAAATGTGGTGCGTCCACGTTGCGCTTTGCGCTGCTTCCTGTCGCGGGCACTAGGCCTACCCACACAAGTGAGGTACCATTTTTTTCGGAAGACCTTGGGGAACGCGGGGTGGGTGGAATTTTGTGGATCCACGCAGATTCCAGAACTTTCCACCACAGAAAAGTGAGGAAAATGTGTTTTTTTTGCCAATGTTTTAGGTTTGCAAGGGATTCTGGGTAACAGAACCTGGTGAGAGCCAGTCAAGTCACCCCATCCTGGATTCCCCTGGGTGTCTACTTTTCAAAAATGTATAGGTTTGCTAGGTTTCCTCAGTGCCGGCAGAGCTAGGGTTCAAAAACTACAGCTAGGCACTTTGCAAAAAAGGGTCATTTTTCACTGTGAAAATGTGGTGCGTCCACGTTGCGCTTTGCGCTGCTTCCTGTCGCGGGCACTAGGCTGACCCACACAAGTGAGGTACCATTTTTTCGGAAGACCTTGGGGAACACGGGGTGGGTGGAATTTTGTGGATCCACGCAGATTCCAGAACTTTCCACCACAGAAAAGTGAGGAAAATGTGGTTTTTTGCCAATTGTTTAGGTTTGCAAGGGATTCTGGGTAACAGAACCTGGTGAGAGCCAGTCAAGTCACCCCATCCTGGATTCCCTGGGTATCTACTTTTCAAAAATGTATAGGTTTGCTAGGTTTCCCTAAGTGCCGGCAGAGCTAGGGTTCAAAAACTACAGCTAGGCACTTTGCAAAAAAGGGTCATTTTTCACTGTGAAAATGTGGTGCGTCCACGTTGCGTTTTGCGCTGCTTCCTGTCGCGGGCACTAGGCCTACCCACACAAGTGAGGTACCATTTTTTTCGGAAGACCTTGGGGAACGCGGGGTGCATGAAATTGTGTGGATCCACGCAGATTCCAGAACTTTCCACCACAGAAAAGTGAGGAAAATGTGTTTTTTTGCCAATTTTTAGGTTTGCAAGGGATTCTGGGTAACAGAACCTGGTGAGAGCCAGTCAAGTCACCCCATCCTGAATTCCCCTGGGTGTCTAGTTTTCAAAAATGTATAGGTTTGCTAGGTTTCCCTAAGTGCCCGCAGAGCTAGGGTTCAAAAACTACAGCTAGGCACTTTGCAAAAAAAGGGCAATTTTTCATTGTGAAAATGTGGTAAGTCCACGTTGCATTTTGAGCCATTTCCTGTTGTGGGCACAAGGCCTATCCACACAAGTGAGGTACCATTTTTATCGGGAGACTTAGGGTATCACAGAATTGTAGAGCAACTGTTATTACCTATTGACTTTCGATGCATTTCTGCCTTCCAAATGAAAGACAATGTGTAAAAATAAGTCATTTTGAAAATGACCTATAATTCTCATGCTAGTATGGGTACTCCCAATTTCGGAAATGTGCAAATATCTACTGTTTCTAAAAGCTACATTTTGTTCCCATTTCAGAAATACATAGGTGTCTTTCATAACAATTTTTCCATGTATACATTTTCCCAAAATAATTGCTATATACCCGGTACATAATAAAAACCATTGCAAGATGCTGCTCAGTTATTGGCTCTGGGTCTCGCTCGGGTTCTTGGTGAACCTACAAGTCCTATATATCCCCACAACCAGAAAGGTCCAGTGGATATAACGGTATATTGCCTTCAAATAGCTGTCATAATTAGAAGAAGTTACAGGTGAAAACGTTGACACAAATGGCTGTTTTTTTCAACTAATTTTCAATTTTTCATTTATTTAACTGTTAGTTTCTATAAGGAAAACTTTAAGGATCTACACAAATGACCCCTTGCTGAATTCCGAATTTTGTCTACTTTTCAGAAATGTATGGCTTTCCAGGATCCATTATTGGTTTCATACCCATTTCTACCATTAACTGGAAGGAGGTTGAAAGCACAAAAATAGCAAAAATAGGCTATGTCCCAGAAAAATGCCAAAACTGTGTAAAAAAGTTGGTTTTCTGACAAAAGTCTGCTTGTCTCTGAAAGCTGGGAAGATGGTGATTTCAGCACCACAACCCCTTTTGATGCCACTTGCAGGGAAAAAACAAGACGCTTTCATCTGTAGCCCTTTTTCGCATTTTTCCCCAAAAAACAAAATTTAGCTGTATTTTGGCTAATTTCTGGGTCCCTCCAGGGGAATCCACAAACCCTGGGTACCTTTACAATCCCCATGATGTTAGAAAAAAAGGACGCAAATTTGGCATGGATACCTTATGTGGTCAAAAGTTACAGGGGCCTAAGCGCGCACTACCCCAAATAGCCAAAAAAAGGCTTAGCACAGGGGGGGAAAAGGCCTAGCAGCGAAGGGGTTAATTGGTTGCTTTCTGTTATTGGTGTATTTTAAAATGTGAGTATTTTATTGGGTGAAGTTAATTGTTTTTATTGTTTTGGCTGTTTGTTTCCATATAAGGGAAACGCTAATTAAGAAACTGTTAGTAGAAAGTAAATATTTTTTCGTTTTGTTGTTTGTAAATATTTTAAACATTGTTTTTAATGTGAAATGATGCAATCATTATATATTTTACAGTTTATATTTTATTATTGTAATTGTTTGTTTAGAGAAAATATTTTGTTTTATATATTGATGTGTTTGCAAATTATTTCATTATGTTGTTTAAGTATTTTATATTGTTTTATAATGTGAATTTATATTTGGTGCTAAAGATATATTTAATTGAGCAGTTTTTCTATAGTCGATATTTATAAAAAGTCGATAATATTGATGTCTATATTTTGGTATTCGATATTTTTGTTATATTGTATGTTATTAAAATTTAAACGATATTTAATGTAACGATATTTTGAATTTCGATATTGTGGTGTACGATATTTTTTAGATACAATATTGTGTACTCGATATTTTTGTATTTTTATAAATAAGTATTGGTAGTAGATATTATTGTAGTCGATATTATGACGCCGATATTTTGTGTATTCGATATTTTTGTTGTCGATATTATGTCAGTGATCCGCTCAGCAGACCTTCTGGCAACACAGCTCTCCCATCACTGGAAACCCAAACATCCACATCCCCTCTTTCACATCCTGCTTTGACCCATCCATTCCGTTCCTGGTCTGAGACCTCATCCTGCAGTCGCTTGAGCTCCTCCCAAGTGTCTGCCATGGCCAACATCATGTTGAGCTCGGTTCTTTCTTGGCTCTCTCCTGTGTAACCCTCTGTAAATATGCATCCTTGTTCTGCACAGAAGCGGGCGACTTCGTCCGCATAATTATTCCCCAAAGAATCCTCCCCCTTTCCATGCGCAGTGCATTTGACAACTGCGATTTCATTCGGATATTGCAATGCCTCTAACAGTTGTCTTACATGTTCTCCATTCCTAATGGGTGAGCCAGATGATGTCAAAAATCCCCTCTGGGACCATAACTGTCCGAAGTCATGAACCACACCAAACCCATACTGGCTGTCAGTGTAAATCGTGATTCGAATTTGATCAGCAGCCAAACAGGCACGAGTCAAAGCAATGATCTCAGCTACCTGCGCGGAGTGTACTCCTTCTAGGCAAGCAGCCTCAACCACCCCGGAAATGGTACATACAGCAAACGCTGCTCTTAGTTGGCCGACACTGTCTCTTAGACATGAACCATCGACAAAGAAAATTTCATCTGGGTCAGTCAGTGGTTCATCGACAATGTCAGGTCTCGGTTTGGTGCAGAGTTCAGTCACGTCAAGACAATCATGGTCCGCACAATCTTTATCATCTGCATTTGGTATGGGCATTAATGTCACAGGGTTTAAGACAGAGCACCTTTTCAGAGTCACATTCTCTGCGGCAAGTATGACTTGCTCATACCTTGTTAACCTGTTATTCGTTAGGTGCTGAGTCTTAGTCCTGGTCATCAACAATTCAACCGAGTGTGGCACATAAACAGTCAAAGGATGACCCATTACAATGCTTTCACCTCTTTCAATGCTGACACCTGTTGCAGCAACGGACCTTAGACATCCGGGCAACGCAGAAGCTACTGGATCTAGAGTAGCTGAAAAATAGGCAACTGGTCTACGGACACCTCCATGGTTCTGAGCTAAGACTGCTAATGCACAACCCTCCCTCTCACAACAGAACAGTGAAAAAGACTTGTTGTAGTCAGGCATTCCCAGAGCTGGAGCACGACACAAGCCCTCTCTCAACTCCAAGAACGCAATCAGACAGTCATTGTCCCATGGTACCGGATCACTCACATCCTTGTGCGTAAGTCTCTGTAAGGGCTTTGCTCTCAAGGAAAAATTGGGAATCCACTGACGACAATAGCCGACCATTCCCAAAAACATCCTGAGTGGTGGGCACTGCCATGTTCATTGTTGCCTCAATTCGATCTGGTGACACCTTCCTCTTGCCTTTTTCTAATCTGTGACCCAAGTACTGTACTTCGTTCAGACAGTACTGCAACTTGTATGGAGACACCTTGTGCCCGTTCTCTGCTAAGTGGTTCAATAGGGCTACCGTGTCTATCCTGCAAGCATCTTCCGTTTCTGAGGCGACAAGCAGATCGTCAATGTACTGCACTAGAACTGAGTTCTGTGGCAATACGAGACTCTCAAGATTCTTCTTCAAGATCTGATTAAAGATCGATGGACTTTTTGTATACCCTTGAGGGATACGACACCATGTTAACATACGATTTTCCAGCCTGAAAGCAAAGAGAAATTGGCTTTCCTCATGGAGCGGTATCGAGAAGAATGCTTGACACAAATCAATGACAGTAAACCACTCGGCTTCACATGGGATCTGAAACAGTATTACTGATGGATTCGGTACCACTGGACAACAAGGGACAACTATCGTGTTGACCTTTCGCAGGTCTTGCACGATCCTGAATTTCCCGCTCGGGTTTCTGTAGTCCCATAATAGGCGAATTACATGGGCTACCTCTGATCTCCTTCAAAATGCCTTGCTTGATCATAGACTCGATTACAGGTTTAATTCCTGCGATCGTTTCAGGCGACAGATTGTACTGGGGCGTTCTAGGGAAATCAACATTCGGTTTCACCTGGATCTGCACAGGTTCAACCCCCTTGATCAGTCCGATCTCTTCTCCTGTGAAATCCCTCACTTCTTGTGACACTGAATCTCTCAAGTCCAGTGGAAATTCTTCCACTGTCACCGCTGGGTACATTTCTATACACAAGTGCTGATTAGCGACCTTAAAGGTGGCATCGTCATCTTCCGTCTGGACCTCTACTCCCCGTGGTGTGCAATAGATAGTGCAGTTCAATTTACATAACAGGTCTCTTCCCAAAAGACAAACTGGACTCGTATCGCACACCACAAACTGATGTCTAGTTTGGAAGGAACCTATCCTTACTGGAATCGGTTCGGTCAGTGGGCTGTTTATTCTTTTGTTCGCTACTCCAACAACTTGGATCGATTGTCCCGAGAGGGGTAGGTTGGGGACCACTGCTGATCTTACAGTGGACCGGGTAGCACCAGTGTCAACCAAAAGAGTGGTAGGATGACCATCAATGTCTGCCTCCACAAAAGGTCCTCTCTGGTCTACCTCCAAGACTGCTCCAAGTTTGCAGTCTTCCTCCCCCCTCAGGCACCGTCAGGATAATGGGTCTGGACTGTACTCATCATACCCTTCGAAAAGGGGCATCTGCTGGTAGGTTCGTGTTCCTTGCGAAATTCTCGGTGGCTGGGGAACCTGTACTTGTGGGTTATACGTCCCCCCTTTCATCGATCTGGGCCTCATCACAGTGTTGACTACCTCCGGCACAGGTGCCTGAACCACTTCTACCTCCTGCTGCACTTGGTTGGCTGGGTTCAAAGGGCACTCGCGCTTCCAATGTCCAATCTGGTGACAAAGATGACACGCAGTGGTCTTCTTCAGTGTCGCCACATCCACCCCCGTCTTGGGATCTATGGGTTTCCCCTTTCCCTGGCCTTGCCCATTCTGGTTCCCTTGGTAATTTCCCTGTCTTCTTCCCAACGTCCCTCCACTAGGCTGGGTCTGAGCTGTCTGCATCTGAACGAGCATCAGTTTGTCCTTTAGCTTCCGGTGCATCGAGTCCACTTCATCGCTACAGTACCTCACATACCGCAAGATTTCATCTACCGGCTTGTTCTGCCAACAGATCAAATGGTGCTGTATCATGAGGCTGACCTCTGGTCTCAATCCCAAGACAAACTTTGAGACAAACTGTCCCATATCCTTGGGGTCTAAGGCATCTAATCCGCTATACTGTTTAAAAGCTTGCAAGAGTCTTTCATAATACTCATGCACTGTCTCCTTTGGTTCCTGCACAGTTCGATCTATCTTAACCCAATCGATATCTTGCGGCGAAATCTTCAGCTTCAACCATGTAATCACTTGCTCAAATTTTTTCATAACAATGGGTGACGGACCGTTTGTGACAACATCCCTTTCTGGTTCAAAGGTCGGCCACTCAACTGCGATTTTACAAGCTGTTCACAACTCTCCCGGCACCACTATATCAAACAAGGTGTTCAAATCAGTCCACAGCACCTTCGAGATTTTAACAAACCGCTCAACCTGTTTGTACCACTCTACGGGTTTTTCCCCTCAGCCGAGGAAAGTCGTTTGTGAATGCAGCTGAGTCACCTCTACTCCAATGCACATGCACGTACCCTCCGTTCTGTACTTCCCGTAAAGGAAAGTTCCCGACGCCCGTCGCCCCTCCCCCCGGAGGCGGCGTTTCTCCTACAATTTTCTTTGCCATTTTTTTCTTGGACCACCTTTCTTCCCATTTGTCCAACAAATTCCATATACGCATCCCTACTATCAGATCTTTAGTATGCGTCCTTAATCCTGTGATCCTTTTCTCCTCCAATTCCTGATCACTATATTGCAACCTATGCGATCCTTGCAACGTTTTTGTTTTATTCAAATCCACCTCATATCTCCTAGCCAATGCTGTCAATTTCTCATGTGCGATCCTTGCTTTACGAGTCACATCTTTTGCTATGAAAAGCAGCTCGTCTGGCCCATAAATCTCTATTCTTTCCAAGGGCAGGCTCCCACTAATCATTTCGTCTACCTCCGCCTTTAGTCTTACTACGTCCAGCAACCTTGCCTGTACTGCACTCTTCAGTATTTCTTGGCAAGCTGCGCCATTCCGCTCGTCATAGTCACTGCTTTGTTCTCGTGACTTGTTCTCTTCTATCGTATTCCTGGAACTTGGTCTACCTTCTAAAATTTTCGTTCCCTATCACCTGGCATTCTATCACTTTGGTTTCTTACTGATGGTGTCCACATCCTCAAAGCTGACTTGGACTCGAATAAAGACCTTGATCTGACTGGTCTCTCCTCCTCCTGTCTAAAAGAGGAGTCTGTGGTGGCTGGTAATGGCATGCTTGTTTCCAAGGGCTTCGGGAAGTGAACCACCTGTACTCCTAAGCCATTCCCTCCAACGCTGGTCTCCTCTCTCTCTGTAGTCTGCATTAGACTTCCTTCACTTACTCGATCTGGGTCATACACCGATACTATAGGACCAATGGTAACAGGTACAGTCAGGGAGTCCGGCAACCGCATATTCCCCACGGGAGACTGGGTTCCCGCTCCCTCCATTCCTGTGGATATTTTTCCTACTACCCTCATGTTTGTCTGTTTGTATGACTCGTCCATCCCTCCTGGCATAATCGAATTTCCTGCGCTATATTCTGGATTTACTGGAGGTGGTCTTTCTGCCAGCAGCCTGTCTAACAAGCTGTCATCCGTATCACTGTCATCTTCCTCTGTGCTTTTCCCCTTTCCCTCCAACAACGGATATAATCTGTCCCCCTCGATTGTCTCTACTCTCCATCTTTTCTCGAGCGCATCCCATCTCGCATCTTGAAATGCCCTAATCGACTTCTTCACCCTTTCTTGGCTTTTGTCTCTCTTCCTGTCGTACGCTGCTCTAATCCATGCATGTAACGCCTCAAACTGTGTAGGCCTAGGTAATGGTCGCAAGGAAGACATCACAGATTTCAACTGATATAACACTTCCAACCTGAAAGTACCATAGCGAGGAAAGGTCAATTCTTCTTCTACTTTTGTCATTTTATGCCAATTCTCAAGCCAAATTATAGTATGTAATCCTACATTCTTAGCCATGTAATGTGCTGGCGTATCCTCGGGAGGGGCTTCCTCTCCTCCCCGAGTAACCACATGTCTATCACCTCTACAGAGTTCTCGTAAAACTTTAAAACATTTCATGATAAAGCAGATTTCTGTTCGCACCCAATATTTCGTTTTTACTTCCTGACTTCAATCCACCAATGCCAGCGCGGCTCACACCAACCGGCCTATCGCAGCGCGGCACTGTCTGACGTCACTCTTCCTCCGCTCGCAGCAGTTCCCCTCCTTCTTAATTCGCTCGTTCTCACTCGCACGTGTCCCAATCACACTCTGAAGTAACGGTCCGTCCTACCGAACAATTACCTCTCTGACTGTCGGCCCACACCGACCAGCCTCTCGAAATTGTTGACCTCAATCTGGCGACTGTCTGTCCGCGAACGACCGGACAATCACCTCTAACACAATCGATAGGATCCAAACGCTCAATGTTCTGCACACAACAACCTATGACCAGCGTCGGTTATTCACACACTCACACATGTGCTCCCTATCTTTGGTGGGTTGATCAACGACGTCTCATGACCCCCACAACCTCTGGTCAACGATCTCAGTTCTGGGTGTTTTCTACACCACAATAATCAAATCTCTCGGTCCCGCGCGCGCTCACGGTCCGATCCTCAATCACACGGCTCTCATTCCAACTCCGCAAGACATCACATAACAATTAAACACCGCAATCTAACAAGCATCACCCTGTTCATACTCACTCTACCACGAACTGCTACTTCCGCTGCACCGTCACTCTCCGTCAGTTCTCAGCGACCGCCGACGTCCTCCTCTTACGATCCACCGGATCACCATCACTCGGGCTCTATGGGGCAAATAATCCCTTATCCTAATCTAGATCTCCCCTTACTATCAGAGGAAACCATCCTACTCTGCTACCAACTGATAACGCTGATCCTTATCTTATCTCCTCTAAGGATCTTCAGGTCGCCAGGATCTTTTTACCTGCTGGATAGTGTGAAGGGAAGAAAATCCTTTTCAATTATGCAATCATTTTTGGAATCCAATTTACCTTCAAAGACCACTGACTCTGAATTCAATTTTGTGGGTTTATTACTGCCAAGAATAACTGCACGTGCAAGCACATCAACACGAGGTTAAAGAAATAAATGGGCACTAATACAAATAGCATCCTACGCAGGAGTCTCATCCGACTCAGGATAAGAAGAATCGTTAGCTCCAGAAGTATTAGACAAGCAATAACAGCTCCAATCTCTATGTTATTCCTCATTTATCTAAACAGCATAAAACCATTTGCTGTCCCTACTCTATCACTCAGATGACATACCTACTAAATGAATTTCCCAGGCAAGAGTAAAGGAAAAAAGGTGTCAGCTGTGAAGACTTCCTAGGAAGTGCGCTCACATAGTATTTTGAGCTCGTTCTAAGATGCTCCTTCCTAAAATCCCCTCTGTCCTTCTCTCTCTGGTCTCCTCTACCTCTTCTCTACCTTCCACCCTCGGGGCACTGTCCCTAATACAAATCCCAAAAACAATTGAACACGCCCTTGTCACGCCTCTTCGGCCAGGTCTTCCTTCTCGTACTTTTCCATCGAAACTCTTACTTCATCCTGGACGGTTACGATGACCTTGAGTCCCGGGCACCTTTTCCACTGAAAACATCATCCCTGCATTCCAGTGTACTCCCATCTCAATGCCTCCCACCACCCTAACTCGTGAAACAAAGAGCCAGTCTTTCGCTAACAAGGCATATGTCCTTGCACCTGCAACAAAAGATACGGTTCAACAGACTTTTTCCCTCGACATGAATTTACCAACTGTACCCAGAGAGCCTTTCCAAGAGAAACTTTTCTACCTACAAAATAAGCTAACATAAGAACGAATCAGGCCTTTCCCTTACGTATATGCAGTCAGGCCTTCACACAATTTGAACACACAATTATGATCACTTCTACAAGCATTAGTTCATTACATTTCATATGCGAAAGGTGAACTACACGTGCCACTTAATATGGTACACGTTTAACTACTGTATCTCGATTACACATGGCCTACTCCATTAATGCATCATTTCGAACACATTTCAGTTAAGCATTATATTTTGTAAAATCATAATAGCACAACTACCCTTCTATTCACTCTAATAATGCAATTTACGACTACATTAACTAACCATTCATAGATATATATATATCGTGATATATGCGGGTACAGACTAATGATGATTATAATGCACCCCTACAATTTTTCGAGAACATGGCGCTCTATCAGAAGTGATGCCCAAAATATGCACATTCCAAGCAACAATTTGGAAACCATTTCTAAACCCATTTATCAGTTTAAAAATCTTTTCAAAATTACTGAATGGGTTTAGTATATGTTAGAAAATGCTATTTATCAGTAGCAAACCTCATATTTAGCGTATATGAGGATTTGCAATGAGTATAAAGCTTTGTACATTAGTTACTTAAAGATTTACTCTCGGAAGATGATACCAAGTTAACACTTAATGAGCAATGAGAATACTAAAGGAAAGTGGTAGTGTCTGGGGAACATGTGAACTGGAATGCGTTTATTATGGCCAAGTTTTCTTCTTACAGCAAAATGAAAATATGGACAAATGACTGACAGCTAAAATGTCATTTGTAAAATCAAATTTTGGGCATTGACCATTGCTAGACAATTTTTGTTATGGCAAAGAAAAGATGATGTGACATCAATTACGTCTTTATGTTGTAATTTTTTATGTTTTTTATTTTTAGATAATTAATATCTCAGAAGTATAATTATTTGTTGGGTCAGAGAAAAAGGTAGTGTCTGAATATTATGGGGCATATTCTCAAGGAGCCATCGCCGATTTATTGGCACTTTAGCTCCGCAAAAGTGGCGATAGACTTATCGCCCTATTCACAAGCTGGTGCAAACTGCCGACATCGCCAGTTTTCCTGCGCTAGCTGCCGCAAAACACATCGCCACGGATGAGAGCGACAACTAACGCTAATGATATGCAGAGTAGGCGTTCCCGTGCAAAAACACACGAAAACACCACTTCGCAATATTCTCAACGACCAGCCAGATCAGCGAAGCGATCCGAAAACAGGCGATAAGGCGCGTTAGCAGCAGGGATTCAACACCTGCCTTTTACTGGTGTTAAGCAGGACGACAACCTGCAGTATGAAAGGGAGCCCAGCCTAGAGCCACATCTGAAGACCAACAGATGCCATGGAGACAATGATCATGCAGCCTGGAGACCCAAGAGGGCCACAACACCCACAGCAACCACCCCCCGGACCCTCCTCCCCAGGTCATGAAGTCCAGTAGTCAACGGTAGTGGAAAAACAGAACTTTATTACAAATACAGCCAACTCAGCCAACGCGTTCCATTCCCAACGGGGAACTTCATCAGGGCAATGTGTGGATCCAATAAACTGCAAATGCTGAGGGAACTCCCCAATACCATTCCATATCCCGAAATCAGTAGTCAGGAACCTGTTGGAGAAATGGTGACAATGGTCAAGCCCCCTCATAGTCACAAACGTAATCTGGTACAGTGTATTGCACTTGGACAAACCGGAATGCATACAGGTATGATGAATCCAGTCCAAATATACTGTAACAGAAGTCCGTGTGCTCGTAACCTCCGCAGGAAAGAAAAGGAAGGTTACGACCACACAAACATCTGTTACGGTCTCATCATGCAGGATTCATCATACCTGTAAACATCAAGGGTTTGTATCATCTTGATACCCCTGCACCTCCACTTCCCCCACGCTGTGCATGAACAGCTGGAGACCATGCAAGGGAATTACGCCATAGCTGCCTTACCGCACGTGTCAGGGGCAATTGACTGTACACATGCACCACTTGTGCCCCCTGTCGACCCTGCACACAATTACCGCTACAGAAAGCACACGCATTCCATCAATGTGCAGGCAATAGTGGACCACCAGGGACAGTTCACCAATGTCGTCGCCAACTTCACAGGCAGTGTGCATGATACATACATCTTCCGACAGTCCATCATCAACCCGCGCTTCCAGGATGGCACCTATGGCAATGCACTGCTCATTGGTAAGTACTAACTGAACACACCACGCACCTCAACTCCACAATCACACAACTCACAACTGTGGGAGAGCACATGTAACAAAATCACATACAACATGCCAACCAACATGCCCAACTACCGGACGCGACAACACAAGTAACCATGGTAACAGGGGCCAGACATGTGGACAAACCATCCACAAAGGCAGAGCCCCTCTGCCACACAATTGCAGAATGTGGGGAGAGGTGGGAACCAAGAATGTGCGAAGGAGGCAAGTGACCCAGCAATAAGAAAGGACACAATGCCAAGTGTGGCGGAGATGTGCTGGACAGACTGCAGTATGCAGAGCACAGACATGTCCATGTGGACATCTACTGCTGGTGTTTGCAGTGTAGTGAACAGGGGACGCAAACAGGTTACCCCAGGCAGTGTGGAAGACCTTGGACATGTAGCTATGTGGTCCCCCCCTGTAAGCCTGAGCGGAGCGGCCTTGGCCAGTGTATGTTGCAAATGAATGGCCCGGGGCCCTGGGCGTGATCCAGTTCTGGGATGGCCACCACAGTAACTACTGCGTGTGTCTCTGTGTCTGCCATATCGTAACCATAGGCCTACACACACGTGCCCCGACCACATTCAACTGCCTTATTCACACTGGAGACGAGGTGACTACGTCCCAAGCCAACCCGCGCACATCTCGTCAGTGCATGCAGGGTCGTGTCTGCCAGGGCGGCGCTCCCCACCCAGCCACGAGGCCGCCGCGGTGACCAGTGGTGCCTGCGCGATCCTGTGCACCTGCTGCACCCCAGCCCTGGTCCCCAGACCAGTCCGCCACCCAGCGATGACTGCCCGCCCCTGCACGCCAAGGCCTCAATGCTCACCTGCCCCCACCGGCGTGTCTCCAAGAGGGCCCTCCACGTGCCGGTGCAATCTCCTCAGCCGATCGCTGGATTCCGCACAACAGGCCGCCAGCGCACCCTGCGGCACCACACCGCACCGCGGAGTCATGTGTGTGCTGACTGCTGCCTGCGAGTACACTGCGGTCCAGCAGGGCTCACAATTCAAATCAAGTCCTTATTTGCTGGACGCCGTATCGAGGCCAACGCATCATCGCAGGCTGCACACCCGCTCAGCTCTTCAGGTGGGCCTAACTCTGTGAACCGCAAGTCATCACCACGTGGCGGCAGGCCCGTGCCGGACGCAGGCCATCGGGTGCCACTAACTCAGTGCAACGCAAGTCATCGCCATGTGGCGGTAGGCCCGTGCCAGACGCAGGCCATCGGGTGCCATTAACTCTGTGCAACGCAACTCACGGACTCTTTATGTTTGAGTTCCGTGGATGCGGATGCCATCATGTCACCTCCGGCAGAGGGGGATGTGCTGTGGTGGGCCCCTTTTATTGGCAGGGTCACATGTCCCGTGACGCCTGTGCTAGATGGGTGTGGTGTGGGTGTAAACCAGCCCTCAGGGAGTGGCTGTGGCATGCTGACAACTAGACCAGTGACCAGCAGATCACTACAGGGAAGACCTGGGACATGTAGCTGTGTCGTAACCCCCTGTGAGCATAAGCAGAGTGGGCTGGGCTGGCGTATGCCAGTCCAGCGTAGGGGTGTGAACAATGAGCCCGGGGCTCTGGGCGTGGTTCAGTTCTGGCCTGGACAAGGAAGTAACCAATGCGTGTGTCTCCGTTGTAGTGTCTGCGCCACCTGGACCGCAATCGGCAATGTTGCACCCTGTGACTCAAGCCCCACAACATGTGCAAAATGGACGTGAGGGGGAATCAGTGACCCTACATTCATCCATACTGTCATACTTGAAGGATCATAGACATGACACATCTGTGTGAATTTGAATGTTTTATTCAATCAATCAATCAATCAGGGAATTGTAAGCGCGCTACTCACCTGTGAGGGTCTCAAGGCGCTGAGGGGGGGTCCGCAGATCTGTTTAGCCGAAGATCCAGGTCTTGAGGTTCTTCCTGAAGGTGTTCAGGGAGGGGGCGCGTCTGATGTCTGCCGGTAGCTCGGTCCAGGTCTTGGCTGCAATATGAGAGAAGGATCTTCCGCCTGCTCTGGCTCTGTGGATGCGCGGGGTTTCGGCCAGTGCGAGGTTGGAAGATCGGAGGTTTCTTTTGGGTACGTGGAAGTTTATTCTGTCGTTGAGGTATTTGGGTCCGTTGTTGTGTAGGCATTTGTAGGCGTGAGTGAGGATTTTGAAAGTGACTCTTTTCTCCACGGGGAGCCAGTGGAGACTTCGTAGGTGTTGGCTGATGTGTTCGTGTCGGGGGATGCCGAGGACGAGTCTGGCGGCAGTGTTTTGTACTGTCTGGAGTTTGCGGAGTAGGGACTTGTTGATGCCAGCATAGAGTGCGTTTCCGTAGTCCAGTCTGCTGGTGATGAGTGCGTGGGTGACTGTCTTCCTTGACTCAGGGGGATCCACTTGAAGGTCTTGCGGATGATGCGGAGGGTGTTGAAGCAGCTGGAGGTGACGGCGTTGACCTGTCGGTTCATGGAGAGTGATGAGTCGAGTACGATGCCGAGGTTCTTGGCGTGGTCTGAGGGGGTAGGTGGGCTTCCGAGGGCGGTCGGCCACCAGGTGCTGTCCCATGCAGAAGGGGGTGGTACCGAGGACCAGGACTTCTGTTTTCTCGGGCGTTGAGCTTCAGGCAGCTGTTGGTCATCCAGACTGCGACGTCTTGCATTCCTTTCTGGAAGTTGAGTTTGGCAGTGGTGGGGTCTTTGGTGAGGAGAGGATGAGCTGGGTGTCGTCGGCGTAGGATACGATGTTGAGGCCGTGTTGTCGGACGATGGCTGCGAGGGGGGCCATGTAAATGTTGAAGAGGGTGGGGCTCAGTGATGAACCCTGTGGGACTCCGCAGGTGATTTTCGTAGGGTCGGAGAGGAAGGGTGGGAGTCTCATCCTTTGGCTTCTTCCGGTGAGGAATGATCGGATCCAGTCCAGGGCTGTTCCTTGTATGCCTGCGTCATGTAGTCTGACGACTAGTGTGCGATGGGAGACGGTGTCGAGTAGGATGAGGACTGTGGAGTGGCCTTGGTCCAGGAGGGTGCGGATGTCATCTGTGGCAGCGAGTAGGGTGGTCTTTGTGCTGTGGTTGCTTCGGAATCCGGATTGGGACGGGTCGAGTACAGCGTTCTCTTTAATGAATCGTGTCAGTTTCCTGTTGACTGTTTTCTCTGCAACTTTGGCTGCGTAGGGGAGGAGCGAGATGGGCCGATAGTTCTTGAGGTCGGTGGGGTCAGCTGTGGGCTTCTTGAGCAGGGGTCTGACTTCTGCGCACTTCCAGTCATCTGGGAAGGTGCCTGTTTTGAAGGTGGTGTTGATGGTGCGTTGTAGTTTGGGTGCGATGGCGGCCACAGCTCTGTGGTAGATGTGAGGGGGGCAGGGGTCGGTGGGGGCCCCCGAGTGGATGCTTTTCATGGTCGAGGAGGTGTCTTCAGCCGTGATCGGTGTCCAGTTGGATGGTGGGCTGGCTGGTGTTTCTGGGGGGCGGGGGCCATCTGTGGCGCCTGGTGCATGGTCGATGAAGTTGTCGTAGAGGTTTTTGATCTTGAGGTGGAAATAGGTTCCAAGCTTGTCGCAGAGGTCTTGGGATGGGGTGATGTCTGTGGCTTCACTGCGTGGGTTGGTGAATTCTTGAATGACACTGAAAAGTTTCTTGGAGTTGATTGAGTTGGCCAGGATTTTGTTGTGGATGAAGTTCCTTTTGGTGGCTCTGATCTGGTTGTGGTAGTCCGTCATGGCGTCCTTGTAGGTGGTGTGGTTTTTGGTTGTCTTGGTGTTTCTCCAGTTCTTCTCCAGGCATCTGCAGGTGCGTCTGGCTTCTTGGAGAGCGGTTGTGAACCAGGCGGCTTTCCTGGGGCGTTGTCTGTCGGGGTTGCGTAGCGGGGCGAGCTCATCTGCGCAGTTGGAGATCCAGGTGTGGAGTTCTCTGGCTGCGTCATTTGCGCTGTTTGCGTTGGGTGCCCAGGTGTGGGTGTCTCGGGTGAGGCTGGAGTTAAGTTGCTCATCGGTAACCTTGCTCCAGTTCCTTCGTGGTGGGCGTGGGGCTGGTTTGGGTGCCTTGGGTTTGTTGATATTTACAAAACCACAAGTGTGAGAAGTTGGCCTGGTATATGCTGTTCACTAGTTAAAGTGGACACCTTGCACCAGTACAATTCGACTCTTATGGTAGGTAGGTTTAAGACAACCTTTATAGAAAGCTATCCTAGTGGTAGCTGTGGAGAGCAGCCTTCAGGCTAGGTCTTGGAGGAATGTAAAGCAGCTTGTTTTACCACACAATCTCTTGAATCACCAAATGAAAAGACACCACACAGGTATATATATCAAATATATATGTATTTATTACTAAACAACTCTCTACTAATCTCTTTATGAGATTAGAAGTCAAGAACATATGCACAAATCAACAATTCACAATAAATTAAGCACAAATATGGCTGGGGCCCTAGGGGCGTACCAGACCATATACTAAAAAAGAGACTTAAGAAGCACGACTTGCAAAGGGACAAGGCCCAGGGCCTTCAGAAGTGTTGGGGCCTCACGAAACCACCCAAGGCAGGTAAGTAAAGGACCCACGGGGGACGCGTGCAGTGCGTGAACACAGGCGCGGATCGCCGTAGACTTCAATGGGGCAAGTCGCGGTTAGAAATTAAGGGGCATATTTACAAGCCCCTTGCGCCACTTTTGCGCCGCCGTTGCGTCACGCATGTGACGCAGCGGCGACGCAAACCATGCGCCGCGTTGCGCTATATTTAGCAACGTGACGCATCTAGGGAGATGCGTCACGTAGTAAACCCCTGCGCCACATGAAAGCTGCGTCAGGTTTCATGTGGGAGTACCGAGCGCAGGGGGGCGTTCCGGCGCAGGAACGCCTCGGAAAAGTGACATAGTGAAATCTACAAGATTTCACGCAGTCACTTTTCCGAGCGCTGGTGCGTCAAATCCTTACGCCTGCTTCAAGCAGGCGTAAGGATTGACGCACCATGTTAGGGATAGGGAAGGTTGGAACAGTGCTGGAGTTGCGTCGCGCTTGCGACACAGCTTCAGCACTGCGCCAACCTTCCGCCGGCAGATGCGTCACGCATCTGCTTATCCTAGCGCCACGATGCGCCGCATTGTAAATGCGGCGCATCGGATGAGCGCAAGAGTAAACTTGCATGACGCATTTTCCTGGCGCATCCCTGCTGATATGCAGGGATGCGCCAGGAACAAATATGCCCCTAAGAGTTTAAGGGCACTTCGGGAGTAGCTACAAGCAAGTCACTTACAGGGTAAGTAGTTCTAGGGCCAACACCCACAGGAGCACCGTAGTGCTGGAGTTACCTCACCCAGGAAAGCCGGGTGCATAGGTGTCCTTTGGTGTCGGGTCGCGGCGTCGTTTTCAATGGGAGCCAATGAAGACTTGCTAATTGTGAAGTCCGAAGAAGTGTCCGGTGGAATCCAAGCCTGGATTCGGAAGAAGAAAGACCTGAAAGCAGAGGGGACAGTGTTCAAAGTCACTGGGCAGTGACCCGGGGCAAGGAAGATGAATGCCCACCGTCGTCGGCAGATTCATGTCATTCATGGGTGTCTTGACTCTTTGGCCACGAGGTCCAGGAGGCGTCGACGACAACCAGGAGCTGGATTCGGCGTGTCCCATGAAGTCTCCAGCTGACTGCGGTGTTGGCAACCCGATTGGGGCCAACAAGCCTTGGTAGCAGCAAGTCTTTTGGAAAGCGTAAAAAGTCAATGGTGCAGACCAGCAAGGTCTGGGGAACTCACCCAGTGAAGGTAAGTCAGGGCAGGCCTGGAGCAATCGGAGGAGCTCTTTGGTTCTTTAGAAAAGTCTTCAGGGGACCCACAAGCCGGCTGGCAAGGGATCGCAAAGATGCCTCGGAAGGATTCCTTCAACAGGGGCCCACGGTCACTCGGGATGGGGTAGGCCTCTGATCTTTGGAGGGATTCCTGCTAGAGGCTGGAGCCACACGTGGTCCAAAGCACAGATTCGTAGAACGTTGTGAAGGGGTTGCACTTGACAATAGTGCATGGTACCCAGGGACTGCGGTTCCTCGTCACTCGTGGGGTCCACTGGCCTCAGCTTCACTGGGGACTCACGATGGCCTTAGAGAAATCAGGAAATCCTTGTCTTGGGCTACAGGGACCTCGGGCTCCGGCGGGAGCAGCATAGTTTGCGACCGTCGTTTCAGTTTTTGGTGCCTGCCAAGCAGGGGAGTCACTCCTTGACTCCAAGGGAGATTCTTCAGTCTTCCAGAGGTAGTGGAACGTCGAAGGTCCAGGATTCTTCTTCAGAGCGTCGTCCAGGGGTATCTAGTTTGCAATGCACATGTTCCCCCTCTTATACTAAAAGGAAGGGAGGGACTAGCTCTATGACCCCACATATGGGAGGGTCAGGGGAGGGGGTGGCTACACCCACTTCCCTTTGTCTAGTTTCACGCCAGAGTAGGGGCAGGTAGCCCCTGAGCTGGTTTGAACTGGCATATGCACAGAGGAGCCTTCTGCTCCCCCAGTGCAGGACTTCAAAGCACTCTAGGAGTGCACCCACCCTGCCCCCAATACACTAAACCCTGTCTGGAAGGTGGTCACACCCTCCTGTGACAGGATACCTATTGTTGGGCTTCCTCCACTGCGAGTTTCGGTCATCAGCAGGAGGGCGGTCCAGTGTCTGTGACTGGTGGCATCCATTTTGTGATGCCAGGGCTCTTCAGGATTCTACCGCGTTTCCACAGTAGGTACATGTCTATCCCTCTAGAAGGGTGGAATGCTACCCACGCCGCCAGAACTGGCGGGGGGGGTAGTATTCCAAGATGTTTGACACCAAACACGACATGTTTCCGTACAGCCATCCCAAAGTTAGCATTTAACGCGAGGTTATAATGCGCTTAAGAGTATATGGTCAGGCTGCACTACAAACAGCCTCAGAGAAGGGTCTCCGAATGCTGCAGAGGGGCTCTGCTCATGCAGGGGCATCCTCTCACATAGGAACCAAGCACTCTGCCTTCAGGATTGATAAGGCCTGCCATAGGAGTGACTTATAGGTTTATATGTGTGTATCTATGTAGTGATATAGGTAGCCTATATCACAGTAAGGAGGTGCATGCACCACCTTACCCAGGCTGCAGTAGCAGACCTGTGGTGTCAGATTTAGTCTGCTTCCCAGGGGTGGCATAATACATGCTTCAGCCCCTGGTAGGCCTGTGAAGTACCTATGCCCTTGGCACCTAAGGTACCATATACTAGGGACTCATAAGGTACCACAGTATCCAATCACTAGTGCACCTAGAGTGCACTCCAAGTCGTTTAGAGAGAACAGAGAGGCTGGGGCCCTGATTGGCAGGGTCCCAGCCTGACTATAGCCAGAAACCAGTGTAAACATCAGGAAAAAAAGTGGGGGCAACATAAGAGGCAGATCCTACTCTCCTACACAACCCCCCCCCCAAACGCAGGGACACTAAACTAACCTTGACCAGTTGAGTCTTCGTGCTCTAAGTGGAAATACCTTGAGAGTCCATCTGCATTGGCATGTTGGGTCCCAGGCCTATGTTCCACTGTATAGTCCATCTCCTGTAGGGAAATGGACCACCTCAAAAGTTTTGGGTTTTCACCTTTCATCTGTTTAAGCCATGGGAGGGGCTTGTGGTCAGTCTGAACTATGAAGTGAGTGCCAAACAAGTATGGCCTTAGCTTCTTCAGGGCCCACACCACAGCAAAGGCCTCCCTCTCTATAGCTGACCAACGTTTCTCTCTAGGGGTCAGCCTTCTGCTAATAAAAGCTACTGGCTGGTCTTGACCTTCATCATTCAGTTGAGACAGTACAGCTCCCACACCCAGCTCAGAAGCATCTGTTTGGACAATGAACTTTTGGTGTAGTCTGGACTCTGTAAGATGGGGGCAGTGCACATGGCCTGCTTTAGGTCTTCAAATGCCTTCTGACAGCTAGCTGTCCACTGAATCTTTGTTGGCATTTTCTTTGAGGTCAGATCATTCAAGGGGTCACTATAGATCCATATCCCTTCACAAACCTCCTATAGTACCCAGTCAGGCCTAAGAAGGCTCTCACCTGTGTCTGGGTGGTTGGAGCAACCCATTCCATTATGGTTTGGATTTTACTCTGTAAAGGCTGAACCTGGCCTCCACCCACAAGGTGGCCCAGGTATACAACCTGACTCTGCCCTATCTGGCACTTAGTGGCCTTGATAGTGAGGCCTGCTTTCTGCAGAGCCTCCAAAACATTTCTGAGGTGGACCAGGTGATCCTGCCAGGAGGAACTAAAGACAGCAATATCATCTAGATAAGCTGAGCAATAAGTTTCCATCCCTGCCAGAACTTTATTCACCAACCTCTGAAAAGTGGCAGGTGCATTTTTCAATCCAAAGGGCATCACCACAAAGTGGTAGTGCCCACTAGGGGTCGAAAATGCTGTTTTGGCTTTTGCATCATCAGCTAACCTGATCTGCCAGTAGCCAGCTGTTAGGTCAAATGTACTTAGATACTTGGCTGAGGCCAAAGTATCAATCAGCTCATCTGCCCTTGGTATGGGATAGGCATCAGTCCTGGTGACTGCATTGAGGCCTCTATAGTCTACACAAAACCTCATTTCTTTCTTACCACCCTGGGTATGAGGCTTGGGTACTAGGACTACTGGGCTAGCCCAAGGGCTATCGGAAGGCTCAATCACACCTAACTCCAACATTTTCTGGACTTCAGTCCTGATACAGTCCCTGACATGGTCAGGTTGCCTGTAGATTTTACTCTTGACAGACAGACTGTCCCCAGTGTCCACCTCATGGGTGCACCAAGTAGTCTGACTAGGGGTCAGGCTAAACATATGTCTGTACTGTTGCAGAACTTGTCTGCACTCAGTTTGCTGATGGTCAGTGAGGCTGCTTGCCAAAGCAACACCATCTACTGACCCATCATCATGGTTCTGTGAGAGCAGGTCAGGAGAGGGTCACTCTCCTCCTCCTGGTCCTCATCAGTTGCCATGAGCAAGCCCATGTCAGCCCTGTCAACATATGGCTTTAATCTGTTGACATGGAGCACCCTCAGGGGGCTCCTGGGAGTTCCAAGATTCGCCAGATAGGTGACTTCTCCCTTTGCTCAACTATTGTATGGGGGCCACTCCATTTGTCTTGGAGGGCTGCTGGGGCCACAGGCTCCAACACCCACACTTTCTGTCCTGGCTGGTACACAGTCAGCACAGCCTTTGGTCATGCCAAGCTTTTTGTAATTCTTGGCTGGCCTCCAGGTTTTTGGTTGCCTTTTTCATGTATTCGGCCATCCTGGAGCGGAGACCAAGTACATAGTCCATCACATCTTGTTTGGGGGCTTGAGAGGTAACTCCCAGCCCTCTTTTACCAAACATAATGGACCTCTTACAGGATGCCCAAACAGAAGCTCAAATGGGCTGTAACCAACCCCCTTCTGTGGAACCTCTCTGTATGCAAACAACAGGCAGGGAAGAAGAAGGTCCCATTTCCGCCTAAGCTTCTCTGGGAGTCCTTTAATCATTCCCTTCAGGGTTTTGTTGAAACGTTCAACCAACCCATTGCATTGTGGGTGATAGGGGGTGGTGAACTTATAAGTTACACCACACTCCTTCCACATTGCTTTCAAATATCCTGACATGAAGTTTGTACCTCTGTCAGAGATGACCTCCTTTGGGAAACCCACTCTGGAGAAAACTCCAATGAGGGCTCTTGCCACCACAGGGGCTGTGGTGGTCCTCAGGGGAATTGCCTCTGGGTACCTGGTGGCATGATCCACTACCACCAGGATAAATCTGTGCCCAGATGCAGTTTGAGGGTCAAGGGGACCAACAATGTCAATCCCTACCCTTTCAAAGGGTACCCCCACCACAGGTAGTGGTATCAGGGGGCCTTTGTGGTGCCACCTGCCTTGCCACTGGCTTGGCATGTGACACAGGAGCGACAAAACTCCTTTGTGTCCTCTGACATATGTGGCCAATGAAAATGTGGAACAAGCCTGTCCCAGGTCTTGTTTTGGCCCAAGTGACCTGCTAAAGGGATATCATGTGCTAGGGTCAAGAGGAACCCCCTAAACTTCTGAGGTATTACCAACCTCCTGGTGGCTCCAGGGGCTGGATCTCTACCCTCAGAATATAGGAGTCCCTCATCCCAATAAACTTTATGGGACCCACTAGCACTCCCAGCAGCCTCAGCAGCAGCCTGCTGTCTGAGGGGTTCAAGAGAGGGGCAGCACTGTTGCTCCTTACTCAGATCTTCCCTAGAAGGGCCCCCTGCCCCCAAGAACTCAACCTGATCAGGCTCAAGTTCCTCTGGGGCAGTTCCTTCTTCAGGGTCTGCTCCTCCTCCCTTAAGAGGGGAATCAATGATCTGAGACAGAGGGGAAGGCACTGCCTTAACCCTACTGCTCCTCTTCTTGGGAAGCATCTGGTCCATAATTTCAGGATCCAGAGCTGGTTCAGTGTCATGCATTTTGGCCTGTGACCTGGTCACAGCAAATACCTCTGCAGGGATGCCTAACATCTTAGCATGAGTCCATAACTCTACTTCAGACCAGGCTGAAGTTTCTAGATCATTGCCCAATAGACATTCTACAGGGAGGTCTGCACTGACTACAACCTTCTTGAGGCCAGTTACCCCTCCCCAGGAGAAATTCACAACTGCCAGACTATGGTTGGTCCTGACATTGCTTGCATTGGTCACCTGGTACATTTCGCCCAGGATGATCTGTCCAGGGTCCACAAGATCCTCTGCCACCATGGTGACACTAGCACCTGTGTCCCTAAATGCCAAAGCCTGTTTGCCATTTATTACAGGCTGCTGTTTGTATTTGCCCAGATTACTGGGGCTCACAAGGAAGGACATGTCCATGTCTCCATCACAAATCAGCATTGCCTGAGTGGGTACTCTGACTAGGCCAGAGTCCACTTCAGAACCCAGGGTCAACCCTACTACACCCTTATTCTGAGTACCACCTCCACCAGTAGCTGAACTAGGGGGAACAGTTGCCTTAGGGGCAGGAGTGGTGGTGGTTTGGTCTTTGGACTTGTTACAATCAGAAGTCCAGTGCCCTTTCTGTTTACAGAATTTGCACCAGGGCTTCTTTTGGCCTTTTCCCTTGTTGGATTGTGACTCCCCACCAGATGCAGATTTTTGGGGCCCTTGTGAAGACTTCTGGTCTTTTGACTTATCCCCACCTTTCTCAGAGCCCTTAGAATCCTGCTTCTTTGTGTCACCCCTTGGTTCTGGGTTTTCTGCCTCACCCTGGTTCTGACCCACTTGTCTGCCTTCTTTCCCAATTCTTGGGGAGAGGTCAGATCTGAGTCCACCAGGTATTGATGCAACAACTGGTTCTGGCAATTATTAAGGATCTGTTCTCTCATCATTAGATTATACAATCCCTTGAAATCAGTAACCCTACTGCCAACCAGCCAACCCTCCAGAGCCTTGGTTGCACAATCTACAAAGTCAGTCCAGTCCTGAGTCTGTGCCTTCTGGGTGTCTCTGAACTTCAACCTGTACTGCTCAGTGGTTAAGCCAAACCCATCTATCAGTGCACTCTTCAGGACTTCATAGTCATCAGCATCCTCTTCTCTAACAGTGAGGAGCTTGTCTCTACCTTTATCTGAAAAGGAGAGCCACAAGATTGCTGCCCACTGCTTTTGGGGGACCTGTTGTACTCTACAGGCCCTTTCCATAGCAGTTACCCACTTATGGATATCATCCCCACTCTGGTAGGGAGGAACAACCTTGCTCAGGTTCCTATGGTCTGGAATATATTCTCTGCCTCTAGGGACACTGTTGCTGCCACCAGGGGGTTCTAACCCCTCTTTTCTAGAAGCTCTCTGGAGCTCCAGGGCTTCCTTATCTAATGCCAACTGCTTGGTTTTGAGGGCAAACCTTGCTTCCTCATACTGCAGCAGTTTGTACATTCTGTCAGAGGAGGTCTCTCTTCTTGAGAAGTAGGAGTTCCTCTGGTAGACAGATTCTCTGCCAGAGTGATAGGAGTGCTCAGATTCCCTAGAAAGGGACCTAGGCCTGTCCTCCACTATGTCAGTTCTCTTAGGGAGAATTCCTCTGTCCTGTTCAGACCCCTTGGGACCTGGCCCTACAATCACAGAGTCTTGGTCATCCAGATGTTCATCATCTGACCCAGACACTGTAATTGACCCACCCACTGATTCAGATCCATTAGCTCCTAGAGCTAATCTAAGATCATCTGCTGTCAGCAGATCTATCAGGTGTAGTGTGGAGGGACTCTGTCCTAGCTTCAGGTGCCTTGCAGCACACATGGTTCTCAACTCAGAGAAAGCCATGTCCTTATACTGAGGCTGAGTGGATCCACTGGGTCCACCCTTTAAGGACATTCTAGTGTTGTGCAGTGTTGTACTACCTACACTAGTTTGTGGCCTACTGATACTAGCTTGAGCTGTAGAAAGGGTGTGCTATCCCTTGGCACACAGCTCTAAGTTCAGTAGAACTTATTGATACTAAGCTTGACTTTATATGTACCTTGAGTACCTATAGTGGTTTTCAGTTAGTAATTCAAATAGAGATTTTCTGGTAAAACAATAGCAAGCTGGAATCCCACACGCTGCCACCAATGTGAGAAGTTGGCCTGGTATATGCTGTTCACTAGTTAAAGTGGACACCTTGCACCAGTACAATTCGACTCTTATGGTAGGTAGGTTTAAGACAACCTTATAGAAAGCTATCCTAGTGGTAGCTGTGGAGAGCAGCCTTCAGGCTAAGTCTTGGAGGAATGTAAAGCAGCTTGTTTTACCACACAATCTCTTGAATCACCAAATGAAAAGACACCACACAGGTATATATATCAAATATATATGTATTTATTACTAAACAACTCTCTACTAATCTCTTTATGAGATTAGAAGTCAAGAACATATGCACAAATCAACGTTTCACAATAAATTAAGCACAAATATGGCTGGGGCCCTAGGGGCGTACCAGACCATATACTAAAAAGAGACTTAAGAACAACGACTTGCAAAGAGACAAGGCCCAGGGCCTTCAGAAGTGTTGGGGCCTCACGAAACCACCCAAGGCAGGTAAGTAAAGGACCCACGGGGACGCGTGCAGTGCGTGAACACAGGCGCGGATCGCCGTAGACTTCAATGGGGCAAGTCGCGGTTAGAAATTAAGAGTTTAAGGGCACTTCGGGAGTAGCTACAAGCAAGTCACTTACAGGGTAAGTAGTTCTAGGGCCAACACCCACAGGAGCACCGTAGTGCTGGAGTTACCTCACCCAGGGAAGCCGGGTGCATAGGTGTCCTTTGGTGTCGGGTCGCGGCGTCGTTTTCAATGAGAGCCAATGAAGACTTGCTGCTTGTGAAGTCCGAAGAAGTGTCCGGTGGAATCCAAGCCTGGATTCGGAAGACGAAAGACCTGAAAGCAGAGGGGACAGTGTTCAAAGTCACTGGGCAGTGACCCGGGGCAAGGAAGATGAATGCCCACCGTCGTTGGCAGATTCAGGTCATTCACGGGTGTCTTGACTCTTCGGCCACGAGGTCCAGGAGGTGTGGACGACAACCAGGAGCTGGATTCGGTGTGTCCCACAAAGTCTGCAGCTGACTGCGGTGTCGGCAACCCGATTGGAGCCAACAAGCCTTGGTAGCAGCAAGTCTTGTGGAAAGCGTAAAAAGTCAATGGTGCAGACCAGCAAGGTCTGGGGAACTCACCCAGCGAGGGTAAGTCAGGGCAGGCCTGGAGCAACCAGAGGAGCCCTTTGGTTCTTTAGAAAAGTCTTCAGGGGACCCACAAGCCGGCTGGCAAGGGATCGCAAAGACGCCTCGGGAGGATTCCTTCAACAGGGGCCCACGGTCACTCGGGACGGGGTAGGCCTCTGATCTTCGGAGAGATTCCTGCTAGAGGCTGGGACCACACGTGGTCCAAAGCACAGGTTCGTAGAACGTCGTGAAGGGGTTGCACTTGACAATAGTGCACGGTACCCAGGGACTGCGGTTCCTCATCACTCGTGGGGTCCACTGGCCTCAGCTTCGCTGGGGACTCACGATGGCCTTGGAAAAGTCAGAAAATCCTCGTCTTGGGCTGCAGGGACCTCGGGCTTTAGCGGGAGCGGCATAGTTTGCAACTGTTGTTTCAGTTTTTGGTGCCTGCCAAGCAGGGGAGTCCCTCCTTGACTCCAAGGGAGATTCTTCAGTCTTCCAGAGGTATGGGAACGTCGAAGGTCCAGGATTCTTCTTCAGAGCGTCGTCCAGGGGTATCTAGTTTGCAATGCACAGGTTCCCCTCTTATACTAAAAGGAAGGGAGGGACTAGCTCTATGACCCCACCTATGGGAGGGTCAGGGGAGTGGGTGGCTACACCCACTTCCCTTTGTCCAGTTTCGTGCCAGAGCAGGGGCAGGTAGCCCCTGAGCTGGTTTGAACTGGCATATGCACAGAGGAGCCTTCTGCTCCCCCAGTGCAGGACTTCAAAGCACTCTAGGAGTGCACCCACCCAGCCCCAATACACTAAACCCTGTCTGGAAGGTGGTCACACCCTCCTGTGACAGGATACCTATTGTTGGGCTTCCTCCACTGCGAGTTTCGGTCATCAGCAGGAGGGCAGCCCAGTGTCTGTGACTGGTGGCATCCATTTTGTGATGCCAGGGCTCTTCAGGATTCTACCGCGTTTCCACAGTAGGTACATGTCTATCCCTCTAGAAGGGTGGAATGCTACCCCCGCCGCCAGAACTGGCAGGGGGTAGTATTCCAAGATGTTTGACACCAAACACGACATGTTTCCGTGCAGCCATCCCAAAGTTAGCATTTAACGCGAGGTTATAATGCGCTTAAGAGTATATGGTCAGGCTGCACTACAAACAGCCTCAGAGAAGGGTCTCCGAATGCTGCAGAGGGGCTCTGCTCATGCAGGGGCACCCTCTCACATAGGAACCAAGCACTCTGCCTTCAGGATTGATAAGGCCTGCCATAGGAGTGACTTATAGGTTTATATGTGTGTATCTATGTAGTGATATAGGTAGCCTATATCACAGTAAGGGGTGCATGCACCACCTTACCCAGGCTGCAGTAGCAGACCTGTGGTGTCAGATTTAGTCTGCTTCCCAGGGGTGGCATAATACATGCTTCAGCCCCTGGTAGGCCTGTGAAGTACCTATGCCCTTGGCACCTAAGGTACCATATACTAGGGACTCATAAGGTACCACAGTATCCAATCACTAGTGCACCTAGAGTGCACTCCAAGTCGTTTAGAGAGAACAGAGAGGCTGGGGCCCTGATTGGCAGGGTCCCAGCCTGACTATAGCCAGAAACCAGTGTAAACATCAGGAAAAAAAGTGGGGGCAACATAAGAGGCAGATCCTACTCTCCTACAACAAGGGAACCCAAAAGGTAGATAAGGACCTTGGGTAACAGTTTAGTATTAGAAGAGTGGTCCTTAAAAAGAACAGTATGGTCATCAGGATAAATATAGACTCCAATCAGTGCTATATTACGAGTGTCCAGCCGGACATTCAATTTAATAATTCAAAAATGTCAGAAACCAAAAATATAAACACATCAATACAGTGGGACACAATCCTGCATCCTACATAGAAACATAACAAATACATTTAGGACAGGAACATATCAGGCAAGACAGGGTAGCTTGTGGAATATTGAACACAATTTCTAACAGGCTTGAGGAAACAGTAAATACACTTTTTTTATCAGATTTGATTAATGTGCAAACTGTTTAAATTGGTCGACGACGTTTCGATCCTCTTAAAAAATGGTAGGATCATCATCAGGACAGTTAAAAGTACAAGCCTGAATAATTAGAGATTGCCTGTGGAAAATAAGGAAAAGGGAGGAGATTAAGGAGCGTCTAGTACAGACCATGAAACATTATGCTATCCAGGGGGTCCGGGACCGGCCCCGGTGTGACCGCACCATGCTCGTGAAGGAATAACCGCTATGAAAACACACGAGGACTCTCAACAAGGCGAAAACTGTGAAGGGAGATGGCTAGCGTGAGTGAGCGTGAACGTCAGGGCTGCATATTAGAATAAGGTGTAGGAGGAAACAACCGTGGAGACATGGACGCACGCAATCATTCGTGTCAGGATAGTGACAAGCGAACCTGGCTGGACGGTACACACGTGAGCAAGGTGAAAAAGGCCTAAAGATGTATGAGGACCGAGTTCAGGGTGCCCGCTGCGCGTGTGAGGTGATGCTCGTTTGCACAATAGGGAAGTAATAACTGACCTCAATTGGGCTTGCGGAAGGTTTAGCCACATATACACTCAGTGGTGGAGGCCGATTAAATAGGATGTTCTGTGAAAATTAAATTCAAGTGTAAGGTACCGGAATTACTAGATAACAACTGGCAGACAAGAAGATAAAACCAGCGGGAATTCTCACCTAAGAATGAATAACCTGGCGTTTAGACTGTAAAGTTATCAGTTCCAAGACAGCAAGTGGCGATGCACTACAGGGAAAAAAGAGGGAAGGGAGGAGTGAGGAAACAAAAGGGTGGCTTGGAAGGAGTCAGATGACTACGCAGGGCAGCGTGCTCACCGTTATGCTGTGTGATCCAAGGCTTGATGGCAGGGATACCCATCGGCCAATGGAATGCTCCTATTTATGTTGTGAGTGACAGGTGACTAAGCATAAGGTGGCCATGTTGGGTGAGGGTTTTAATGAGTATGGAAGACAGACTAGGTGCGGTAAAGGAACCACTAGAGAGCCAAAAGGTGGCAGTGAACTAAAAGAAGAATAAATCATACAAAACAGTATTCATTATGTAGGTAACAGGAAAAATTACCAAACAACTGAAATAACAGAATATGCTTGGTAATAATTGGACAGAGATATTCAGGAACCATGGTAAAAGCAAGCATCAATGCAGTTAGTGGCAGTTGTATTCAGATTACAAACTAGAAGTAGACACAGTGAAGGCGGAACTTAGTTCTTGGTACAAGGAGTGGTCTAGATCAAGGTGGTCCAGTCCTCATTCCTGTTCAGTCCATTTCTGATGCTGTTCATGCGGATAATCTGCTTGATCTCCTCTTTATTCAGAAGTTGTGAAATGTCTCCGCCTCTTGGGGGGTGTTTAACAATGTTTATGACTGTCCATTTTATGTCAACTTCATTGTGTCCTGCCTCGGTGAAATGATCCACTAAGGGCCAGTTGGGAGTTTTGCAGCGCACTCTACTCCTATGTTGTCCAATTCGGGTCTTCACTTTTTGTTTTGTTTGCCCAATGTAAATAAGCAAGCAAGGACATTGAATCAAATAAATGACATTGCAAGTATTACAGTTGGAAAATGATCTTGATTTGATTGACACATTATTAAAGGTAAACTCTTTTCCTTCTAGAGTAAAATCACACACATTACAGTTGCCGCATTTGGCGTGCCCGATTAGAGGTTCAAGGCCCCAGTGTGCATCAAGAGTAGTAGCTACCCTGGAATTAGGTAGAACCGCCCGTACCAGGTGGTCTTTGAGATTGCGGCTTTTGCAGAAAGCAAATAGAGGGCGCTCAATGTTCAAATTGCCTGCGTTCACAGTAGGCCAGTGTTTGATGATAGATTTACGGATGGGGTTTGAGATAGGGGAGAATGTGGTCACACAGACTATGCGATTGTTGTCAGACTTGATTTTGGGGGAAAGCAGGATTTCTCTTGGGCAGTACCAGGCACGCTTCTGTGCAGTTCATACCAGGCGTTTAGGGTAACCACGTGCTTTCAACTTGGTAGATAAGATTGACGCTTCGCGAAACTAATCCTCTTTGGCAAAGCAATTGCATCTTATCCGCAAAAATTGGGAGTATGGTAAAGAGTCACGTAGTGCTGGTGGGTGATTACTTTCGTAACGAAGCAAGGTGTTACACTCTGTAGTTTTTCTGTATAGCCTGGTTAGTAGTTCACCATTGGAGTGGAATATGGTGAGATCGAGGAAAGGAATCAGAGATTTGTCATGTGTAAGGGTGAAATTAAGGCCAAGACAATTATTATTCAACCAGTGTAGAAATTGGTTGAGGGTTTCAACATTATTGTGCCAAATTATGAAAATGTCATCTATATACCGATGCCATAATGTGACGCCGGTAAAAAAGGGGTTAGTGGGAGATAGGATGGTAGTCGTTTCAAGGTGGTCCATGAAAAGTATAGCCAAGTTGGGGGCAAAAACGGCCCCAATTGATGTTCCTTTGACTTGTTGGTAATATTCGTACTCAAAAGAGAAGAGATTTCTAGTGAGGCAAAGTTCAAGTAGTTGCAGAATGAACACAGTAGGGACAGTGTGGGGGCGGGGCCTGGAGTCAAGTACCCCTTGGATCACTGTCATCGCTAGAACTTGCGGGATGTTGGTGTACAAGGATTCAATATCCATTGTACAGAGTATATCACTGGTAGGGTCAAAAGGGTGGTGCTCGACTAAGTTGGGTTTGTTGATGGCGAAGTGTACGCAGTGGTGGTCGGTCCATGGCGGCTGCGTTGTGTGGCTGAAATGGACGCTGTTTCCTGCCGCGAAGATGGGGTCTAGGGTGTGTCCTGCTCTGTGGGTCGGTGTGTTGACAAGTTGTTTAAGTCCGATGCTGGCGAGGTTGTCACGAAGGATAGTGGAGTTGGGGTCGCTGGGGTTGTCGAGGTGGAAGTTCAGTCTCCAATGAGTATGTAGTTTGTTGAGGCGATCGCGTGGGGTGCGATGAAGTCGGTGATGGTGGTGGCAAAGGGTGTTCAGGGGCGTCTGTAGACGAGGGTTCCTCGGAGTGTGGCTTTGGGGGTGGTCTGGATCTTGAAGTGCAGGTGTTCGGCGGAGAGGAAGGTTTCGCTGGAGGTGGTGAGGCGGAGGGTGTTCTTGTGGGCGATGGCGAGGCCCCCTCCCGGGTGGTTGGGGCGGTCTTTCCTCTGGATCTTGTATCCGTCTGGGATGGCGGTGCTGATGTCGGGGGCGGAGGATGCGTTGGTCCAGGTCTCTGTGAAGAAGGCGATGTCGGGCGAAAGAGAGTCGAGTAGGTTCCAGATTTCCATGGCGTGTTTGTGTACGGAGCGTACGTTGAGGAGGATGCATTGTAGGGTGTCGCCGGTGCTGGCGTCGGCGGTGTTGGAGGCCGGGGTGGTGGTGAGGGTCTGGCGGTAATGGAGGCAGGAGAACTGGCCGTGGGTCATGTTCGGCGAGGTCTGTTGGCATTCTCTAATTCTTCCAGGGTTGAGTGCGAGGAGGGTGGTGGTATCGTAGCGATGGGAAGTGGGAGGTCCAGGGTTCCTGGCGCTGGCCACGGTCGGGTCACGGATGGGCACAGATGGGCTTGCCTTTGGCGCGCCAGCGGCGCGCCAGCGGCGCACCCACTGCGCACGTCCGCTGCGCGACCGTGCAGCGGCCACCATTAAGTAGGGGAGGTGGGAGGGAGGAGAGGCTGGGAGGCGGGAGCAGGGGAATTCCGGGGGGGAATTCCGGGGGGAAATTCCAGGGGGGAATTCTGGGGGAGGGGCCGCAAGGGCAGCAGTGGCGAAAGGCAAAAGGAACAGGCAGGCACGAGAAAATTAAAACAGTGGTGGAATTAGAGCAAGACACAGATGGGCACAATAACAGTGGCACAACAGGGAAAAAATTAAGAAAAAAATGGCTGAGAAAGGTTACGGTGGTTGGAGGCAGTCTGGTCCCAGTTGGAGCGGGTAGCAGGAGCAGGAGCGGGCAGCAGCCTCAAACCTCCCAAGGAGGAGGTCGGGGTCTGGAGGCAAGAGACGGCACAGCGGAGCAGTGGGGAGAGAGTGGACCTAGACCGAGGGTCGGAGGTCTTACCCCGAGGGTCGGAGGTCTTACCCCGAGTTCACACATTCAGTGGAGTCTGCAGCTGGAGCAGTACAGGGCCATGCACACCCCACTTGACATTGTTGCCCCGTGGAGGGC
Source organism: Calotriton arnoldi (assembly GCA_963921515.1). Lineage (NCBI taxonomy): Eukaryota > Metazoa > Chordata > Amphibia > Caudata > Salamandridae > Calotriton > Calotriton arnoldi. The sequence continues at coordinate 77,303 of CAWUFW010006271.1, forward strand.
CAGCCAGAGTCCATTAGGGAAGGCCAAATTCATTGGAAGAGGAAGAGTTCAGTCCGCAGTCTGATTGCTGTGTCATTGGTAACCAAACAGAATATGGCAGTCCATGTCGAGGTCCAAGGTGAGTGCCGCAGAGTGTATCGGGGGACAGTGGAAGGTGATGATGCAAAGGGCCGAACCAAGCTGAAACAGGCCATATGGCGGAGATGAATGCTACTGCTTCCTCATTACCACAACGGCAGTCTCATCCACATCATCGTCCTCTGATGTGTGATGTGCCTCACCTGTTGGTGGTGGTGTTTCGGCTGCAGCACTGTGTGGCACTGACACATCAGGGGCCGGAGGTGGATTGTCGGCCGCACTGTGTGGCAGTGACACATCAGGTGCCGGAGGTGGAATGTCTGCCGCACTGTGGGGCACTGACACATCAGGGGGCGGAGATGTGGATGGTGTAGGAGCAGCAGCATTCATCTGCGCCAGGCCTTGTGGCAGCAATGCCATGATGAGGATCTGCAGGGCATGGAAGATCCCAACTACATCTCGCTGATGTGCAGCCATGGCAGCCATCCTTTCCGCCTCCATCCGCACTGTGTCCTCCATGAGCCTCCGCATGTGTCCCAACTCCCGGCTGAGATCGCTGGAGCCACTCTGACTAGACAGGTGTTCTTGTCTCTGAGTCATGACTCCAGCGATGTCAGCCATGGCTCGTTGGAGACCATGGAGCGGACTGTGGGTGTTCCGTTAGGGACTGTAAGTGGTCCCTGATGGGACGTAGACACCCATGGATGGCATGTAGTTTGGCTGCCATGAGTTCGAACCCCACCCGCACCTGCTCAGCCATCTCCTTCTGGCCCTCCAACACACGGCTTTGAAATGCCATGTGTTGGTCGTGGGGATCCTGGGAGACAGCCGGGGTGGTGGGTGCTTCCTGCTGTGTGGTCTGTGCAGGGGGTGGGGTCTCCTCGATGCAGCTGGGCTGCCCTGCTCCTGGGGGTGGGGTGCGGAAGGTGGGGAGGTCCTCCTCATCATCAGTGAGGAGGTGTTCGGTCTGCTCTGCAGGATGTGATGATTCTCCCTCTGCAATGTAAAGGGAGATGCAGTTTAACAGTGTGTTCCATGTATGTTCACGCATTGGCCAAGTTTCCAAACAGACTGCATGACAATGTACATTGTGACTGTTTATGAGGAGCTGCCTATTTGAAGCGGGACAGTGGACATTTGTGCACCATCAGGGATGTGGGGTTGTACTTGTCCATTATCATGTCACAGTTTCCTGCTATGCCAAATGTGATTGGCCAGTTTCTACACACAAAGTGTTGCAGTTTGTACCACATTGTTGTCAATGTTGATGTGCTCTGATTTTTGTGTGTGTGCTGCATTGTGAGAGAGTCACCCCTGCAGCTCACACTTTGCTTGGCCTTCTCCCTTTCAGGCAGTGTGCCTTTGACTTCTGTGCTTATGCAGTGCTGAGATGTTGCATACTTGGGTAAATTGGGCTCTTGGTGGGAGTTGGGACTCTTGGGCATGGTTTGTCCGCAGATGTGTTGTTGCCGTCAGGGGTTGTTTGTGCACGTGGATGTGTCAGTGTGTGACCTGCTCCTTTCCGGATGTGGACCACACTCAGCCACCTCGGTGTCGTGGCGTGCAACATGTCATGATGAGTGGCCTGCAGACATGCTCATCGTCATGCAGTGTCACTTGCATTGTCAGTGGGGCTCACGGATCCGCAGCTTTGCTGGGTTCAGCACATGTGCATGGGTTTGTTGTGAGATTGGTGATGTGTGGGAGGGCCCCTCTGGGCACATTGTGGGACGGGGGACTACTTGCTGTTTCTATGTGTGCTGCAGTATGGCAAGGAGATCAGGGACATGATCCAGAGTCATTGTGGTTGTGCAGTGTGCTATACTTCATTGTGCATGTGTGCCATTGTGCCCATCTCCCCCGTCCCCCAGTCCCTGGTGGTTACTCACCCTGTTGCTGTTGTGTCAGGTCATGTTGAGCAGTGTCCGGTCCCCCGACTCTTGCCACCGTCTTCACACTGATGACTGTGGACACCATTTCCTCCATCTCATCCAGCTCCTCCTGTGGCGCAGGACTCCCACCCCCAGTCTGCATTGCTGCTTTGCGGTTGTTTGCGAGTTTCAGCTTGGTTTTGCGCTTCACATCATTCCAGCGCCTCTTGACCTCGTCCATTGTCCTCCTCAGCACTCCGACTGCATTCACCTTGTCCACGATGGACTGTCGTGTTCCATTTTTTGTTGCCAATGACACAGTGGAGGTGACGAACAGTTGTTGATGGTGTTCTATCACCTCCGTAATCAGGATCCTGTTTTCCTGCGGACTGAACCGCGTCTTCCTCTTCTTCTTCTCCTTGCCCTTCCCTGACCCCGAGGTCCCAGGCTGGTCCTCCGTGGGGCTTGTGGGGTTCGGGTTGTCCTCTGTACTTGCTCCGGCTACCTCCATTGTGCTTCGCAGTTGTTATGTTTTTTTCTTTTTTGTTTGCAGCTTTTATGGTGATTTCTCCCGCCTGATGTGGGAATTGCAAGCCTGGCGCTGCTTGTCGCCGATTTTCTATCGCGGTTGGGCCCATCGCAACTTTTTTCACGTTCGGGTTTCCTTTTTTATCGCCGTCGCGGTAGTTGTATTGCGGACATTTGAGGCGTTATCGGGAAACTATCGCATGTTACCGCTGTGTTGAGAATATGACGTTGACACAGTTATTTTCTGGCGATAGACGGCGATATGAAAAATTGCGTTAGCCTATTTTGGCGATGTTTATCGCACGTTCTTGAGAATATCCCCCTATGTATTTTCGGCATTGTATTGAACAGTTGATCTATTGTTTGCCTGATTTTGAGTCCATTACTAGATGTATTTTTTTGTGCAGGTGCATTATACAAGTAGGCGGTACATATACGGTCATGCATCCTTACAAAGCTCTTTTCATTGGAATATTTTGTATATTAATTATTGCGACTCTCAATGCATCCTTGTTTTTTTATGTTAAGGCAAACGTCTTCATTTCTCGTACATCCCTATCTCATTATCACCATCTTCTGAATTGTGCGTGACAAAATAAGAGTGCAAAGACATGGTAATCTGATTTCTGTTTTTAATATTGCCAAATACATATTATGGTTCGGATACGTATACAGCCTCTTTTTTTTATTGCTATTGTATCATTCAATGTGTGGGTAGGAGAGGCAGAGGAAACTGAATGATCAATATAAGTAGCTAAATATCACTGCAATGCTTGTGGGTAATATTATGAGGATTTACCATAGGGTCTATAGCACACTATTGGTAATCGCAACAAACCTTACGTGTGTAAAAGTGGATGAATGGGAACACCCACAAACTCTTCAGTCTTAAGGGATTATCACATTTCTGTCAAGGGCAGGAATCGGATTATGTACCCTTGCAACCTTTGTAGGAGTACAGAGGAAGGGATGCCTCCTCAGGTAAAAACATTTTCCTGTCGAGATAAAAAAAAAAAAGAAAAAATATGTGCCAGTGTACACAGCACTGGCATGTCACCATATGTACTTGTGTAATGCATTCTAGTATGTACTACGGAAAACCCTCTGAGAAATAGAAAAAGCAATTCACAACACTTTTAAACAATGAAACTTGAAAAGCTGTAACTGCTGCTACATGCTACTAAGCGTAGGGGTGTGTGAAATTCGCATAATTTGGTTTTGCATAATTATGTGACGTTACACTGAAATTATGCATAATTACGCATAATTAAGCAAAGTCAAATCTATGATTTTGTGCTATATTTTAGTATGAAATGCGTCCTCCTGTCAATTTTTGGCGAATAGCACTCGTTACTTAGCATGCGTTTAGTACACATGCCATTACAACGCGGTCGTTAGAACAACTGCGTTGTTAGTTCGCATACCTTTACTACGCAATTCGGAACAACGAATTGCAGTAAGGTGCCCTGGATGTTGGAATAGTATAATTTACTATTCCAACTCCAGTCTGTGCAGACCCTAGGGAACGTGTTGGATTTTAAATCCAACACATTCCCCCCCCCTAACGCAAGTTGTTGTTCCGACTTGCGTAGTAAAGGTATGCGAACTAACAACGCGGTCGTTGTAACGTCCGCGTTGTAATGGCATGCGAAGTATCGCATGCGAAGTAAACGCTGTTTACCATTTTTGGCACAAGGATGCAATTGAACAAAAGCCCTGTGAACAACAGTAGCTGACATTCAGCTATTCCTGTGCTCTCACAGTAATTTTTTACAGTGAAGTGTGCATTTGAGGCAATTTTTTTCTGTGGATGGCGCATAATTATGTGAAGTGGCATAATGGGGTAATTTTGGAATTTCATGTGACACACTGCCTCAAATGTTAGTAAATCTCCCCTATTGTTTGTGCCACATCGCACATTCACACAATTTTTTATTTGTCACTTTGGTTTGAAAGTGGAGAATTATGTATCCTTTCCCTACTGACATCACCAACACAGTCCAGAATAGTATTTTTTCATGAATTTCTTCATGTGCCTCCGTTATCCCACAGTACCGAGCCATTGCACAAAGTTTGTGTGCACCTCCATATTGAGGTCAGGCTGCTACTGACTTCTTTGGGGCATGATGGTGATGAAAAGCACATACTCTGAGCATATGGCTTTTTCTGGAGGCTTGTTTCTCCTGGCTTTACGAGCTCATCCTATAAAGATTTGGTCAATTCTGTGCTCCAGGGACTGATTCTCAAAATAAATCATTGAGTTATACGATGGGGTACACTTCTACATTTGAAGTAAATTTAAGGGGCATATTTACAAGGGCTTTATCTCCGCTTTTTTGGCTTAAAAAGCCAAAAAAGCGGAGATAAAACTATCGCCCTATTTACAAGAGGGTGCTAACATGCATAATCGCATGTTAGCACCCTTTTCCCAACGCCTCCTTTGCATCTCTAATGAGATGCAAAGTGGCGTACTCCCGGATGGACTACCTTGCAAATATCGCTGATGTTCACATCGCGATATTTACAAGAGCTGCCCTAGCATTTTAGCACACGTTAGTTTGTGGAGAAAACCGCTGTTTTCTCCAAAAACTAACGTCTGCTAAAATGCAGACTTACCTATCCCTAACATTGGGGTGGATTATGCTGATACGACCCTGTGGGTCGTATCAGCAAGGTATCGCCGCTTTGCAGGGAACATCGCTGGAAAACCAGCGATGTTCCCTGCAAAACGGCGATAACCTCGCTATCTCTGGAATTTTTATCGCCCTGGAGAAACGCGTTGTTAATAACGCGCTACCAGGGCGATAAATTCCAGAGATAGCCTGCGATATACAAAATTATCGCTAGCACGACCAGCGATAATTATCGCTGGCCGTTGATAATATGCCCCCAAATTTTTGGTAAATTAGAAAATAAATGGCAGGAGCACTCCCGAAAAAGCCATGAGTCAAAGAGATTCCGTTGAAGTACTCACACGTGCAGGCATTTACCTATGTATAAATGCAGCAGGTGTACATTGCTCATATATAATTCTTTAGAAGTGCGTTTACATAAGACTTTTAATTTATTTTTCTGCATGTGGATATATTTCCCTGTGGAGAAATCACTTCGACTAGACCAGAACAATTTCGAGGAAATTCTTTCCCTGTGACCACCGTAGATAATGGATACTCTCTGCCAATATCCGCAGTGGGGCAGTATTTTACAAGGGGTTAGTAATATCTACAAAGTCACTTGTTCGTCGTTGTGCACATCAACTTCTCTAAGGCATCCCACCCTGAAATGCTAACAGTTCGCCAATGTAATTTATGTAAAGAGACTCATACGTAAATTGAAAACATGCCAGTATCATTTTAAACACAGATAAATAAATTTAGAAGTGCAAATTTGCATTTTGCTGGTTAAAAAGATGAATATATTCTCATAAAATAGGACATTTGCAACACCAAATGCACAAATGACTTGAGAATCGGACCCTTTTGGTGCGTGGTATAGTGGCTTCAGGAGTGTAATATTTTAATTTTGAGAGTAAACCAATTTTCAGGAATCAGCTGCCATTGTGCTTGATTTAGAGGTTTGTTTTTGATATTGTCAAAAACTATGTGCTCAAAATACTCGTAATCTCCATGAAATGTAACTGTTTTCTTTCTTTTCATTTTTGACTGAAGTGTTGTGTCGTCTTCAATGTTAATTAAAACAGAGTCAATCTTCTTACAGCTCAAAATTGGTAACATGTTTGTTTATAAACACAGTCACATTGTTACTGCACAAGATGATATATTGTCAGTGTACTGATGATAAGTGTTTGCTCTTTATTCACTGAGGATTTACGTCTGTTGGTTTTCTCATCACACATCTGGATGAGCATGATTTTATGTCCCAGGTGCATTATTGTTCTTCTATCAGCTAACATCTGCTGTAACAAAACATTCATGATAGGAGCCTCTAGCTATGCGAGCACTTGAAAAACTAGGATGTTGTACAGACAATTCATTTGCTCTAACTTTTAATTGCATACTTTATATCAGTCCTTAATTTAATTTGTTTCTATACATCCGACGGGTATACAGTTTTCACAGATGTACCCATATGTTGCTCTTTGCGAGAATCACGCAAAAAATATTGCATTTTTAAAATGACAGCGAACGTGCCTTGCGATCTTTCTACTTCTATAGACGTTAAGAATGGAAAGATCTTAAAAACAGCTAAAAAGGAAAATGTCTCTTACCAAACTGATCAGAAGGGCCAATCTTAAATGCAGGATCAATTTCTGTTTGTGTTATAACCAGGAAAGTCTCTGCCAGTGATATCTCATGTTGCCCTCGGTTGTTCACGATGCATTTAGTCATGAGCTACATGGTAAACCATACGGCCAGACTTAAGAAAGTTCGATCAATCTATAGATCAGTGACAATTGGCCCGCCCAATGAATGAAGAAGTGTATTGTGGGCGAACAATTCACGAAACAGATTTGGAGATGTGCTTGTGACAGTTTGGACAGGGAGCTGACAGAGAAAAGCGCTGCCCTAATTTACAAAGGTATATGTCTAATTTTGCGCATCTTTGAACCATTCCTTGCTTGTAGGGATCATGGGGCATATTAGCAAGACCCACGTTAAAATTATCGCCGTTTTAGCGGCAGGAAACTGTCGCTAAAACGGCGATAATGGGCTTGCTAATATGCGTTATAGAATTCCAATAGAAGCCCAGGTTAGATGTGCAGGACATCTAACCTGGGCTTCTATTGGAATTCTATAACGCATATTAGCAAGTCCATTATCGCCGTTTTAGCGGCAGTTTCCTGCCGCTAAAACGGCGATAATTTTAACGTGGGTCTTGCTAATATGCCCCCATGTCTGTTGCAAGCGAAATACTACAATGCACGCAGCGGACAAACTTGTCTCTTTCTGTGGTTAATTTGTAAAAAAACATAACTGCCGGCCCGGCACTGCCGGGGCTCTCGTCAGGGGGCAACTTGCACCAGCCCATTTCTCCTTTTAGCCCCACTTAAAAGAGAACCAACTAGTAATTATGAAAGCGGGGAGAGGATGCCGCGTAATGAACTGCAGACTTGGGAGCTGGTGAACCAGGTTTGAGTCTCTGCACCTGCTTAACATCCTGTGATTCTGGGCAAATCACTTAATCTCCCCGAAAATTATTGTGTCCTGAACTGGTGCTCATGAAGAGCGCTGGTGTTGATCATTAAGTGCCGATGCTGAGCACCGGAAACCATCGGTTCAAATTAGGCACTGGTCTCTTCCCCCCTTAGTAGCACATAGTGTATTTTATTAACCTCAGAGTGACTAAGGGCTACACCATCGAGGTGCCCAGACGAGGCAAACTCTGCAGGCCTTATAGAGGTACACTCCTGAACGCGCCCAGGTATAGCATTGCCCACCTCAGAGAGTAATTTGGGTTGAAATGATATCAGTTCTATTTCCATGGATGGGCCATCATGTGTCACATTAGCGTGTCCCTGCCTCTTCCCCACATGGCTCACTGAAGTCATTACATTTTCGAAATAATTACTCAGGTGTGCAGAGCTGCGGAACGCTTTGACCCCGATGCGCCAAGAGTGGGCAGCTCCACTCTTGTAATACGTATATAGTTTCATTTATATAGATATGATGGGTTTGTTTATCACTTCAGTCGAGATGTACTAATAAGCCATGAACGGCTGTGCAAGGCATAATTTATCTGGCATTCATTGAGATTGGGATAGGGTGTTGCCACAAACCTTAGGCTTTGACAATGTCCCTGTGCCTGGGGCAAGCTTGTTTTGTCTATCCTCCCTTTTCTTTGGAGCCCTTGTTCCTTACAGGAGCTCACTAATTTGCTGGGGCTCCCTTCCTTTTTAGACAATTTTCTGTACTCAAACTCCTCTACTGGGCTCTCTGTGTAACAGTGACCTGTGAGTTGGTTTGTAGTGAGCCTTTATTCTCATTGATGCTTTTTGTGGGCTGGCTGCTTTCATGACCCCTGAGGCCTGGTTAATTTGTTGGGCCTTTCCTTAACAAGGTGCCTTTTATGTGCAGAACCTCTGGCACACTTGTGTATACAAGGGGGGATTTGAAAGGTGTCTGAGAGGTCAGAGAACAGATCCTAATAAGTTCCCAGCGGCTGCGAAGCAAAGAAAGCAAATCAGGTTTCATTTTGAGCCCACTTGACGCGAAAATATTAACAGCATAAAAGAGTTGTTTTTTTTAAACTCAAGGACACATCTGATACATCTGCTGGCTGCCACCCCACAGTGAGACCAGTGCAATGAGGTATGTTTTTAATTTAACGAATTTCTTGACAGAAGCTACAGTGAATACCCACTGCTAACCAAACTAGGATGCAAGGGGTTAAAATTGTTCAGTATGGTAAAATGACATTAAAGAGGTTTTGTGGTCAATATGAGAAATGTTTTATGAATTAAGTAATTCCAATATGCTAACTGTGAAGTAGTAGAGAATGTTTTTCTCATATCAAGTTTGCTATATTGTGGTAATAAACTGTAATTTGACCTTTGCACTATAATAACAAATACATCTGTACAAAATGTTCCATATAAAAGTTACATAATTTAGGTTCTTGATGGCCATTTTCATGCAGATCCATCAAGTGGGGACCAAAAAAGGGGGACAACAGTAATATCTTTCATTTTAGCTCTCATAGGAGTATTTGCTCCTAGATACTGAAAAAATGCGGAACAGAGTTACAGCAGACTTTGAATGAATGCAGAACATTACTCAAGAAAGAGCCTTTGCGTGCTGTGTTGTAAATCCTTTCAGTAGTGTTTGAGAAATCAGAAATTAAAAAGTATTCCAGTCTGTGCAAAAAGAGGTTAGAATTTAAAGATATCTGGACCAACAATTTTGCTGATATTGACAAAAGCACATGAAGGAGCTGTTTCTTCTATCATGCATTGCAAATTTGTGAATTTACTTTAACTGCAGATTCATGAATCTGCCTCGATCTGATTGGCTGACCGTCACAGAAAAATTTCTGTTGTGACCGCAATCACCCAACATGGTGCAACGAGCAATATGTTGGGAAAAAGTAAACACAATAGGGCACACAGGGACAGGGTGAAACCACTCTGACCCACTGGCCTTTGACAGAAAATCCCAAATATATCCTGCGATATGGAAAACTAATTGAGTTTATTCATTTTTAAAGAACAAATTAAATATTGTAAAGTAAAATAAAGTGTAAAATAAATTAAAACAATTTACATTGGCCACTTATGCTCAGAAAATAAAATGTCAGAGCACATTAGGTCTTCAAAATTGATATTTATACAATAATTAAATCATTTAAATATATGCATTTATTTTATACTTATTAATTAACATTCATTTTTAAAGAAATCGACCCACCCATCCAGTACAAAATACAATGCTTAGACCTACTTTAAAACATTATGGGACATATTTACAAGCCTCTTGCGCCACTTTTGCTTCATTTTTAACATGTGAAAAGTGATGTACGGAGGCGCAAGGGGCTTGTAAATAAGCCCCTATATGTCTTCTGCACTGTACATCAATGTGTGAAAAGTTAGGAGAAATAAAACCATTTCTCCTTGTTATTGCCTTCCTCAAAGAGGTGTTATTTTGCAGTGCAAAGCACTGTTCCTCATATGAAGTAAATGGGACTTTATGTTAAAAACACATGAATGGACCATCGGAATCCCCATGTACCACCCATGGGACACCTCCTTGCTGCAAAGTAGTTCAAATCGCAATATGTTTCTTTAAGGACTACTTTCCAGTGCAAAAAAAGTTTTACACTAAAAAGATAAATACTTTATCAACACTTTGCACTGGTTACTTAACTGTTTGTGACTTTGCACCGTTGCAATGTGTTGAGAAGTCTGAACTGTAAAGCTAAGGTAAATGTTTAGCACCGGGTTGGTTGCAGAAATGCTAGTAAAACCCCTAGTACTGTTCAGAAACTTCAGGACCTAACGGGGTTCCTCAATTTCGTCCATACATATTTCTCTCATTATTTACAGAGAATTATGCCTCTTCATTATTTAATGCCACCAACTTTCTCTTAAAAGAAATAGAGGAACATTCAAAACTTTTGAGGGCCCATCAAACAGACCTGCTAAAGCTAATACCTAGAGACAATACATTGAACTTAGTCTTACATGTGACACCCAGCATTACTGCATAAACTATGTATACTTTGAAAGACCGCATATACATATTGTCTACAAGACATATTTATTTTGTCATTATTATAAGTTTTATTGTATGATTACTTACAATTTTTACAATCATTAAGAGAAAAACATTGCATTAGTTATAATTATATATCTGGTAATGTTTCCTGGAGCAATTTTAAAAGAAAAACGATAGGCAAATTCAACAATAAAATACTCCAGAGATGCAATAAATCAACCGTTTCTGATATGTTCTAAAATAAACATGCATTAGTAAAGTGCTGGATTACTCTATGGGGGATATTCACAAGGACTTATCTCCGAGTTATCGCCAACTTAACGCAACAAAAGTGGTGACAGATTTAACACCCCATTCACATGCGGTTGCAAACTGCAGACAACGCAAGTATTCCCGCGATAACCGCCTCAACATTTACCTCCACGGATGACACCACCAACTAACCCTAATGAGATGCAGAGTAGGCGTTCCCATGCAAAAACACACCAAAACACCACAACACCACTTTCACAACGAACTGCCAGATCTGCGATGCGAACCAAAAACAGGCGATAAGCCGCTGTAGCAGCAGGGAATTAACACCTGCCTTTTGCTGGTGTTGAGCAGGACGACTACCTGCAGCATGAAAGGGAGTCCAGGCCAGAGCCACATCTGAAGACCCACAGATGCCATGGAGACAATGATCATGCAGCTCGGAGACCCATGAGGGCCACAACACCGACCGCCACCACCCCCAGGCCCCCCCCCCCGGACAAACACATACTGTGCACAACACAAGAGCCACAAAAAGCGCATGACGTCGCACAATGACAAACAGAAACACACATGTTGAGATAGAAGAACGAGAAACAGTCACTCATCATTGAAGTAACAACCAAAAACTTTATTGAAATACAACACAAAACACCAATGCGGAAGACTCCTGTCGGGTCCGTCCGGGACAATCATGATGTCACAGCCTGGAAAATAAAGAACAAAATCAGAACGTGTGTCATGCGCACATCAAAGGAGCGAGACACAGAGAAACAGAGAAGGAAAGAAAGGCAGAGAGAGAAAGAAAGAAAGGGAGAGGGAGAGAGGGAGAGAAGGAAAGGAAGGGAGAGGGAGAGAGAGAGAGAGAGAGAAGGAAAGGAAGGGAAGGGAGAGGGAGAGAGGGAGAGGGAGAAGGAAAGGAAGGGAGAGAGAGAGAAGGAAAGGAAGGGGGAGTGAGAGAGAGAGAGAAGGAAAGGAAGGGAGAGAGAGAGAGAGATAAGGAAAGGAAGGGAGAGAGAGAGAGAGAAGGAAAGGAAGGGAGAGAGAGAGAGAGAGAAGGAAAGGAAGGGAGAGAGAGAGAGAGAGAGAGAGAAAGAGGGACACTGCCGCCCCTGCGCACCCAGGCACCACTGCTCACCTGCTGCCACCGGTGTGCCTCCAAACAAGTGCCGGGATACACTGCAAGCAACCAGGTCTGCAACCTGTAACCGAGGCAAGAGTCAATCATGTCAGAGTCCATCCCACTGCACACGGCAACAACGCCTGTCCGCCCCTGCGCACACATGCCGCTGCACCCTACCCCCTCCCGCCAGCCAGCGCTGGCCGTCTGCCCTTGCGCACCCCGGCCCCAATGCTCACCTTTCGCCGACGGTGTGTCCACCAGTGGGCACACCACGTGACCGTGCAAGCTCCAGGCCCCAGTCCCACCACCATGGCCTGCCCCACATCATGCGGACCCGCACCGCGGCCCAGCAGGTCCCACACATGGCGCTGAGTCCTGAGGCATCAATGGCAGAGACCACATCACTGCATACGTCATCATCGCAGGCTGCACACCCGCTCTGCAATTTCGGTGCCACTAACCCTGTGCAACCCCAGTCAGCGCCACGTGGTGGTAGGCCCGTGCGGCTGCAAGGCCTCGGGTGCCACTATCCCTGTGCGCAACAACTCATGGGCCCTTCATGATTGAGCCCCGTGGTACGTCCGTCATCCAGTCACCTCCGGCAGTGGGGAATGTGACGTTGCCGGCCCCTCATATTCTCGGGGTCACATGGCCTGTGACGCCTGTGCCGGATGGGTGTGGTGTGTCTGCAAACCTGCCCTCAGGGAGTGGCCGCGACATGCTGACAACTAGACCAGCGACCTGCAGACCACTAGCGTGTAAACCTGTGACATGTGGTTATGTGCCCCCCCCTCGGAGCGTAAGCGAAGTGGTCTGTCCCCGGACCAGCGCAGGGCTTGCAACAATGACTCGGGGGCTGTGGGCGTGGTGTAGTCCATGTCCGGACAAGGAAGTGACTAATGCGTGTGTCCCTATTGTGGTGTCTACGGCACCCGCAACGCAATCGTCAACGTAGCACACTGTGACTGGAATCCCACTAGATGAGCATCATTGACGTTAGGGGGAATCACTGACCCTACATTCATCCACACATTCATACTTGAATGATGAAAGACATGACACAGCAGTGCGTTACTGAATGTTTATTGCACATCCAGTGGATTTCAGCAGCTGGGGCAGTACAGGGCCATGCCAACCCCACTTCACAACATGGGCCCGTGGAGGGCCAGCCAGAGTCCACCGGGGAATGACAAGGACAGAGGATGAGGAAGAGTACAGTCCGCAGTCTGGTCGCCGTGTCATTGGTCACCAAACAGGATATGGAAGTCCATGTCGTGGTCCAAGGTGAGTGCCGCAGAGTGTATCGGGGGTCAGTGGGAGGTCATGGGGCCATGTGCGGCACCAAGCAGCAACAGGCCAGGTGGCGGAAATGAATGCTAGTGCCTCCTTCTGATCCCAAATCAGCCACGTCCTCGTCCTCGGATGTGTGCCCTGCCCCATCTGTGGGTGGTGCTGTTCCGGCTGCAGCACTGTGTGCCACTGACACATCAGGGGCCGGAGGTGGATTGCCGGCCGCTCTGTGTGGCAGTGACACATCAGGTGCTGGAGGTGGAATGTCTGCCGCACTGTGGGGCACGGACACACCAGGGGGCAGAGATGTGGATGGTGTAGGGGCAGCAGCATTCATCTGCACCACGCCTTGTGGCAGCAATGCCATGATGAGGGCATGCAGGGCATGGTAGATCCCAGCTACATTTCACTGATGTGCAGCGGTGACTGCCATCCTTTCCGCCTCCATCCGCACCATGTCCTCCATGAGCCTCCGCATGCGTGCCATCTCCTGGCTGAGATCGCTGGAGCCACTCTGAGCGGACAGGTGTTCTTGTCTCCGAGTCATGACTCCAGTGATGTCAGCCAGGGCTCGTTGGAGACCATGGAGCGGCGTGTGGGTGTCCGTTAGGGACTGGAGGTGGTCCCTGATGGGACTCAGACACCCATGGATGGCATCCAGTTTGGTAGCCATGAGGTCGAACTCCACCCGCACCTGCTCAGCCATCTCCCTCTGGATCTCCAAAACACGGCGTTGGAAGGCCATGTGTTGTTCGGGTGGTCTTGGGAGACAGCCGGGGTTGTGGGTGCCTCCTGCTGGGTGGTTTGTGGAGTGGGTGGGGTCTCCTCGATGCAGCTGGGCTGCCCTGGTCCTGGAGGTGATTTGTGGATGAGTTCCATGATGTCTTGGAGGGCTTGGGTGTCGATGCTGGTGGTGTCCTCCTCCTCATCAGTGAAGAGTGGCTGGGACTGCTCTGCAGGTGGTGTTGACGGTGCCCCTGCAATGTGAAGGGGAGATGCTGTGTTACAATGTGTCCTCATGTATGTGGCCGCATGGTACATGTTGACATTCAGACAGCATGGCAATGTACATTGTGACAGTGTATAGATCAGGGTCATGATCCAGAGTCATTGTGGGTGTGCTCTGCTTGATTGTGCATGTGTGCCATTGTGGCCATCTCCCCCCGTCCCCCCAGTACCTGGTGGTTACTCACCCTGTTGCTGTGGTGTTGTGTCATGTCGAGCAGTGTCCGGTCCTCCGACTCCTGCCACGGTCTCCACACTGATGACTGTCGACACCAGCTCCTCCATGTCATCCAGCTCCAGCTGTGGCGCTGGGCTCCCACCTCCAGTCTGCATTGCTGCCTTCTGGTTGCCTGCGAGTTTCTCCTTGGTCTTGCGCTTGATGTCGATCCATCGCCTCTTGACCTCATCCATTGACCTCTTGTGCTCTCCGACGGCATTCACCTTGTCCACGATGGACCGCCATAATCCATTTTTGGTGCCCAATGACACATTGGAGGCGACGAACAGTTGCTGATGGTGTTCTATCGCCTCTGTGACCAGGATCCTATTCTCCTGCGGACTAAACTTCGTCTTCCTCTTCTTCTTGTCCTTGCCCTTCCTTGTCCCCGAGCTCCCGGGCTGGTCGTCCGGGGTGCTTGTGGGGTTGCGCTCGTCCTCTGCGCCTGCTCCGGCTGCCTCCATGGTGCTTCGGTGTTGGTCATTTTGTGTTTGTGTGCTTTTTCTCCTTTTGTAGTGATTTTCCCGCCTGCCGTGTGTGTATGGCAGGCCTGGCGCTGCTTATCGCTGATTTCCTCATCGCGAATGGGCTCATCGCACATTTTTTGGTGTTGGGGTTTGTGTTTTTATCTCTGTTGAGGTGGTTGTATCGCAGACATTGGCAGCGGTTTCGGGAGACTATCGCATGGTACCACCGTGTTGTGAATTCCACGTTAACACAGGGTTATTTTCCAGCGATGGACTGCGATGTGTGAAGTTGCGTTAACATTTTTAGGAGATGTTTAGCACACGTTCTTGTGAATATCCCCCTATATTAGAACGTTCTCCGCTAAGATATCATACACAGGTGCAATTCGCGTTATGACAAGCAATTTCGGCCTTGATAAAACTACCTTTAAAAAGAATTAGCATCTCAAGCAAGAAGCACAAGTCAACAGCATGTTCTGGATGCAAGACATCAGATTCTAAGGCTATTCTATAAAGTGCCATGTGCTGGTGAAAATACGCTTGGTAAATGTACTTAGCGATCAAAGTGTGAAGTGCCCTGTTGTCTGAAGCCAGTCATGCAGTGCTAGAATAATGCTATAAAGTGCCTCGTGCTAGTGCAATAAAAAGTAGACATGCTTGGCAATCAACTAGCGAAATGCCCTGTTATCTAACCCTTGTCAAGTGATTCAAGGCGATGCTGACCCAAGTTCAACCTGCGTATTCTCAAGTGGCAGTCCCAATTAGTTGACTGGCATCTCACAGGAGCCTTCCAGATTCCGAGAAGAATTTGCCAATTTTTTCTAGGTTTTTTTGTGCAACTGCAGTGTAAATGTATCTCAACGCCTCTTTAAATGTCTTATCCCGCTTTGTAGGAAAATTGGCTTTAGTGAGATTTGCCTCCGGAGTAGCCAACCCAAGCAACAGTATATTTATAGTAGCGGCAGAGGAGCGGTTTGCTCCAATTGAAACAATGGTGACTGAAGTGCAGATAGCACAAATAAAGAAAATAAAGAAAGTAAATAAAATGATAGTGATAATGATAACGATAATACTCATGTCCTAGAGCTCACACCTTGCATATTAAGTGGGTTCAATGGGCCCATAAATAGCCAACAACAGATGTACAATTCCAATGCTATTCTACATTTAGGAATCCATATTTCTTTCAATTGCAACAAGTAAAACCCAGGCAGCTGCATTGTATAGTTCAGAACACTGGGAGGATGTCTGCTTAGAAAATCTGACAGTAGTGGAGAACTGCTTTTTGAAAAATCTCCTAAAATTGCCAGTGAGTACCCCAACTGCTCTGTTGGTTAATAATCTGGACATCAGAAGCATTGACAATACGCTTAAGGCATGCAGATGTTAGAACTATGTCCAATTTAAACTATTTCTGAACTCCCAGCAATGGTTGAGTTCATCTAGGTGGCATTCACTTAGATTTGGAGACGACAATGATGATGAAGGATGCCACAATGAAAAGTGGGTGAGGTGTTCTCTTTCAATATGGTGTTATACCTATGACATAGCAGTAGGACATAGTTGCAACATTTGTGTATCATTTTTGTAACTTTATAGTCAATCGGAAGGACTGTATGCAGATAGTTTTCTCCTCTCTGTCTCCTTTATGTGTGACACATCATAACACCCGCACTGTACCCATTCCAGGGTGGCATGCAATTCTTATATATATGTATTACCAAAAGACAGCCAACACTCGCGTAGTTTTTGTGGTCGTTGTTGGCCGCAGTTTATTACCTTTGCATATCCGTCTACACATTCTGTACTTTCCCCTGGCCATAAATCAAGGTGTCATAATCACATGTCATAAATCATTGTTGTATCGTAAATCATTATGTTACCAGCAGTCATAAATCTACTGCCATAAATCATTCTTCCTTAGCGTCTTAAATCATTAGCCATAAATCATTTGTTGGTCATAAATCACTTGCTTGTCATAGCTCATTTGCATATCACATAGATGTAAATCACCCTGACAGTTCGTACATTGTTCTGTTGGTTTCCAAGCCCCTTTGCGTGTGGGGAGTAGCTTCTCCCCAGAGTTAGGCTCCAACTTGCTACCTTGCTAGTCTCTTTTGTGCCCTGCCGTCTGGCGGGGTCAGGGTTGCGAGCACAGTCTCCGTTTGCTACTCCCTTTTGTCCGGCCTACTCACCCTGCCGTAAGGCATCCCAAAGTGAGCGGCCCTCTTTCTACACACTGGCCTGTCGGTGTGCTTCCATAACCAACCAAATGTACCTTTCGTAACCGCCATGCTGCCAGGGAGGCTCACGTCTTCCTGCGGCTCCCCCCAGTGCATCTTTGTCTATTGTTTAGATGCAGCCTGTTAAAAACATCGCCCCCCACCGGTTGCTTCTGATAGATAGACCCCGTCCCGTCCGTAAAGCTCCGGGCGACCTGGGTGGATGAGGCCATGTCTCACGCGCTCCAAGCCATTGGTTTTGCAAAATTTGCTGACTGCAATATTCAGCTTCCTTTTAGAGTTCTCAATTGCCTTATGCAAGTCGGCCCCATGCCACACCAGCCTGCTAATCAATTCAGACCAAATGATGACGGTGCTACCGAAGCACCACGCCACCTCCGTGAGGTTCGCCTGAATGGCAAGGAGTTGCTCTTTTCTCCCCCGCCGGGCTAAGTCGTTCCCACCCAGATGAATTATCGACATGGGCTGTGTCAGTCCGGAGTTCCTCGAGCACTGCAGGCAGTTGGTCCCATCTCATCCCTGGGCGACCCCACAAACGGACGCATGTGTTGACCGGACCGCCTCTCTGTTTGTGGCCTCCCTGCTGCCACCACAAATTCATCTGGGAAACAAAAGAGTGACCCACCATCCATACCAGTCGAGGGCGCCGCAATCCTGCTGAGGCAATGATCAGATTAAGAAGAGAATGTCAGGTGACCAATTACTCCTATGTGTTGCCATGTTCATCTAAATTAGCTGGGGTCTCATGTAGGTCCTGTATGCTTTGGACTGCCATCTGCCGATGGCCTTGATCCCTGTCTCAGACATCCCAAGCTGGGCTGCTGTTGTCGCTGCCCCAATCCTAAATGAATGCAAACCAAAGGACACTGGTGGGAGGCCCGCCCTGCCCAGGGCCTGGCGCATCACTGCTGTGAACTGGAATTTGCTTAGTAGGTTGCCATCTCTGTGCTTGAACAGGGGGCCCTCCACGCCAGCCGCGATGCCATTTAAGTTAGCAAGCAACATACTGCGCAGTATTGGGGGCCCCTGATGCATTCCAGCCTTATTACCGCCCTTTGCCGGCCTGGTCAGTTTTAGACCTTTTCAGCCGTAGCTCCACCTCTGCCACTCCGGGCCGGATGTCGGCTGCCTGAAGGCAATGCTCTGCGGGGCCTGACCTAGCCGGGGCCACCAGCTTGCTAAGTCTAAATGCGCCAAAGAATGTGGTCACGAAGGATGCCTTGAACAGGTTCAGTTTGTAAGTGTCTTTTGCAATTTCTCCCAGTGTATCCATAAGCACGACCAATCTATTGAAATCGATGGGCCTACGGCTGTCCGCTTTCACCGCCTCTGAGCACTTCCAAACCTTCATTGCTGCCTTGATGTAAAATGAGGCAGTGGGATCGTGTCCAGTGGTTAACTTGGAGAAGTGTGCTACTGCTGACAGGTGGGCCTGGGCCCAATACCTGATCCTTCTGTTCGTAAATGCCCATTGAATGAATAGCTCCACCCTCCTCCTAGTCTCACCCGCATCGCCCAGTGTCTGGATATTTCCTTTTCGCATTACTGTCCCTGCGTACTTCTTGTAGTGCTTGGCCACGTCATGGGAAAGGGCTTGGACAACTAGTAACGACAAGTCCGTTGCGCCAGGAATCATAGGTCCTCCGGGAAAAGGGTCATGTCCTTTTCCGCCCCCGGTGCCAGTTCCCTGAATCGGCCCATCTGTGCGTGGGAGATTGCATCTGCCACCTCGTTCTCCACCCCTGGTACATGGCGTGCCTTCAGCTCTATGCTCCCCTCCAACTGTAATTGAACCAAGCGACGCATTAGCCTTAATGTGTCAGGGCACCTGGCTGTCCCTCTGTTGATTGCCTGCACCACTCCCTTGTTATCTGACCAGAGCGTCAGCTTCATGTCCCTCAGTTTTTTTCCCCAGACCGCTAGGGCAACTATGATGGGGAACAGCTCTAGAAATGTGATGTTGTTGGTGACGCCCTATTTATGCCAGCTGTCCGGCCATAGCCCTGCACACCACTTGTCTCCCAGGATTCCCCCGAAACCTGTGCTGCCTGACGTGTCTGTGAACAAGGCGATCTGCCGGGCCGTCACCCAGCCTTCTCTCCAAATTAGCTGACCGTTGAAATCTTCTAGAAATGTGTCCCACATGATGAGGGCGTGCTTTACCCCTGCTCCCATCCTGACATGACAGTGTTTGTGTGTGAGGCCAGCAGTTAACTGCGTTAGGCATCTGGCAAAGACTCAGCCGGCAGGGATGATTCTGGCAGCAAAATTGAGCTTACCAATAAGCTGTTGTAACTCACGGAGGGTAGCCTTTTCCCTACCGCGCACGTTTCTAATGTCATCCCTGAGCCGTCTCACTTTCGCCTCAGGGAGCCTGACGTTCCTGACACTGAGTCCAGCTCAATCCCTAAAAATGTGAGCTGGGGAGAGGGACCTACTGTTTTGCTTGCCGCTAAAGGGACTCCCAGTTCCCGTGCTAGTTCCTGGAAGGCAGTCAGGGTCTCCCCACATACCGGCAACCCTGCTGGGCCTAACAACAAAAAATTGTCCAGGTAGTGCAGTTTGCCCCCCGCGGTGTGCCGGTCATGCAAAGCCCACTCCAA
The DNA here is from genome assembly GCA_963921515.1 of Calotriton arnoldi. Lineage (NCBI taxonomy): Eukaryota > Metazoa > Chordata > Amphibia > Caudata > Salamandridae > Calotriton > Calotriton arnoldi. The sequence goes on from CAWUFW010006271.1 coordinate 97,151, forward strand.
GAAGGTGCTAAATTGTTCAAAATATGCGCAGGACACAGAGCATCCCATTGGCATTGCTTTATCAAAGTAAGTTGCCCTCTCCCACTGGAAGCCTAGCAGGTGGAAGCTACCTGGGTGTACCAGGAGGAGGCAGAAAGGGTACTCAATGTCGGCTTTGGCCATAAGGGCACCATGGCCCGCCGCCCTTACTTAGTCAATGGCATCGTCCACCGTCGCGTAGCCCACTGAGCATACTTCTGTGCTTATGCAATCATTGACGGATTCCTCCTCTGGGAATGAGAGGTGGTGGATAAGTCTGAACTGACCCGCTTCTTTTTTGGAAACTACCCCTAACGGAGATATCACTAGCCCCTTCAGACCCTGGGGTGACAGGGGGCCCTCCACCCTACCTAGGGCTATTTCTTCGCCTATTTTCTGCCTCACTATCTCGGGGTGCTGCAGTGCTGATTTCAAGTTATTGGTGCTGCCTGTGTGTAAGGGGCCTGTACATGGTATGACAAATTCTTCTTCAAAACCTTTCACTAGCAGTCTTGCGCACTCTTTGTTATGGTACTTGTTTGCTAGCTGTCGGAGCTGGTGCGTGTTAATGGGGGATGCGGCTAGCTGGTAACTGCTGACGTCTCCCACTCCTCCAGCAGGCCCCCAGTCAGTATTATTGCTTTCTATTTTTCTCTTTCTTGTCCCCTCGCTGCTCCTTCTTGCGTCTGCACCCTGCTGCTTGGTGCCCTCCCCCACAGATGGCACATATGTGTTGGAACTTACAGGAGGCCCCCCAAGTGCACTCATTGGCCTCGTATTTCCAGCAAATGGCTGGTGGCCCGCTGGTGGGTGGGGGTTTCCAATTATTATATGTTTTTGGCTTGTAAAATGGCCTCCCCTTGCCTTTTTGAAAGTGACCCAGAAAGGGATGCTCGCATCTACCTGCCCATGTTTTGACGTCTTTTGCCACCATCATTTTATGTAAGAAACCAGACACGTCTTCCTCGTTCCACTCCATCTCAGGGTGGGTCTGCATTTTCAGCCTAAAACCCTTATCATATTCTAACCATGCCTCCTCTGGGAACTGCCTGTGCACACCGTAGATATTGGCCTCGTACAGCCAAAGATCCACTGCTTTATGTGGAAATTTCTCAACGATAATGCAGGCCATAATTCTGAAGTCATCCAACCAATTGTCGAAGGACCTTTCCTTCCTCTCCTTTCTCCTTTCTCTCCTGTCCTCATCCTTCTTATCACACACCGTTAAGTCTAAGCCATCCATTTGTATTTCTAACAATGAGAAAATGTCTATGAACTCCTTTCTCCATATCCTCTCCTTTACTGCTAGAGGAATGAGACTCGCTAACCCAGTGGCCGTCGAGACTAAGGATGAGGGGCCCGGTGATGGCCTGGTGTATGCCTTCGGGGGTTGGCCTGCTCTCTCTTGGTTGGTTGTCTTGCTCACACTACCCCAAGCCTCTGTGGGGGATGCCGACCCCCCCTCTGCTTCCGCCGGGGTGCTGGGATTATTTGGCCCAGCTGGTTGGTTCCACAAACATTCTTGTCGTGTGCTGCCAGGGTCAATAAGGTGCCATGGCAGCCCTGAAACCCGCCCCCCCGTGGTGGAGTGCTTGCCGCCCCCAGCCCCTGTGCCTCCAGGCCCTTAACTAACAATGGAACAAATGACTTCAAGCATTCCTGTACTATCGCGCCAATATGCCGGAATGGCTACAGGCGGCAGGACGCTCCCCTTGGAACCTCTCTTGATTGGAGGCTTCCTCAGTGCTTTTGCTGGGGCCCTTTGCCTCTTACAGGGTGCCGAACGACCCGTGGGTTCCAGTAGCTGACTGGCCTCCTTCTCCGCTTCCTCCTCCATGTGCGTCTGCAGCCAGCTGGTCCAGTGCGCTTCAGATGCAGCCCTGATTTGCTGCAGTAGTTCGCCTATTTTGGCTGGTTGGTCCCTCCGTTGGCCCGGTTCGCCATTCTGGCCTCTTGAAGCACGGCGGGGTGCTGCTGCCTTTCATATGCACCAAACTTAGCTGCAACGCTGCTTGTTCCTGTAAAGCGACGGGGTGCTACCGCCCTTTGTTTGCACCAAACTTTGCCCAAAAACTGTATATTGCCACAGGGTGCTGCCGACCTTTGTTTGCACCAAACTTGCCCTATAGACTGTATATTGCACCAGCCGTATCTATAATTCAGGCAAGAATTCCCACATGAGAAAGGCCAACGCCACAACTCAGCGGTCATATCAGTTGACTGCCGATGCTCCTCTCCACTCGCGTCTCCTCTACGAGGCTCAGAGTAGGCGGGCCCGATTTGGCCACGCGCAGGAAGCCTCGCAGTGTTTGTTCAGGGGGCCGCCAGCGAACTTCACGCCTGCTGCGGTTGTACGGCTCGAACCCGGCCTCCCGCATGGCACTTCTCCGGGAGCCGATAAATTAGCTGAGGGTGCTAACGTGGGCGGAAAAGCAGGAAACCGCTTGCCGCCTCGTGAAGGGGAATGCCTACCCTCCCCGGTTCGTTTGTTGATGCCGGACACGGTGCCGCCCTCAGCGCTCCGCTGTCCCATGACACCGCGGGCTCCTTCTTAGCAATCGAGGAGCGGGTGGTAAAAGGAGGTTACCGCTCACCTCGATGCTCACCCTCGACCCGTCCACGGCAAGGAGGCAGCCAAACACCCACAGAGGCAGCCGCACGGGCCTCCGTTTGCTGCCGCAACTCTCCCTTCACTCGAGCGGGCGGAGAGAGGAGGCCTCCGCTCACCTCCAAGTCCTGCTTCAATGACGAAGATTCCACAGCGCTGGAGCTGAGGTTTGGGGCCAGCTCCGTTTCGATGGAGCGCAACGATGCCACGGATACTGGCAGCGTGCAAAGTCACCGGTAAGCCCCAACCGTAAACATCCTCGATATCGTCAAAAAATTCTTGCCGCCGCTCCCCAGCTCCAAAAAGCAGTAGTGTGCTGTTGCATGTGGGGTGGCGCCTTATATCCCCCTCTTCCCTCTTCCCGTTGATCACGGGGGTGCACCCTGATTGGGGGGATTCGAAGGTCACCTGGCCCCCCCATTGGTCCAGTGACCTGGTGCCTCTCTGGCGCGATTCTGCCTCCTGGGAAGCGCCCCCACTCTCCGCCTCGGGCGCTTCTTGGCAGCACAAACTGGTTCCTTACAGGGCTCTGGCGTCTGTTATGGCGCTGGCCCTCGAGGCCCCCTTTGGGGGCGGCCTCTGCCCTAAACTTTGAATACAGTGCAAAATTTTGGACACTTACAATATACTAAACTTGCTTTGGTTTCTCTATGTACATTCAACCATGAGGGGTTAAGGCTTATCAATTATTGGAATACCCCTGGCTCTGCTATTTTGATTTGTGTAATGAAAAAAATTAAAACCCAAGTACATTGTTGGAATCCATTCAGTGTAGTCGCATACATGATTTTTAGTCCATAAATGCTTTTCAGTTTGAAACTTTTCTACATAATTTAGAACCTCACTACGCTAAAGTGTTGCATTTGAAATTTAGATTGGGCATTCTGTTTCTAGCGTCATCAACAGCTAAGTGGACTAGAAATCAAATGTACTCAAATTGTTGCCCCTATTGTGAATCCATATCTGAGGCAGAAGCGAATTTTGTACTATTCTGTACTTTTTACCACAGACCTCAAATAAAATGGATCATCTCAGTGTTTCAAAACTTACAGCATCAACTTGATGCTTTCCTTACAGCCAAATCTGACACATCGACTTCCTTGATCCGTTAGGCTTTGCATTGTCTTGCTATTTACATTCTGCCTGGGTGATAAGATCCAAGCATTTGTTACTTTGACCCCGAGGTAGTCTTTTTTACTTACAGCTGGTGTACAACCAAAAACCAGTTTGTCAAATCACATTCCTTTTCAATTTTTTTTAATGATTTTCATTGAAGAGCGATGGACAAGCTAGGAAGCCAAGTGGCTAGATGGATAAAAATGCTGCTCTCCCTGGCCAATAGGGTGGCGCTCATGAAAATGATCGTAGTCCGTCGATTCCTATATTTATTCAGTAATATCCCGATGGCCCTGCCCCAATCCTTCTTTAAAATGCTGCGTGAACTATTATTCACACTGACCTAGTCGGGCAAACAACCACATATGAAATGGGAAACTATGACACTTCCATATGAGCAGGGTGGGTTTGAAGCACCTGACCTAAACTTATATTATCTCTGCGCTCAGGCACAATATGCGCACTAATGGTATTACCCATAACCATACTTACCACACCTAGCAGTCCAAAGAAGGGGCGGTTCATCGGATACCTCTTAGATATGTACTAACGAAAAACCGCACCGTGGCAAGTCGGACGGAAGTCAACACCATACAATGTACCATTAATGCCTGAGTAGGCCTGGGGGCGAGAGCCTGCAAACTTCTGCTATATGCCTCCACACTGCCACTGGGTCATCACCCCAACATCACGGTCACACAGGAGGCGAGGGCAATGGCTCTTCTTCGAAAAGTGCGCCTGGAAACAATGGGTGATACATATCCAGAAGGGCGATTTTTGGACCAGACAGATCTTGCATACATAAGCAACAGGACACCGATATTCACGTTTACATATCTTTGTCTCAGGGCCGCGATGAAAGCGCTATATCATACATTTCCGACAGAACCACCTGCATTAAATGCCTACAAACACTACTCACCTCTACCTCCTTCAGACATCTGGTCACTAGGCTCTATAACACAGCGAAAAGGGATAGACCAATATCAGTGCCACTGGTGATGTCCCGTTGGACCACATCCCTGAATATGAATATATAATTGGAAGAATGGTGTTTCTGCTGCACACTGATGGGGATGCTGACCTCAAACTGCAACTTAAGCATCATTCATTATAAGTTCCTACAGTAAACATGCTACACCCCCCTTAAATTGTTTCGCTATGGGCTGCAAAGGGACTCATGCTGCTTTTGATGTGGGAGGTCCGAGGCAGGTTTCTTGCACCTGGCCTGGGACTGCAGGCAGGTGCACTAGTACTGGGAGAAGGTGGTACATACCCTCAGAGACATGACATCTGACCGGGTTCTCTGCACGCCCCAGATGTGTCTATTAGGGTTAGTTAAATCTTTACCATCAGCAAAACGTAAATTTGTTGCAATGGCACTGCTATTAGCCAAAAGACGGGTATGCAGAGGAGTTGCCAGGACCCTTGCGGGCCTCACGACATGTGGGGCCTGCAAGTGTCATTCCTGGCGAACAACCCAGACATGGTTCTAAGTGATATGTAAGTGTCCTATGGGTAGTGGGCAATGTTTATTTTTTAAACAAAATCGATAGGGAAGTATACGTTTGCCAAATAACTGAACTCTTAAAATGTATATGATGGAATGGTGAAGACATGTTGTTTGTATGCTGTATTTAAAATTTGAAAACCGAATAAAATATAAATAAATACATAAATAAATATTTTTTATGATTTGTCAGGATTTTATGGTGTTTTCTGCAGTTTAATGTAAATTTGGATTTTTATCTAATTCCCTTAAACTGTGTGTATAATGTTTTATTGATCAAGTGACAATTTAATTTTTAATAAACTGTATATGTATGTGCTGCTGTGTTTTTCGGTAATATACCCAAAATAAACATTGATTGAGTGACAATTCCAAGAAGTGGTAGCTGAGAAACCACACATCATGCATTTGAAATCCTACTAAACTGATGGTTCAGCTCAGTCTGTGATAATCACAAGGTAGAAATAGTCAGTAGCTTGTTCTTCTGTTAAAGAAGTGTTTAAAGATTCTGAATTCCAGCAACCAATTATCAGCTCTAACCTATTAGATTACTCAGCAGCAGAGGCAGGAGAAATACAGGCCTTATTTTTAGCACTTCATAAAGCATATCGTAAGGTTCCAACTCTTGTAGGGTCTGGCTCAGCTTTCTGCATGTAAGAATGTGAAATATACGCTAAATATTGTGAGCAAAATGTCATCAAAGGCAAAATCAAACAAGGGCAAACAGTTATGAGAGAAAGTGGCAAAACTATGAACTAGGTTACCAGGTTATAACTAATGCGTGTGCATTCCATGTTGGCACCTCAAAGCCAAGGCACTCTGCCAAGGGCACTACAATACATTTGCAACCTGGAATATAGCAGCTGTAACTACCAGAATGAATTTTAGGTTTTTATATTAAAAGGATTTCCAGGGAGGTACAAATAAACAATGTGACTTTATGATAAGCCTGTGTTATCCATCTCTACAATAGGATAGGGATGTTTTCACAATGAAGGACATAATGTGTCCTTGATATGTGCAGAATAGGAGGAACTACCAAACGCTCACTATGAAGCCAGTGCTACACAAATTGCTTTACAGCAAATGTATTGGTGTCCAGAATTAGCCAAAAGGACAAGGAAGTAAGTCTTGCCAGCTAGTGCACCTACATTTGAATCCTAGACTGTTGTCTATGTTCCTCACTAAGACTTCAAAATCTTTGAGTTTATATACTTAAACCACATAGATCAAATGTAAATTTGTCCTAATAGTTGTTGTTTCATGAACTATATTACTACGGGTACATCCAGAGCATAACCCAATCCTGGACCATCACAACGATCCTGTTAACCTTATTAGCCATGGGTGCAATTCATAGCTTTCATCCATACAATAATACAAGATTTTCAGTGAGAGCCCTAGCTTGCACCTTAGACGCAGTAGGAGTATATTTGCAGGTCTATCATCCTTTTCACCCTCAGGATACTGGGATCATGCGGTGAACAAAGGCATTTTTAAGCATAGACTGGCAGCCTTAGTGTTAATTGCTGGAGCAATCTGATGCTAACATTTGGAGATGGTTCACAGATCAATTAATGATCTACCAGGAAATGTGCATATGTATGTTGCTGATCTTGCTGGGATTCCACCGACTGAATAAAAATCAAACCTTCAACTTTTGCTGGACCAGTTGGAGACCAAAGATGTTGCCGCAGAACTAACAAGACTCGTTCGAGAGAACTGCAAAAGCAGAAGCTAGAAAAGTAGGTGGTTGGTTTCCTCAAAAGGAAAACGGGATGTGTTTCAAAAAGAAAAATGAAAAGTTTTATTTCATTTTTTAAGAGTAGGCAGGGATCTGTGAGACCACTACCTGCTTTTAATAAATGTTTTTACAAACATTCACTAAGGGGAAGGGGTCCCATTTGTGACTGGGTTACCACCTACTTGAAGTAGGTGGTAAAATGCGAATGTTTTGTGACGGAATTTCAGTCGTAAAACATTCACACAGACCACTGTGATTTGGTGCTAGGAAGGGACGCCCTAAACACGCCCCCATCCTAATACTGAATCACAAACCCATTTTGCGATTCAGTAATAGATTACCGAATCGCAAATTGAGCCTTTGCACAATGAAAAAGGCCTTTTTTCATTCACAAACGGCCCGATTCTGTGAATTGGGCCATTTGCAAATGAAAAAAAGCTTTATACATCTGGCCCAATGTTTCTAAAGTCATCAATCCAAGTAACTAACTACTTTTCTCGACCTGGCCTCCTAACTTACCTACCGGCACACTATATAACGACACTACTCGCTTGGAACAGGTACCTTACTTGTACTAATGAGAAAATTATATCCGCCCTTTAAATTGGTAATGAGGCTGGAGACTTGAGGAAAAGTAAAGGTGAAGCTTCGGTATTCAATGGCACTTTCTGAATTTGGAATGATGCACTAAGGATATCCTTATTTGGGGAATTCAGACTAATAAATGCACCAAACACTTTCCCGGGGCAACACTGGGGTCATTGGCCAGCAGGCATAATTGTGGGTTTACACCGATTGTCATTTAGCGGTGCAGTTTGTGAAGATATTGTGAACTTTGAACTCAAACAAGTTAAATAAAGTCTCTAAAAGGACAGATGAAAGAAAGAACTTAGTGCTTTCACTGACATGGAATCAGTCTCGTTAGGACCAAGGACTCTTCTATGAGTGGGAAGCATTATTCTGCATGACTCTTTCCACTTTACCCCACATACTCCTGAAGGAAGGCTGCTGAACATATTAGGGCAATAGACAGTGACAGTTAACAGAATATATTCACTGTAAGAGAATAAAAAGAGATTTTAGGCCAAAACATTTTCAATGGCTGGCATGCCAGCAGCTGTCATCAACATTGTCAAGGGAGACCTTAGGTCCTTGCACGTGGGACACCTAAAAAACAGGACCCTGATTAGATATTGCGAGCATTAAGGACACACACAGTTGCCTACTCGATAGTTAATGATTCTTCCTTGTTTTCAGATTCATCACTGGATTCATTATTTCAGAAGGCGCAGGGTCAGCTACAGGAGCGCTGATCCTCATCTAAATTGATCGAATTGCTCCGTGCCTATGGATGCGTCAAGTACATTATGCTGCATCATGCATCACCCACAGCCTCATTATGGGTGCTCTTATAATTAGAAAGAATGTGATAGCTCTTGTTGTCGCACATATGAGAGTTAAGAGTTGTGTGGATTTTTTGATCCTGAAAAATAGGGATTGCGATTAAATCTGCATCTTTCCTGATAAGTCAAAGCTGCTAAATTTTACTGGGGCTAATGTGGATGGAAAATACCAGGAAACATCACGAACATTCACGTTGTGTCACATTTCGCGGGCAAAACACGTAAAAGGAAATATTATCACACATGGTAAAATAAAAAAATACCTCAGTGTTGGAGTGTATGGTGTGTGATAATTTTTGCACAGAGCACCATGACACTGATAACGAGACCCATAGTGTTTGATGACGGCAAATGTCAGAGTGCAGGATTGCCAGTTACTTAGTTGACACTCAGTTTAGACTGCCAAACAATGCAGTGCTGTAAACTTAGAGTGGTGGCTGCTCACGGGAAGCAGCATGTGGGTGGGGAGGGGGTAGGAGGGGGAGAAGCGGTTAAAAAATAAAATAAAATCACTTACATGCCGGCAGGCTGGCCGCCACCTCTCCTTCGTCCTCTCTGTCCTCTTCCTTGCTTCTTCTCTGCAAACAGGAAGCAGGAAGTATCCAGGCTCCCCATAGCCAATCACAACACTGTGATTGGAATGAGCACCATGGCTCGGTGCTCAACCAGTGAATGGGAGACTGGGCATGTTCTCCACCCAGGCTGTAATGCAGCCTGCATGGAGAACAGGGAAAGTGTGCATGAATGTTTGGCCGGCCCACCACTCATCCCCCTGCTCTGAGAGCAGAGCAGATCCGCTTCGCCCTGCCAAGACGTCGCAGCAGGAACAAATAAAATTATAATAATGTTGTTATCTTTTCATTTTTCCTTTTTATTCACTGCAAAAAGCAGTGGGGTGATGCTCTACCACCTTAGCGGAGTAGCTGCCACTGGTCACCCGCCTGGTTTGCGTAGGATTTTGATCATTGCAACATTTGGCCAGTTTCTACATAAGTCCGGCATAAAGTGAGCCTGGTAATGTTGGTGAAATCACCTTTGCGAGCAGCTCTCTTCCCTCTCTGCAGTGTAGGAGGGTTGTAAAGAGGGCAGGGAACAGGAGTGCACACCTGCGTGTCGTCAGTAGTCCAGGACCAGTAACCCAAACACACTGCAGCCATGGCAGGTTTACAACGGAGGAAGCAGCTCCAAACTTAGTCAAAGTTCAGAATCAAGTCAAACCTGGCAGTAGAAGACATCTCAAGGTGCTGTAGAGCGGGTTGATTTTCTGTTTGCTTTCATTCCCTTCAAATGTTCCACTAGACAATGCAGAAGTAGACACCTTACTGCGCCATACATTGAGAAATACCGACATACATCAACATTATGTTGTGTGTTCCTCCAATAAAAGGTGTCAGGACCAGGAAGCTTTGTCATATGTTTGAGAAAGCAACATTGTCCTTTCCCCTGAGAACACCTGCGCAGTTTCAAACGCGGCCCTGTTTCATTTCATGAATGTGGCATACCATATTTTGCATTAATGCATTTGAATCAACTCAATGCCAGTGTGCACCACCTTGTGCTTCATGAATATGAAATGAAAGATGCACCTGGACTGCTACACACACAGTGCATTGCTTGGGATTGCTTAGGTATCTTCTGAGTCATTGAAGCTGTTCTTGACCCTCAAGGTCATATGCTTCACGGGAGTCTTTCATCAAAAGAACCATCTTTTCACGTGTCTGAATTGGTTTTATGTTGCCAAATTTATTCATGTTGTGTAATAAGAGGATCCCGTGTGTTCGAATGATGCTCAGTGGCTGAGAGACACACTCGTTCACTGTATTATGATACAATTACAGGCCTTCGTGCCTGGAAGTGATACTCAAGGGTCCAAGGCACCTCATTACCTCAAACAAAACAAATGTCACTTGACTTAATCACCTGCACAGAACAAGATTCTCAACAAGTTAGAGTGTTTTTGTTGAATGCAGGCAATGTCTCAGTGGGTTATTGCACCTGCCGCCTATGTATTGGTAACCAGATTTACAGATTTTAAACTTAGCTGTTTGACTGCGACTTCCATCTTCTCACCGTAAAAAAAACCCGAAACTTTGGGCCTCATTTATGAGGCCCTTTGCGCCACCGGAACGTCACTTTTTTTGGCGTGCCGTGGCGCAGGATCCTGCTCCATATTTAAGAGGCAGCACTAAGCAACTTTTTTTGGCTTAATGCTGTCTCGTAAATATGGTTCCCTTTAATGCAGTTTTCTGCGTTAAAGGGCATGCAATGGGTGTTGCTGGGGGCGTTCCCAGCAACATCCATGGCATTTTGACACTGCCCCGGATTTACGAAAAAAACGTAAATCTGAGGCAGCGCCAAAAACTTACGCCTCCCCAGGGGAGGCACAAGGGAGACACAACGAGGAGAAATATCTTTATTTCTCATTGTTTTTTCTTTATCTATGTGTGCTGTATTCTGCAGCACACATAACAAAAGGAAAAAGCCTCTTGTGATTGTTTTTGTGCAGGAAAATGTACCTTCCTGCACAAAAGCAATCATCCCCTCAACGCAGGCACCCTTGCACCATGGTGCAAAGGTGCCTGCGTTGGCGCACGGCAGCCGATTGTGCACCGGCACAGGGGAAAAGGACAGGATTGTGCCATATCACATAGATATGGCACATGCCTGCCCTTTTCTTTTGCCGTAGGGCAGCGCAGCAGGAAGGCCTGTTGCACTGCCCTACGGCAAAAACACATAAATGAGGCCCTTTGGGTTTTGTTGTAGCAGCAAACCGAATTGTACGGCAATTTATGTGTGTCAAACGTTGTAATATTAATTAAAAATACATCACATGCGCATATTGAAAGCAATGTTTAATCACATATTTATTTCACACACACCTCTAATTGGAAAATGAACCTATATTGACATCCTTTCATAAACACCCAAAATATCTCAAAAAGAAAATTGAACAAGACTGGAAGGCCTTGGTAAGAGCGCATTTACAGAAAGCACTGCAAAATACCAGCTTATTATCACACTGGGGGGCATATTTACAAGCACCTATTGCCATGGTAACGTCACTTTTTACGACGTACCTGTGGCAATAGGTGCTTCGCCTTATTTACAAGGCAGAGTTAAGCCACTTAACGTTGCTTAACGCTGCCTTTTAAATAAGGCCCCCTTTAACGCTATGCTTAACGTGAAAGGGGAGGGCAATGGGTGTTGCTGTGGACGTTCTACCGCAACACCCATTGATTCTGACGCTGCCCCCTATTTACAAGGGAGGCGTAAATAGGAGGCAGCGCCAGAATTAAGACCAGGAAAAACCTGGTCTTACCCTGGCGCAACGAGGAGAAATGTTTCTTTTCTCCTCGTTTTTGCTGTTTTCATGTGTGCTGCACACAAGAAAACAGCAAAAGGCCAATGATTGTTTATGTACAGGACGGGGGACCTTCCTGCACATAAACAATCTTCCCCTGCACGCAGACACCCTTGCACTGTGGTGGCTAACGCCGCACTCCGTCACTTCATTGTAAATATGCCCCTGAGAGCCTTTACCAGTAATGAATTACAAAAATACCGACATCCTGTCAGCTTGACAATGCTCATAATCCATGAAGAAACCTGGGTGGCTTATCACCTCCGTTTGTCTTTAATTGTAGATTGCATGGAAGAGGTGGTCTTTATAAATGGATCTGCGCAAATGTATTTTTCATTCTATTTTGTATATTCGTGTTTTTATGTTGGCAGTCTTGGTAGAAAAGAAGTCAGAGTACTTTACAGGGTTTACACTAGTAATTCCATAGACATTTTGAAAGACAGAGTGAATTTTACGCGATAACATTTGCAGTGACTAGTGGTAAAAATGTACAAAATGCGTTAGGCAGTTAGGCAGCGTGATGTTAAAACTTAAGTCATGAAGAGATGTGCTAAAGTATGATAATATTCTGTCCTAGAGTGAGACAAGGTGCTTTTGATCTTTTTTGATTTAATCTATGGGGTGACGGCTCCGGGCGTTTCAGGAACAGATGTGTTTACAGGCCATGCTTTTGAAAGCTGAAATGTAAGGGGCAATTTGAGGTGCTGTGTGACATTTCTTTCACATGTTAGGAGTGATAGACTGAAATTCCTCATTCTGCTAATTAAACTTATTAGTAAAGTGCATTTTATAACGTTAAGTAAAATGTGTACATTTATCACATAATTTGTGGCATGTAATCACATTTAGCCTTTATAAGCAAACACTCGAGTTAACACGATGTAATGAATTAAGTTAGCTTAAATATTAATGTAATTTTGAATGTCAAGTTTACAAGAAAGGGTAATAGTCCTGCTTTTTTATTTTTTGTTTATTAGATATCATTGGAAAGTTGTAACAACAAGAAATAACAAAACAGTGGAAAAAGCATTGCTGAAAACATTTCCCCTGACAATGCATTGCATTACAGCATAAAATAGAATCCAGTTATGACATACACAGTGGACCAGGCTGAGAAAAGAATGACGTTGACAAGCCAATAGGGCTACATCCCAGAGGACCATCCACCTCAAAAATGGAACTAGAGGGCCCAACACATCAGTAACACATCCCACATTGAGGTTCACCAATGGATAGGCCCCACCTATAGGGTGAGGCCATTATCTTCTGTGAAGGTATAGCCGTTAGAGGACAGAAAAAAAACCTTCACTCTTTCGGGGTGTCTACCAGAGTCAAGCGCATCTTTCTCAAGAAGATAGTCATGCAGGGGATCCCAATTGTTTCTAGGTCTGCTCATACACGGGATCAATAGGTAATACGTGTCCAGTTGTCCCTGGCAATACGATAAGTCATGCAACCATGTTGCTAACGTAGGTGGATTTACCCTTCCACAGTGACAAGCCAACCGCCTCTTTGCCATCAGCAGATTGATGGACACATAGCAGTGCACTTCCTGTGCTATAGTTAGAGGGCATCTTAGCAAGGCCAGTTTGGGTGAGGGTAGCATCACCACACCAATCATTTCAGAAAGAGTTTGGAATATCTGGGACCAATAGGTAGCCATAGGTAGGCACAGCCAAGCACAATGGATAACATCTGCCTCAGCTGTGCCGCACTGGGCTCATCTGTATCTGAGCGTAGTCCCCAAGCACATAATTGAAATGCGGTGCAGTATACGTGGTGTAGGAACTTGAAGTGAATTAGCTGAAGCCGGCCATATGAGGTGAGAGCCCCTATCTGTGCACAGCAGAAGGCCCATTCCTTGGGGTTCACCGTATCTCCTAAATTCCCCTCCCACGCTACCCTTCTTCTCAGTGTTCTGATCGGGGCTGTAGCCTGTATTGTTGTATAAAAGCGAGTAACTAGGGGTCTACAAGATCCCGCAGTTAGCAAGAATGTCAAAGCCTGGCGTTCAGCGGGTGCACAGGGAAAATCGGTGTAGTGTTCCTTGCATTTTGCACGGATCTGTGGGTCTAAAAATAAATCCAGGACTGTGCTCCCGTCCGGTGTGACACATCAGAGGCCGGTATAAACTCGCCATTCAGGAACATATCTCCCATAGACTTCACAACCCAAGTGGCTAGTATGGCCAATGTGTTCGAGCCAAAGGCGCTTAGCAGTAGAGGAAAGTGAGTGAGGGCCTGATGTGGTGCGTATAACCTATCCCTCCCATAACACTTCTGTATGCTCTCCCATGCCATCTGCGTGTGCGCCACTGTATGTTTTTCTGTACATTTACGCTTTGGCAGCTGCCTATAAGCATGATTAGCAGGGCCGGGAAGGCCCCATCATGTTCTATAGCTATGTGCACCTTATAGGATGGAGGGTGTAGCCAATAACATGCATATTGCGCTTGCATGCAGAGATATATCTGTCCAACTCGAAGTCTGGTGCTGCCAGACTACCCTGTTCATATGGCAAGGTAAGAGTTTTCCCATTGAGCCGAGGCTGTTTAGCTGCCAATGCGAGTTTAATCATGAGGTATTTAAGAATGTTAAAGGATTGTCTGGTCAGGGGGCTCGGAATGTTATTGAACAAGTACAGAAGTTTTGGGAGGAGAATCATTTTCATCAGGTGAATTCTAGCATGCAGGGACAAGGGGAGTCTAATTCAGGACGCTACCTGCTCTTCCATTCTTTATGTAATAGTACCACCATTTTCAGTAATTATGGTCTCCCTGTCTCGACTCACCCAAATGCCAAGGTTCTCTCGGGGAGGTACTGCACCAAGCAATGGGATAGTCAAGCTGCAGCTCCATCAGCGCCGAGCTTAGGGGTTAGATAGCAGACTTATTCTAATTTATCGCTATAACGTAAAATATTCAGAATAAAGCAAATTCTTGAATTTCAGGTGCAATGTTCTGGCCAGGATTACAGCAGAAGAGTGTAATATCATCTGTGTATAAGAAAATAAATAAATTGCATGGAGCAAATGTAATTCACCGGTGCCCATTATGCTGCCTGATTGCACCCGCTAAGGGCTCCGCTGCTGAGGTGAACATCAGGGGAGACAGGGGGCATTCTTGTAACATGCCGCGCTTAATTTCAATTGGTCAGAGGTGAGGCATTGACGCTCACTCTGCCCCTACGTATAGTATAATGCAATTGTATTAAGCATCTGAAACATGTGGGAAACCCCATCCGGCTCAGTACAACAAAGAGATGTCCCCACTCATCAGAGTCAAACACTCTGGTGGCATCTAGCAATACCACCACTGCATCCTGCAGAGGGCCAATTTGATGCAGTAATGCAAATAATGTACAGAAGTTATGCAAAGTGAGGAGATGGTGTAGGAATCTATTGGTGAGGACTTTGGCGAACATCTTTAAGTCAGTATTTATAAGTGACAATGGACAGTATAATTCTGGATATTATGGGTGTTTGCAAGGTTTTAGCAATATAATGATGATGAACTCCTGGAAGTAAGTGGGGAGAGAACTGCTCTCCCATGCCGCCGCATAGAGAAGCTGGAGTCTGGGTTCTAGGATATTAGCATAGGCTTTATAAAATTCAACTGTGAACCTGTCACCTCCCAGTGATTTGCCCATGTGTAAGACAGTTACGGCCTCAGTAATTTCATTTCATTTAACGGGCTATTCTAAGAAAAGATGGCGTGTCCCCTCCAGCAGAGCCAACGCAACTCTATCAAAGTAGGTAGTGTAGTCTCTTGCAGTGGGATAGTGATGTGCAGCATATAAGTTGGAGTAGTACTCCACAAACTCCTGTAAAATAGCCTTTGATTCATGTCTCACCACGCCATCATCACTCTGCAGCTGTGCCACAAAAGGGGATCCTTTCTTCTGCCGCACCATTTTAGTAAGCGTTCTACCCGACCGATTGGCTCAGGAGGTGGCAAACTGATACAGATGTTTAACTTCCCTGTCAGCTTCTTCTTTGAACTCAGCAAGCTTGGCACGGATATCTGCCAGTATAGCTGCCAAAGGGTTGTGGCTGTATTGGTGTTCTAGGGCAGGTGACTCCTCCTCTAAGGCATTTAATCGGTTGCAGATAGCTGTCCAAACCTTGTGCTGCTTTGCAATACATATCCCCCTAATGTAGGCTTTAAAGGCTTCCCACAGCAGCACACAATATGTAACAGATCCCTCTTTTAGCAAGAAATAAACTAGGATCCCCTCTATGATTTCCTCCACAAATGCTGTTTCAGTGAGAGCCAGTGGAGAGACGCACCACAGGAAGGCTCTGTATCACAATGGTAAGTATAACAGTGATCAAAATATGTACATGGGAGATGTTCTACATGTGTGACATGGCCCCTGATATCGTGTGAGCCCTGCCAATAGTCAATCCAAGCCCAGGTGCCATGCAACGTCGTGACAAATGTGCCCTCCCGTATACTCTGGTGTGTTTCATGCCGACGGCCCAGTATGTCATTGTTACACCTGCCATCTTTTGGTGTGGTTACCCCAGTATTTTTGCTCCTAGTCTCCTATTGTTGACTGGGTGCAGAACTTCGTTTTTCTGGTGTTAGCACTCTGGGCACTTTGCCACTACTGACCAGTGCTAAAGTGCATGTGCTCTGTGTCTAAAATGCAATGCCATTTGGTTTCTCCATGGGTGGCATATTTGATTTACTGATAAGTCCCTAGTGCAGTGCACTATATGTGCCCAGAGCCTGTAAATCAAATGCTACGAGTGGGCCTGTAGCAGTGATTGTGCCACTCACATGAGTAGCCCTTCAAACCTGTCTCCAGCCTGCCATTGCAAAGCCTGTGTGCATAGTTTTAAACTGCCATGTGACTTAGCAAGTTAATCTATTTGCCAGGCCCAAACCTTCCCTTTTACTACATGTAAGGCACCCTTAAGATAGGCCCTAAGTAGCCCCAGGGGCAGGGTGCAGTTTCCTTAAAAGGTACGACATGTACTTTTGAGTTTTACATGTCCTGGTAGTGAAAATCTGCTAAATGTATTTGTGACTACATTGCATGGGAACTGCCTTGTAACACTTTATAAGTGTATCGTCCAATTGAGAGCAGATAGAAAATTGGAGTTTGGAGTCTCTGGACTGAACATTTAAAAACACATCTTTTAGTGAATTTGTTTTTTAAATTGTAGGTCTGAAAATGCCACTTTTAAAAAGTTGATCTCTTCTTACTTATACACTCTAGACAGTTGCACACATAGGGAGCTGAGGTGTGCCCTGCATACCCTGATGGCCAATCACCAGGCTGATGGGTCTTCCTAAGCTAGAGTGGTTGAGAAGTTGACACTATAACCAGAATAGGGCTATGGCTGTCTCCACATAAAGAGCTGCATACACCCTGTAGTGTGTTTGGAGCCAGGGCCAGGAAGGGAAGGGTCCTGTGCACTACAAAGACCTTTCTTTAAAGTCTCCCTACTTCAAAGGCCAAAATGGGTATAAGTACTGGACCTCTGACACCATATACTCGGAATACTTCTCGACTGAGGACATTCTGCGAGGAAGAAGAGCTGTTGTGCTGCCAGGAGGGACTGACACTTTGCTGCTTGCTTTGCCCGGTTGGCCTGCTGCTTCTTGCCTGGGAGTGAGAGGACTGGACTTTGCTCTCTACATCCTGCTTTCTAAGGTTCTCCAAGAACTTGACTGAGCTTGCTTCCTGTTGCTGAAGTCTCAGGGATATAAAATACTTCACCTGCATCTTGCTACCAGCACCTGGGTTTCTCTGCTGTGAGTCTTGACCTGTCAAGTGGTGCCAAACCCAGTCCTGGACCCTTGAGTTGGATTTGGTGCAGCAACCAAAAAACCAACTAATTGACTCCAAAGCATCAGTTCAGAACTAGTGCATCCCTGTGAAACCAATGCATCGTCACTGCCTGAACCAAAGCAGTGGACACCGCTCGCTGAGAGCACGACATAATCACCTCGACTTCAACGCAGCCCAACTTTTCCTGCAGCGCTTCTGAAGAACCACCACATCGTGAGTGTTGGACCTGGCCCTTTTGCAGTGTTATCCACAAACATTTTGCCTTCTTCCTCCTAATCTTCTGACCCTCTTTTTGGTGACTTTAGGACTCTGGGCACTTTACCACTGCAAATTAGTGCTAAAGTTCATGTGCTCTCTCCTTTAAACATGGTATGATTCGTTTACACCTGTTTGGCTTATTTAACTTACATGTAAGTCCCTTGCACAGTGGTATCCCATATACCCAGGGCCTTTAAATGAAATACTACTAGTGGGCCTGCAGCGCTGCTTGTGCCACCCACAGAAGTAGCTTTTCAAACCTCTCTCAGGCCTCTGCCATTCCAGGGCCTGTATGGGCAGTTTACACAGTGCCATAGCTAGAGCTTCTCCCGCCCGATGACTTTGCTGCCCAGTGACGGCCGGTGCAGGTAAGAGCAGGGGGGTAAGGCAAAAGACGATGAAGAGGGAGAATAAAATAAAAAGAAAACTTACCTTGCGCTTGCTGCCGCCCCCAAAAAACTGCCACATGGGGCGGTCCGTCCCCCCAGCTACGCCACTGACTTTACTGCCTTATTGACTTGACATTTAAAACTACCTCCCAAGCCTTAAACTCCCCTTTTACTACTTATAGGTCAAGCCTAAGGTAGATCCTAGGTATCCCTATGGGCAGGGTGCTGTGTAAGTAAAAGGTAGGACATGTGCCTTTATTCTGTGGCATGTCCTGTTAGTGACAAACAACCTATTTTGTCTCTCACAACTGAGAGGCCTACTCGTCTCATTGGCTAGCATTGGGAGCTCCCTTATCTATGTTTAAGTGGTGATTCCTGATCTGACAGGAGAAGCGCTGTAATGTTTGGTATGTTTAGAATGGTAGTGAAAAGTCATGCTTACTGGTGTTGGTGGATTTTTTATTACTATTTTAGAAATGCTACTTTTAGAAAGTGGCATGCCACTTTTAGAAAGTGGCCATTTCTCTGTACTTATAACTCTAGTGTTTTGCAGCCTGACTCCAATCCACGTCTAGGGCAGAGTTACAGCTACACTTTGTGCATACTTTCCAGAGAGTCACAGGAAAGGCTGCGTGTGACAAGTGAGGCATCTGCATACTAATAGTCCTCCTGGGCTGGGAGAGAGGGAGGTGGGGCACACTTACATTTGTATAGGTGAAGCAGGGTCTAGTTTTTACCAAAACTCTAACGCAAACATCAGTACTAAATATCAAGCAAGGAGATTGAAGTGGGAAAGGATCATTCCGGAGAGTTTTTTAGACAATCTGTAGTCCACCTGTGCCCCGGAATTCCAAGTCTGCATAGATCCTGTCTCACACGACAGAGCCACTCTTGAAGCTTTTGACAGAATCACTAAGCTGGTAGCATCCGATTTAACCTCCAAAACCAGAGCCAGATGTCCAAAAGGTGGTTTGACAATACGTGTTCGGCTGCCCATAAGGAACTAAAACAGGCCCTTTTGCAAAACCCAAGGGACACAATATTAATTAGGAGCCGCAGGAAGGCCTATAAACTTGTAGCCCAGGAAAGGAAGAAGCAGATAAGGGAGCAGGCCTGGGAAGCGCTCAGCCAAGCTAGTGTCCTGGCTGACAGCACCAGATTTTGGTCGGTGGTCAACAGCCCCTTTTTTTCAGATGCACCAAACTCTAGCAGTGATTGTATGATACCTGCTGAGCTCTGGGTCCAGCATTTTGGTAACATCTATAGCGATGTAAATTTGGAATCTGCCGTGGGACAATCAGTTCCCGGCCCACCTAGCAACCCTCTCCATCTCAACATAGATGAGGTTTACAAAGCTATTATCTCAACCTCGGTAGGAAAGGCGCCTGGTCCAGATGGGGTACCAGCAGACCTCTATAAGGCCAATCCCAAAGTCTGGGCCAAGATTTTAACCCATCTTTTTAACGCAGCCTGCTCCTGCGGTTTTTCCCCCTCTTGGGCTAAGGCGGATATCATCCCCATATTTAAAAAGGGAGTCCGGGATGATCCCGCCTGTTACAGACCAATCTCCCTCCTAGATTCTGCGGCTAAAATACTAGGGAAAGTAATTCTGGATCGCCTAACAGGCTATCTTGATCAGGTCAATATCATCTCTGATCCGCAGTATGGCTTCAGGCAGAGGAAAGGGACCCTGGACCAGTGCCTTAACCTGCATTTAGTTATCGGGAAGTACACCATCGCCAAGAGGGGAGTCTTACATTTGGCCTTCATGGACCTAACCTCAGCATTTGACTATGTCAACAGGTCTAAGCTATGGCTGGTGTTTCGTGATCTGGGGATAGATGCGGAGCTGGTCTCCTTTTTGCATACTGCCCATGAAAACACCACAGCAGCGGTAAGGTACAACACAGATGGCAGTTTGACAAGCTCTTGGGAAGTAAAAAGGGGGGTCCGGCATGGGTGCATTTTGGCGCCTTTGCTGTTCACATTATATATTAACAAATTGGGAGAATCCCTAACAGCTTGTTGCAAAGACATACCCAGAGCTAGTTCCAAAATGATTCCTGCCCTTCTGTACGCCGATGACGCGGTTCTACTGGCTAGAACCGCATTGGGTCTACAACGTCTTTTAAATTGTTTTATAAGTTTTATGGAGTCACTAGATTTAACTACGAATTTTAAGAAATCGCATACTATGACTATAGGTCCCGGAAAGGTGGCCAAGGCCAAATTTTATTGCAAGGCGGCCGAATTAACCAAAGTGCCAACGTTTCCCTAGGGGTAGTCTTTGATGAGCAAGGATCATGGTGCCAGCAACTTTTACTTAAAAAGAACATCTTAGCCCATGCAGCAAGGGCCACCCTGAACTTCGCCAAAAGACTGGGGTCAAAGCCACTTCCCGCACTATTGAAGGTCTATAATGCAAAATGTATCCCGATGGCTACGTACGGGAGTGACATTTGGGGTTATAAGGACGTGAAGGGGATTCAGGTGGCCGAGAATTTTGTCATGCAAAAACTCCTTGCGATCCCTACTGCAACCCCTGTTTTTAACCTACATGAAGAACTGGGAGTGGGTTACATTTCAGACCAGATCGCGGTTGCCCCACTGCTGCGCTGGCTCAGAATTTGGGCAAGTCCGACCCCAAACTTAAATCAACTTATAATTACTGACTGCATCGCACTGGAGGGGGTGTTACTTATTCCCTGGCTGAAATACATAAAGGAACAGACCAGATGGCTCAGTCGTCCTGACCTGTTCCTGAGTCCAGGGGCTCTGGGCAAGACTGTCATTAGAGAATTCAAAAAGCAGTTTCTGGACAAGCGGCAGAGGCTTAGGGAGGAGGCAGAATTAGCCAAACCGTCTGTGAGAAGATTTGCCATATTGAGCCTGGGTCCACAGATGCAGCAATATTTATCTTATGTTAACAAACCACATCATTGCTTTGTTCTGACCAGATTTCATTTGAATCTGGTCCCCTGGCTTCTGGCATTTCCCCAAGGCTATTCTAAACCTGGTTCACTTAAACCCTGCCCCTGTGATAATTTTTCAGAGCAGGATACACTACATTTTATGTTTTTCTGTGCCCACTACGATTCCCAGCACAGAAGTCATATTTTACCACTGCTTAGAGACTGCCAGTTTGTCCAAGTTAGGCTCTGACCTATCTTCAAATGTTATCATCCCCCATGGTTTGCCTGGGGGTTGCAAGCTTTTTAATAGCGGCTATTAGACACAGGAAAAA
Organism: Calotriton arnoldi; assembly: GCA_963921515.1. NCBI lineage: Eukaryota > Metazoa > Chordata > Amphibia > Caudata > Salamandridae > Calotriton > Calotriton arnoldi. Next base: position 118,603 of record CAWUFW010006271.1, read on the forward strand.
ATTGCCGCCGCTGTAGCCAGTCTGTTCTCTCACCTAATGTGCACTCTATGAGATAGTCCTTATAGCCTTTGGTTTTATATTTAGTGCTTTTGCACTTTATATTGTTGCACTATTTGTAGATTTATACGTGATTGATGAAATAGTAAAGCCGGATGCCCTTTTATTGCTCTGTACATGCATTTTTAAAACTTTTATTGTGACCTAAGTTTTTATGCATTAATGTCTTTCAATGAATTGTGTTTTTTTTAAATGTTTACTTTTATGGCTCTTGGCTGCCGAATAAAGTACTTTTGACTGACTGACTGACTGACATATAGTGCCTCAAGCCCATTCTGTCCACATCTGAAGCATAAGAGTCTAAATTGTCCCTGCCAGCCAATAGACAGGGTTGTGTTAAAATTGTCCACACTGCATTGAGCGTCTAGGAGGCAGTAGGCCCCTTGCCCTCCTGTACACTCAGATGTATCTCTCCTATGACATCTTTCTGAACATCAAGATGTAGCAATAACAGGATGTGTCTGTCATTTAGGAGAACAAAATTGGCCAAGAGTAAGGAGTGGGGGCCAACTGGGCCAACTGGGACTTTCCATCTTTTGTATTCTTCTGCTTTCTTATAAAACGTTTCCGAGAAGTGACGCAAATCATGTTCGATAAATGTTCATTTTCATTATGATTTAAGATCAAACATCAAGTGGCCTTTTGGTAAACTTTTGTAATGTAGTTTCACTTCTGTTTTCCTAATATTTCCGAGAAGTGACCAAAGTGTTCCTCCTAATATTTCCGAGAAGTGGCCAAAGTGCGTCATATTCTGCGGTCAAAGCACCTGATCTCTGGTCAATAGTTCCTCATTTAAAGAGTATAAATGATCTGCTCTTCAGTCCATTCGACGGACTACCTCGCATAATTGATCCCATGGGTCATGACGCGTGTGTGGTCTCCCTTAGCCATCTTCTCTAGCAGCTTCTCTAACGTCTTTGGCTGAGGCTATAATGCTTATTATATCTTGAAACTGTCTCTTTCTCTCTCCTCTGCATTTGCCGTGATTTTTAAATTTATAAAATTGCATGATTTACTTCTTCATCTAGCAAGGTGTCTCTGAAACTTGTTATCTTCTAGATTACACAATGCTATTTTTGAATAAATTGTGCCTATGACATTTAATGCATAAAATTGTTCTTTAATAAAGTGCCACTCTGACTCAGTTCTTGCATTTCACACGCGTGTCTTATTATTATAGATAGCACATTTATAGGGTGACAAAACCATCCTGTTACAGCTGGCGACCACGAAGGGACTTTTCAGGCTACAAGACAAGGAAATATTTCCACTGAGGCGACGGTCGGAGATTACCCTTCAGTGCCTCCTCCTGCCTGACCAGCTACGCATGCCCGGGTGAGTCAAAGAATTTTTTTTCTCTTTGCCTTGTCCTTGGGAAAGCGTCTGGCTGTGGTAGGTCGAGCGCTTGTAGGGGTGGTACTGCCCAAAGCCACTGGTCCTTGCTGACTGGGTGTCTTGCCACGCAAAATAAAAAAGAACCCTCTGTCAACAGTGACACACGTATGCAGGTGCTGAGCCAGGAGTTATTGTTAGATTTTGACTTATGGGGCTGTGGTTTTCCCGTGCACGGGGTTTCACGTTGTATATATTTTTCTTCACATCGCCTGTCTAGATTAGACAGGGATCGCATGTTTCATTGGTCTGTCAGTGGAACATGGCATGCGGGTAGATAGGACAAGTATATGTCAGGTCTTCTCATGTGCCTAGAGGCATGCCAGCGTATCTTCTTCGATAGCTGATGCGCATCAGTTAAGCGCCTACTCTTCTTAGAATAAGATAGGCAAGGGGAGGGGCGCCTTGTGTCTCCCAGCTCCTGCGGGTTCTGAGCGGGTCAGGACTTCAAAAAGGCGATCGTCAGTAAGTGACCATTTATAGTGCTAAGAAAAGTATTACGAATGCCCAGCTTCTGCAAGTAAGTGATCATCAGCAGTGTCTGGCAAGAGAGTTTCTTTAGTGCTAAAAGAGCATTAAAAATATCAAGCTTCGGTAGAAAAATAGTTAACGGCTGATGGAGTAGAATATATAAGTTTGTAGAATTATCGCATTACATGAGAAAGTGGTTTTAAAAGTGCGTAGCTAAGGAAAGGGGAAGTATGTCTCTTTCAAAGTGTGCTTCCGTTTGATGCTTCCTGTTCTCCTCGGTTGCAAGACAAACAAAGGCTTTTTTTGTTAGCATTTCTTATGTCGAACAAATGCATTTTTCTCTGTTTCCCTTTGGGCAAAAGTGCGCGATTTAGTCTTTTAATTGATTGTAAATAAATAGTCGACTTGCTTAAAGATGTTAGTATTTACATGACCAGCTCGTGGTTATTATGTCTCCATATATCATATTGATTCTGTTGTGGTTTCTTCAAAAGACTGGTGCCTGGTGCATCGATTGTTTTCCTTTGTTTAAAGCGAGAAAAATAACTAGGTATATAAATGTATTTGTCACATGCATGTTGGTTGTTTTTCACTCTCTCGTAAATATTTCTGTTACGTTGACCACGCCCTGCCACCTGTCATCCCCTACCAATGTCTAATTTTATCTCGTGTTTAAATAGTGCATTGTCACATTTAGTTTCCAAATAGCAGCCTTCACAATACTTAGTTCCGACTTTTGAGAACGATTTTCAATTGGCTCCCCTATTTAACTGATGAACAATGACATAATATATTGTGGTCAAACACTGCAATGTCTTACTGGCCCCTGCTAAATGATAGAAGCTGTGGTTGCAGGGCTGCTAGTTCAACATAGACGGACAATTCACACTGAAGATTACCTCAGCACAAAATACTGCAGCACGAAGCAACTAAGCCCCAAATAATTTACTCCTACCTGCGTCCAATTCAACAACAGCCCAAGCAGTAGGGAGTGCCGCCCCTCCAGGCACAAGCAGTAGCCCGAATGCAAGCACCAATCCAAGAAGTACAGCTACAGAGCACACAGTTAGCTAATAGAAAGGAGATTTTTTGAAATTGTGGCTCATGGACAAGGAAGTTAGTGACACTAGACTAAGAGCAACGTAAATATCGGAGCAGATGGTGATCATTAGACAGCAGAAAGGAATTAGCTAAATAAGTCTATTCTTCTCTCCCGATTTCATGTGCACAGGACTAGGGAGAGAAGAGGGGAGACAAATTGATGGAATGGAATGCACACTAACTACACAAAACGTTCGTCTTGGATAACATATAACATTTCCTGGCTGGAGATTAAATGACAACTATCACCTATCAACAACAATACGATTCAAAATATAGGTCAAAAACATTATTATAGGACCTTAGGAGCAAAAGACTAGAAAACATGGCGTATTACACAACATGCATGACACATAAGAAACGTGAGTTGGGTTTGTGGGAGCCTGTGTTGCCTTCATGGTCACGGCTTCAAATGCTACCAGGTCTACTCAGCCTTTCATCCTTCTAAGGTGGATAGATGCTGGGTCTGTTCAGCCCTTCATCATTCTGAGGTGGATAAAATGAGTACCATTGAGTTGAGGAACAAAAAAGATCTGCTATTTATGCGTCAAAATACCATTCTGAGTGAACGTGCGCTTACCAAAAAAGACACGTTCTGTTAAAATAGGCTCTACTAGCATAACGTACAATTAAATACAACACATTTTTTTAGATGTTAAAGTGGTGTTGAAGGGTTAATAGATTTTTTCTTGGGCTGCCTTTAGAAGTAACGCTTCTGGCTGGCCACAGATTCTGGGCGTTGAGCCAGGCCAGAAAGACATAGGGGCATATTCACAAGGACTTATCGCCGAGTTATCTCCACCTTAACGCATCAAAAGTGGAGATAGATTTAACGCCCCATTCACAAGCGGGTGCAAACTGCAGACAACGCCAGTATTCCCGCGATAACTGCAGCAAAATTTACCTCCACAGGTGACACCACCAACTAACCCTAATGAGATGCAGAGTAGGCTTTCCCGTGCAAAAACACACGAAAACACCACTACACCACATTCACAACGAACTGCCAGATCTGCGATGCGAACCAAAAACAGGCAATAAGCCACGGTAGCAGCAGGGATTTAACACCTGCCTTCTGCTGGTGTTAAGCAGGACGACTACCTGCAGTATTAAAGGGAGCCCAGGCCAGAGCCACATCTGAAGACCCACAGATGCCATGGAGACAATGATCATGCAGCTCGGAGACCCATGAGGGCCACAACACCCACCGCTACCACTTCCAGGCCCCCCCCGGAACACCCCAGACAAACACATACCGTGCACGACACAAGAGCCACAAAAAACACATGATGTCGCACAATGACAACAAGAAACACACATGTGTGGTCAGAAGAACGAGAAACAGTCACTCATCATTGAAGTAACAACCAACAACTTTATTGAAATACAACACAAAACAGCAATGCGGAAGACTCCTGTCGGGTCCGTCCGGGACAATCTTGATGTCACAGCCTGGAAAATAAAGCACAAAATCAGAACGTGTGTCATGCGCACATCAAAGGAGCGAGACACAGAGAAACAGAGAAGGAAAGAAAGGCAGAGAGAGAAAGAGAGAGAAGGAAAAGAAGGGAGAGAGAGAGAGAGAGAGAGAAGGAAAGGAAGAGAGAGAGAGAGAGAAGGAAAGGACGGGAGAGAGAGAGAGAAGGAAAGGAAGGGAGAGAGAGAGAGAAGGGAAGGAAGGGAGAGAAAGAGAGAAGGAAAAGAAGGGTGAGAGAGAGAGAGAGAGAAGGAAGGAAAGGAAGGGAGAGAGAGAGAGAAGGAGGGACACTGCCGCCCCGCGCACCCAGGCACCACTGCTCACCTGCTGCCACCGGTGTGTCTCCAACCACGTGCCGGTATACACTGCAAGCCACCAGGTCTGCAATCTGTAATCGAGGCCAGAGTAAATCATGGCAGAGTCCATCTCACTGCACACGGCAACAACGCCTGTCTGTCCCTGCGCACACATGCAGCCGCACCCTACCCCCTCCTGCCGGCCAGCGCTGGATGTCCGCCCTTGCGCACCCAGGCCCCACTGCTCACCTGCCGCCAACGGTGTGTCCACCAGTGGGCACACCACGTTCCCGTGCAAGCTCCAGGCCCAGGTCCTGCCACCATGGCATGCTCCACATCATGCGGACCCGCACCGCGACCCAGCAGGTCCCACACATGACGCTGAGTCCTGAGGCATCAATGGCAGAGACCACATCAGTGCACACGTCATCATCGCAGGCTGCACACCCGCTCAGCAATTTCGGTGCCACTAACCCTGTGCAACCCCAGTCAGCACCACGTGGAGGTAGGCCTGTGACGGCCGCAAGGCTTCGGGTGCCACTAATCCTGTGCAACCCCAGTCAGTGCCACATGGTGGTAGGCCCGTGATGGCCGCAAGGCTTCGGGTGCCACTAACCCTGTGCACAACAACTCATGGGCCCTTTATGATTGAGAATCGTGGAACGTCCGTCGTCCAGTCACCACCGGCAGTGGGGAATGTGACGTTGTCGTCCCCTTATATTGGCGGGGTTACATGGCCTGTGACGCCTGTGCCGGATGGGTGTGGTGTGTGTGCAAACCTGCCCTCAGGGAGTGGCCGTGACATGCTGACAACTAGACCAGTGACCTGCTGACCACTAGCGTGTAAACCTGCGACTTGTAGCTATGTGGTCCCCCTTGGAGCGTAAGCAGAGTCGTCTGGCCTGGCGTACGCCGGACCAGCGCAGGGCTTGCAACAATGACTCGGGGGCTCTGGGCGTGGTTCAGTCCATGTCCGGACAAGGAAGTGACTAATGCGTGTGTCCCTGTTGTAGTGTCTAAGGCACCCGGAACACAATCGGCAATGTAGCACACTGTGACTGGAATCCCACTAGATGAGCATCATTAACGTTAGGGGGAATCACTGACCCTACATTCATCCACACATTCATACATGAATGATGAAAGACATGACACAACAGTGCGTTTCTGAATGTTTAATGCACATCCAGTGGAGTTTTGCAGCTGGAGCAGTACAGGGCCATGCCAACCCCACTTCACAATATGGGCCCGTGGAGGGCCTGCCAGAGTCCATCGGGGAATGACAAGTACTGCGGAAGAGGAAGGGTACAGTCCGCAGTCTGGTCGCCATGTCATTGGTCACCAAACAGGATATGGCATTCCATGTCGCGGTCCAAGGTGAGTGCAGCAGAGTGTATCGGGGGTCAGTGGAAGGTCATGGGGCCATGTGCGGCACCAAGCAGCAACAGGCCAGGTGGCGGACATGAATGCTAGTACCTCCTTCTGATCTCAAGCCCATCCTCGTCCTCATCCTCGGATGTGTGCTCTGCCCCACCTTTGGGTGGTGCAGTTCCGGCTGCGGCAATGTGTGCCACTGATACATCAGGGGCCGGAGTGGAAATGCCTGCCGCACTGTGAGACACTGACACACCAGGGGACGGAGATGTGGATGGTGTAGGAGCAGCAGCATTCATCTGCGCCACGCCTTGTGGCAGCAATGCATGATGAGGATATGCAGGGCATGGTAGATCCCAGCTACATTTTGCTGATGTGCAGCGGTGACTGCCATCCTTTCCGCCTCCATCCGCACCATGTCCTCCATGAGCCTCCGCATGTGTGCCAGCTCACGCCTGAGATCGCTGGAGCCACTCTGAGCGGACAGGTGTTCTTGTCTCCGAGTCATGACTCCAGCGATGTCAGCCAGGGATTGTTGGAGACCATGGAGCGGCCTGTGGGTGTCCGTTAGGGACTGGAGGTGGTCCCTGATGGGACTCAGACACCCATGGATGGCGTCAAGTTTGGTAGCCATGAGGTCGAACCCCACCCGCACCTGCTCAGCCATCTCCCTCTGGCCCTCCAACACACGGCGTTGGAAGGCCATGTGTTGTTCGGGGGGTCTTGGGAGACAGCCGGGGTTGTGGGTGCCTCCTGCTGGGTGGTTTGTGGAGTGGGTGGGGTCTCCTCGATGCAGCTGGGCTGTCCTGGTCCTGGAGGTCATTGGCAGATGAGTTCAATGATGTCTTGGAGGGCTTGGGTGTCGATGCTGGTGGTGTCCTCCTCGTCATCAGTGAAGAGTGGCTGGGACTGCTCTGCAGGAGGTGTTGACGGGGCCCCTGCAATGTGAAGGGGAGATGCTGTGTTACAATGTGTCCTCATGTATGTAGCCGCATGGTACATGTTCACATTCAGACAGCATGGCAATGTACATTGTGACAGTCTGTAGATCAGGGCCATGATCCAGAGTCATTGTGGGTGTGCACTGTGCTCTGCTTGATTGTGCATGTGTGCCATTGTGGCCATCTCCCCCCGTCCCCCCAGTACGTGGTGGTTACTCACCCTGTTGCTGTTGTGTTGTGTCATGTTGAGCAATGTCCGGTGCCCCGACTCCTGCCACGGTCTCCACACTGATGACTGTCGACACCAGCTCCTCCATGTCATCCAACTCCAGCTGTGGTGCTGGGCTCCCACCTCCAGTCTGCATTGCTGCCTTCTGGTTGCCTGCGAGTTTCTCCTTGGTTTTGCACTTGATGTCAATCCATCGCCTCTTGACCTCGTCCATTGACCTCTTGTGCTCTCCAATGGCATTCACCTTGTCCACGATGGACCGCCATATTCCATTTTTGGTACCCAATGACACGTTGGAGGCGACGAACAGTTCTTGATGGTGTTCCTTCACCTCCGTGACCAGGATCCTATTCTCCTGCGGACTGAACTTTGTCTTCCTCTTCTTCTTGTCCTTGCCCTTCCCTGTCCCCGAGGTCCCAGGCTGGTCGACCGGGGTGCTTGTGGGGTTCCGCTCATCCTCTGCGCCTGCTCCGGCTGCCTCCATGGTGCTTCGGTGTTGGTCATTTTGTGTTTGTGTGTTTTTTCTACTTTTGTAGTGATTTGCCCGCCTGCCGTGTGTGTATAGCAGGCCTGGCGCTGCTTATCGCTGATTTCCTCATCGCGGTTTGGCCCATCGCATGTTTTTTTGCGTTGGGGTTTGGGTTTTTATCACCGTCGCGGTTGTTCTATCGCGGACATTGTCGCGTTTTCGGGAGGCTATCGCATGGTACCGCCGTGTTGTGAATTCCACGTTAACACAGGGTTATTTTCCCGCGATGGACTGCAATGTGTAAAGTTGCGTTAACATTTTTTGGAGATGTTTTGCGCACGTTCTTGTGAATATCCCCCATAGTGAAATAGATTTCCTGGGGTTTCAAAAGGAACAGGAAGTTTGAAAATAAATATATATATATATATACAGTTAGCAGAACACGGAGAGCTGTGTGAATGGATTAACAGTTTTGAAAAAAGAAAATAGTTTTAGTGTATAAAGTTTCCTGTCTCGTACAAACAGATTATGGCAAGTGCGTTGAGACAATTTTTTGTTTCAAGGAATAGTTTTAAAGAATAAATCAGGAGAGACTGATTGTCTTCCCCACCGTGGCAGACATGCCTATATTGACCTTGGAGTGAAGTTAGAAAAACAGGAACAAGAGAAATAAAATGCCACGGATCACACAATTTGGTAAAAGGGGGAAGCCGAGATTAAATACAGGGTTTCAGGTTTCACGTTATGCAGTTTAGTGACTGGGTATATATATATATATATATATATATATACTTCGCTCCCCTATGACCACTGAACTAAAGCAAAAGAACTGACCAACTGCCACTTTGCCTGGCATCAATTAAAAGAATTGTGCAGGGTTCGGTGTGGGCTTGGTTCGTGAATAAAAGAATTGAGCAAAATGGAGAAAAAAAAAAAGGGGAGTCCAACTAGATCCTCTAGATTTTATCTATAGGCAGGCTGTATCAGGAAAACATGTCATACCACAGGCCCTACTACAAGTTTCCCACACATTTGGATCAATGATGGACTACGTGTCCACTGTGATATTCAAGCAGCAACAAATTTCAGCAATGCCTGAACGGACTGCTTAAAAATAAAATAAGCAAGATAAGTGCAACAATTGAGGGAAAGATAGAAAAAAATGAATAAATAAATAAATAATTAAGAAAAAAATAAAAATAGTTTATTGCCTATGGATCACCCTGTTTTCACTCACAAATATTCCAAGTTCTGATCACCACTTAACAACCCATCAGCTTGTCAGTGAACAATCAGTGAACAATTAATAAATGTATCAGTACCAGCAACTAGACGTAAAAGTGAAAGTGAAGTTCTTCTGAAATTATGAAAAATGAAATGTAAAAGTATTTGTATGAGTTAACACGCGCTGCGAAGTTTCTTTCTACTCAGGTATCCAGGCGGAAGGAGAAGGGCCCCATCATTCCTGAGCTCTCACATATCAGACATTTTAAGTCATAGACTCTTCACCAACAGCTATCTGCATTGCCAAGAGGAAAGGAGTAATGGAACAGGCTTCAGGGTCGACCTTGCACCCCCTCAACACTGAACGATAAACTGGAGGAGGGTAACGTGTTTCCATTGACTGTCCAAGAAGAAGAAGACGGTGATCGCTTGGTCGTTTATGGATTCAGACGTAGCCACAACACCCGCCGCACAGAAGTGTCCTATGCGAAGTTATGTACATACATGTTAATACTTTACATTTATTGTCTGAGTGGCACTAGGAAGGTTTAATTAGTTCACTGTTATATCTCATTGTATTAATAGAAAGGCTTGTATTCCTCAAAATGTTGAAGTTGCCAATACCACTGTGCACCCCATGTCACCTCCCAATTTACCTGCTAGCACATGTACTGAAAATGGTCCCCGTAGTAATGAAAAAGGTTCCACATCCTCTGCCAGTACCGTCAGCACCCCAAATACCTATGCACACCCTGTGTCCTCATCCCCTTCCCCTGTTGGAAGTAATAATGCAATAATGTAAATACTGCCCCAGCAGTTAGACAGCATGCTGATCATGACTCGGTTCATGACAACATGTGGTACAGTGAGATGGCCACAATAGGGAGACAGGACAATAATGAATTCTGTTATGTGGCTCATACATTCACCATGCAGTAGGCGCAGATAGACTGATTTTCATAGGGAAATACCACCACACACTGTAGAATATCTCCTACACCTGTTCCTCTACAGAATACAGGGGCAAGTTCAGATTATTGAGGCCAACATCTCTGAAGTGTTGGTAAATAGAACAGTATGGGACCATGCCCCAATGATGAATGAGGTTATCACTGACAATTCCAGAATAGAAGGGGAGTTAACAAAGATATTTTATATAGAAATTCCTGATGTTGCTTTAGTGTAGCTTTTGGTAGGAACAATGGGTTTATGATAACAGAATCACTATCAGACTGTAATGGCTCTTTGTCCCACACCCTACATTGCCCATGCCAAAATAGAATTGCTTTATGCTTATTTGCACAAATTTACGTCCATGACAAATGGAGTGCCCCAGATTACTTGAGGTTTAGAGCAGCATCCTTAGGGCCACATAGGGTAGACTCAGATTATGAAGATGGGATGGACTGGATGTATACTTGGGTTGGGGAGAAAATGTCCAACATTATGAAAAGATTACAAATTAAAGTCACCTCTTCTCTGTTTTCTAGGAAACGGCACAGTACCTGCTGGGCGCAACTCTGGATGCAACAGGACCATTTTTAATTTGGATATGAAACATGGCACCTCCAGCCTAATGGACTTCTACTGCGCCTGCGGAGAACTTCTCTATCTCCAACAGCCTCCTCGAAGGAGCAGCCTGTGCTCACTAGAACAATGCACAAAGTCTCCCTGATCGTTCCAGCAGCAAATATCTCCCACATCCATGCCCATCTCTGGTCTGTTACCTTCCTCCACAAACATTGGCAGTATGCTGAGTACTATGGGTGGACAGCATCCAAAGACATACCAAAGGAGTTCCGCCTATTGAACAAGGTCCAGATAGCTTCAAAAAATATCAAGAGGAGGGTATGCATCCGGATAGGGAGTCTGTGCTGCACATTGCCAACGATGAAGAAAATGGCTCCATCACCAAGGCCATTGAGGACTTGAACAACATAGAAAAGAAAATGCTTGCTGGAGGAGGTGCCATAGCAGACACAGCCACTGATTGGTGGAACTTTGACTGGATACCTTCATGGCTGTCTGTCATTCTAAAAGTTTTTGCTGTTGCTCCTCTGTTGTACCGTGCAGTTATTATGTCATTTTGCTAGAAATACTGATAGTAAATTAGTAGGTATGAATTAGGTAGGAATAGGTAACATTCAGAAAGCCTATATATATATAGGAAAAAGGATAGAACAGGGAATGAAGATAACTTAGCAGTTATAGCAGTAGTAGAAGTTACAACAATAGGACTGCACTAAATGCAGCCTGCTACCATTACCAAATGCCAGGTCAATAGCCCCGAACTCACCACTAGTAGATGCTAACTGAGATAGGATTTAAATATGGATCCACCATCACCTACACAGACACCATATACATCCCTCATTGACATACCTGAAGGAGAGTGTATGGAGTTAAGGAAGACGCAGGAGAGACAATGTTCTAAATGTGCCAATGTTCCAAAGTGAATGACACCCCTGGGATACACCAACTAGAAGGAGGGCCTGCAAGGTATGCTGTAAGAATTTTGTTCAAGAATGAACAAGAGGAGGGATTGAAGCAGGGTTTAGTTTTTACCATATAGTGCCCCAGGCCCGTTCTGTCCACACCTGAAGAATAAGAGTCTAAATTGTCCCTGCCAGCCCATAGACAGGGTTGTGTTAAAATTGTCCACACTGCATTGAGCGTCTAGGAGCCAGTAGGCCCCTTGCCCTCCTGTACACTCAGATGTATCTCTCCTATGACATCTTTCTGAACATCAAGATGTAGCAATAACAGGATGTGTCTGTCATTTAGGAGAACAACATTGGCCAAGAGTAAGGAGTGGGGGCCAACTGGGACTTTCCATCTTTTGTATTCTTCTGCTTTCTTATAAAACGTTTCCGGGAAGTGACGCAAATCATGTTCGATAAATGTTCAATTTCATTATAATTTACGGTCAAACATCAAGTGACCTTTTGGTAAACTTTTGTAATGTAGTGTCACTTCTGTTTTCCTAATATTTCCGAGAAGTGACCAAAGTGTTCCTCCTAATATTTCCGAGAAGTGGCCAAAGTGCGTCATGTTCTGCGGTCAAAGCACCTGATCTGTGGTCAATAGTTCCTCATTTAAAGAGTATAAATGATCTGCTCTTCTGTCCATTCGACAGACTACCTCGCACAATTGATCCCATGGGTCATGACGCGTGTGTGGTCTCCCTCAGCCATCTTCTCTAGCAGCTTCTCTAGCATCTTTGGCTGAGGCTATAATGCTTATTATATCTTGAAACTGTCTCTTTCTTTCTCCTCTGCATTTGCCGTGATTTTTAAACTTATACAATTGCATGATTTACTTCTTCATCTAGCAAGGTGTCTCTGAAACTTGTTATCTTCTAGATTACACAATGCTATTTTTGATTAACATTGTGCCTATGAAATTTAATGCATAAAATTGTTCTTTAATAAAGTGCCACTCTGACTCAGTTCTGACTCAGTTCCTGCATTTTACACGCATGTCTTATTATTATAGATAGCACATTTATAGGGTGAAAAAACCACCCTGCCACATAGGCTGTGTCCTGCTCTCACACAAAGGGCTCATTTACCCCCTACTGGCATCTGGAGCCAGGGCTTGTGTTGAAAAGAGGTGTTGTTCACTTCTAAGTTTTCTTTGAAAGTGCCCCCTAGATCAAAGACATTTTGAGTATAAGTACAGGGGCTCTGACCCTATGTTTTCTAAAGCAGTGTTGGGACTGGGGCTGAACCTCTGTCAGAAGGACTTCTGCACAAATGACTCATCTGGACTGCTGTTCTGCTGCTGCTCTGCTTCTTGGTACCTGCTGGGTGGCCTAAAGGACTCACTAGATTGCTTTTCTGCTTGTTGCCCTGATACCAGCTGCTCCCTATTGCTGTTCTGCCAGGAGACTGCTGCCTTGCCAGGAGGAACCGACATGGTGTAGGAATCTATTGGTGAGGACGTTGGCGAAGATTTTTCAGTCAGTATTTATAAGTGACAATGGACAGTACAATTCTGGATATTATGGGTTTTTGCTAGGTTTTAGCAATATAATGATGATGATGAACTCCTGGAAGTTAGTGGGGAGAGAACTGCTCTCCCATGCCGCTGCATAGAGAAGCTGGAGTCTGGGTGCTAGGATCTTTTGGTGTGGTTACCGCAGTATTTTTGCTTCTAGTCTCCTATTGTTGACTGGGTGCAGAACTTCATATTTCTGGTGTTAGCACTCTGGGCACTTTGCCACTACTGACCAGTGCTAAAGTGCATGTGCTCTGTGTCTAAAATGCAATGCCATTTGGTTTCTCCATGGGTGGCATATTTAATTTACTGATAAGTCCCTAGTACAGAGCACTATATGTGCCCAGAGCCTGTAAATCAAATGCTACTAGTGGGCCTGAAGCACTGATTGTGCCACTCACATGAGTAGCCTTTCAAACCTGTCTCCAGCCTGCCATTGCAAAGCCTGTGTGCATATTTTTAAACTGCCATGTGACTTGGCAATTTCATCTACTTGCCAGGCCCAAACCTTCCCTTTTACTACATGTAAGGCATCCTTAAGATAGGCCCTAAGTAGCCCCAGGGGCAGGGTGCAGTTTCCTTAAAAGGTACGACATGTACTTTTGAGTTTTACATGTCCTGGTAGTGAAAATCTGCTAAATTTGTTTGTGACTACAGCAAGGCCTATCTCTCCATATCATTGAATGGGAACTGCCTTGTAACACTTTATAAGTGCATTGTCCAATTGAGAGCAGATAGAAAATTGGAGTTTGGAGTCTCTGGACTGAAAATTTAAAAACACATCTTTTAGTGAATTTGTTTTTTAAATTGTAGGTCTGAAAATGCCACTTTTAAAACGTTGATCTCTTCTTACTTATACACTCTAGACAGTTGCACACATAGGGAGCTGAGGTCTGCCCTGCATACCCTGATGGCCAATCACCAGGCTGATTGGTCTTCCTAAGCTAGAGTGGTTGAGGAGTTGACACTTTAACCAGAATAGGGCTATGGCTGTCTCCACATAAAGAACTGCATACCCCCTGTAGTGTTTTTGGAGCCAGGGCCAGGAAGGGCCAGGGTCCTGTGCACTAAAAAGACCTTTCTTTAAAGTCTCCCTACTTCAAAGGCCAAAAATGGGTATAAGTACCGGACCTCTGACACCATATACTCAGAATATTTCTGGACTGAGGACATTCTGCGAGGAAGAAGAGCTGTTGTACTGCCAGGAGGGACTGACACTTTGTTGCTTGCTTTGCCCGGTTGGCCTGCTGCTTCTTGCCTGGGAGTGAGAGGTCTGTACTTTGCTCTCTACATCCTGCTTTCTAAGGTTCACCAAGAACTTGACTGAGCTTGCTTCCTGTTGCTGAAGTCTCAGGGATATAAAATTCTTCACCTGCATCTTGCTACCAGCACCTGGGTTTCTCTGCTGTGAGTCTTGACCTGCCAAGTGGTGCCAAACCCAGGCCTGGACCCTTGGAGTTGGATTTGGTGCAGCAACCAAAAAACCAACTAATTGACTCCAATGCATCAGTTCAGAACTAGTGCATCCCTGTGAAACCGATGCATCGTCACTGCCTGAACCAAAGCAGTGGACACCGCTCGCCGAGTGCACGACATAATCACCTCGACTTCAACGCAGCCCAACTTTGCTGCAGTGCTTCTGAAGAACCGCCACAGCGTGAGTGTTGGACCTGGCCCTTTTGCAGGGTTATCCACAAACTTCTTGCCTTCTTCGTCCTAATTTTCTGACCCTCTTTTTGGTGACTTTAGGACTCTGGGCACTTTACCACTGCAAATTAGTGCTAAAGTGCATGTGCTCTCTCCTTTAAACATGGTATGATTCGTTTACACCTGTTTGGCTTATTTAACTTACATGTAAGTCCCTTGCACAGTGGTATCCCATATACCCATGGCCTTTAAATGAAATACTACTAGTGGGCCTGCGGCGCTGCTTGTGCCACCCACAGAAGTTGCTTTTCAAACCTCTCTCAGGCCTCTGCCATTGCAGGGCCTGTATGGGCAGTTTACACAGTGCCATAGCTAGAGCTTCTGCCACCCAGGCGGTCCCTGACTTTCCTGCCCAGTTACGGCTGGTGCAGGTAAGAGCAGTGTGGGAAGGCAACAGACGACGAAGAGGGAGAATAAAATAAAAAGAAAACTTACCTTGCGCTTGCTGCCGCCCCCAAAAAAGTGCCACGTGGGGCGGTCTGCCCCCCCCCAGCTACGCCACTGACTTTACTGCCTTATTGACTTGGCATTTAAAACTACTTCCCAAGCCTTAAACTCCCCTTTTATTACATATAGGTCAAGCCTAAGGTAGACCCTAGGTAGGCCTATGGGCAGGGTGCTGTGTAAGTATAAGGTAGGACATGTGCCTTTATTCTGTGGCATGTCCTGGTAGTGACAAACAACCTATTTTGTCTCTCACAACTGTGAGGCCTACTCCTCTCATTGGCTAGCATTGGGAGTTCCCTTATCTATGTTTAAGTGGTGATTCCTATTCTGACAGGAGAAGCGCTGCAATGTTTGGTATGTTTAGAATGGTAGTGAAAAGTCATGCTTACTGGTGTTGGTGGATTTTTTATTACTATTTTAGAAATGCCACATTTATAAAGTGGCCATTTCTCTGTACTTATAACTCTAGTGTTTTGCAGCCTGACTCCAATATACATCTAGGGCAGAGTGACAGCTACACTTTGTGCATACTTTCCAGAGAGCCGCAACACAGGAAAGGCTGTGTGTGACAAGTGAGGCATCTGCATACTGATAGTCTTCCTGGGCTGGGAGAGAGGGAGGTGTGGCACACTTACATTTGTATAGGCTGTGTCCTGCCCTCACACAAAGGGCTCATTTACCCCCTACTGATGTCTGGAGCCAGGGCTTGTGTTGAAAGGAGTTGTTGTTCACTTCTAAGATTTCTTTGAAAGTGCCCCTAGATCAAAGAGATTTTGAGTATAAGTACAGGGGCTCTGACTCTATGTTTTTTAGAGCAGTGTTGGGACTGGGGCTGAACCTCTGTCAGAAGGACCTCTGCACAAATGACTCATCTGGACTGCTGTTCTGCTGCTGCTCTGCTTCTTGGTACCTGCTGGGTGGCCTAAAGGACTCACTAGATTGTTTTTCTGCTTGTTGCCCTGATACCAGCTGCTCCCTAATGCTGCTCTGCCAGGAGACTGCTGCCTTGCCAGGAGGAACCGACATGGTGTAGGAATGTATTGGTGAGGACTTTGGCGAAGATTTTTCAGTCAGTATTTATAAGTGACAATGGACAGTACAATTCTGGATATTATGGGTTTTTGCTAGGTTTTAGCAATATAATGATGATGAACTCCTGGAAGTAAGTGGGGAGAGAACTGCTCCCCATGCTGCTGCATAGATAATATGGAGTCTGGGTGCTAGGATATTAGCATATTCTTTATAAAATTCAACTGTGAACCCGTCACCTCCCGGTGATTTGCCCATGTGTAAGACAGTTATGGCCTCGGTAATTTCATTTAATTTAACGGGCTATTCTAAGAAAAGATGACGTGTCCCCTCCAGCCGAGCCAATGCAACTCTATCAAAGTAGGTAGTGTAGTCTGTTGCAGTGGGATAGTGATGTGCAGCCTATAGGTTGGAGTAGTACTCCACAAACTCCTGTAAAATAGCCTTTGATTCATGTCTCGCCACGCCATCATCACTGTGCAGCTGTGCCACAAAAGGGGATCCTTTCTTCTGCCGCACCATTTTAGTAAGCGTTCTACCCGACCGATCGGCCTCACCATATGCTCAGGAGGTGGCAAACTGATACAGATGTTTAACTTCCCTGTCAGCTTCTTCTTTGAACTCAGCAAGCTTGGCACAGATATCTGCCAGTATAGCTGCCAAAGGGTTGTGGCTGTATTGGTGTTCTAGGGCAGGTGACTCCTCCTCTAAGGCATTTAATCGGTTGCGGATAGCTGTCCAAACCTAGTGCTGTTTGGTAATACACATCCCCCTAATGTAGGCTTTAAAGTCCTCCCACAGCAGCACACGATTGGTAACAGATCCCTCTTTTAGCAAGAAATAAACTAGGATCTCCTCTATGATTTCCTCCACAAATGCCGTTTCAGTGAGAGCCAGTGGAGAGATGCACCACAGGAAGGCTCTGTATCACAATGGTAAGTATAACAGTGATCAAAATATGTACATGGGAGATGTTCTACATGTGTGACCTGGCCCCTGATATCGTGTGAGCCCTGCCAATAGTCAATCCAAGCCCAGGTGCCATGCAACGTCGTAACATATGTGCTCTCCCGTATACTCTGGTGTGTCTCATGCCGAAGGCCCAGTATGTCATTGTTACACCTGCCATCTTTTGGTGTGGTTACCCCAGTATTTTTAGGTTGAGCCTAGCGCATGTGCTGCTCGCTTTGCGAGGCATGCAGTATTCAGTATAGCATTGAAGCTTCGTGGAAGCTCCGCCCATCATTTTCATTGGCTTGTGTCTTAAATGCTGCCTTCCAATTGGTTGTAGGCTTGTTAGTCCCTTCTTATGACGGCCATGTCATCATTTGTGTCCTTCCATGGCTACTGGCCCCTTTACTGCACAGACTACTTTCTTCCCGTGCCCCCCCGCAGTCCGATGCCTTCTCGCCCGCCCCCCCACACCGTATTGCTCACTGAGTCCCGCATACACGGGGGCGGTATCTATCAGGTACATGGGGCACACACCTCTTCTCCATATGTGAAAAGGGAGGCCGCTGCTTCTTGCAGACCACAGGCACACGGCACAGGCTGGCTCTGGCCTGCCGGCGCTGAGCTAGGCGCTGCCGGCTGGTGCCAGGCGCATGCAGTACTCACCTCTCGTGGACATGGCTCACAGCCCGCTGTTGCAGCACTGCTTCCACTGTAGCTGGTGATCGCTGGCTCCCCTCTCTCGGGCCTGGGAGACTGCGGCTGTGCTGGGGTGGGGGTTGCCGGTGGTGTGTGGAGTCTAAAGTAAGAGTGGGGAGACCACAAAGTGAGGCTGCCCGAGCAGCAGCAGGCAGCCCCACACCATGGCAGCCCGTGCAGCAGGCAGAGCCGGGCTGGGAGGGCCCATACCTCCCCCTCTCCCGGTGCCAAGACAGACTATGGGCAAAGAGAGCCCGGCGCTTAGCAGGAGCCTGTGTGTGTTGTATATACGTGTGCGTGCAGGTGTCTGCCTTGACTACATGTGCCTACAAGAGTTCGTGTGTGTGTGCAAGCACATTCGAAAGCGTGAACGTTTACCTGTGTGCATTTATGTGAACGCTTGTTAACAGGTGGCCATCACTGTGCTTGCGATATTGGTGCTTATGTTATATGTGCTTACATATAAGTGTACATATAACTACATACATCTTTCCATGTGCTTCTATTTGTGTGTGCACTTTTGCACGTATTAGTGTATCTCTGCTTGTAACATGTGCTGGGGTTCGTGTCCCTATATGTATGTGTACTTTTATGTCTGTATACGCCCCAGAGTGTGTGCATGTGTGTATGTGGCTGTTTAGAAGACACATTTTGTATTAGTCTGTTTGTGTTCGTTTCTCTGTGCGTACATGCCTGCTTTCCATTGTTTTGCATGCTCCTCTGTGTGTGTGAGTGCGCCTTTCTGAGTGACTGCAAAACCGAGAGACAGAGTGTGAGTGAGTGTGCATCTGTGTGTCCTATTGGTGATACATGCGATGTGTCTATCTTTGTATATCCATGGCACTGTGTGCCTACATGTGCTTGCAGTGTGAGTATGGGTCATATACTCAGCACTCACAACTACTCCTTGTGATAACGTGGACTGTCTGCCCATACACAGGTCACAAGCGCATGGTCGCTTTCCACAGCCTAGGCTATTTCCTTTGATTCATCTGTTACAGAACCACTGGAGTCTCGCGCCTCGTTACTTTTTAACACTTTTAGTTACGTTGCCTTACTTTAAATCTGTTTCATTAAGATTCAGACTGGCTATTTATCACTCAACTGGGCGGTTACAAAATTCGGACATATACAAAGCGAAGCCCCCTAAGCAGTATTGACCCTGTGGCCCTGTGAAGCACTTTACAGCTTTATTAAGACATACGGAACTACTGACGTAGTGGCCGTGAGGATAGGGGACAAAAGAACACATTGGGGCATATTCTCAAGGAGCTATCGCCGAGTTAACGGCACATTATCACAGCCAAAGTCGCGATAAAATTACCGCCCCATTCACAAGCTGGTGCAAACAGCCGATATCACCAGTTTACCTGCGAGAGCAGCCGCAAAAAACATCGCCACCGATGAGCCTGGCAACTGTCGCTAATGAGATGCAGAGTAGGCGTTCCCGAGCAAAAATCCGCAACAACACCACAACGCAACATTCCCAACGACCAGCCAGATCTGCGATGAGAACACAAAACAGGCGATACGGCGCGTTAGCCACAGGAAATTAACACCTGCTCTGACCTGGTGCAAAGTCGGACGACAACCTGCACCAGAAAAGGGAGCCCAGCCCACAGCCACACAAGAAGAACAACAGATGCCATGGAGCTACTCATCATGCATCTCGGAGCCCCAACAGGGCCACAACACCCACAGCCACCACCCCCAGGCCCACCACCCCACCCCGGACTACTCCCCCCCCGGAACACCACGGAGGCAGCACAGACAAAGACAGCGGACCTTCAGGAAATGCACCAGCCTCACAGACATGACACCAGAGAATGTCATTGCCCACTACAGACTCAAAAGGTCAACCATCCTCCGCCTCCTGACCATCATTGCCCACAGGCTGACGGTACCAACACAGCGGACAACCAACATCCCACCTCAGACAAAGCTGCTGGCCGTGCTGCACCTGTTGGCCTCTGGGACATTCCAACCAACAACCGCCAGAGTCGGAGGAGTCTCACAGCCAGCCCTATCCAAGTTCCTCAAACCTGTCGTGGATGCCATCATCAGCTTGGTACCCCAGTACCTATACTTCCCCCACACTGCGCAGGAACAGCTGGAGACCAAGCAAGGCTTCTACGCCATAGCAGACTTCCCGCACGTGTTGGGGGCAATTGACTGCACACATGTCCTACTTGTGCCCCCTGCCGTAACTGCACACAATTACCACAACAGAAAGCACACGTATTCCATCAATGTGCAAGCAATAGTGGACCACCGGGGACTCTTCACCAATGTCCTCGCCAACTACCCAGGCAGTGTGCATGATTCATACATCTTCCGACAGTCCATCATCAACTGGCGCTTCCAGGATGGCACCTACGGAAATGCAGTGCTCGTTGGTAAGTACCAAATAAACACACCACACACCTCAACTCCACAATCATGCAACTCACAACCCTGGGAATGCACAGGTTACAAACACAAGTACAACATGCCCACCCACCATACACGACAGCACAACGTACTGCGGAAACCTGGGCTAGCCATGTACATGAGCCATCAACTGCATGGCACCTCAGCCACACAATAGCAGTATGTGGGGAGAGGTGGGAACCAGGCATGTGCAAAGAAGGCAAGTGACCCATAAATGAGAATGCACACAATGCCAAGTGTGGCGTGGAAGTGCTGGACAGACTGCAGTACGCAGACCACAGACATATCCATGTTGACATATACTGCTGGTGGTGGTAGTGTTGTGGACATTGGACGCAACCATATCACCCCAGACAGTGGGGAAGGTCTCAGAAATGTAGCATGTGATGTCCCCCCCTGTAAGCGTGTGTAGAGTGGGCTGGCCCGGCGTACGCCAGGCCAGCGTAGGGGTGTGAATAAAAAGCACGGAGCTCTGGGCGTGGTTCTCTTCCGGAATGCCCAACGTGTCTGCCAGGGCAGTGCCTCCCACCCCGCCACAAGGCCGTCGCCGTGAGCGGTGTGGCCTCCGATCCTGTGCGCCTGCCGCACCGGGCCGCTGTCCCCGAACCAGTCTCATCCTCCCCTGCGCATCCAGGCCTCACTGCTCACCTGCCAACACCTGCGTGTCACCAAGAGGGCCCACCACGTGCCGGTGCTCGCACCAAGCCAGAGGCCCTCGACCTTGGCAGCCTCCTCAGACCATCACAGCCTCCGCGGGCAAGGCTCGCAGTACTCCTTTGTCGTTGACGTACTCCACTGGCATACACAGCGGACAAGTAGGTCACACATTTGGAACTGAGCCTTGATTGCACAATGGCAGAGTACACAAGTTATTGCAGAGTTTAATTCAGTATACTCCCTTCGATGTGGTGCCACCAACTCTGTGCATAGCATTCCGACCACACATGTCTGTGGGCCCTTGATGACCGCTGCCTCCGGCCTACACTGCGGTCCAGCAGGCCTCACACCAATCCAATACAGTCCGTAACAGGCAGGAAACGGCATCGTCGCTGGCTAAACACCCGCTCAGCTCTGGTGCCTCCACCTCTGTCAACCAGGAATCTTTTCCACATGTCATTTCAACACCGTGTGTTAGAGATCCAGGATGAGCTGGCTGCACAGCGGTTGCCCCGCGCTGACCGCTTCCTCCGGCACCCACTGCGGTCAAGTAGGACACACAATTGGAACTGAGTCTTGATTTGTTCATTGCAGACTTCATATCATTGTACAGGCCTCATCGCAGACTGCATACCCTTCCGGCTCTGGTGCCACTGACTCTGTGCCACGGGAGTCATGGACACTCTCTGGTTGAACTCTGGTGGCATCTGAGTCTATGGCCTGGGGGTTGTCTTCATCATCATGTAGCTGATACTGACATCGTGGGAAAAAGGAGACTGTAGCATTCAACTCCTCCATATTGCCTGTTTCTGCTTGCTTCTGCCCTCTGCATCATGCCCTGGATGGACACCTTCCACTGTCCCCCGTAACACTCTGCGACACTCTCCTTGGACATCAACGTGGGCCCGCTCAGCTCTCGTGGCCCTACCTCAGTGCATCGCAAGTCACCGTCCCGTGGCAGTGTGCCTGTGCCAGCCACTGTGCATCCGGGGCCACCAACTCTGTGCAGCTCAAGTCATGGAACCTTGCTGTTTGTACTTTGCACTTCTGATTGTCTGATCACTGTTGTAGTTGTTTCCAGCACCAACCAACCCCTGAGGGGTGGCTTACACTACCCAACACCCATCCAGCACAGGCGTCACTGGACGTGTGACCCTGGCAATAAAAGGTGCCGGGCTCACGTGCCCGTAGCCAGTTCCAAGTTTCATCTCAGTGTTTCCGTGTGGACATTATGTATGCCTGAGGGCCCCGGGCCATACCACATTACGTTGTGCTGTGTACAGCGGGCGCAACCTTGTCACCTCAGGCAGTGGGGTAGACTTGGGACATGTAGCTGTGTCGGACCCCCCTGTGAGCGTGAGGGAGTGAACCTGCGTACGGCAGTACGGTGTAGGGGTGAGGTCATTCAACACGTGGCTCTGGGCATGGTTAAGTTTAGGCCTTGCCAGGGAAGTAACTAATGCGTGTGTCTCAGGTGTAGTGTCGGCGCCACACGTCACGCAATATTCAATGTTGCCATGTAGCATGCACCCGGAGTACGGGCTCGGCCGAGGGGTAAATGAGGGTGCGCAGGCCCGCTCGGGGTCAGGGATCAAACATGCCAACTGTTGCGTGTGTCGCTATTTCCGCAGCATGAGCCAAAGGTCTACCCTCGACCGCATGGCGAGTTCAGCCAGGCATGAATTCCACATCTGTGTCTACCCTGTCCTTACCATTGACCTACACACACGTGTCCATCCACCTTCAGCGCACGACATCACTGTGTCGTTGTCAGGCTTTTGGACATGCGCAGACAGGCATGACAATAGTGTGCCGTAGGGGTGCAAGTGATGCAACCGCACTGCGCACTGTAGTGAACATGCTCGGGGGAGGGAGGAGCGGCATTGAGGCTACGTAATACACATTGATGCCGCTCATTTCCAACAAGCAGTACATGTCATGCAGGAATCACAAAGTCACACATATCACACACCAATGAACCAGTGAGCATGCCAACACATCATGCCGAACAAACTATTGACTCATGTCTCTCTGCACTGTCACAGGTGACCAAGGATATGCACTCTGCGCTTGGATGATGACACCACTCCGAGCCCCGAACACACAGGCCCAGAGGCAGTACAATGCGGCCCACAAACGCACAAGGGGCATCGTGATACGCACATTTGGCGTGTTGAAGTCACGTTTCAGGTGCCTGGACGTCACAGGTGGAAGGCTCCTGTACAGCCCAGACATCGTGTGCAAGATGATCGCTTCATGTTGTGTGTTGCACAACATATGTGTACGCAGCAAGGCACCATGGATACAAGTCACACAAGATGATGGACGGAATGTTGCACAATGGCAAACATTCACCCCCAGTCATAGATCTGGGTGGCGTGGTGAAGCAAAATAACGATGGATTAAACCCAGATCTGTGACTGGGGGTGAATGTTTGCCAATGTGCAGCATTCCGTCCATTATCTTGTGTGTTTACCATGGATACAAGTGCCAGATGCACCAGACGATGATGATGGAGATGAGGCAGGTGGACCACACCCCACTGCAGCCGCAGCAGGAATAGCCCGTAGGAACACCATCATTGACAATTTCTTCACATGAGCACGTCACATTGTGGCAGTCCTTGGAAGTAATGGGACAGTACAAAATGATCACAGGCACAGCATGTGCAAATAAATGCATTCGAAGAACACTATCCCTGAGTGCATGTCTCTCATCTGTACAGGCACATCACTCAGACAAGTGTGAGTGCGACATGTATTTCTGACAATTTTGTGATTTGTTCATGTATGGTGGGTGTGTCCCCTCTGTGCAGAGAGGCTGTTTGGGGTGTCACGTATTCGAACTGCCAGTTCTGTGTGTCGCAGTTAGTAGGGAATCCCACTCTTCGGCATTTCACATGTGTCCAGATTCATTCCATTTTGGCTGCCATTTGCGTCCTGCAGGTGACAACAGGGCTCCTTTTGGGGTCAGATATGTACCACCATGATGCAGGGATGCCCCCTGTGACTCAGGTCCCACAACATGGGCGACATGTACGTAAGCGGGAGTCACTGCCCCTACATTCGTCCATGCTTTCATAATTGATTGATCATGGTCATGACACGTCTGTGTGCAGGGGGGGTTGCTTGTCCCTCTGCAATGAGAGGGTGAGATGCGGTTTCACTGTGTGTTACATGCATGTTTCAGCATTTGCGCAGTTTACATGCAGACTGCATGTCAATGTACATTGTGACTGTGGGGAGATGCATATTTGATGCGGGACGATGCTCATTTATTCTACGTCACGGATGTGGGGTTGTGCTCGTACATTGTCATCTCACCCTTTTTTTACTCTGCTTTTATTGTGCATTTTCCCGCATGACGCGTGGGAATTGCAGGCCTCTCACTGGTTATCGCTGATTTTTGTATCGCGATTGGCCTCATCACTACTATTTTTGCGTTCGTGTTTCGCGTTTTTTCTGCGTCGAGTTGGTTTTAACACGTTCATTTGACGCGTTATCGTTGGACTATCGCATGGGGCCGCCGTGTTGTGAATTCCACGTTAACACGGAGTTGTTTTCCCGCGATGGACTGCAATATGAAGAGTTGCGTTAGACTAATTTTGCGGTAGTTATCACACGTTCTTGAAAATATGCCCCATTGTGTATAAGACGACTATCGTCATCTGCTCCATTCACGAAATCCAAAGTGCTTCGGAGCTGCTCTGGACAGATGTGCAGCAGGTAGAGAAGATGTGAGATCTAGTAGCTAAGCTGAATATGAGAATTAAAATACCCCCTGTAATTAATTCCTAGATTCAGTACATGCCCAAATTGTGTGATCCTGCGCAAATCAATGTATTTGCACCAGTGCCTCTTATGAAAGAAGGCAGAGGTAATGTGACCTTAGTGAAATACTTCAGGCACATATTTTCCGTCTGCTTGAGCAATTATTGGCCTGAGTGAAAGAGACTTATATTGTGAATATGCACACTGTATTGCCTTAAGACAAATGA
Organism: Calotriton arnoldi; assembly: GCA_963921515.1. Taxonomy (NCBI): domain Eukaryota; kingdom Metazoa; phylum Chordata; class Amphibia; order Caudata; family Salamandridae; genus Calotriton; species Calotriton arnoldi. The sequence goes on from CAWUFW010006271.1 coordinate 143,550, forward strand.
ACTTGCTCTTCCGCTTGCAGTCTAGACTTGTGTTCCCTGTGCTCAAGCACACACCAGGGGCTGGTGTTTGCCCCAATCAGAAGTCTTAGCACTCGGGCCTTGGAAGTCACAGGCTCTGGACAGGCCTAGGTCCCCAGTGAAGCGCAGGCTTATGGCTTAACCTGTCTTATTCAGAAGCTCTTCTAAGGAGACCTGTGATCCAGGTGAGAGGGGAGCTCATAGGCACACATCACTCCACTCCCATGCAATTTCACCCTTTGCCATTGTTTCAAATAAATATTTCTACAATAGCTGATTTTCCTTTATGTGGAAGTGTATGTGAAGTTGTCACCTGACTACTCACTCGACAAGAAACTGTAAGGACGTTATGACTTTGTGCATATGTACTGATTCTGAGCCATTTTTTAACCAGATTTCTTCAATTCTATATGTGGCTTGGAGAGCAAGCAGGCAAATGCACTAACTATGTCATCCAAGGTCCCAGAATGTAGCTTCTAACCGACCAATTTTGTATATATCTATTGTATGGTAGTTTCCAGTATCTGCATACTGTAAGTTGTGAGGATACTTTGAGATGCACTTTATTATTCAGTTAATTATGTCTTAGATTTTAAATCATTACTGTGGTCATTTAATTAGATGTGATTTTGGCCGACTGTAAGCAATGAAATTATTTCCTTTTCTTTTCAGGTATTAGCATTTAGAGGCACCTATGGTTATGTACTCGCACTATCCTGGCAGCTCATTACTTAGAGCGTTTTTAGCAGTTAAGTTGACTGCTTCTGTCTCTTTTAGGAATGTCCGGGACATTTTGAGATGCTCTTCATTAGCGACTAAATTTGTCTTAGATTAATTATTTATTACTGTGGACGTTTAATTAGACGTCATTCTGGCCGAATGCAAGCAATGACGGGGCATATTATCAACAAACTGCGATAAATATCGCAGAGCGCGCTTAGCGCGTTTTATTCTATCACCGGCTATCACTGGATTTCCTCGCCGAGTTAGCGCGTTATTATCAACGCTTAACTCAAAGGCAATAGGAAATCCAGCAATAGCAGCAAAAAGGGAGAATAGCGCGGGAAATGCTGCCATATATTTTGGGCGATAATGGAAACCTTGCTAATACGCCCCTGTGGTCTCAGCCTTGCAATCCACCTCCCATTACTAAGATGGCTAAGTCAACTTTAAAGCAGGAGTTAAATTCCTGCGATAAAGGGGGATTAGCGCGATTATTAACATCGCTTCGTGGGTCTGCTGCCGGCTTGATAATATCGCGAAGCCGTGTTAGCGGGTTTTCCCATGCTGTTTTACCCAGGAACGCCTACTTTGCATCTCATTAGCAATGCGAAGGGAGGCGATACCAAAACGGCTGCTAACATGCGCTAATGCATGTTAGCACCGCCTTGTTAATAGGGCGATGAAATTATCGCCGCTTTAGCGGCAAAAAGTGCCGCTAAAGCAGCGATAATGCCCTTGGTAATATGCCCGACATGTTTTAGGCACCAGCACTTTAAAGCCGGCCGATGGCGATGTGCCTCTGCTTACCTGGCAGCTCACTACCTTGGGTGTTTTTAGCGATAATGTTGACTGTTTTGTCTATTTAGGAATGCTGATATTTTGTAACTTTTATGTACTCAAATATTAGATTATGTATATATTGTATGGCCTGTCTTTCACAGGCTGACACAATAAATACATAAATTAAATAAATGAATAATGCACCCGACTACTCTAGGATGCGCTGCCAAGTAAAAAACCCTTGGGATACTATGCAACCTTCTCAACCAGACTGGAGCAGCCAAGCAGAAGCTATGACCTGAAAGCAGGCTCTGATGACGGCGTTAAGTTACAAGAAATAACAGAGCTCAGACTCAGGCATGGAGTGTGTGCTGGTGAAGAGCTTGCAAAGACTCACTAAAGATGACTAAAAATCTCCAGTTTCTGTGTCAGTTTCAGCTTGCTGATAAACCAGAGGTTGACCAGCTTACAGAAGAACCAGGTAGATTTGCCAACAGGCTGGTGCTTTGTTGAGTCTAGTTGGGCTGGGGAGGTATCCTGACCATAATCATAATCAGTTATGCAGTGAGTGAAGCCCTGACCTACATTAGCTCTCAGCATCTCCATGGTCTAGTGAACTTGCCCCTCCTTGGTCCCCTGTGCAGCTGATGCTTGTCCCCATGTCATGTGTCATGCCCACAAGCAGCACTGACTGTAAAGCCAATGGCACTTTATATTTTGGATTTTTGAGGCTATCCTAAAAATGTTAAACACAAAACATCAAAGTGGCGTAGACTGCAGTGGTGTACAGTGCAGTGGCATAGAGTGGTGCACAGTAGAGTAGAGTAGCATATAGTGCACTGGGGTAGAGTGCAGAGTAGAGTAGACTGGTGTACAGTGCAGTGGCATACAATAGAGTAGTGTAGAGTGCAGTGGTGTAGAGTGCAGTGGCATGCAGTGCAGTGGCATAGAATAGAATATCGCAGAGTGCAGTGGCATAGAGTGCAGTGGCATAGAGTGTAGTATCGTACAGTAGAGTGGTGCAAAGTAGAGTAGAGTGGCGCAGAGTGCAGTGGTATAGAGTGCAATGATAAAGAGTGCAGTGGTATAGAGTACAGTCGCAAGGAGTGCAGTGGTGCAGAGAAGAGTTCAGTGGTGTAGAGTGCAGTGACATAGAGTAGAGTGATACAGAGTACAGTACAGTGGCATAGAGTAGAGTTGTGCAGAGGAAAGCAGAGTGGCATAGAGTGCAATGGTGTAGAGTGGTACATAGTAGAGTGTAGAGGAGTAGAGTTCACTGGCATAGAGTGCAGTGGCATAGAGTCCAGTGGCGTACAGTAGAGTAGTGCAGAGTAGATTGGGGCAGAGTGCAGTGGCGCAGAGTAGAGTGGCACTAAGTGGAGTAAAGTGGCATAGAGTAGAGTGGTGTAGTGTGTTATATAACTCGCCCCTCTTAATTTTTTTCTAACATTTCAAAAGTACCACAGTACTTTCTTGATACTTTCGAGAAAGTACAGTTTTACTACATAAACTTGGTAAAAAATATATGAATCAATGAAAATAATTTTCTCTACCTTCATATATTTTGCTAAACTGCCTCATGTCTTCCTAAACATTTCAAAAACACTAATGATCTAGAGTTTACATTAAAACCCAGAACTAAGACAAAGCATGGTCTAAACAATATGGCTGCTATTTTATTAGGTCGAGCATTCGAGACCTCTTGTATATACTTTAGTATATACTTATATGTGTATGTACTTTGTTGGCTCTGGAGATCAGCCCTAGGACTTGTCTGCTTCCGCTTAGGGACTTTTTTTTTCTGTTCAACTGCCTCTATTTAACTGACTTGATAGAAAACGACCAGTAGAGGTCAGTAAAATACCAGAATTGCTTTCTGCTTAGGGACTTTCTTTTTTTATTTTTCTGGCAACTGCCTCTATTTAACTTTCTTGATAGAAAACGACCAGCAGAGGTCAGTAAAATACTAGAATCACTTTAGCATTCTCTAGATTCCAGTCCATTGAAATGGTATTCCACGAGCACCCGTAGACAATAATATTTTTTTCAAATCTTGTATTTTCAGTGATATGACCACCGAAGGCCCTGATTTTATATTAAAAACTGAGCTTTGGAGTATACCATTTCCCGCTTAAAGGCAATATTTCTCTCCATGTGTTCCCATACCTGGCATGTCACGCAGTTTGGTGTTTACTTTCCCTCCATGTTAAAGAACAGTAGATGTTTCAGCACCCAGGCTAATTTGCTGCATAGCTAAATACATATAAGGTCCCAAAGGCGAGACCAATTGCATTGCAAATGCTTGTTGCTTCTAGTCTCCTATTGTTGACTGGGTGCAGAACTTCGATTTTCTGATGTTAGCACTCTGGGCACTTTGCCACTAGTACTGACCAGTGCTAAAGTGCATGTGCTCTATGTCTAAAATGCAATGCCATTTGGTTACTCCATGGGTGGCATATTTGATTTACTGATAAGTCCCTAGTACAGTGCACTATATGTGCCCAGAGCCTGTAGATCAAATGCTACTAGTGGGCCTGTAGCACTGATTGTGCCACTCACATGAGTAGCCCTTCAAACCTGTTTCCAGCCTGCCATTGCAAAGCCTGTGTGCATAGTTTTAAACTGCCATGAGACTTGGCAAGTTCATCGACTTGCCAGGCCCAAACCTTCCCTTTTACTACATGTAAGACACCCTTAAGATAGGCCCTAAGTAGCCCCAGGGGCAGGGTGCAGTGTCCTTAAAAGGTACGACATGTACTTTTGAGTTTTATATGTCCTGGTAGTGAAAATCTGCTAAATTTGTTTGTGACTACAGCAAGGCCTATCTCTCCATATCATTGCATGGGAACTGCCTTGTAACACTTTATAAGTGTATCGTCCAATTGGGAGCAGATAGAAAATTGGAGTTTAGAGTCTTTGGACTGAAAATTTAAAAACACATCTTTTAGTGAATTTGTTTTTTAAATTTCAGGTCTGAAAATGCCACTTTTAGAAAGTTGATCTCTTCTTACTTATTCACTCTAGACAGTTGCACACATAGGGAGCTGAGATGTGCCCTGCATATCCTGATGGACAATCACCAGGCTGATTGGTCTTCCTAAGCTAGAGTGGTTGAGGAGTTGACACTTTAACCTGAATAGGGCTATGTCCGTCTCCACATAAAGAGCTGCATACCCCCTGTAGTGTGGTTGGAGCCAGGGCCAGGAAGGGCAGGGATCTGTGCACTACAAAGACCTTTCTTTAAAGTCTCCCTACTTCAAAGGCCAAAATGGGTAGAAGTACTGGACCTCTGACACCATATACTCAGAATACTTCTGGACTGAGGACATTCTGCGAGGAAGAAGAGCTGTTGTGCTGCCAGGAGGGACTGACACTTTGTTGCTTGCTTTGCCCGGTTGGCCTGCTACTTCTCACCTGGGAGTGATAGGACTGGAATTTGCTCTCTACATCCTGCTTTCTAAGGTTCTCCTAGAACTTGACTGAGCTTGTTTCCTGTTGCTGAAGTCTCAGGGATATAAAATACTTCACCTGCATGTTGCTACCCGCACCTGGGTTTCTCTGCTGTGAGTCTTGACCTGCCAAGTGGTGCCAAACCCAGTCCTGGACCCTTGGAGTTTGATTTGGTGCAGCAACCCTAAAAAAATCAACTAATTGACTCCAAAGCATCAGTTCAGAACCAGTGCATCCCTGTGAAACCGATGCATCGTCACTGCCTGAACCAAAGCAGTGGACACCGCTCGCCGAGTGCACGACATAATCACCTCGAATTCAACTCAGCCCAACTTTGCTGCAGTGCTTCTGAAGAACCACCACAGCGTGAGTGTTGGACCTGGCCCTAATGCAGGGTTATCCACAAACTTTTTCCCTTCTTCCTCCTAATTTTCTAACCCTCTTTTTGGTGACTTTAGGACTCTGGGCACTTTACCACTGCAAATTAGTGCTAAAGTGCATGTGCTCTCTCCTTTAAACATGGTATGATTCGTTTACACCTGTTTGGCTTATTTAACTTACATGTAAGTCCCTTGCACAGTGGTATCCCATATACCCAGGGCCTTTAAATGAAATACTACTAGTGGGCCTCTGGCGCTGCTTGTGCCACCCACAGAAGTAGCTTTTCAAACCTCTCTCAGGCCTCTGCCATTGCAGGGCCTGTATGGGCAGTTTACACAGTGCCATAGCTAGAGCTTCTGCCGCCCGGGCTGTCCCTGACTTTGCTGCCCAGTGACGGCCGGTGCAGGTAAGAGCAGGGGGGGAAGGCAACAGACGATGAATAGGGAGAATAAAATAAAAAGAAAACTTACCTTGCGCTTGCTGCCGCCCCCAGAAAACTACCACACGGGGCGGTCCGCCCCGCCCGAGCTACGCCACTGACTTTACTGCCTTATTGACTTGGCATTTAAAACTACTTCCCAAGCCTTAAACTCCCCTTTTACTACATATAGGTCAAGCCTAAGGTAGATCCTAGGTAGACCTATGGGCAGGGTGCTGCGTAAGTAAAAGGTAGGACATGTGCCTTTATTGTGTGGCATGTCCTGGTAGTGACAAACAACCTATTTTGTCTCTCACTACTGTGAGGCCTACTCCTCTCATTGGCTCGCATTGGGAGTTCCCTTATCTATGTTTAAGTAATGATTCCTGATCTGACAGGAGTAGCGCTGCAATGTTTGGTATGTTTAGAATGGTAGTGAAAAGTCATGCTTACTGGTGTTGGTGGACTTTTTATTACTATTTTAGAAATGCCACTTTTAGAAAGTGGCCATTTGTCTGTACTTATAACTCTAGTGTTTTGCAGCCTGACTCCAATCCACGTTATCTGCATACTGATAGTCTTCCTGGGCTGGGCTGGGAGAGAGGAAGGTGGGGCACACTTACATTTGTATAGGCTGTGTCCTGCCCTCACATAAAGGGCTCATTTACCCCCTATTGACATCTGGAGCCAGGGCTTTTGTTGAAAGGAGGTGTTGTTCACTTCTAAGGTTTCTTTGAAAGTGCCCCCTAGATCAAAGACATTTTGAGTATATGTACATGGGCTCTGACCCTATGTTTTTTAGAGCAGTGTTGGGACTGGGGCTGAATCTCTGTCAGAAGGACTTCTGCACAAATTATTCATCTGTACTGCTGTTCTGCTGCTGCTCTGCTTCTTGGTATCTGCTGGGTGGCCTAAAGGACTCACTAGATTGCTTTTCTGCTTGTTGCCCTGATACCAGCTGCTCCCTAATGCTGCTCTGCCGGGAAACTGCTGCCTTGCCAGGAAGAACCGACATTTAGATCATCCACCTAAAGTACTGACCTGCTGCTTGTTTCCCCCTCTGGGCCCTGCCCCTAGTTTTCTCCAGTCCCTTTCCCCACAGGGTTGTTGTGGGGTCCTGAGGCTGACAGAATTGAACTTTTCAAAATAGCGCATGGAGAGCGCTTTATGACCTCTTAACGCGTTGGGAGCACTTTTTATTAGCACATGCGTGGTGCTTCATACCAGAATGCTATGATTCCCCAAGATCAGCGCGCGGTTGCTGGCATCTGGCCATTTCCAAACAGCTTGTGGCGGGTGCTGCACCTTCCTTGGTGCCAACCCGGAGAGAACCGCCGCAGCCACAAACGAGAGAAGTCCACCTGAGCTGGATCACCTTACCTTCCTGCGGCCTGACGCTGCTGAGCCTGTCCTTCGTATGAGAGGACAGTCAGCACAGCCGCAGATCATGAAGCCACAACCACCCTTCAGTCATGAACTGCCGTGCCTCGCTAGTAACTGCATGGTCGTGGGACTCATCCTCTAAGTATAGCACAAGCTTGGTGCATTACTTTACAGTGGTCTGCGAGGCCCCGGAGGGCTCCGGACCAGATGCGACAATAACCTGCCCATTCCTCTTAAGGCCGCCTGGCTTAGCAGCTGTTCCATTCATTTACAGGCAGTTGCCTGTTGGTTGATACACACCGGGGACCCAATCACCTCAATAACACAATGAATACACCACAGAAGAGACTCCACAGAGAATTATATACAAATATAGCATATTATACATATAAAACTTAGAACAAAATGACATGCATCATAAAATTGTGCATATTATGCAATCACTGAATCAGTACTCATTATCCTGATATGGCAAGAATCAAAATGACACATTACATCAGGGCATGAAATACTACTGTAAGTTAGGGGTAAACATATATGCCATGAGGTATTACCATAAATACATAAATCTCCACATGTCGTCATGAAATCATAGGGCACAGTATATCAGTGTTCCTATTACAGGTTATACGGTAATGAAGAGAATTTATGCCTGACACGTAGGGCTCAGGGACACCTGGGCACCTATTACGTATTATATGGTAAATCAAGCATCTGTAGGGTGGCCAGTTCAGATGGGGGTGGGGGGCCTCCTTTGAGGACTCCCCGTCATGCCACCAACAAACAGCTGCACCCTAGGGTATGTGCAAACTTGAGGGGACACACACACTCAAGCAAAAACAGCCGCACCCCCAGCTTTTCTCAAAAGAAAATCCCTGAACCGTAAATATTTTAAAAAGTCCTGAGGCCCAATATGCCACTGACCACCTCAAATGACGTAATATGATTCCCCGTGAGTAGATCCCCAATCCTGCCAAAGCCCCCTTGTTCCCATCTAGCTAAACAGTTGTCTTGAAATATCCTAGAGAGTTGATCGTTCCTAAGCAGGGGAGTATACCTGCTATATCTGCCCAGTTTTGAAATGTAGTGTTCAGAGTCTTAAATTGAGTTCTTTTAAAGTAGCTCGACTCAAAAAACTACAGCAGGCAGCCCTTGGTGGCTGTCCCAGTCAGCAGCTCATAAATTGAGGGCACATAGCCTGGCATATCTCCTACAGTTGACTTCTTATAGTAGCGGGCTATACCGGCTATTAAAGGCCCGCTCCAGTGTTAACAAGGGAGCGGGACTTTAATAGCCGGTATAGCCCAGCTACGAAGGGCTATAAGGCTATTAGAACATTCTGCCACTAGAGGGCAGAATGTTCTAACAAATAAAACAAAGGCTTCAGGGAGCGCGAGGGGATTGAAATCCCCTCAGGCTCTCTGAAGCCTTTGTTCACAGCCACAGCTGTGAACAAAGAAACATTGGAATGTTGGAGTTCCGGGCTTATACCAGCCATTATAAGCCCGGAGCTACTCCATTGTTTTCAATGGAGCTCCCAACATTTCAATGTTTTAATATTTAATAAAGGACCGTAATATTGCAATGCTGCAGCTAGGCAGTATAACTTAAAATTGGGGAGCCCCCAGCCCCCTGTCTCTAGGTAGGAACAAGAATGTGTTAGCCCTCCTGGTCTTCCCATAGACCCAGATGAATCTAGCCACCAATCGTTCAATTAATTTAAACCAGTCATTATGAAACTCTAGAGAAACAATGCGATATACATACAATAACTTTGGCAAAAACAAAATGTTTACAAGATTGCATCTCCCCATTATTGAAAGTTTCAGATTATCCCATCGACAAAAATCCTTCTTAGTTTTTTCCATAATAGGGATTAAATTTAAGTCAACTATACGTTCCACTCTTGCTGTGATACTGACTCCCAAATATGTAGCTTCATCAACAATCCTGCTATCAGAGGCAGAAGTGTGTTTATTTATGGATACCTGGTTTTGGCTCTGTTTAACAAAAATCCTGACTGATTCCCAAATTCTTCCACTATCCTTTCCACAGAGTTGACAGCCCTGTCTGGGTCACTGGTGATTATTGCCATGTCATCGGCATAGGGCAGAATTTTAGTATCCCAGCCATGCAGACTGACGGGAAGGATGTCCAGAGAGGTTTCCAACCTCCTATGAAGGTGATCAATGTATAATGCAAATAGCAAAGGGGAGGAGGGGCAGCCCTGCCTTTTTCCCTCTCAATCGAAAAAGGCTCCGACTCACCTCCCATTAATTGTAAACCAGCAATAGGATGAAAATATAGCCTGGAATGCATTAATAAAGGGTCCCCCCCAGGCCATTAGCCTGCATAACCAGCCAGAGTTAATCCCACGATACCCTGTTAAAAGCCTTCTCGGCGTCGAGCAGGGCGACCCCCATGGGTTTCGCAAAGACCTCGGTGGCATCAAACAATGAAACTACTCACCGCACATGGTCTGCGGTCCCTCTCCCTAAGATATAGCCATGCTGCCGGGCCAACACTAGTTGCTGTATTACACTGCCTAGCCAACTTGCAAAAATTTTAGAGTAAAGCTTAACATCACTATTTAGTAATGTAATTGACCTACAAGACCCCAGAGCTGTAGGATCCTTACCTTTTTTTAAAAAATAACTACATTTGCAGTACCCCAGGAATCTGGGGGGAGTGCCCCATCTCTAACTTCCTTAACCCCTTGTATGCTGCGCACATTTTCGCGCTGTGCGGGCGATTTGAAAAGTGGGCGGGATTCGGACGGCCCCCGGCCATCCTCCGCACACGCCCACCGTGACGTATGGCGGCCGGGGGCCGTCCGAAGCATGGAAGGGGTTAAACAGCCCCAACATCTCCTGATGAATTTCTCCATAAAAAACCTTGTAGAACTCCAGAGGGATAGAGTCTGTTCCTACAGCCTTTCCAGATGGGAGAGCCTAGAGTGCCGTCTGAAACTCTTTTGATGAAATATCTGCCCCTAATAGGGATCGCTCCTCCTGAATAATTTTACTCCAGGCCACTGAGTCCACATATGCCTCTGAGTCCCGAGGACACCCTGTCGGGGAGGCTTCATAAAGATCAGAGTAGAAGTCCCTAAATGCCTCTCTGACCTCAGCGGGGTCTGTTACCATGCTGCCTTGCATGTTCCTTGTCTGGCAGATACCATGCGGCTTGCTGTTGCCTTGCCCTAACTGCAAGGAGACGCCCCACGTGTTTGCTCTATTCATAACATTCCTGATTTTTAGCCAGGAATTTCCCAGTAACTTTCTCAGCAGTAGATTCATTCAGGCGTGCCTTGGGTATAGCTATCAAGTTCAGCACTGGGGTCAGATCTCTCCCCATCGCCACAGCGCTGATCAATTCTGCTTCCAGGACACTGTGTTTTTGATATAATTCTTTCAGGTGTCCCTGGCCCCGCTTTTGGTTAGCTGTACTAAACATCAGGGTTTCCCCTCTTACACCGGGCTTAAAGGCATCTCAGACCATTCCAGGAGAGGAACTACCTTTATTAATATTAAAATATCTCGGGAATCAGCCCTTCATATGGTTTACATATTCTGGGTCCGGTAGAAGGGCCCTCTCAAAAGTCCATTTACTAACACTTCTTAGTCCATCAAGAGGGAGTTCAAATACAATTGGGTTGTGATCAGACATTACTCTAGGGAAGAGTTCAACCTGAGCCCCCATAACCAAAGCAGGTGAAACCAAAAAATAATCCAGCCTGGCAAGCTTGCTGTTGCGGGCTGAATAATAAGTGTATCCAGGCTCGGGCGCTTTCAGACTAGACCAGACATCGATTAAGCCAATATCCCTCAAAAAGTTCTTAAAAGATCTAGATGTTTGCAGTTTGCTCCCAGCACAGCAAGCTTTGCTTTCTCCAGGACCCCCTCTAGACCCATTTAGATTAAGGTCCCCACACACTATATATGGAGCAGACCAAGAAGGTAGTTCAATTGCTAAACAATTAAACAGGCCAGGGTCATCTAAGACTGAGGCATAAATTGAGCACAGTGTAAAGGAGCAGCTGCTAGCTTTACACTCCATTATTGCCCATCTGCCGAGCTTGTCTGCCGCCTTTCGACCAGGTGTGACAGTATTTCCTTTGACTAGGATAGCAACCCCCTTAGTCCTGATATCCTGAGTTGAGTGGCATGCTACCTTCAGCCCTAAAGAGTTCAATATTGTACTATCACTCTGGGCAATATGGGTCTCATGCAGGCAGTACACATCTGCTCTTGAGCCCGACTTCTATTAGATCTGTTGTTTAGTCTGCAAATGTTTATAGTAGCAATACGGAGCTTAGCCATCACAACAGATATTGCCATAACCAACAGCATTTCCCACCAAGGATTAACGGGTCCCAGGCAAAGGCCCCACCCGACTAGGCCTAATCTCATAAAGTCCTGCTTTTCATAGCTCTAAGAAAAATTCCTCTGGCCGAGTTTACGGTCACACCGCAACCCAACCGTTTATACAGCAGAATAAACAATCAAGCTTAGAAAACCTTGCTGCAATTTAAGTGCCAAATCGGACGATACCTTCCATCCACCCACCCCCCATGAGAACCCCTCCCCGTCCTGTGTCCCCCCACCCACCCCCCATTGAAAGCAGTCAGACCACATGGGTCTGTGTGATGGAGATTGGTGTCGTACACTGCAAGCTCCCCCGCCCCTCCTCTACATCCCCCTCGTACCAGTGTGATAGCGTAATAAAACAAAAAGCCAGAAGAAGAAAAAACGGGAGAAACAGGAGAGCCGCTGACCCCCCTTCTCCTCAAAGAGCCCCCTACTCCAGAACAAGTACCCCCTTAATACACATTAAAAAATCATACAAAAGAGAGAACCCCTGTACTAAGTGTAGCTCAGCGCTTCTTAGGAAAAACCCCAATAAGTTACACATTGCTTCTTTCTGCCAATGCCTGACAGAGATAGTCTCTAGCTTGTATTTCGGAGGTGAAGAATTTTATAGAACCTCTAATGATTGTTTTCAATCTGCCGGTGCCAGCAAAAAGGCTTCAAAGCCAGCATCTTGAAAATGCCTAGTCACCTGCCGCAGGCGCCACCTGCGCTCTACGGTTATATAGCAGAAATCAAGGCGTACGAAAAAAGAGGATTCTCGGTATTTCCGTCTTGCCTCAGGGCAGGCCTTCTCAAAAATGGCTTGGCGGAGCAGGAAATTGCCGCAAAAAATCCGAACTAGAATAGCCCTCAGCTGCCTTTGATCTCTGCTGGCCTAGGTAGACTTGTAGCGGGCTATCGAAAACTGGTGGTGTCTTGTGGCTCATGGCCTCCTGGCCGGTCTGGCTACGTTACCGCAGGCCTGGCTGCCATGATGACTCTTGCGCACGTTATTATTGGATGTTGTCCTGTCGCCCTCTGTTATTGCCAAGTTATTCTACAACAGTCTGCATATTCTGTTTCTCACCTTTTCTCCTGTTCCCTTTTGGGCTCAGTCTGAACAACAGTTACAAGGTCGAATAACAACTCCCTGGTTCCTACTGATTTGGCCCGTCCCTCGCACCTAGACATAACACATGTACAGCTGCCATTGAGAAATTAGTGTGCTTTTAATAATGCGATCGCTTGCTCTAAGATAGCACTTAGAGACGACCTTTCCAGAGAGAAGAGCTGTGATTGTTTGCTGATGTAGTTTTGCATCAAGAGACTGAGGTATGGGGGTTCGCTAGTCAAAGCCCAAAGGTCTTCTATTATTATAATAAACTGGCTTCCAGCATGGGGAGGGTGGTAATGTTAGTTAGACATATCTCCACTGCTTTATGAGATGCTTTCCCGTTTGTATTCTATGGAGTAGTAACTATGCTGATTATATTGTTCTTATGTATTATGCTACTAGTACTGACACGTGTACTGTATCTTAGAGCACGTAAGTTGAAATAAACATTTTAACCTATACAGTGTCTCTTCATACGCATGTTGTGGACAGGTACGAAAGTGACGAAAGAGTGTTCTTGCCTCTGCGTGTCCTGAGAGAGAGAGATACCGTGTTCTGGGTTGTCTAAGCATTGGTACATTGGTGCCAATGGGACGCTAAGGCTAGTTGGGTTGGGGTTTTGGGTGCTAAGGTTTATGGTTGGCTCACCACTATATTCCGAGGTCCTATTATCCTGTGCATAGCTCTGTATGTGCAGAAACCCTATGACATGGCGCGACCAACGAGTGGGGCGGCTTATTTGCGAGACGCTTGAGTAGTATTTGTGCTTGTCCACAAACCCCTCACGTACGCTTCCGGAAGCGTGTGTGATGGTGATACCTCCTATATTACAGTAATTGTAGGTTCTTTCAAGCTTGAAGTTATTAAAAAAGGTTTCTTAGAAAAACCCTTTTTGTGCTGCCTTGTGTAAAATTGTTGAAAAGTCCCGTTCGAAATGGCGGGTATAGACATAGCGGCGCATAGCCGCACAGCACTCCGTGACCACTTACGGATATATGGAGTGCCAGACGCGGGAGTTGATCTAGTCTTTGTGGTTCAAGCCGATCTGGCTTTCCACTTTGAAGTGTTCTACTCTTGGATCACTTTTCCAGCGTTGGATGCGAACGATAATCTGTTTCATACATATGAACCCACCGCTGTTCCTGCTGTCTATAGACCTTATACTAATCTTGAAGTACCGCTCACGGCTTGGCAACACCGTGTTTGGTTTAATGGCGCCCTCCCACAACCGACTACCACGGTTCGTTTAGGCCCCTTATCTATAGCAGGGGCCACTTGGCCTGTTTTGGCCGGGTACACCCCACATCCGCTTTATATGACAATACCAGTCGTGGAACTGCGCACTATGTATGCGGCCTTGGTGCAGGTGCATCGAGCGTTAGTGCGATATGTTACAGGCAGCATCCATGGAGCCGCTCCTGGAGTGCCTGGCCAACCAGCTGCTGCAGGCGGAGTAACCATAAGTCCTGTCATGGTGAATTCTGTGATGGGCAAACGGCCACAACATAAGGATGATTTTCCTTATTGGCTTGCAGAAAAGTTTGATCAGTTGGAGGCAGTTTTTCCACATACAACTCCAGTGGATAAACATCGTATTTTGACGATTAGTTTGCCAAAAGACTTAATTCCCGAGTTGACAGCATGTGACAACTGGGGTAGGGTATTCGCAGCAGTATATTCTAAATGTTTTGGTACGCCTTCCATGACAGTTCTCCCCTCTGTAATTAAAAAAGTACAGGATGAACACGGCCCTGAAGCGGCTGTGGAATTAGGGATGAGACTAGTGGGAGTGTTTGAAGTAGTAGCTGAACTGATTCTTGCCAATGTCAAGGGCGATGCAGTGAACTTTCAAGTAGCGAACGCTTTGGCTTTGGTCCCAGAATTGGACAAGCCTCGCGAATTACCGAAAATTATTACCCAGGCTTACAAAACTATTGGTAGAAACAGCCTGGGTAACAAGCCTTTTGCAAAACAGCAAACACAATCGCAACCACAACAGCAACAAACCAAATCTCAATCTGAGAAGGATGAGAAACCAGTCTTCACTAAAAAGAGCTGGAGGCTGAAAAAACAGGGTAAGCAACAGACAAAGCCGGGATCGCGAGGCGCATCCCCGGTTTCAGTTTCTTCTGAACGTACTTATGATTTACGCGATAGAGCGAGAATTAAGTCTCCGGATAGGTTTCAGATCCCTGATACGCGTTCTCCTCGTTCTTTACAGGCACAGACTTCGTCACAAGCCGGTGGAGGAGACCGCCAGGATAGAGGAAGGGCCCGTGAGGCCCCACAGGGACGAGACCAGCCTCGACAACAGGTCAGAGGAAAAGAAGAAGACACTCAACGTTTTCGACCCCAATTTCAGAAGAAAAAGTTGCCGCTGTAACAGCGAAATATGCCACAGACGGTGAGAACGCGACTCCTGAATTGGACGTGGGCAGTAACCCTCCTAGACAGCGCCGCGGAAGTAACCATAGTGCAGGAGGCGCTACGTCCTCATATGGAGGCGACAGCAACTGAAACATTCATTACTGTTGAAACAGCAGACACCAGAGTGGCACCCCTGACAGACTATTTAATATAGTCCTCCAAATTGAAGGTGATATACAGCGTGTAATTAAAGGGATTTTTTGGGAAAATCTGACCTCTTCATATGATATTTTATTGGCAGAGGCGGACTGGCCACCCCCATTCGTACTTACAGCGCGTAAAGGGGAGGAGGTAATCCTTCCGAGCTTTTCTAGACATGTCCCAAAGGACAAAGCAAAGGCTCTTGCAGCAGAATGGGCTGTGTCCCTGGCTCCAGCGTTATTCCGCAATCACGTGGGTTGGGATGAGGAATCTCCCCCATGAAATACCTTTGCGATCGTTACCGCAGCCACAACCCCAATATCCCATAAAACGTGAAGCAAAAGGCCCAGTTTCCGAAATTCTGACACAGTTGGAATATCAGGGAGTAATTGAACCCTGTGTATCACCTATGAACAATCCCCTTTTCGCGGTTTCTAAACCCGATGGATCGTACCGTTTAGTATTGGATTACCGGCATTTGAACTCTCATTGTCGGACCTTTGCGGTGCAAAATACCCATAGTTCTGCGCTTGTAGACAGTCTTGTTCGTAAAAATACAAAACAACTCTTGACCTTTCAAATGGATTCTACACGCACAACTTAGCCCCGGAGAGTGGCCAATGGTGTGCCTTTACTTCCGGTGGTAAAATGTTCAAATTCAGGCGTCTTCCTATGGGGTACAAAAATAGTCCAGGAGTGTTTGCCGCTCGTGTTGTCTCTTTATTAGACGGCATAGATCCAGACGCCTGTTCGTATGTGGATGACATTTATCTGACTGACGATGAACTGTTTCCGCATCTGACCCGAGTGGACCGCATTATTCTTGAATTTGCGGTTCAGGGATACAAAATTAACTTTGCAAAATCCCATATTGCTGAGTTTACCGTTTTGTTCTTGGGCTATGAGCTCAACAATGAAGGTAAGGGTTTAGCCCCCATTTTCTGGAGAAATGTGCACTGCTGTGCCCTCCTACAAATCTGAAGAAGCTTCAGTCTTTGCTGGGTTTTTTGAATTTCGGACGTACATACATTCCCGAATATGCCCAGCGTATCAAGCCACTGTATGCCTTGATACAGCCTACTTTTTCGAAGTCTTGCTGGCTTCCGGAGCATACCTCCATTCTGCTATCACTGCATTCAGACCTTCTTGAGTCTAAATACCTTTTGACGCGTGATAACCACACAAACTTGGTGATTAGAATCATTCCAGGGGCAGTGGGTTTCACGTATTTAACCTTTAATGAAGGTGACACAGTACCTATCGCATACAAGTCACATCTATACACCTCTGCAGAAATGCGGTTCTCATCTGTGGAGAAAGTGCTAACAGCAGTGCAAATGGCGATCCTGAAGGAGCGCGCACTGGCACAGGGAAAACGCATTCTGGTGGTGACACCCTATCCTGCCCTAGAGGCAGTGACTAAAGCAAGTGTTCCGAACTCTAAAGCTTTGCACCCCCGTTGGATTCAATGGGCAACATCTTTGACGTCTCCGGATGTCACTTTCATTTTCGACTCTTCTCTTCAGACTCAGGAGTTTTTACAGTATGAATTTATTCATCCTCCTCCTTTGTCCTTATTGCCGCTTGAGGATTACGACTGTGTGATCTACACCGATGGCTCGGCACAACCGGCCACTGGGTCCAAGCATGCTTATTCAGCCGCATGTGCTATTGTTGCAGGTACGTTTGTGAATGGAAAGTTCAAATCCACTGTGGTGCATACGCAGGCACTCGGGGATAGTACCGCACAATTGGCCGAGTTGCGTGCTTTGGTGCTTGCACTTGAGTTCGTAAATCCTGATGTGACCACTTTAATTGTGTGCGATTCTTACTACTGTGTTCAATCATACAATGACAATCTGTTCTTTTGGTCGCAAAACGACTATAGAGACGCAAAAGGCAACACAATCAAGCATAAAATGCTTTGGGTTAGGGTGGCAGAATTACAAAGACGTCTGCCACTCACACAGGTGGTTCACACCCTAGGCCATCAGCGAGTGGGCGCACACGCTGTTGGTAACAGTCTGGCGGATGAAGCTGCCAGATCAGCAGTACTCACGTGTTCAGTAGCAGCAGTTACTAGATCCATGTCTAGAATAGACACTGATATCTTGGCAGCTATTGCTGCAACAAAAGAAGGAATTAATTACCCTAGAGGTTTCCTTCTAAATATTCTTACCAGATAGGTCCCGATCAGGCGCCTTATGTAACAATACCTAACGTTGGGGTTCGGCTGATCCCCAACGCGGACCGCAGACTTTCCTTGATGGCAGCGGCACACGAAGGCATGGCTTCGGCGCATGCTGGTGTGTCTGCGACAATTTCCATTTTGCAGCAGCGTTACTGGTGGCGTGGTTTATACAAAGATACACGTACTTATGTGCTTTCCTGTGACGTTTGTCAACAGATCAAGCCTTCAACCGTTACAAGACCACCGCAGACCTCGCTTGCAATTTCGAACAGACCCTTTGGGTGTGTTTACTTGGATCACTGCGGTCCATTTTCTTCAGACACTGCCTATAAATATATCTTAGTGGCAGTGGACTCGTGCACACGGTTCATCTGGGTCTGGCCACAACGGAGTGCTGACGCACGAAATGTCATTAGGGATTTGCGAGTCTTTGTGGGAATTTTTGCATGCGGCACCTTCCATTCTGACCAAGGTCCGGCGTTTGCCTCTAAGGCTTACAAGGACGCAATGGGCTCCTTAGGGGTGCGGGTGAAATTTTCGTCTCCGTATAGGCCTGAGGGCAACTCTATCGTTGAACGAATGAACCGTGACTTAAAGCAATCCTTGACAGCTAGAGTTATAGGTACTGGCAGGAACTGGCTGGCCCACTTGTATACTGTTCAACGTGCACTTAATAATCTCCCTAGAAGGCCTCTGGGTGGGCGGACCCCTTACGAAATGCTCTTTGGCATACGAATGTTTGTGCCTGACCTTGATGGTCTAGACATGGCGGCGCAATCCGCCAAATTTGATGTAGATAATCATTCTACTATGTTACAGGACTTACAAGAAGCCCGAGACAAACTAGCAATTGCACATTTGCCTTCAGCCACAGACCCTGCTTTGCAGATTCCGGTTGCCGGCTGGCTTCCGAAGATTGGCGACCTGGTACGAGAGAAGGTGGAGAACAAAAAAGAATTCGGCCCCTCTTTTCGTGCACCGGTTCCAGTACTGGGCTTGAAGGGAACACGTACAGTCATCCTACCACCGCTTCCCGGTCGCAAGGAAAACAGATACATCTCAGTGGAAAATGTCAAGCTACAACATCTGGCCGATCTTAAATAGTGTCACACCAGCGGTCTCTTGTCCTGCCATTTATCGGACAAGCGTTCGAGGTACGCCTGCACGAACAGTCACTGATGTTACCATGGAGATGGTTGATTTGCCTGAAAATATATTTGAACCCCCTGCATCACCCTGCATAGACGAGGACGAATATACTTATCCCGCCACAGAGTCGGTGGCACACCAACCAACAACGCCACTGAGCCCGACACGTTATTCTTTTGACTCAGAATCCAATTCATCACAAGTCCCGTCCAAGTCTAGTCTTTTTGTATCGTGGTTTAGAGACAATTTTTTGATTCCACCTTGGACATACATTTGGATGGTACTTTTCTTGGTTTTTTTGTTCATGTCCATTGGCTTTGTCACAGTGTTCTTTCTACTCATCAATGGTCACTATTTACCTGAACGCTCTGCTGTGAACAGTGTTGCTGGAACTTTGGCTCCACATTCCTCTTCACACATCATGAAGCGTGACCATACATTTGTGAACATTTCAGCGTTTCCAGTTGCTGATGGCATAGTATGGGATGCGGTAAACTTTCAAATACATGGCCCGACAGAAATTATTAATGTACCAAATGTCCTTCGAGTCTCGATGGGTGATGTAGTAAAAAGTAATATTCATTCTGATGATTGGGATGTGCATGAAGTTGAAGCATTGTTTGCTGATTTAAAATATTATGCCTCTTTTAATGCTGAAGACTTGTATATGAATTCTGCGAATTATGCCGATTTGTATTGTTACCAACATTGGGGAAATCATTTTCTCCACAAGCCAAGTGCACTACGTAGCCCTGCTACTTACACCCAATGGGAACACTGCCCAAACCCCGTACCAGGTAGTTCCCAAACTCTTCGAAATAAATTCACCTATTTTACTGATTTTAATCGATCGAACCCTGGGTCATATTATTTTAAATTACAAACTCCATTGACTCAGAAAATAATGTTGACCCACACTTAGGGGTCGATTCCGATTCGGGCCGGAAATTTCTCCGACCGAGCCGGACCCGGAGAGATTTCCGACCGAATCGGACCCGTGCAGTCCGACCGAACGAGTACGATGCGTCCGTATGTTATCGGACTCGAGTCGGTCGGACTCCCATTGATGTCAATGGGAGCCGGTCGTACAACGCGTACGCAGGCTCCCATTGACTCAATGGGTGCGAGTCGGACAAGGGCGCCCCTACAGCGGGTACGCGGCGAAGCGATTCGCGCCGTACACGCACAGGTAGGGGGACCCATGGGTCCCCCTGTGTGCGACTCGCGCGGCTACGCATGCAGGGGGTCCGACACGGACCCTCGAAGTACTGCTCCGACTGCTCTTACGAGCCGGAGTGCGCGGCTCGGTCGGACTGCTCGCGGCGCGCATCGTACTTACCCGGCCGGGAAACGTCTCCATTGCGCGTTGCGAGTCGAGTCCGAGCGAGTCGGTCGGAGCGGTTCGAGCCGGGAGCGAGTCGGTCGGAGCGGTCGGGACGCCCGGACGAGTCGGTCGGCGATTTCGCATCGTACTCGCTCGGCCGGACCCGCGTACGGTTCGGTCGGGAAACAGGGCTCCGAATCGGATCCGGTAAAGCCGAATCCGATTCGGAGCCCTACCGGCCGAGATCGGAATCGGCCCCTAAATTGTTATATTCGGGTTCCTTTTTGAGCGCCTTGGCGGTGGGTGGTTATGAATATTGGAAAGACACAGTGGATTTAAAATCAATTTGGGGTTCGAAGCCATGGCAGGTGCAAGGCACTGAGGCCTTGCACCGTGCTTGCCTTATCCCAGCCCAAATTCTATTTCTAAATGCTTCCATTTATCAGACCACGTGTTGGGGGTTGGCTACCGTTAAACAACTAAATGCGCCAACCATCCCATCCTTGTCGAGTCTGCCAAATGATAGTTTGCATTTTAATATGTCCCTTATGGCGTTACAGGCTCAGTTTCAGAATAATTCCTTTAACGTTTCTGCACTGATACAGTCACCCTGGTTGGCATGGCCCATATCATCTAATGCATGCCAACTGCGTTTTCATGGCACAGTTCCTGGCTACATACAGGACAAGCCTGATCCAAGATTTACTGAAACTCGTACTGTGACCACGTATTCAGTTGGTAAATTATGTAAACAATGGTTACAACATTCGTCCTTAGACTCTGTTAAGAACCATTTATCCCTCCTATCAGGCACTATTGACTTATCTGACTTTATCTTGGGACCTCGTGGTCCCCGACCGAAGAGATTCATTTATGAAGCGTATAATGAGCTCTGGAAGCTGTCACAAATGGAAGCTGCTTCCCGTCTTAGAGAAATAGACCAAGCAAATTTGGAAAAGGTGCTTGCTGTTGTTGACAATAGTATAAATACCCTGTCTTCCCGCATTTACACATTAGACAATATTGTATCCTCTGTTGTTGATATTGTACAAGATGATGTCTCTATGTTGTATCATGGTCAGAATCAGTTGCGCTCAGTGATGCAGTTTGCATGGACTTTGCAAACTCTTAAGTTGGGTAAAGTTCCTTGGAATTTGTTAAACACCACTGCCCTCTTTCTGCCTTTTAATTTGACAGACAAACAGCAGTTCATGTCCATGAAAGATGCATCCTACACTTTGTTACATATTGAAAAAGTGGATCCTTTACCGTTCTCTGTAGCAGAACTAGATTCTGCGGTGTGGCTAGTTCATGGGGTTATAGCTTTACCTTTTTCCCTATTTGAGTTCAGTTCGTGCATGAAGCATTATCCTGTGGGCCGTTTCCAGCCTTTGGGTGGTGCTTTCCTGCATGAACTTTGGTCCTTGCCTTTCATGTATAAATGCCTTAGAGATGGCAAGGAAGTATTTCTCACGGGGAGTCTTGTGATTCAACTGTGGGTCATTCGCTTATTTGTAAACATATTAAATTGCACGGGGCTTGTAGCGTTTCAGTTCCAAATCTTGCATGTGTCCTGAAGGGTATTCCTGCTCCTGCTATTTCTCCTACTTTTACTTTGCTTACCAACGGTAGCTATTTGCTTTTAAATAACGAAAATTGTTGTGGCCTGCAGGCCGGCATTCCGTATATTGTTACAGTCTCGCACAGAGTTGTCTGCTGCAAGAATGTGCTTTTTCCTCCCCCTCACGACATCGTTGATAGCTCTATTTGGCCTTCCATTCCTACCATGGAGGCAGATTTCAATAAGTTGAGCAGAATAAAGGCCCTATTATTGAATGAGGAGGTTATGCTCACATCCGCCTGGGAGACATTCATTCTCCAGGTGGCGAGCACCCACAGTGAAATACAGGCCCTTTTGAACACTGACCTCCCCCAGCATTTTGGGGAGTTAATTCATCGTATTTTTAACGCATCAAACACCGAGGGTCTGGTGCACTTTTTTAAGGTTGTGGGGTCTGGCCTCGTGTCCACCTTTCAAACTATTTTCGGTGTGATACCGGCATTCATTCATTCTATTTTTTCTAGCGTCTTTGGTGGATTCCCATTAATCCTCGCTTTGGCGGCCGGTGTCTTGCTGTTGGTCTGTTTTTGCGCAATGGCTGCACTCCACTGGGCCCTTCTCGATCCCGAACGCCTCCAGCTGCTCCGTGAGCGACTCCTGGTTGGCTTCGATGTTCTGCCCTTGGCAACTATCAGTGTGTCCTACACCCTTTCCTTTCGCTTTGCGTATTTCACTTGCGTGCAACCTGTGATGTCTTGCATCCGCTGTCCGTTTACATGGACCATGGATTATTGCCTCTCCAATTCGTCATTGTCGGTCCCGGATTTAGTTCGGTTGGTGGGTCCCTTAGAGGCCCATGAACGGGACTGTTCCGCTGCTGGCTTTATGATGCGTGCGGCTGCACTGGGGATTTTGGCACAATGGGATATCTGGGCGGCTGCTCAGAATCTCCTACAACAAAGTTATATTGAATATCACGCAAGCTGTCCCGCATTGCTTTTGGATGCTCCATACTCTGAAGACCATTCCTGCAGCTTTGACCTATTGGACTGGATGGCGTCTACGTTTTTGACGATTCCAATGATGTCCTTCTGGACGGTATAGCATTTTTCTGCTCTTTCACATTTTTGGATTGATTGACTTGCCGTTAGTTGTTAGTGAACCGCCTCTATTCTGCTCAGGTGTTTGGAACTCTGTCTTCATTTTCGTCGAGGCCGATGGACTGTCCAGGGAGGGTGTCTTGTGGCTCATGGCCTCCTGGCCGGGCTGGCTACGTTACCGCAGGCCTGGCTGCCATGATGACTCTTGCGCACGTTATTATTGGATGTTGTCCTGTCGCCCTCTGTTATTGCCAAGTTATTCTACAACAGTCTGCATATTCTGTTTCTCACCTTTTCTCCTGTTCCCTTTTGGGCTCAGTCTGAACAACAGTTACAAGGTCGAATAACAACTCCCTGGTTCCTACTGATTTGGCCCGTCCCTCGCACCTAGACATAACACATGTACAGCTGCCATTGAGAAATTAGTGTGCTTTTAATAATGCGATCGCTTGCTCTAAGATAGCACTTAGAGACGACCTTTCCAGAGAGAAGAGCTGTGATTGTTTGCTGATGTAGTTTTGCATCAAGAGACTGAGGTATGGGGGTTCGCTAGTCAAAGCCCAAAGGTCTTCTATTATTATAATAAACTGGCTTCCAGCACGGGGAGGGTGGTAATGTTAGTTAGACATATCTCCACTGCTTTATGAGATGCTTTCCCCGTTTGTATTCTATGGAGTAGTAACTATGCTGATTATATTGTTCTTATGTATTATGCTACTAGTACTGACACGTGTACTGTATCTTAGAGCACGTAAGTTGAAATAAACATTTTAACCTATACAGTGTCTCTTCATACGCATGTTGTGGACAGGTACGAAAGTGACGAAAGAGTGTTCTTGCCTCTGCGTGTCCTGAGAGAGAGAGATACCGTGTTCTGGGTTGTCTAAGCATTGGTACATTGGTGCCAATGGGACGCTAAGGCTAGTTGGGTTGGGGTTTTGGGTGCTAAGGTTTATGGTTGGCTCACCACTATATTCCGAGGTCCTATTATCCTGTGCATAGCTCTGTATGTGCAGAAACCCTATGACAGTGGACCCTTTGGACTTCTGACTTCCAGTTCCATCCTGAAAGTTCGGGAAAGGCATCCCTGAGAAGGTCCGTCATAAAAGATCTAATGTCTTCCCTTCTAGGCTTTCCTCAATCCAGAGAAAGCAAAGATTATTCCTTCTCTGGCGGTTTCCCAAGTCCTCTGGCTTACACAGGACATCAGTTAGTTTGGTATAGTGCGACTTAGGGGCCGATTCTGATGCGGGTTGGAAAAGCTTCCCGACCGAATCGGTTGGGAAATGGTGTCCGACCCACTCGGATCGGGAAAGTCCGACCGGCGGAGTAGGATGCATCCGGATGCTTCCAGATACGATTTGGTTGAACTCCCATTGACTTCAATGGGAACATTTGTTCCTAACCGCATCAGAATTGGGCCCTCGGTCGGGAAGACACGTTCCCGATCCGATTTGGAAGGAGCAAATGCAGTTAGGAGGCCTTCCTAACCGCATCAGAATCAGGCCCTCGGTCAGGAAGCTTTTCCAACCCGCATCAGAATCGGGCCCTTAGTCTGCTCTTTCACAGTTGCCAACTCAGTCTCCACAGCAGTGGTCCTTTCCTCTATGCAGTTAAGCCACTCGCCAATCTCAGAACAAGCCTTCCTGACCTTCCGGACGGCCCCTTCCAGCTTTTTTGTAGCCTGCCTGGCTTTTTTGCCATCCGCATGAGTATCAGTGCTGTGCTCTTTAATCGACTCCAAGATCAAGCCCAGAGTGGGATTTAAGGCCGCTGCCCCCACATCCTGCAATGCAGAAAGAGCCCTCTCGATCGGAGCTGGCGCGGTATGTGGCATCCCAAGTATTTTTGTATGGGAATAGTCCCATTTCAGCCCACTGCTGATGGTGTGTCTCTCTCTGCTCTTTGGGAGTCTGTGTTGCCCTTGGAGCTCTTCCGGTGCTTTTGGCACTCAAGGGCTGTCTCAGTTGCTTCTAGTGTGCTGGAGACTGATGTTGAGGAGCTGCCCCCGGCCTCACTGAGACAAGAATTGGAGTCTTCTGAGCCAGAGCCATCTGTGAGTTAGAAACATTTGTCAGCCCCATCAGATGTGAGCTCCGCCACCGCCAAACCAGTATACTCTGTATTGTGATCAGGAATGCACCTGGCTCCTCCAGGAGTAACAGATCAAGGGGCCTACAAAGCCCTGCACTCTTTGCCCGGGGTCCCCTGAATGGTCTCTCTGGGGTTACTAGCCACTTCTCCCTGTTCGCCTATCGGATCACTGACAGAATATCGATGAGAAGAATATCGACCTACAAAAATATCGAAGTAAAAATATAGAATGCCAAAATATCGAATCCCTATCTACAAACAGGTAAGTACAAAAATATCGAATCCAAAATATAGTTGTAAAAAATATAGTTAGTCAACATATCGAATTTTTTAAATATCTTAAAAGTAATGTAAAATTAATGAAATACTATATATAATTAACTAAAACATACTTAAAAATACTTAAATAACTTTAAAATTAATAAATAATTAATGTAAGTAAAAAAAAATAAACATACATTTTTATTTTTTAATACATATATATATTAACGTAATATTTATACAAAATATTCAATATTTTTAGCGTAGGATAGCGGGAGGGTAAAATTTACTATTACCACTCCAGTGAGTGCAACAGTAGGGAAAGCATTGGATAGCGGGAGGGTAAAAATTACTATTCCCACTCCAGTGAGTGCAACAGTAGGGAAAGCGTTGGATAGCGGGAGGGTAAAAATTACTATTCCCACTCCAGAGAGTGCAACAGTAGGAAAAACGTTGGATAGCGTAGGGGTAAAAATTACTATTCCCACTCCAGAGAGTGCAACAGTAGGGAAAGCGTTGGATAGCGGCAGGGTAAAAATTACTATTCCCACTCCAGAGAGTGCAACAGTAGGGAAAGCGTTGGATAGCGGGAGGGTAAAAATTACTATTCCCACTCCAGTGAGTGCAACAGTAGGGAAAGCGTTGGATAGCGGGAGGGTAAAAATTACTATTCCCACTCCAGAGAGTGCAACAGTAGGGAAAGCGTTGGATAGCGTAGGGGTAAAAATTACTATTCCCACTCCAGAGAGTGCAACAGTAGGGAAAGAGTTGGATAGCGTAGGGGTAAAAATTACTATTCCCACTCCAGTGAGTGCAACAGTAGGGAAAGCGTTGGATAGCGTAGGGGTAAAAATTACTATTCCCACTCCAGAGAGTGCAACAGTAGGGAAAATAATGATTTAATATTTTAATAAAAATAAAATAATTATCAATACCAATAAAAAATTAATTAAAATTACTTACCAATTACAAAATATTTAATAATTAATTCTAAATACCAATAAATATTATTTCTTAAACATTAATTACCTATTAATTATTAATTAACAAAGAATTAATTTTCAATACCAAAAAATAATAAATAATAAAAAATACCAAGTAATAATTAATTGACAGTAAATTAAATATCAATACACCAAAATATTTTCAATAATTAATTAATTACAATTAAATTACTTCCCACCCTATTCCCCTATAAACCCACAACCCGCTACAAAGAATAAATTAATACAATTAACATAATTATCAATTAATAAATTAATAAAAATTAATTACCAAATAAGAATTAATTAACAATAAATTAATAATCAATACCAATAAATAAAAATAAATAATTACTGAATTACAATTAAATTACTTCCCACCCTATTCCCCTATAAACCCACAACCCGCTCTGAATAATAAATTAATACAATTTATATAATTATCAATAAAAAAATTAATAAAAATTAATTACCAATTAATAAAAATTAATTACCAATTAATAAAAATTAATTACCAATTAATAATTAATTAACAATGAATTATTTATCAATACCAATAAATAAAATTAAATAATTACTTAATTACATTTAAATTACTTCCCACCCTATTCCCCTATAAACCCACAACCCGCTACAGAACTAAAACGCAAAATTAAATTAAATATAATTAATAATTCCTAAAAATTAATATTTAATTTACTATAATTAAATTACTTCCCACCCTATTCCCCTATAAACCCACAACCCGCTACAGAATTAAATTACGCAAAAATTAAATAACATAAAATTCATTACTTTAAAAAATTAAAACATACATTACAAAAATAATACATACTTTTAACACATATACTAACACTTAAAACACTATAAAAAATTCGATATTTTTAACAACTATATTATGACTGTCGATATTTTGACAATTGATATTTCTTACCTGAATTTCAATATTCTTAACCACTATATTTTGGCAATTCGATATTCTGTCCATTCTATATTAAAAACTCGATATTTTGGCAATTCGATATTAAAAATTCGATATTATGTCTGTTTACCCGCCTATCACCCTTTGTGAAGGCCGCCCTGATGCCCATGAAGAAGATCCCCCATCATCTGCCACTCCAGTCCCCATCAATAGCACCAAAGGCCCCCCAGACAGGTCATCAGCTACCAGGTCAACTCTCAGGCCTGTCTTATCAATTTCCAGCTTCTTAGCAATTTCCTGGGGGGGTCGGCCCCCCACTGCGTCCTTAATCCTGAAGAATTCAGTGATTGCTGGCTGAGGTAGAAGTTGGGTATCTTTGCTGGAGCCAGAAACCCCCTCCTCGGGAGCCAGAAGCGCATCAGGTTTTTTTGGCCAAAACGTGAGAGTGATCTGGCAGGTTCCTCCTTCTCCCTGCACCCAAACTCTCCTGCTGATTTTTTGCGATGCGCGAGTCAGTCAGCTTACCTGCACTCTCCCCGGCGTGGTCTAGTGGAGACTCCTGTCTTGACCCCGGTGCCAGTGCAGCAGCCCGTGCTGAAGAAGACAGTGCGACTCCCTTCACTTTAAGATGTTTGGCAGCCTTGGGGGTCATGATGTGCAGCACACGCAGCAAGGCAGAATCTAGTCCAGAGGGAGAGGAAGAGGCTAAGGCTGACCCGGAGACTCTTCTGGTGAGGCCCACCCACCTGCTCAGTGCGCTGCAGCACAACAGAATCAGTTGCTCCAGGAGCGCCGTCAACACGCCAACACACCCCCTTGAGCTATCAGCAGTGCAGGAGGCTGCCGGCTCAATCACCATGCCGCGCCGGGTGTCGCAGCTGGCGCCGGGCTGGTCTGGGCGGAAATGCAAGGCTGGAAGGCGCCTGGTGCTCCAATACGGTAAGCAGGCGGGAGGGGTAGAGGGAGCCAGAGGTGGGAGCTCGGCTGTGGTGAACCTACGCGGACGCCATCTTGCTTTTGGTCTCAAACAATGATGCACTTCTTCTGCATGACTCATCGTCTTTGACTTCCGATGCATCCAAGGTACTGCAAGGGGGTCTGCGCGATTCTTATACCTAGACAGCGCTCCATAGCGGTTGGACTGAACTTTTGGATTTGTCCTGGTCAATCGCGACCAGAGAGCCCCAGTTGGAGCTCTAGATTTCTAAGCACTGAATCCTGATTTAATCTTTCAAAATTCATATCTTGACTTGTGAATGTTCATTTTTTTTCCATTTTGGTCTTGTTTTACTCAGATAAATATTGGCCACTTTTCTAAACTGGTATGGAGTACTTTTGTGGTGCTTTCACTGTGTTTCTGTGTGTGTGTGTGCACAAATACTTTACACATTGCCTCTTTAGTTTAACCTGACTGCTCTGAGCCAAGCTACCAGAGTGTGAGCACAGGTAAACGTAGAGTGTACTATAGAGCGTACTACCTTTACCCTGACTAGGATTGTGGGTTCCTACTTGGACAGGGTGCATACCTCTGCCAACTAGCGACTCCATTTCTAACATTATTGCAGACTACTACGTGCCAACATAGTATTTTTCTTTTCCTCTTTTTACAACCTTTTTGAGTTTTCATATCAACCATGTCTAAATCTGGAGAGCCAACAGCTGTACCTGCAGTAGTACTGTTTGAGCAGGAGAAGTTGGAAACCTACACAGTGTCTCAACTCAAAGGTTTCTACAGTGTTCTTTTAAAGGCCTCACTAGAAAGGAGGAGCTGCAAAAGGCGCTGAGCACCTGGCTGGCAGCTATGGATGCAGCTGGGCACCCAGAGGATGAGAATGAGAATGATGTTGTTTTGGAGGAGGATTAACCAAGCTTGCATCTGGAATGGCTGGAGGATCCAGCATTGCCTGTGGGGCGGGGGACCACCTTGAATGGTAGAAGAGCTCCCTCTAGAGCTAGCAGCAGTGCTTCATCTAAAAACCTGTCTGCAGCAGAGTCGAAAGACAGGTGGGAATAAGGGAAGCTCAGGATGGAGCTTGCCAAACTCAAACTTGATCTGGAAAAAGATAAATTGGCAATGGAGGAGAAGAAGATGCTTTTAGCTCAAGACCTGAGCTTGAAGGAGTTGGATTTGAAGGCCAAGTCCAACATAGATAGTGGCAACCTATCTTCAGTGCAGTCAGAGGCGAAGGCACATATACACATGAGTCTGGTGGCTGATTATCGGGCGGGAGATGACATAGATTGGTGGTTTCAGGGCTATGAGGCAGCTTTACTCATGCACAGGGTCCCTGACAGAGATTGGGGGGCAGGCTTGTGGAAGCATTTTGCAGTGGAGGGGAGTGCCTTATTGGCACTCGGGCCAGCAGACCATATGAGGTACCCTGACATGAAGGAACCCCATGATCTGGAGATATGGTCTGACACCAGAAGCCTATAGAATAAAGTTTAGGGAGAGCTCTAAAGTTGGTTCCCAGACATGGCTTGAGTGTGTGGATTCCTTTTACAGAGCACTGGATGGTTGGGTGAAGGGCAGTGAGGTAACAGACTATAAGGGGCTATGCAATTTGATTGCAAGTGAGCACATGTTTAGTACATGTTTTCCAGAGCTGCACCAGCACTTAGTTGATAGTAAGCTTACTGATCCCAGGAAGCTTGCTAAGGAAGCAGACCTCTGGCTCAGCATTCAACCAGGTTTCGGATCCAGTCGCAGCACAGAAACAACACCTCTAAGGGCCACATAATACCCTGAGCTGGTCCTGGATCAGGGTTGCTCAGAGGCACTGATCCTCCTTGATTTAAGTGTTGCATTCAATATGATCTCCTATCCCATCCTACTCCATCGGCTGGAAGAAGTGGGCATCACAGGGAATGCCTTAAAATGGCTGGCCTCATTTCGGGAGATGCGTAGCTTTCAAGTCAGTGAGGGACCTTTCCTTTCTCCCAGTCATCAGTTGAATTATGGGGCACCACAGGGATCCTCTATGAGCCCCACACTTTTTAATGTATATACCTACCTGTATCTGATATCATTTCCTCATTTGGATTTACTCTTGTATCATACGTGGACAATACACAACTGATTGTCTCGTTATCTCCTGCTATAGATTGCACCTCTATGAGACTTAATAATTGCCTAGAGAAGGCATCCATATGGATGGCAGCCAGCTGCGTAAACATAAATGGAGAGAAAACAGAGGACATGATAGTGGGGAATAACCCAACTCCCTGGAACCATATCAGCTGGCCTCCTTCCCTAGTAGAACGCCCACCCCCCAAGCTTGAAGTTAAGAGCCTAGGGATCAATTTGGACAAGCATCTTTCCATGGCCTCCCAAGTAAAGGAGGTGGCTGGCTGATGAGAAAGACTCTGAAGTGGCTTCCGATGGAATCACGTAGAATTGTGATTCAAGGACAGATTCTTTCTCGCTTTGACTATGGCAACTCTCTATACCTGGGCAGCCTAGTTTTGGTTGTCGAAAAACTTCAAATTATTCAGAACACTACCACATGAATACTGTTAGGTATCCCGAAAACACAGTCAGAAAGGTCAGCGCTTAAAATATCCACTGGCTGCCCGTAAGTTGCAGAATACAATTCAAGGCGCAATGTATTCAATTCATGAGCACCCCTTTTGAGCGGGTGGGCATTGACATTGTAGGGCCTCTGGATCCCAAGACAGCCATGGGCAACAGGTTTGTCCTGGTTTTGGAGAACCATGCCACCCAGTATCCGGAAGCCATCCCCCTGAGGACAGTGACTGCACCCGGCATGGTTAGGGCACTGATGGGGATCTTTACCCACGTGGGTTTCCCAAGGAGATGGTATCTGACCGTGGTATTAACTTCATATCCGGGGATAAACGTTAAGTGCAGGCCCAATTGGTAAATGTCTTTGACCAAGATTCCATCTCACTACAACCATTCTCGGATTACCCACCATTCGGGGGCATCGTATATGACCGATTAAATATAGGTTCCCCTCCCCCTGTCCTGAGGAAGACCCGCAGCAGAGGAGTTCACTCACCCTTTTGCATCAGCGTCGACATTTACCAATTGGGCCTGCACTCAACGTTTATCCCCCCTCAACCCCAATCACAGATGAAGTTGCACTGTGCATCTAACTGAGGAATAATTTTTGAAACGTGCATTACAATTTAGTTTTGAGGCAGGCCTATTACAGTAGGGTTACTGGCCACATTGGGAGTCATAGCCAGATCCATCGCTTTTCAGTGGTTTTGAAACTGCTCTTTTTCAAATGTTCTTGATTATCTTCACCTTTTCTTTTCCCTCTCACATGAGCACCAGCTTTCACTTCCCTCTCCTTCCTTGGAAGTAACCTTCTGAACATTACATGCTGGACACTATGCTCCTTTGGTTATGTATGTCCGTCATTTAATGCATATGATTTATCATGAAATAAACTAATGTTTAACAATTAAGTTGCCTTTTGGGTGCCTTTCCCTAGAAATCACCATTGTGGAATGTGCTTGTGTAATACATACTCTTCCAACTATATGATTCAATCGCTTACCACATCCGTGCGAAATCTTTTTCTTATTTCTCATTTGCTGTTAGTAACTTTTAGTGTAAATAAGATTGTCTAGGACCAACTGTCTTCTTTACCGATCGATACCCAGGTCCTTTGACTTTATACTGGGTCACCCCATTTATTATAATGGCAGTGATAGTAAATGGCAGCCCTCGGCAGAATAAAATAGCCATTTGCCTTGCTTAGGAGTAGTATCAGGAGACGGACTTGCAGCAACTCCAGTGTGCTGCAAATGGGCATTTTCTGTGCCGCAAAATGTGTTGCCTGAACTAGGCCTATGTCAACCTTGTGGCGGTCTAAGTACTCCGGTACTTGTCTGGTCTTGCGGGGATTACCAACGCCCATATATTCCCTGATATTAGGGTAACAGAGGTAATGGGTTTATGCTCTGGAGCCTTCAACCTGGCGGTGGTGTATCTCTTCTATGTAGTGTAATGTACGTCTGCCACACCTGTCCATTAACCTGAACATCAGTGAAATCAAAATAAACGTGCTGGATGAAGCAATTGCCATTAGCTTCCTTCCCTCCACTTACACCAGCCACTCCAGCCTGCCAGTGAAATATGCCCACACCAAATTTCCACATAACAATTTTCCCATTGAGGACGTTAAAGCCAAGGGTATCCATAGGATGAAATGTCAGGGGGCTCCCTACAGAGGATGCCAGAGTACCTGCTAATAGCATTTCCTAGTAACAAGAGACACTTGCCAGGCATTTATATGGACATCACATCAAACATATTTCAGCATATTTACCAAGTGGTATTCACAGAATATAGCAAAAGCAGAACCTATGACAAAACATAAGATGATTATATAGTTGTGGAGAGTGGAATGTAAGACACTGGTGGGTGGACAATAACCAGTATCAAGCGAGGAGTCACCCCGTCTGCAGAGGTACATAGTACCAGGCAGGCGGGAATGTCAACAAAACATCATGTACCTAGGAAGGCGAGGTGCAATTATCTAGAGGTGTCGCCATCGGCCTACGTCATTTCAGATCACTTAGTTCTGCATCTAAAGGATCCAGCTGACCACTGGAAGGGGAGAGCCTCTCCTTTTGACTTTGCTTAGGAAGCATGAAGCAGATTGTTGATCAGTAAAGATGTACGGTTTGTTTCCATAAGGCACCTTGAGATGCACTGGGTAGAGTATTACATATTGGATGGCTTCCTGCCATCATTTGTGTTTAATCAGCATGGAGACTCATCTGGCCTCTTGCACTTTTTGTGTACAATCTTGATAAATGGAGATTGTAGTGCCCTCATGAATGAGGGGTTGTTTCTCACGGGCCAAATCCAGGACATGTCGTGATCCATTCATGTTATCCTCTATTTCAGAAACGAAAGATTCGGCAACAGAGATGTGTTTGTCTTGCTTAGCCAGTGCAAAGGCCATCGTGTCGACTCGCTTCATCAAGGTGTCAAGTTTATTGTCAATGGAGGTCAAGCTCTTTGCATTTGGAGCAGGAGAGACTGAATGTCCAGCTTGTTAGCCTCTTGAGGCGAGTCTGCTCTATCAACAGACATCATACTGGGCGCTTTCTTGGCATTAAAGCTCAACTTTTTCTGTTTATGCTCAGCTTTGTCTGTATTAGATGTCAGGCCAGCATGGCGCACCACCCGCATTGGATGTTGCCACCAGCGTCACCGTCAAAGGCAGTGCAGACCGCCTCGCTACTTCACAGGCTCTGGTGATCGTCCCAATGGCACTATGGCAGCTCAAATTGAGTAGGCAACGTGGTCCAGCCAACCTATGCAATAAACAATATTTTTCACATCAACTCCTTCTGTAGCTGATGAAACCTGGGCCCCCAGTGCAAACACAAGGGTCACCTCATCTGTCAAGTCACTGGGCTTGGCTCATTCAGTCACGGATGACGTTGGTGTCCAAGCACATCAGGAAAAATCAAACCAGCAGAAGTCAGTCATCAGGAAGACCAATCTAGTGTTGGTTCTGCATTCGCCAGTAGAGGGGTGGAAGGGATGCCATGCCAGTCAAGGGCACAAATGTGAATTTAGTGCTGTGCTGATGACATAGAATGTTTGCCGGTGCGAGCAGCAACCATTCCCACTCGGCCCCCCAGCAGTTCAGCATGACCCCTAAGTACCTTGCTGCTCACCTCCTCATCTTCAGCTCCAGCTCCTATTACCAGCCCAGCACAGCTCCACTGTGGCTCAGGCCCATGCAGATCTAAAACTCCTTGTGGCTGGGCGGGTTGGTCAGGCACCGGCGGATAAGCCTGGAGCCTCAACCACAGGTCTTGCAGTTATCCCGGGAGCCCACAGGATGTTCTGGTACTCTGCTTGCTCAGGTGTCCCCTCATCCCACCATGGCCCCTGCACATCTCCCGGGCCACTGCACTTCCTCCGACTACAGGCAGCAGCCCAGCGCAGCACCACCACAATACAGGCCCACATGGGCCTACCGCTCCTTGCACCTGGACAGGTCCTTCCAGCCCCTCCCCACGCAGGCAGGCCAACGAGGAGCACCAGAAGGAGGCAGCACAGCCACTCATAGAGCCCGTAGGGATCTTCGTTTCGATGTCAGTTTCTGGGCACCACCAGCGGTATCAATGCAGGCAATATTATAACGTGATGCCATCTGCAGTAGAAGTATGCACCAGGATCGTTGAGCCTGGCGCAAGAAACCTCACGTCAGGGCGACCATCTTGTAGCCGAGCCCCCTAGCCCCCCCCCACAAGAAGCCTGATTTCAGGCGTTTACACAGTTGCTTTGCAAGAGACCTTTTTCATTTACTTTCCTTTGCAGATGCTGTAATTTTTCAGAAGCCTTCTGTTAGCTATTAAATAGGCATTTGTTATGTATTAAACAACTGAAAGTGAGATTCTCACTGGGAGGAGAGGAAATGCCAGGAAGCGCAACTCATGGGAAGAGTGGCCTGAACTACAAGATTCTTTTCAAAGTAGCAACTGAAGGACATAGCCATGTATGAACCATTGTAAAGACGTGTTAAACTGGGGAGCTTAGTTAAGAGGTAGAAACGGGTCACTCTGGTTTGGAGACAAAGCATATTGCCTCATTAGGATTCTGTATGCCTGTCCTGATGAAAGCCATGTAGTCAATTGAGCCACGAGGCAGAACCATGTTGACGGTAACAGTGGTGATGGGGTACTAATTCCCTTTATCTTCACAATTGATTTTGATCACCAAGTGTCATGTCTAGTGAATGCCACATTGGTTTTTAACTCACTTATATCATGGATCTATTCTTAATTAGAAGTGCCTCCCTGACACCAGGTGCAGGCCTGCTCTCTATCAAACTGAGGTTTTGGAGAGTGAGGATTGTCCTATAATGAAGCATGACACCTGGTGGTGTGTGAGGACAATCTGTTAAATTTTTTTGTATGCCCAACACTTATACTGAGTAGTGTTGAGGGGGATACATCACATATCTCAATAAATTGCAAAATTCTCGAGAAACTTATTTTGTGTACATATGTTGTGTTGGGAGGCCAGCTCACCCTTGAGACCCCAGAGCCTCTAGTTCCCTACCCGGGGTACCTCCCGGGGGATTGTGTTTATATCAACTGGGGAGCTTACCTGCTCCTAGCCTTTGGAAGAGAATGATTGGTTCCTGAAAGTGGGAACGAGCTGCACTGGTCCAACTAGTGTTTTGTTGAATTATAATAGCATGTCTTCCTTAGACTAGAGAGAGCAGATCTTGGAGATTCTTGCTGACTTTGAGCTGGAAGACCCTTCCAGTCTTTGCTTTTCTCTAAAGCCTGAGTGCTAAGGCTTCATGCCTATGCATTCCTATTCTCTCATCAGAAACCTTCATATGGTTTACTGGCCCTGATAACTTATCCTATTTTGCTTAATTCAAATGCCATTCCCACCCAGACCTTCTCTCATTTAGATTAGGGATTTTCCTTTATGAACACACTTGCTGCATATTCTACATGCTATTTGTAATTCTTACCAATGTGCTATTCTATCTGATTTTGAAATATCAACTTTTAGATTATTTGAATCTGTAATAATGAGGACTAAAATGTAAATATCAACAGAATCCTAATGGAGTAATTGGTAATGGACAAGTGCAAAATGTTAATTTGACTCAAATGCAGAATGTCCCAGTTCAGTGAATGCAAACTTCAAATCAGTCACAAGCGCCATGTATGCAGATCCCACAAGCTCTGATTCCTCCACAGAATTTGGGGAACCCCAGGTTTAATGCAACTCAAGTTCAAAGAGCAAACCTGACTCCTTTCCAAAATCAGAATCCATTTCAACAATTCCCTATGTTTGAGAATGAGAGCTTTGACTCCGACAATTCACAATAACGGTGCCTGAGGGGGGATGAAGATTACGTGCTTGGCGCAGCCTCAGAGATAGACCAGAGTGGTCTAAATGTAGAAGGTGAGTTGAGTGGCCTCCAAGTGTAATTTTTTATTGACACCAGTACTACCTGATACATTGTTAGAACAGCAGAATTCCATGACCTACCCCTATCGGGAAAGAAGATCCATGTTACAGGTGTCACAAATAAATAACAAAACCTCTGTCTGAGAAGGTCTCTGTAAAAATATACTCTTTTGAAGAGGATCGCCAGTTTGTCGTATGCGATTTGAGTCCTGTAAATGTTTTAGAGAGGGATCTTTTATGCAAGTTAAATAGCACAATTTACTGTAAACAGGATGGTGTCAAGTTTCAAACACATGATGGTTGAATGTAAAATGGCCAGACAAGGGACAGCAGTTGAAATATTCCCCGTAAGAATGATAGAGGACTTACCTCCCAATTTACGAGATACTGTAAACCCCAAAGTGTGGGATTTTTCAAGTAAAGATATCATACTTATTAAAGGTGAATAAGGATTGTACCTAATGCTGAGTTTCCAAGAAAGCCACCATACAATCTCGCACATGAGACAGTGGCTGGAATCACTCCGATGATTGAATCAATGCTACAACAAGGAATTCTGAGAGAGATAGTTTGCAGTCAGTGCAGCTCACCGATCATGGACTTGCAAAAGCCGAATAGCAAGTATAGGATTGCGCGGGGCTTGCGAAAAATGAACAGTATAGTCATTCCATGTTGTCCTGTGGTACTGAATCCAGCTACAATTCTTTTCCAAATACCCAGTGACACCGAATTGTTCACAGTGGTTGATCATTGCAATGCCTTTTTTTCAATCCCATTGCATAAGGATAGCCAATTTTCGCTATTTTAGATCTCAAAATAGAGTTTTGGCACTGCGCTGAGTCCCACAATACTATACAGACAGCCCATCGATCTTTAATCAGATCTTAAAAAATAATCTTGAGCCTTTACTGTAGCCCTGTAATTCAGTCCTTGTGCACTATATCGATGACCTACTTGTGGCATCAAGTACACAAGAAACCTGTAAACAGGATATGATTTCCCTGCTAAAGCATGTGGCTGAGAATGGAATTAATGTGTACCAAGCAAGTTACAATACTGTCAAAAAGAGGTCCTGTACTTAGGAGACCTCATTGCGAAGGCTGCAAGGAAGATGCCACAAGAGAGAATTACTTTTGACGATGAATCCACCTAAAATGCAGAGAAAAGTCAGAATGTTCCTGGGAATGGTGGGCTACGTTAGACTGTGGACACAACTTTTCCCTCGTGGCCAAGGGCAAAGTTTACAACATTTTGCTGCTCTGCCCTGCATTAAAAGAAATGGGCAGGAATGTGCTGTATCTATGAGATATGGTGCATTTCTGCCTCTTTCACTGCGCTGGCACACAAATGGCTGCCTTGCACCAATGCAGGCACCCTTACACCATGGTGCAAGAGTGTCCCTGTTGTAGGAATGATAGTTTTTGTGCAGGAAGGGACATGTACCTGCACAAAAACAATCAATGAAGGATCCTTCCTCTTTCTTTGTGTGCTGCAGAGGAAATAATGAGGAGGAATAAAGTTATTTCTCCTCGTTAATCCACCCCTGGGGAGGCGCATGGTTTTGACACATTCCCAGATCTACGCTAAGTTGTAAATCTGGGAATCTGTCAAAATCCATGGGCGTTTCCTGGGAGCACCCACTGCAACACCCATAGCACGTCTCCCTGACATAGTGTGAGGCAACGTAGCAACTTGCGCTGTATTGCCTTACACCATATCTACAAGGCCATGAAAATCCACACAGGTTGGCTTTGCATTTCCTCGTAGATATGGGTCTGCACTCAGCCCCGCTGAAGCATCAAAAAAAGGGACGCTCTGGTGGCGCATAGGGCTTGTAAATAAGCCCTCAAGTCGTTACTGAGGCTGCGCACAAATATGTTCCTCATCTACTTCCATTGGACAGCGATTGCTTAAAAGCATTCCTAGAGCTGAGAGATAGTCTCTGTCAAGTCCTGGCACTAGGAATACCTGATTACAGTAAAATGTTTACTTTGTTTTACAGTGACAATGAGGGCTGCGCTCTCTCAGTGCTTATTCAATTGCATGGAGACACCTGTGGCGTATCTTTCCACCACCTTTGACATTATAGCCGCAGGACTGCCTGGCTGTCTTAAAGCGGTTGAGGCAGTTGGTGTTAGCATTGAGAAAAGCAAGAGCATAGTCTTGGGATATCCTCTTACAGCAATGGTCCCACATTCAGTGGAGATTTCACTTACACGAACCAAAACTCAATATATGACAAACAGCAGACTTACAAAGTACGAACAATTGGTTCTTGCAGCTGAAAATGTAATATTAAATACATTTCAGACTCTTAATCCAGCTACACTCTTACCACCATAACCTGAAAATTAAATTGATGAGACAGAAGTTGAGCATGACTGTCTCAATGTCATAGATCTGTGCACCAAGCCAAGACCTGATATTAAAGATGAACCTCTTCATTTGCCAGACTATGTAATGTTTGACGGTTCATATTTAAGAGAGAATGAAGAGTATTTGAGAGTAGCTTATGCTGTTTGCCCAGAGCAGGAGGTGGTGGAAGGCTCCTAGTTTCGAGGTATCACTGCTACTCAAGTATCAGAACTCGTCGCCCTTACCAGAGCTTATTTTCAGACCAATTGATGGTGACAATATTTACAGACAGTTAATATGACTTTGATGTGGTCCAAGACTTTGGACAGTTATGGTCTCAGAAGGGATTCATGACTTCATATGGATCTCCTATCCGGAACGGAGATTATATGGTGAGACTGTTGAAAGCTTTACACTTGCCACAAGAATATGCATAGCCCTCAGGAGCCGAAATAAATATGTAACCATTGGAAATAGACAAGCCAACATAGTGCCTCTGTACTGTGCTACTGTGGCATGCACGCTTTATTGGGAGCTACGGGGAGTCTGGAATATAATCTGATAAGGACACTACCTTTTCAATGCTGTTGTCTGTTGCTGATATTTGGGAGGAAATCAAGAGATTTCAAGAGGAAGTGTCAGAGGCAGAACAACAAGGATGGGACAGAGCAGGATGTTTTAAGAAAGCAAATGAAATTTGGGTCTCAGATGATGGAAGACCTGTGCTAGCTGATAGCCTGGTTTTCCCCATGACAAGACATTTTCATGGTTCCAAACACATAAGGAGGGATGCCACGGTGTGAGTATTCAGGCAAAGCTGATTCAATCCCTGATTTAGAGGTTTTGCTGGGGAATTGTACCATAGATGTGTGTCCTGACAGCAAATTAATTTAGCTAGAAGAACACCTGTTACCATGAGCTGCATAGGTAGGTCAGGAGAACCATTTAAAAAAATGCAATTGGACTTTATCAAGATGCTTGTCTGTAATGGGCTGAGGTATAGCCTGTTCATAGTATACATTTTCTCCTGATCAGTGGAAACCTACCCAACACAGAGTAATAATAGTCTAATTGTAGCCAAAGTGCTGTTGCGAGAACTCATACCATGGTTCGAATTTCCGGTTTCTCTGGAGTCAGTCCAAGGGACATGTGAGAAATTGGATTGTTATTTGGGTGGGGTAAGAACCCTAGTCAAGAAACAGCCAAAATCCCTTGCAAGGGGAATGACAAAAAGTCACTAAATTAACCTGCGCTTAACCCTGGGTAGCTTGGCATAAAATGAAGTCAGGCTTAACTAAGAGGCAATGTGTAAAGTATTTATGTAGCACACAAACTGTAATAAAAGAAAAACAGAACACAAGAAAATTCTCAAACCAATATAGAAGAATAGAGTACATTTTAATAAATTAATTTGACACCAAAATAACAAAAATCCAATAAGTAGAACAAAAGTTATGAATTTTTAAACTTTTTGTGAAAACGAGTGCCTAAAAGATCAAAGCGCCAACCGAGGACATGTGAGACTGGGTCCAGGTAAAAAAATATGGCTGACCGTGATGGAGCGTGGTTCAGATAAAAGAAGTGGATTGGGCCCAGTCAGCGTTTACTTTCAGAAGAACTTCTGGGAAAAAGTGTCTGAGAAGGTAATGTTCAGCAGAGCAAGTCTGCAGGAGGTGTCTGAGGAGGGAGAGTTGTAATCAGATGGCCTTGGTTCGGAGCCGCTGTGAGGACTTTTATATGTTTGGACTTAGGGCCTGATTTAGATTTTGGTGGATGGGTTACTCCATCACAATGGGGACGGATATAACGTCTGCCGAAATATAAATCCCATTATATCCTATGGGATTTATATTTCGGCGGACGGGATAACCCGACCACCAAGATCTAAGGTGCACATGCATCAAGATAGGCAATTGTGATTCTTTAATTGCGATTTTTAAAGAATCGCAATTAAAGAATCGCAATTACCTATGCATGTAGGAATCACAAAAAATGTTGTGATTCCTAAACATTCCTTAATTGCGAGTCGCAAATTGCGAGTCGCAATTAAGGAATTGCTACCCATTCATTCCTATGGGCCTAGAGGTCCATAGGAATCAATGGAAATTGCATGCGCAATTTGCGAGTACCAAATAGGTACTCGCAAATTGCGTATGCAATTTCAAGGGTGCCAGGGTGCCAAAAGGACACCCTGTTGCACCCCTGAAATTGCCATGTGACCACATGTTGCACACACACATGCCCCAAGGGCAAGTGTGTATGTAACATGTAACTTTGAAAAATGCACTTTAGTGCATTTTTCAAAGTTTTCGCAAATTACCGTCCAGTTTCATTTGACGGTAATTTGCGACCCCTAATAGCGAAATCGCTATTTCAATTTGCTTCATGCATTGCATTTAAGGAATCGCAATTTGCGATTCCTTAAATGCAATCGCAATTTAAGTAATCGCAATTTTTGCGATTCCTAAAATTGCGATTTTTGCATTTGGGATGATGCATCCCAAATGCAAAAATACCGGTCGCAAAGGGGCAGATTCTGCGAAACTGCCCGTTTGCGACCGGTTTTTGCATTGATGCATCTGGCCCTAAATCAGGCCCTTAGTCAGAAATCTCCAGGGAGACGAGGCAGCGGACTGTAGCCGAAGACAGTTCCATGCACAAAGTCAATTCCACCGACGTTGCACCTCGGGTTGACAGGCGAGCAGGTTGGTCCCGGTGTCCTTCTGGTTGCCAGTTGTTTTTGGCCAAAAATATTTTAAGTTGTCAGTTTTGATATTTGGCCATCTATGTACCTTTAGTAGCACAACCAAGGGTCTAGGACTGTTGGGGCACCACTTAGGGGCTCAAGACTCACTGAGGCTGGGTCCAGGTGTATGTCCAAGATGATTGGAGCCTTTTATGTCCCTGTGGCTCTGAACAGGAGTCCAGCAAACTAGTCCTTGGAGTCACTCTGGTACTCCTGGGTGTAGGTGAAGATGTAGGGCTCAACAGCAGGGCTGGCTACTAAGGGTTCAAGGCAGGCTCTAGGCAGAAAAGCAGTCTTTTTAGCCACAGCAAGAGTGCCCAGCTGGTCACAGTAGCAGGCAGTCCTCTGAGAATCCTTCTGCAGAACCAGTAGTGAACTGAAGTGTGGGTCTGAAGGTCTTATTTTTATACCCTGGTGCCCTTCTTCTGGCAGGTGGGAGAAGCATCTAGAAAGGTTCTTTGAAGTGCATGGAATGTCCTGACTCCCCTGGCTCCAAGCTGGCTGCCATTGTGAGGTTGTTTGGCTCTTTCTGTGAAGGCAGAGCACAGGCTATTCAGTTGCAAGTGGGACTGTGCTCAGCTCCACCCATCATCCTGCCAGCAGATGGCCTATTCAGGCACACCTAATCCCTCTATCATGTGACTGTCTGAGAGGAATTTACAAAGTGTAACTGTACATTACACCCAGGCATGTGAGCCAGGCCAGGCTGCACGCACAAAAAGACTAAAGGCAGAAAAATGCCAACTTTCCAAATGTGGCATTTTTAAAATAGGAACCAAAAACCCAACTTTACAATTAAATAAGGTTTTTCATAATAATTCCAAAAACACCAAACATGATAATGCTACGAACTCCCAGTAGGAAATCACAGTTTTTTAAATGTGAGAAGGAATCTCCAATGTTATTCTGTAGAAGGGGTAGGACTCGCAGTAATGAAAAAATAATTTAGGAGTTTTTCACTACGAGGTCATGCACAACTTAAAAGTACATGTCCAACCTTTTAATTACACAGCACCCTGCCCGATAGGCTAGATAGACCCTACCTTAGGCGTGGCTTATATGTAATAAAAGGGCATTTTAAGGTTTGGAAAGGGGTTTTAATGCCAAGTCGACACAGCAGTTCAAAACTGCATTCTGGCTGCAATGTCAAACCAGGGACATGTTTTAAGGTGCTATTTAAGTGGGTGGCACAATAAGTGCTGCAAGCCTACTGGTAGCATGTAATGTATAGGTCCTGGGTATATGGCAAACCACTCTACAAGGGACTTATAGGTTAATTAAATATGCCAATCGGGTATAAGCCAATTTAACCATGTTTAGGGGAGTGAGCACAAGCACGTTAGCACTGGTTAGCAGTGGTAAAGTGCACAGAGTCCTAAGGACAACAAAAACAATTCTGCAATAAGTGAAGGGAAAAAGCCAAATGGTTTGGGGGTGACCCTTCAGAGAGGGCCAGGTTCAACAGTACTCATTTTCATAATGAGATCCTTAGAATGCTGTGTGTTGCACTATAACTAGAACAGGGAATACATTGTATTACAGACCCGAAGCTTCAGGAATTGTTGAACAACTCAATGGGACACTGAAATCTCGTTTGGCTAAAGTATGAACATCTACTTCTCTAAAATGTCCAGATGCTTTGCCCTTAGTGCTGGTGAGCCTCCAAAGTATTTCTGACCAAAGAACAGTATTAACACCACATGAAATACTCATGGGACTTACCATTCAACTGCTGCTTTGCATGCAAATGCGCTTGTTTACATCATAGATGACACGATTCTCGACTACTACAAAGGACGAGCTAATGTTATACATTTGGAGCTGTTACTGCCATCCAAAATCAAAAGCAGTGTAATGACTTTACCCTTGTGATTCTGTACTAGTGAAAAAGCACATTCGGTGAGCTTGTTTGGAGCCATGGTGCAAAGGACCCTACCAGGTGATCCCAATCACCAACACTGCTGTTAAATGCGGTTGACTGCCTAACTGGATACATGCCTCCCATGCCCAGAGAGTGAGATACCCACTCGATGAAGGGGTGATGCCTGAAATAGGTCCGCAACCCCCTGGATCTGGACGTCCTGAAGGACCAGAAGGGGGTTGTTAATCCTGACACCATTAGGGTGGGCTTTCCCCAAACATTTTGCCTTTCTCCTCTACTTTTTCTCACCTCGTTTTTGCTGGCCTTAGGACTCTGAGCACTTTACCACTGCTAACCAGTGTTAAAGTGCATGTACCCTCTCCCTAAAACATGGTAATATTGGCTCATCCCCAATTGGCATATTTAATTTACTTATTTTACTTTCTTTACTTCACTTTACTTACTTAAGTCCCTAGGAAAGAGCACTACATGTGCCCGTGGTCTGTAAATTGAATGTGACTAGTTGGCCCGCAGCCCATATTGTGCCACCCACATAAGTAGCTTCTAACCAGGGCTCAGGCCTGCCATTACAGAGCCTGTATGTGCAGTTTACACTTCCACTTTAACATGGCAAGATAAACCTCTTGCCAGGCATAAATCTTCCCTTCTTATATATTTAATTCACCCCGACACTAGGCCCTGGACAACCCAGAGGGCAGGGTGGAATGTACATAAAAGGCAGGACACACACATTTACATTTTTTATGCACTGGTAATGAAAAACTCTCATATTTGTTTTTTACTGATGCAAGGCCTATCTCTCCCATAGGATAACATTAGGATTATTACATTTCATAAGTGTAATCCCCAATTGTGAAGAGATAGACTTTTCAAGCGTGGTGCCTCTAGAATCACAATTTAAAATCACGCATGGTAAAGTCAGATTTTAAATTGGAATTCTGAAGATGCCACTTTTGGAAAGTTGGAATTTTCTCACTTTAGCCATATGATGCCTGCTACCTGCCTCTGATCACATGTCTGGGGTGGGTGACAGTGGGGCTTTGCATAATCTCCACACACCATGGAGCTTAGGTGTGACTTGATGGGTCATCCTGACAGGACGGGAGGTAGGAGCTGGACCCAGCCTCACTCACACCTGAATAGGCTGTGTACTGTCTCCACAAAAAGGGCTGCATAGCCCCCTGTAGTGAGTCTGTAGCCAGGGCAAAACAGGAGCAGTGTTGGATTGAGATTAAAAATCAGCCTGGGCATGCTAAGAAAAAGTGGCCCACATTTGCAGATTGACTTTCAACAAAACACTGCTTTGGCAAAGTTTTATAAATAGAAGGGGGGGATCTCTGTCAGAGGCATGTTTTCCTAACTTTACTTAGATAAAAAAATTACGGATTAGTTCAGTTCACACTGGTAAAACACACCTGAAAACTAGTGAGGCCACTTCTGCTGAGGCCCTCTGCCCCCACTCAATATGCATATATTAATGGGCCGGCCCAGGATAGAAAGGGAGTGACACCTCTGCCCGTTGATAAAAGGGAGGTAATGGATGGCCATCTGCATCCAGAAAGGCTACTCAGACACCCACTGGGCCGCTGGTGGCATCTGAACAACACAGATACCGCCCAATTCGACCCCCCAGGCCATTGCCCGAGTGCCAGCCTGACCAATCCAACCCTGGACAGGAGGACCTATGTGTACTTCAAAGGCCTGTCTTTGAAGTCTCCCCCTCTTCAAAGGCACAACTGGGTATAAGTACTGGACCTCAGACATCGACATTTCAGTACACTTCTGGACCTGTGAAGACTCTGCCAGGAAGGAGGACTGCTGTGCTGATGAAGGTCAGCCACTCAACTAGACTGC
The DNA here is from genome assembly GCA_963921515.1 of Calotriton arnoldi. Taxonomy (NCBI): domain Eukaryota; kingdom Metazoa; phylum Chordata; class Amphibia; order Caudata; family Salamandridae; genus Calotriton; species Calotriton arnoldi. The sequence continues at coordinate 188,094 of CAWUFW010006271.1, forward strand.
TGCTTTGCTGAACTCTAGTCTTGCTGTGCTGCCCTGCTGTCTGCTGTTCCCCTGCTTGGGTGAGAAGAACTGGACCTGCATCATTTGAACCCAGAGGGACTACAAGGGCTAGCTAATGGGCCTCCTGATCTCAAGTCTCAGGGACATAAAAGGCTTCCATCCACCCTGCTTCTGCGCCTGGACTCTGCCATCTGTGAGTCTACCCTGCCATGTAGTGCCACCCCTGTCCTGGACCCTAGGAAGTGGGCCAAAAGTGTTTGCTTCAGCAGAATCTGCATCTTCTGTCAAACCAGCGCATCTGGTGCATTGCTCTGTTGTGTGGATCAGAACCAGTGCATCGCCTCTGTTGCGGGGATCAACCCCGACACATCGCCACAGTTACGTGGCCCAGAACTGGCACATAGCCTTTGCTGCATGGATCGGACATGACGTATCATCTTCAGGACCATCACTGCACGACCTTCTACCTGGTGCAAGGTCTTTGCATCCCTGTCAACGGCCACCTCGATTATGATGCCAAACCTATGCATCGTAGCTTACCACTCCTCGGATCCGACACATCGCCGCTGCTGTGTGGATCATGAATGGCGCATCGCTGCCACTCTGTGGATCGCCAACTATGCATTGCCTCGGCTGCACCCCGCATCCTCGACATCGACGCAACTCGAATTAAGATACTTTTTGTTTAGCAGGCCTCACTGGCTCCCTGTATCTGGCCCGCACTCCATCGCGGTCGGCCTGAACGTTTGATGTTGTCCCAGTCAGGCGGGACCAAATATCCCAAATAAGCACTTAGAATACAGTGATATTTTAGAGTTTATTCCTTAAAACATAATATTTCAAGTTCTGTTTATTGGATTTTTGTTGTTTTGGTCTTGTTTTGTTTATTAAATTAAACTCTGTTTTTCTAATCTGGTTTGATATATTTTTGGCATTCTTTTCACTGATTTAGTGTTTGTAGTGTTGCACAAATACTTTACACATTGCGTATAAAGTTAAGCCTGACTAGGATTGTGGTTGCTGCTTGCCTAGGGCTAATACTCCAGTCAACCAACAAACCAATTTCTAACAGTGGTGACCAGTGGTGAGGACAGGACTTGTGTTTGTGTACGGCCATACAGTGATTTGGTGTACACTACTATTCCCTACTGAAGACCAATTTTTTAAAATTCTTCTTGAATGTCATTTTTGATTTTTTCCAAATCATTTCTCTGTCTGGTGGATCTGATTTTGACATTTTGATATCCTGGAGAGGGTCATCTCAATTGTAAATGGCTTACATGTGAACGCTTTGCCGTATTTGATACAGTGAAACAGTGGGACACTTGATCTTGCATAGGGACAACACAATGTTATTAACAGGGCCGGTTCCCAGTATATAGCCCATATGCTATCATATGGTTGGAGGCAACAATAGTTGTTTTTCTTTATGGAAGTGCCGGATGGGGCAGAAAGCGCTATACCATTGGGACATGAGGTATCTTTAAAAGTGTGAAATATTGTTTATTTATTACAGGCAAAGACTTACCAGCAAAACTTAGCGTAATAGTTGTAGAAACGTTTTACATGTCTCCTCTGAAAAGCATTTTGGTTATATTGCTCCTTCTTAGACAACCACAGTTTTGCTTCCAGATGTGTTTTACCTATGGCCTACATGTATGCTTTCACCTGGGGGTCATTTGGTAAATATCAATACTCTACGCCGCAAATGAAATGATTGGTGGCTGCTGTGCTTTTTTAATCTTGTGTGGTCTGATTTGTATATATCTCACTTTTCTATTGTCTGTACACCTCTTTATTTAATACAGGTCCCATGCAAACCTGGGTGACTATTTGTCCTCATACCCTGATGAATTTGCCAATAAGTTTTTGTGTGGCAATGAAACATGTCGCTGTTCACACTAAAATGGTCTAAACATGTGACTTGATTTTAATCATGAGTATGGGTATGGAATAAATGCATATACTAGATGCCACATTTAAATCATTTTTAGCCTATATACTTTTTGTGAGGAAGATAATATAGCCATTTTTTTCCTTTACGTGACCCAAGGAGGCTGATGTGTGTGATTGCCCTCACAGAAGTGCACACAAGCAGCACTACTAGGTTGAGGCTGGGTGTTGGTTTCTTGGATTTTATAAGAAAGCTGACAATGATGAAAACGCAATCAAGTTGGTGAGTAACTGTCAACAGGCTCATGGTCATTGCCTCTGTGAGGCAGTTCCTATATATTTTTTCGTACAATCTTTATGAACCGTAACGATGTGGTTGTCCTCTGTCAACGAGCCTGGTAAAAGCATCACACACAGGCACAGGGTTAACCTCTGAATATCTATTAGAGCATGAGCCTCCCCTAACAGATGCATTCATGGGCTAGGGGTTGCCCTTTGAAAGATATATTTATTTGTGTGTGATAAGTATCAAGGGCCTTGCTTTCACATTGGATCTGATGCCTCATCTGCAAATATGGAATTCAAGCTGGAAAACATTGAGGTCTACACTGTGGCCCAGCTCAAGAAATTCTGCAAAGTGGTTGGGCTTCCTGCCAAGAGCATAACCAGGAAGGTAGAGTTGCAAAAGGCGCTGAGATCCTGGGCAGGAGAACACTCTTCACTGCTTGAAGCCACAGGAGAGGATGAGGTTGATGGAAGGGCCTGAGGAGGACCCTTCAGAGGAACCACTTGTACCAGAGGGGGAGGAGTTGACCGCTGAATTGGAGCTCCCTGTCAAAGCTGGGAGCAGTGTCTCTTCCTACTGCCTCTCCCCATAGAAACTGACTGAGCGGATGGAGGAATTGGAATTAGAGCTGCAGATGGCTAAACTAACAAGCATTGACGAAGCCAATAGGTTTCGCCTATGCGATATCCATGGCTATGTCAATTTATATTACGTGTTGCACAATTGAGCTGCTGTGCAACATGGCTTAAACAAAAACAAAGTAAGTTCTATGGCACAGTCAATGCTGGCAGTGTCATACTGTTTTTCTTTTTACTTTAAGCCACGTTACACCATGCAAAAAAACTTTGACGAAGCCAACAGATTTTGCATAGGCGAAACCTATTGGCTTTGCCAATGCTTGTTGTGCTGGCTACGAAGAGGAGATAAAGGAAGTGCAAGGAGATAAGCAAAAAAGCAGCAGGGGGAGGGAATGGGATGGAGAGAAGTGGGAGGAAAGACAAAGAAGCAAGGATGGTGGAGGGGTACATAGGGAAGAAAATAAATGTGGCTGGAGAGGGGAATGGAAAAGAGATCAGAACTTTATGTTCTAAACATGCAGTTATACTGCATCTGTGCAGTGCTACCTGCATGCCTTGTGTCTGTAAACTTCAACAACAACTGTTCTTAGCACAATGAAAAATAAAAGAATCTACAATGCATCTGGAAAGACCACCCAGTGACCTGAAACAGTCTAATGTCACTGGGACTTGTAATATATTGAGCAAGTATCAGCTTGTACTGCCAGCTGGAGAATGATCTCACTCTCAAATGCAAATTTTACAGAAAATATTGTTCTTCACCTACAGTGCGTCTGTGTATGTGATCAATAAATCAATAGCTTGAGAAAAGGGAGAAAATCTTATGGGTTTCTAAACCTAGGGATGGCGCCATGTCTCTGCCAAGGTAAGCGTTGCCAGGCTGTCCCTGAAAGCATTGTGAGGAGGGAAACTGTACTTGATGCAGAGTTTAGCAGTGGAATGTAGCACATTCCCCGTGCATGAATCTTAAAAGCTGATTGATGATTATAAAACCCCTGGAGCCTGACAGGACGTGCCTGGCTTCGGGACATCCTCCGAAACACCTTAGTAAACATGTAGACCCTTACTAAGTACTTTTCAGTTCTATACAGTGCAAACTTGTCCCGAAGATATCGGAGGACTGTGCATTAGCACCAGTTGCATGACAGATGGGCACATTCATTTTTAGGCAAGGAGAGATAAAGTGATTTGCCCAGAATCACATGATGTTGCGTCTCTTGGCGAGACTCGAACCCTGTTCTCCAGCTTCAAAGTCGCCACTCTAACCTTGACACTACATCCTCTTTTTTACTAAATATCAATGTTTGAGACACTCCTTGGATACCACTTGAGACAAACAGGAGGCGAGATGTCGATATTGTGTTGTTGTGTATGGTGCAAGACCTGCAGTAAACGCACAATTAATCAATAACATGACAAGCATTGGTAAAGCCTCCAATAGCAGGTGCACTCATATGGAATGCTAGATGGCAAATAAAACAAGTATCACGGGAGATGAAACGATGTGGAGCAGCGGCCAGAGCTGATGACTCGGGTGCTGAAGATCCCTGTTCGCAAAAGCTTCTGATTTGAGCCAAATCTTTTAATCTTTCCGGGTGATAAATTGTGCTATATAAATCTGCTAATATAATTTAAAGTATCAGGCAAGCCAAAAAATCAGAAAGAGGCAAAACTCTACGAAAAAATTGTTCCACCAAGGCAAATGTTAAGGGGCCCGATTCACAAAAGTAATCTGAGACAAAATCCTAACTTTACGACTTTCGGTATTCACAAAGCGCATTTAGGAGTACTAAAGTTAGGATTTTTTTTCAGTTAAACTTAAGTTTTGGTCTTAAGTTTAACTTAAGTCTTAAGTTTAACTTAAGACCAAAACTTAAGTTTAACTGAGACAAAGTTTTGGTCTTAACTTTAAGTTTTAGTCTTAAGTTTAACTTAAGACTAAAACTTAAGTTTAACTGAGACAAAGTTTTGGTCTTAAGTTTAAGTTTTGGTCTTAAGTTTAACTTAAGACCAAAACTTAAGTTTAACTGAGACAAAACCCTAACTTTACTACTCCTAAATGCTCTTTGTGAATACCAAAAGTCGTAAAGTTAGGATTTTGTCTCAGTTAAACTTAAGTTTTGGTCTTAAGTTTAACTTAAGACCAAAACTTAAGTTTAACTGAGACAAAATCCTAACTTTACTACTCCTAAATGCCCTTTGTGAATACTGAAAGTCGTAAAGTTATGATTTGTCTCAGATTACTTTTGTGAATCTGGCCCAACATTATTTCGTCTACGGGAATTTGTTAAGCGAAGCAGACTAGGAACAAGCATTGGTAAATGCAGGAAAATATGCAACAGCCAATAGGAATGGAGTAAAAGAAAGTAGCAAGCACAGGAACCAATTAAAAGCCAGGAATGCGAGGAGGTGGGATGTAATCCCCTTTTAAGATTTAAATTGAAAACAATAGATTTCGCAAGTGCTGGGCAGGCGAAACCTAAAAATGGAGGCTAAGGAGAAAAAGGCTGAAAAGTAAGCACAGAAGGCTGAGGCAGAGAGAGCCTTAGCAGAGAAGAAACTCTTGCTAGCTCATGTACTCAGACTCATGGAGCTGAATATAAAGGCCAAGCAGGAAGATTCCAGCAGTGATGGTGGCAGCATACATACAGTACCTGAAGGATAACAAAAAGGTTTGTATACTCAAGGATTTGGTGCCCAGCTATGTGGTGGAAGATGACAATGACAAATGGTTTTCTGCCTATGACGTTGCACTGATGGCTCACACGGTATCTGAGGAGCACTGGGTGGGGAAAGTCTGTAGAAACACATGCCTACTGTAGAGAGGGACACACTTCTGAAATTAGAGGCTGGAGAGCAAACCAAGTACAGTTCCATGAAGGCCATTTTACTTGCTAAATTTGGGCTGACCCGTGGAAAGTATCACCAAAGATTCAAGGACAGCCAGAAGCTCCCCAACTATTCCTTGGTAGATTTTGTGGACTACTTCAGCAAGGCACTGAATGGTTTGGTACGGGGCAGCAAAGCTAATGATTATGTTGGGTTGAACAATTTAATCCTGAGAGAGCATATGTTCAGTATCTGTTTTACAGAGTTGCTTCAGCACCCAGTTGATAGTAAGCTGACTGACTCTTGGAAGCTTTCTGAGGAGGCAGACCTTTGGGCTAGCATCAGAGTGTCCAAAAAGGTATCTGGGGGGACTCCCACAAAGGTGGTCAGGGTTCCAACCAGAAGCAAGAGGGGGTAGAAAAACATAAAAAATTAGGAGTTCGCCAAAGGCCCTCAAAATAATTCTCAAGGAAGTAGTGGTAACCAGTCCCAGTCTGACACTAAGAAGAAGGGGTTTTTCGACAAGCAAACAGGAGGATTGTGCCCCAATGCACTGACTACAACAAATATGGGCACTCCAAGGGTGACTCCAAATGTCTCAATAAGGCACAGCCCCCCACCGGTGGGAAGACACCTGGGTTAGTGAGCATAGCTCATGGGGAGGAAGTAGTCCTGGTTAGCTTGGGGGGGGGAAGAGGTGAACCTAGTTTCCCTGGGGGATGAAAAAATGGTGCCAAGAGCCCATATACCTGATAATGCTTCCAAGTATAGGTAGTGGGTCACCATCAATGGGCACCAGGTGGAGGCTCTGAGAGACACAGGAGCCAGTATGACTACAGTCAAGAGTCAGCTTGTGTCTGTAGAACAGTTCCTTCCAAACACATTCCACCACGTCATAGTCGCCAACAATCGTGAGAAACATCTACTGTGGGCTCTGGTTACCTTTGAGTGGGGGTGGTCTTGGGTTCTCTGAAAGTTGCTGTGAGCCCTGCCATGCCTGTAGATTGTCTGTTAGGCAATGACCTGGAGCATACTTCCTGGAGGGAGGTAGATCTCAGGTCACATTTGGAGTTGATGGGAATGCCTGAGTGGGTCTGTATGACCACACAGTCCGTAGCTGTCCACTAAGGGTGTCAAGGGCATCTGGAGCCTGGAACAATGGCCCATACACTGCTGCCCTAGGTGACCTACCTGAGATTGCTAGCTGGCAAGTTGTGGGTGGACCCACCAGGGAGCAATTCTGCCAAGCGCAGAAGGAGTGTCCCACTCTTGAGGGCTTGAGGCAACAGACCTCAGCCCATGCAGCTGGTGAAGCCTTTGGGGATCACCTAATCTACTGGGAGAATTATCTCCTCTATAGTGAGCCTAATGCTCCTGGTGCTGGAGAAGCCCGTGTGCTGCTGGTCCCCCAGTGTTACATGACCTTCTTACTGGTTTTGACTCACAATATTCCTCTCGCAGGACATTAAGGGCAAGACAAGACCTTCACCAGACTTGTCTCCCACTATTATTGGCCCTGAATGAAGACAGCATTAGATGCATTCTGCAGGCTCTGTCCCACCTGCCAGGCCAGGTGGAAATAAGGGAAAAAGTTAAAAGCTCCCCTGATCCCATTAGCAGTCATTGCCCCCGTGAAAAGGTAGTCATCTACATCATTGGACCCTTATACCCCAAGACAGCTTTAGGCAATAGGTTTATCCTGGTCTTGGTAGACCACGCCACCCACTACCCAGAGGCCATCCCTCTGAGGTTAGTAACTGAACCTGTTGTGGATAGAGCTCTGATGGGGATCTTTATCCATGTTGGGTTCCCCAAGGAGGTAGTATCTGACAGAAGCACTAACTTCATGTCTGAATGTGCAAGTCCATGTGGGATAAGTGTGGTGTAACTTACAAGTTCACCACACCCTATCACCCCCAAACCAATGGTTTTGTGGAAAGATTCAACAAAACCTTGAAAGGCATGATCATGGGCCTGCCTGAGCCCATGAGGCAGGAGTGAGATGTCCTCTTGTCATTCCTTCACTTTGCTTCAAGGGGGTGACACAGAAAGAAGTAGGGTTCAGCCCCTTTGAACTCCTCTGTGGCCACCTCTGAGCCTTGTCAAGGAGGGGTGGGAGCAAGCTCCCAAGAACCCCCCCCCCCTCAGGATGTGGTCAGCTACATGATGGCCCTCAGTAACCAGATGCATCTGTTCTGGAAAAAGGCAAAAAGTAACTTGGAGGCCAGTCAGGAAGTCATGAAGCTCTAGTACGATCAGAAGGCCACTCTGGGGGAGTTTCAACCTAGCCAGAAAGAATGGATCATGGAGCTAGCAGAGCACAGGGCCAAGCGAAATCAAGGAGTGGAATGGTGAGTCCACCTACTTGATGGATCTCTAGACCCTGTGGATCCCCCTAAGGATGCTCCATGTGAACAGACTTAACTCTCACTTCAAGATGTCCGAAGTGAGCATGCTTCTTGTCACAGAAGAGGGATGGAAGAGGAGAGCGAACATCTCCCTGACCCCTCTGCACAGGAACACAATGGGTCAGTGGAGGATGTCAACCTCTCCTCCACCCTGACCCTAGAACAGGAGAGTAATTATTGCCAGTTGCTGGGACAGTTCGCCTCACTTTTCTCACTCACCTCTGGACTCACACATCTGTGCATCCACAATATTGACACTGGAGAAAGCTTACCTGTAAAAAACTAAATGTACAGGTTGTCAGACAAGGTGAGGGCCAGCATCAAGAGGGAAGGCTCTAGGATGCTGGCATTAGAGGTGATTGAGCCCTCCAATAGTCCCTGGTCCAGCCTGAACCCCCCTGATATATATCACACCATCATAGCATGCAATTTTAATCTCTGAAAGTAATTCATAATTAAGCTTGTCTTAATTGACATTTGATTGATTTTATTCAACAATGATTGCCTATTCGATCAATGAACTGTGACTGAAATTATTGTTGAAATAGACTGTGATAAATGATATTTGAACTCAACAATTAATTCTTAGGAAACAAATAAAAAAATTAAAAGAATTTAAGAAGAATTCCCTAGGGCCACGGCTGCAGTTGAAGAGTAGGGCTGTCATTTTTAGAAGAAGATGGAGTAAGGCGAGGGATCCCTCATGAATACTGTTGAAAGTTGAACAAAATAACCACAGATTGACAGCAACTTGTTTTGCTAATTCTGTACAAGTAGAATCAAACACAGATCATTTCAAGTCTGCTTGCTGCTATATTCCACTTACGGTCTATAGACAAACATGTGTTTCCTTACCAAGGATAGATGTAGTGTAATGATTACTGTGACATTAGTTTTACTCCAGACATTAACAATTATTGTTATTACTCCTGAGATAGATACTCGTAGACCTACCCCAGCACCTACATCACCTGCACATACAATAGATGAGAAAAAATTAAAGCCTTTTTTTAATAGATGCTTAAAAGGGGGGTTTCACATCAAACAATTATTCTATATTAGTTCAAGAATACACACAGGCTTTAAATGCCAAGGATTGCTATGTTTGCGCACACTTACCTGCTTAACCTACTGAGAATTTGACCTACCATCACATTTCTCTTACATATGCAGTTACCTGTAGATTGGTGCTTAGTTTATTTAGCAGGCAAAATCATTTTGAATGCTATTTCTCCAATTTTTACTTTATCCTTTCTGAAGTTCCCCTTCACAAGGGAATGAATCCTCACTCACAGGCTAAGGAAATAGAAACAGCTTGCTTTTTCTTTACATCCACTTCTAAAATAGATTCTGTAAAATCAAATTAACATAATTTAACTTGTTTAATGAATCCATTAGAAAATAAATTAATACAAGCTTTAGAGGACAGGAGAGATTGTGTGTTTCACAAGGCAACAGAAATTAGAGATGATTTCAATAATGTGTGGAAAATGGAGGAAGATGATTACAAAGATAAAATGGCTTATCCTAGATTGAAATTAGACAGATGACAGAAAGGGAAACTATGCTTTTACAAAAGAAGAAAACAGATCAGAACTAGACACATAGCAATAATTTGTTGTGAACACACATACACATTTCTTGGAGGGCCTATTCAAATTTTAAATGGAGAAGGATCAGTTATCCCTGGAGTATACTTTGTATGTGGGGATGATGCTTATGTCCAACCTGTTGATTGGGAAAGTATCTGTTATTAGGTTTAATATTTCCAAAAATGTATCATGTGAATAATATAGAAGCTTTGACGATGAATCCATCTCACAGGCATAGACATAGTACTAATGATGGGACGCAATTAGATGGAGATATTTTTCGTGCTTTTATTCCCCCTAGGAGTAGTCCTAAATGACGAGAAAATCAAAAAGCTTTCTACAGTAGTAGATAAATTAGCCACTAATACGTCCAGTGCTTTATCAGCAGTGAATACAGAATTAGTAGCTGTTAGATTCATGGTTTTGCAAGACAAATTAGCTTTAGATATATTAGCAGAGAAAAGTTGAGCCTGTAAGATGTTGAAAGTACAACATTGCAGCTCATGTATTCCAGACAAGAGCAAGGAGTTAGAAGAATTTGTGAAAAACATTTCTGGCTTAAAAGTAACTAGTGCTTTAGGAACCTTAGTTAAAGGAGCTTCTGCTATAGATAGTTAGCTTGTAAACATTTGTAGTGGATTTCTAGCTGTTATATTAAAGCCTAGTTTGATTATTGGCATTTTCTTGCTGCAAGCGGGGGTGCGCCAAGCAATGAAGTCCAAAACACTTGTTGCAATATCAAAAAACCTTTATTTCAAATTTGTCTTTTCTTTAATTCAATAGCACATACAGCTCAGCCAACGCGTTTCGTTCTCGCAAGGAGAACTTCATCAGGGCTTTAATAACATGAAAGCTTATCATGAAGCGTTACAGTCCTTCGGATGCGGACGTTATTATCGTCAAAAGGGTTACCGTCTATGGGCATGATTATGCCTTGGAAATTCTGACGGCTTCCAACGCAATAAACTGGAGAGAATTCTACGAGACTGTAACGCTTCATGATAAGCTTTCGTGTGATTAAAGCCCTGATGAAGTTCTCCTTGCGAGAACGAAACGCGTTGGCTGAGCTGTATGTGCTATTGAATTAAAGAAAAGACATATTTGAAATAAAGGTTTTTTGATACTGCAACAAGTGTTTTGGACTTCATTGCCTGGTGCACCCCCGCTTGCAGCAACTTTTCGGGATCTGGAACACAGAGGCGCCCCGCAACGGCTGGTGCTGGGGAGTAATTGCGCAGGACCCAAATATTGATGAAACTAGCATCGGGTGCAGAGCTATAAGTCCGCCATTGGAATCTTGGATATATTGGCATTTTCTTGTTTGTTTATATAAGGAATTTAGATGGTATTTAGCAAGCAAGATAATAGAGGCAAAGGAGGGAAGAAATGAAAATGGGAGAGAGAAAGAGTAAGGTTTACAAAGAGATAAAGGAGATGCAAAAGTGAAAGGGCAAGAAGGAAAACTCACTGGAGAGAGAAGGTGCTCTGTGAAGATGCATTTATGTTAAAATGTGATGGCTATTTTAGCCATAGAGGTGCAAACTGAAACAGTGAAATTCCTCAATTTTGCTAATTAAACACATTTATTAGTAAAGTACAATTGATGATGTTAAAAAACATTAGCACATGTATTGCATAATTTGTAGTAGTTAATCACCATTTGCCATTATAAGCAAACACTCAAGTTAACATGTTGTAGTGAATTATGTTAGCCTACATTCTAATGCCATTTTGAATGTCAACGTAACAAGAAAGGTTAAAAGGCCCGCGTTCAGGCCTTTATGCAGTTGCTTTGCACAGGATGTTTTTTTTTTCTTCCCACTGTAGATGAGGTATTTTTTCGGAAACCTTCTGTTAGCTAGTGAATAGACATTTGTTACGTATTAGACAACTGATAGTGAGGTTCTCACCAGGTGGAGAGTAAGATGCCATGAAGAGTGACTCGTGGGAAAAGCTGTCTGAACTACCAGATTCTGTTCAAAGTAAAATCTCAAGGACATAGCCAAGTATGAACCATTGTAAAGAAGTGAAACTGGGGAGAGTACCTGTTCCCAGCCTTTGGAAGAGAATGATTGGTTCAAGAAAGTGTGAACGAGTTGCAATTTTTCAACTCGTGTTTTGTTGAATCATAATAGTATGTGTTCCTCAGACTAAAGAGACAGCAGATCTTAGAGATGCTTGCTGACTTTGATCTGAGAAGACCCTTCCAGCCTCTGCTATACTACACTGCCTGAGTGCTCAGGCTTCATGCCTTTGCATTCGTCTTCTCTCATTATAAACCCTCATTTGGTTGACTGAAGCTGACACCTTATCCTATTTTGCTTCATTTAAATGCCATCCAACCCAAACCTTCTCTCATTTAGATTAAGGATTTTCCATAATGGAGCAGACTTGCCACACTTGCTACATATTCTGCATATTATTTATAATTCTTACCAATGTGCTATTCTATCTCATTTTGAAATATTGACTTTTAGATTATTTGAATCTTTAATAATGATGGCTAAAATGTAAATATTTAATGAACTAATGATTTGATTTGAACTGATTTCTTTAAACTCACTTCAGTTCTCTTTGTCATTTCCTTTGAAGTCCCAATTAGTCTTCACTGTTTATGGTAATTCGTGGAAATAAAGGCATGATTTCAGCCCGACTGTGATGGTGCAGATTTCAGCCACACCATGCAAGTTATTCCGATTAATGTTTATATGTTCAAACTTAATCTCTAAAATGGAAGCCAAAATCTACCAGCAAGGCAAGATACAAAGCTGTGACCAGTAAGAATCCTATAGAGTCAAATAGATCATCATCAAGCTCCAGATAAATCCATTGGTTATGGCAAAAAAACCTCAAATCAGGGTATATCTGGATGTCATGAGGGCATAGGGTGTTTTGCTGGTCAGACAGATCCAAGGCTTTAGCTTCAGACTTAGGCCCTGATATTGGCATTTGCAGATTGGTTATTCTGTCAAATATGTGATGGATATCCCGTTCTTGTTATCACAAATGCCATAAGATATAATGCAGTAGTAAAAAGGCAGCCAGGATATCCATCATGTTTGTAACAGAAGAACGTGTCCTTGTCAGGCCCTAAGTCACTTTCTCAAACTCCTCCAGCATGGCAAGACTGGGAGCTGTACTCAGACAGAGCTCCATGAGGCAGATATCATTACCATGAGGTCCAGGTGAATTTGTTTTCAGCTGGCAAAATGGTGTGACTGGTATTCTATTCATCCTATTGTGCAACCTTCCAGGCTAAATTTCAGTTTCTTGTCCTGGTCCTCTTTAGGTGGAAACAGGACGGAGTTCCACTTTTCGCCAAGCGATAGGAAAGGTTCTTCTGGTCAGTCCTGTAGTCTGCAGCTTCTCAGTGAAAGCTCCTAGGTATTAGGTATGTCTACATCCAGGACTCCTGCAGGGTTCAATCCTATCCTCTGTGATCAGCTGGGCCATCCTGGAGTCAGGAGTACTTCTCCTTTTTGTATTTTGGAAGCATGTACACAGGAAGCCAACCAATTTACCCCTGGATAGCTATCAAGTTCCTGGGTGCAAATGGGAATCAAAAGTCCTTGACTCCACAAGAGAGCCCTCTTCTTCAAGAAGTAGTTAGGAGTCTTCTTCTATCAAGGCCTTTGTCTTCATGTTGAGTCTTCCCATGTCCAAGAATGTTCTGAGGATGTGGTGATTGAGGTGCCAGATTTATTTTGTGCACTATCCAGTGATTGGAAAAATGTAATCACACAACTAAAACTATTTGCTCGTAATCCCCACATCCATTTTTAGTTCTTCCTTTTCACCTTACTGTAAAATTACCATGGAGCTCCAATTTCAAAATGATAGAACCCTTCTGCCACCAGGTAGGCCTGCCTTCCGCTCCTTAGTATATCCCCTATTTGGATTAGCTGTCCTACCACCTGCTTCAGACCAACTGGTTCTCTACCCTCCTAAAAATGAAGCCTGGCTGTCTAGGAGGGTCCTGGTATGAATCATAGAAGCCCTCTCTGGCATCTCCAAGTCAAAAGAGGTAGTGCTAAGTCTTTTGTTCTACCAGCTGTTGGTATCCAGTCCCAGATGGCTAATGTCTGCTAAGTGTTCAGTAGGAAACAGCACCGTGTCATTCCTGGGCTCAGAAGCCAGTCTTTTGAGCCAGGATTTTTATCTCTCCCAAACAAGAATATGTATTCCAGCTCTGGAGGTGTAATGAGTGGCAAAAATTGTTTTAAGCTGATTTTGGTGAGGCACCCTAAAGTACATTTTTGTAAAGATACCTTTTCACTCAGGTTCACCATAAATTCAGACTTAACAAATTAAGCACAAAATAAACTACGTAGTGAACTTTATTTCACAGAGATATGTTATGGCAGTCCTATCACACTAGAATCCGCCAATATGAAGATTTAGTCTCACCTGTCTACACAAAAGAAGGAGCAAAAGGAAAACCAGCTTGCCAATACTTCCTCTCAACAATATGACATCACGCAACAGTTTAGCTAAGCTTCTACAGCCCCATGGTGAGAGGTATGTTTGTATGTTTAGTAGTTGTTGAAAATAGCACTACTATTTTCAACAATACACTTTTCAATAACCAATGATTGTAATCTAAACATAGACATTTATAAAGGCTCACCATGGGGCTGTAGAAACTCAGCTACAATGCTGTGTGGCATCTTTAGTCCCTCAGTTTGGTAAGTACTCTTACAACAAAGGCTTAGAGTTAAAATATATTTCTTAAATTTTCAGTTTCAATCCTTTAATAGTGGGCATGCCTCAAGGGTCCCAGATGTATTAAAATCCATTGTAGGCACTTCTCTGTAACTGGTGTAACTGGTGCAGGCCTTCCACAGCCTCCTCAAGCAAAACCCCAGTCAGCAATGATCAAAGGAGATGGTCAGCTGTCTCTGCTTGCTTGGACTTTCTTGAATCTCCAAGATTTTGTTTCCCAAAATCAAATAGGTACTAGCTGTTTCCATCAGGACTGGTGCAGATGGGCTGGGAGCCAGGACAGTAAACCGACAGGCTTAGTTCATGAAATTAGATCCTGGAAATAAAAGATTTAGTAAGAGCTGGAAAACATAGAAAGTGATAATATCATTTCCCCCAAAAATATTTTACAAAAATCACTTTTCAAAAACAAATTTTTACAATAACCTTGTTTTTCTCTTCACATCATAGAGAGATGTAACATTGCAGTCCATGGTGAAAATATGAAACAGCACATCGGACATTGCACACACACACACGCGCACACACACACACACCATACCCACACATATTATATGTTTTGTTGCTATTATTGTGCAAATTCCAGCATATAAAAACCTATATTTTACAGGAAACCATGAAATAAAGGAAATATTTCCCAATTGCCTGAGAAATATGGATTTAATTATCATTATAACTGCCTTCAACCCACTCTGCAAAGATTTAAAATTGACAGGGTTACTGGGATAATGCAACATGGGAGATCAATTTATAATGCAAAGTTATCTTAGGGGCTCATTACGATACCCGGCGTAAAAAAATCCGCCAGGCATGGAAGCGGCAAAAATCCGCCCGCACACACCGCCTGAACACCGACCACGCCATTACGATTACACAAACCGAAAACCGCCATCGGCGGAAAATCACACAAAATACCGCCCGCCATCGTCCGAGTCGGAGTCAAACCGCCCGCCACGGACGGAAACACGCACGACAACACAAAACCGCCCGCCCACACGGCCGACACACCGCACGTGAAATTACGATCGCACCGCCATGAGCGCGGAAAACAACAAATATACCGCCCGCCAGCGCAAACAACGCCGATGAGAATCGACACGGCAGAAGCCATGGCGCCCACGTACCTGCACAGAAACCAACCGCACACAAAACCAATAGCACACAACATGGCCAACAAGTCCACACAGCAAGGCACACACAAATACACAAGCACAGTACACATCCCGAAAACACCCCCGGACAAACAAAAAATACAAAGGCCAGAACCCCAGACACAACACACCTGAAAACAACAGACCATGAGGACACACCCACATAGGTGAGTACAAAAGCAGCACTCCCACAGACCACAACCCTTGCTACATTGCAAACCAGAGAGGAGAGGAGAGGACACAGTGACACAGCAAGGACAGCAGCACACCACAGAAACGCACACATCACAACCACCACCACCACCACCAAACACCGGCACCACAAACCCCTGCACATTACACAACACACACCGCACCAGCACCACAAACACCATGGCACCACAAAGGATGCCCAAGTTCACGCCCATGGAGCTGACGGTCATGGTCGACGAGATCATCAAGGTGTACCCACAAATCTATGGGAACATGGTCCAGCACACACCACTAGCCACCAGAAACAGAATGTGGAACCGGATCGTAGACCAGGTCAATGCAGTCGGGACCCTGCCCAGGAACAGAGTCGAGATAAACAAACGTTGGAATGACGTAAAGAGCCTGGTCAAGAAGAAGGAGGGCAAAAACAGAGAGCTGGCTGCCGTCACTGGCGGAGGGAATCCCGCGCTCTTTAAGACCTTCAAAGCGTGGGAGGAGAAGGTGCGAGTCGTAATCCATCCGGAGATCCTCGCCGGATTAGCAGGGGGAGTGGAGGCTGGTAAGTACAAACTAATGTATACCAGCACACCGCTATGTACTCACATGCGCAACTACCATGCCACAGCTCCCAGGGACAAACACCCCCATGTCCAGCACACAATACACAACACATCACACGCACATGCAACAGACACTACCACACACAGCCCAAACCGAACAACTGTAAGATGCGTGGGGACATGTGTACACTA
This sequence comes from Calotriton arnoldi, assembly GCA_963921515.1. Taxonomy (NCBI): domain Eukaryota; kingdom Metazoa; phylum Chordata; class Amphibia; order Caudata; family Salamandridae; genus Calotriton; species Calotriton arnoldi. Next base: position 204,497 of record CAWUFW010006271.1, read on the forward strand.
AGCCAGCCACGTAACCACCAACAGGTCCCCAAATATGCCAGAAGCGCCACAACGAGCACCCACCACACCCATGTGTCCGCCACAGCTGCACTAACCGACAAGTAACAGGTAAGTGGCAGGAACACAAAGTGCAGTGGGTGGGACGGTGGACAGCCCAAGTACAACACACACCAGGCCCCAGTCCCACAGCACAGCAAGGAGGAGCATCCCCCACACCCCACAGCCACGTGTCAGCCACCGCAGTGCACAACGACAGCCGAAAGGCAGACATCACGGTCCACAGCAATCGGTGTCAGTGGGTGTCCAGCCACCCCCACGACCCACAACACCCCCCACCCCCACAGACCTGCAACATGGAGCACCCCCGCTTAGAGCCATGTGGCATCCAGTACAGTGCACGCACGAACAACTTGCAGGTGGGAAACTGGACAGGGCTGGATTACTGGAGGCATGAGGACCATAACACGACCAACACATGGGACATGTCACGTAGCAGACGAACACGCAGCACCGCCCACCGTCACGAACAAGTGAACAATGTGCACACGGACATGAACAGCAGACTCACACCCCACATGACCCATCACAGACATAGCAACACCCAAGGAGCCACGTCTGCATGCACAAGCCACACTGAATATAGTCCCACACGGCAGCCACTGTGCAACTCATCACACACAACCGAAACACCATTGAAGTCCTGTCCATGTAGCCCCCACTGCCTGTCAACCACACACCCCACAACTACGCCTATGTAAGACAAACAACACTAGACGCAACAGAGCGGAACAACAGAAATGCACACGAACACCACTGAACCCATCAAACTCACAGACACACCATGCACATACAACATACCATCCATCCCATCCGTCAGCCCCAGTCACATGAAAGGCATGTCATCCGCACAGCTGCCACACATACAGCAGTCACGCTAAGACACATGCCCATGACCAACCATGTGCCAGAAGTCAATTAAGCGCACGACACACTGTGAGCAACAACACACAACATGGGCCACCCCCCGAGCACTGCAGTGATGCACATGGCACAGGGCAGCACGCACACCAAGGAGATGGGACAACTGCAATACGTTGGCTGGCACACAACTATCACTCACTCATAACGATGCGTCCAATGCCATGTCCAGTAACCACAACAGACAGCAAATATGCAGGGCATGTCAGGCATGCACACACCTCAGACCATGCACTGTCATGCTGCCACAACACATGTCACGTTCGGCACCCATGGCTCACAGCATGTACCCCAAAAGCATATCCCCTCCCAAATGCGAATCTGGGGCATGGCCCCCATGTTGCCATATGCGTTCCTAAGCGTTCCATTTGAACCCCAAAAGCATATCCCTCCCAAATGCGAATCTGGGGCATGGCCCCCATGTTGCCATATGCGTTCCTAAGCGTTCCATTTGAACCCCAAAAGCATATCCCCTCCCAAATGCGAATCTGGGGCATGGCCCCCATGTTGCCATATGCGTTCCTAAGCGTTCCATTTGAACCCCAAAAGCAAAGTACAAACCAGACCCAGGATGGGCCAGGAGCCCGCATACACCAGAGTCACAATGAGTAGGGGCAAAGCAACACACCCATTGGCATGGCCAATCCGTCCCATGCCACATGTGCACAGCACACAGTCCCATTGCCTAGCACACACAACTACAGATGCCACAGCCACACACTCGCCTCCGGGAAACCCATGTACGAGATTGCACGAACTGCCAATGTCAGACGACTAATACATACTTCGCCAGGTGCAACACAATAACAAATCTCATTCTCTCCACAGGTGACGAACTGCTGGACGCTGGGGATGGAGACAGCAGCCAGCACAGCCAGCCTACAAGCCCCCAACGAGGACACACGGATCTGGAGGATCTGTCCACCTCTTCGGACACGGACCACCAAGCTGGCCCATCTGGCGTGGCAGGGCCCAGCCGCTCCCCAGGACCCCTCCTACCCACCAACCCATCATCCAGGGATGCTGAACAGTCCCAGTCCCCTGCTGCCACTGTCGTTGCGGCCACACCCACGGTCATTGCGGCCACTACCACTGCCGCAACCGCCACCATCGCCGCACCGACCACCACCGCCTCCACCACCACCACGTCTTCGCTGGCACCAGCCCCAGCGCAGGTGGTGGCCCGGCCGACTGGATCCACCCTGGGAGCCACAGCGAGGACCGTGGTGAGCAATGTGGCTAGTGGGCAGGCCGGTGGCAGCAGGACTGGTAGGAGGAGCAGGGTCAGGGAAACGCCAGCCTCCCCTGGGAGCCATGCCCTGCCTCAAATGGCCAGAGTCCTTGGGGCCTATGAAGAGGCCCAAGGACAATGGGCCAGGTCTGCTACTGACACGCGGGAGGTGCTGGGGGTGCTGAGGTCCATGGACGCCCATATGGGCCAATTCGTGTCCCGTATGGACCAACTCGTGGACCTCATGGGCCAGCTGGTGGTGGCGGTGGGGTCACAGGCAAGGCCAGCAACACCACCTCCGCCACCACCTGCTAGGGCGCAGGGTCGGCCAGCAGTGTCCACTTCCCCTGCGTCCACAGCCAGTGAGCACACCTCACCCACCACCAGCAGGTCGCCACCACACACCCCCCTCCCAAACGTGGAAGGGGCCGTCCGAAGAGGAAACAGATCTCCCGGGAGGACTTCGCACGCTCCAGTCGCAAGTGAGGCAGCCAGCCAGCCTTCCGCCAGCCTTCCTTGACCAGCCACTGCATTGACTTGCTCTACGATCCCACTCCACACAGCCAGCTGGATGGCATGTGTGTGTTGGACTATGGACATAGAACCAGTGGGTACACCCTGATCATCACGCAGCCATGACCGACAGCTCATTGTCACTGCACGCACCACTTTTGTCATCACCTTACACACAATCACATGTCACAGTTCGTAATAAATGCACCTTTTTCACTAACTGCTGTTTGTGCCCTGTGTTTATTTGTACGGAATACAACGGCCACCTTGGGCGGAAGGGCACCTGATGCGTGGCATGGCAATGGAATCCGGAGGGCCTGTAGGGACCTAGGGGTGGGAGACAGAACAGGAGCACATTCAATGAGTGTGTCACACACCCATCACACAGTACATGTCAACAACTACAAGCAATGTACACACATCGCACAGAGCAATAGGGCACAATGCCACAGTCACCAACAGTGGCATACTACCCTGGCCATGGAGCGTTGACACACTGCACGCAGTGAACATACGGCCACCCTGACACAGCACACACACACCTGCATAGATACAGACACATCATCCGTCGTACATGGACACTCACCGTCAAGTGAAGTAGCGGGCGATGAGCTGCTGGCGCACATTCCCAGCTTCCTCCTCTCCGCTGTCCACCTCACTCGAGCTGTCCTGGTCTGCGGGCTGGGGCCCTGGTTGATCTCCGTCATCCACAATGAGGGGGATCTGCTTCCGAATGGCCAGATTGTGCAGCATGCAGCACGCCACCACTATCTGGCACACCTTCTGTGGGGAGTACGCCAGCGCACCCTCGGTGCGGTCCAGGCACCTGAACCTGGACTTGAGGAGGCCAAAGGTACGCTCGACCACACGTCTGGTCCTCCCATGTGCCTCATTGTATCGATCGTCTGCTGGGGTGCGAGGATTCCTCAATGGACTGAGCAGCCATGCCCCATTCGGATACGCAGAGTCACCTGGGTGTGAGGGACACAGAGAACCGTTGCTATTCCAACTGGACAGGGGACAGCATCGCACAACCAGCACGCTACACCACTCCACATACTCACCGACAATACAGCCACGATCCTGTTGCAGATTGGCCATCAGTCGTGGCAAGATGCTGTTGCGCATTATGTGTGCGTCATGGGCCGAGCCTGGAAACTTGGCACACACGTGGGTGATCACCATGTCCGCAAGGCACACCACTTGCACATTCAGGGAGTGCGTGTGCTTCCTGTTGCGGTACAGGTGCTCAGTGGCCTGTGGTGGAACAAGGCCAACATGAGTGCAGTCAATGGCTCCCACGACGTGTGGGATTCTGCCAAGGGCATAGAATGCACCCTTCACTGCCGCCAATTCACGAGCCCTGGGGAAGCGGATGTACCTGTTCCGGTACAGCATCATGGCTGCCAGTACATCCCTCAGCACCTTGCTGAACATGGGCTGGGACATCCCTCCTCCACTGCCCACTGTGTGCTGGAATGACCCAGTGGCGAAGAAATGCATGGCGGCCATCACCTTAGCCGTGGGGGTGACAGCAGTCGGATACACCCTGCGGGGACGGAGATGGGGCTCTAACATGGCACACAGTCGATGCAGAGTTGGCCTGTCCAGCCGAAACTTCCTGATTACCTCTGTATCGTCCATGTCCGCCAGCAATTGGTATGGGCGGTCAATGTTCGGTCTCCGCCTGGGGAAAATGGCAGAGGACACATGTCAAAGCAACACGGCACATAGCAATTTCGCATACACATCACTGACATGACTGAGCAAGCACATGAGCCACAGCCCAGCTGTCAAGCTGGGACGGCACGGCCACAATACACTTACACAGGTCTCCCAACAATGGCAATGGCAAGTGAGACATACCACTGCCATGTGCATGCACATGGGGATCTAGGCCCCAATGACTTGCGGGGCGTGCTGATGGGGACTGACTGCATATTCGTCAAGCGGCAACGCCACGGCAACATGAGTGTCTGCTGAGCATGGAACTGCTTCCGAGGCTGGATGAGTATGGCACACGACGACGACGATGTGGGCACGGGCTGAGCGGCCAATACAAGTGGGACCTGTGGCACGAGGGGATATGAGACAGTAGTAGGTGTCAGCACTGCACCCTATGTACAGCACTGTACGGATCACAGCTCCCGAAACATTGACTGGTGTCCACATTGACAGCCCCATGCCAAGACGGCTGTGTGCTTGCAGTCACACGTCACAGGTGAGAGGTTACATTGCACGTGCCAGGTGGCAGACGTACATAGTGGGAGGCTGGGCATGTGTCTCCTGTTCAGGATCCACCAGATGGGCGCTGACTCTGTACTGACCATTGGACACAGCATGTTCCGTGGAAGGCTTGTGTGTGTGGGATGGTGGCACTGGATGTGCCTCCGTTGGGTGGGGGCCATGCACAGGGCGGGTACGTCGATGATTGCGCATTGTTGGTCACGGTGGGTGCACCAACTAAGATGTGTTGCCCTGTGTTCAATTCCTATGTCCGCATGATGATGGACTGTGGATGTGGGCAGACTACACATTGGTCGATGTGCTGTCTATATGCATGTGCCTTCACACCAGGCACAGCTGCCCCTGCACATGTGACCCCTGCTGGACTCGCTGCTGGGTCTGTGGAGCTGATGCACCTTCTGCGCGTGGGGCGGACAGCTCTCCTCACTTCCCTCATTGCGCATGTCATGTCTTTGCCGCAGGTGACATGGATCATGGAGGGCCCACATGTACGCGTGGGTAGGCTACACATGATTGTTCACTGGTCGCCACCCCCAGTCAGTGTTTCGAATGGGAAGGTTGTCGTGCTGGTGGTATGTTCGATGTGGCGGATGGGCGGGCCTAGGTGCGGGCTTACATTCCGGACATGGGGGTAGTTGAATTGGCGACTAGTTGCAGTACACACGGGACACGTCTCTTCCTTTCCACATCTGGGTCATCCCTTGTACTAACTGACAGTGATACAGTCATCTTCGCCCCAGCCCTCATGTCCTCCCCTCGCCCCCCAATATGCATGCTCACCTGCGAGGCTAGCGCTTGCACAGGCAGCCCCAAGCTCGCACCAGAGAGGGCAAGGAGTGTATGTGTGGGTCCAGTTGCACGAGTGGGCTGTCTCAGGGTATGATGTGTGGCGGGACGCCGTCCACCTGCGTGGTGCCCCAAATGGAGACCCGGCCTGCATGTAGTATGCATCACAGTCTTTGCCTTCCGGATCCGCCACCTGCGACACCCAGTGGCTGTGGCTGCCCTTGCGGCCAGGCCGCGTCCGTCTGTGGCTGATGGCCCACACATTCACTCTTTGGCCTCTCTGGGGAGGGCTCGGGGTGGTGGCGTACGCGCTTGCACTTAGTCGCAATGGCATGTGTCGTGGTTGGTATGATGGGCAATGGATGGGATGGTGCGAGCCACCTCCCGTGACGTCAGTGCTGCTCGTGCTGTGGTGCGTCCCCCTACACTTCCATGTGACTTGTGCCATGCTAGACGTTGAGGTACTATTGCCTGCGTGATATGACCAGGAGGAGCGCGAGGAGACCTCTCACACACCATGCTCCACTGCCATCCCGTGCCCTGTATCGCCTGTGCGGATTTACTATGTTGGGGTTACACCTGGTCGACTGGGGCTGTGTGTGCCTTGTCAAGGGGCATGGCGGGCGCACAACAGGATCCAGCTTGTCCACAGAGGGTGGGCTGAGGTGCGCCTGGTACCGCTTGTACGTGTGCCCGGCTGCTGTGCACACACGTGTTCACTCCCCCCGACAGGTGTCCTCTCACAATGCCCAGGGAAGTGGTGGTGTACTGTTCATGACCCCTCCCAACACGGCGTGCTCCAACTTGTCATGTGCGCATCTACCCGTCGCACCCACCCACCTGAGCACTGCGTCCATACGACTTCACACGACACATGTGTGTCTTCCACAGTAGTGCTACTCATTTGCGTTGACATCCAATACCAGTGGACTACATGGTCATGTCACGACTGCCGTGTACTTCACATACTCTCATCCTCTCTCATTCGTACTTGTGAAATGAGTCAGCGGAGACAGTTCTGGTTTCAAACATTATATTGAGTCTTCTGTCCTCTGTGATGCAGTATAGTGGACACTACTGGCAGCGGAATACATGTTGAGGATATACTGAGCATGATAACAAATGGGATAGGGTGTGGGGTTACATCTGCTTGGCCAAGGCTGTGCTAATGTACATTTACGTATAGCTGCGGAGCTGCGGACTTTGACACAGACGGTATACATGTAGCCTACCAGACCGCTCGGCATCATGGGCACAGTCCATCTCAGTTCCATGTGACAGGTTTGCTGCGGTTGTTCCTCATGCACGCGTGCATGTGAGATGACATCAGGGCATGTGCTTGCGTGCATGCAGCGGCGTGCCACTTGTTGTTGCACTGTGGTGGTTACTGGACATGTCACAGTCACTGGGGTCGTGTTGTTGTTGTATGCACTTGTCGTCCATGCAAAGGTCCTGGTATGGGATTCCCGGGCGGGGGTGGGAGGGGTGCAGCACCCACAGACTCCAGGCGACCTATTCATGTCCACTGAGCGGTGTGTGTGTCCATGTGCGCTGGATCCATGTCGTGTCCTGGTTGTTCGTGCAGTTCCGTCCATGTGGGTGCGATGCACAGAGCCCATGCCACTGCCTCCCACGATGCATGCGGTGTTCCTGGATGTGATGGGGAACAGTGTGCATGTCCCGGTCATATCCGATGTCATGGCGATGTCGTTGATGGTGTGGTTACAGTTGCCGGTCGTTTGGTATGGCTGTTGTGGTGGTGACTGGCCAGTCCCTGCGGAAGCTGAGCATGGGTGCGGGGTTGGACTTCATAGGTCACTCGGGGAACCTGCGTTGTGGTCCGACGTATTTACAGGTTGTCAGGTATGCGATGCCGTCCAGCAGGGCTTCCATGTCATTGGTGGTGTACATGTTTGCCAGCCAATGAAGCGGATGGTGGCTGTCAAGGTGTTGTTCGTAGGTTGTCCCTTGGAGGACCATGATGGGGCATGCTGGGTGACATTCGATGTAGCTGTTCTCGATGATCCGTCGTGTGGAGGCACAGTGGTTCCATTTCAGTGCGCGTGCGATGTTGGCCACATACGCCATGCCCCCATAGGCAGAGCAGGCCCTGTCGTGTGCGTCCAGAGGGAGGAGTAGTGGTAGCAGGTCCGCCTTCAGACATGCCGGGTTGGAGAGGCATATCTCGACGGGATGCTGGTAGGGACACCTCCGACAGTAGAAGACGGGCATGACGCAGCTGAACAATGTGATGCGGTAAGTCAGTCGGTAACTTACGTTCAGCAGGGACAGGAGATCGCATCCCAATGTATGTATCGTGTTGGTTTGGTACAGCTTGAGCTGTTCGGCGTAGTTGGGTAGGTGTGTTGCGGTTGCCATTTCGCAGCGGTTCGTAGAGGTGGCGTGCTCCGGCTGTGTGTGCAGTCTGCAATGTGCACGCTCCGGGGTTGCTGTGAGCTCTGTGTAGTCGTGGGGAGACAGGACTTGTGTTCTGTTGGCTTGTTTGGAGGACACGGGCCCTCTTCCCACATGCTTCTCAGACAGTTCAAGGTCGGTGCTGTGTGACTCCTTCCAATTAACTTGCATGTGGCCGACATGGGGGAGTGTTTTCTTCTTTCTTCCCCGTCCGTTGTGTGCTTCTGTGATATGCGCCATCTGCCCTGTGGTCGGTCTCCTCGGCATGCCTGTGTTGGTCTATTCTTGGACAATGGCTGTATTCACCGGCTTCTGTCGTAGGGCTGTGGTTTCGGTGTTGGAATGGAAGGTCATTCAGTGCTGTCTGCTCTCCCTTGTGTGGGCGGCAGGCTGCCTTTCCGCTCTGCGTTGGGCCTTGTGTGTGGATGTAATTCTTGGGCCACCTGTTGTCGGTCACCGGGCTCTTTGGTGTTCCGTTTCATGTGTCTTGTTCATATGTGCAGGGTGGTATGGGTTTTTCAGTGTGGTACTGGCGTTCCTCTTCCCGAAGGGGCCCTGCTTCTCCTAGTTGGTGTTGCCGCCGCTGTGTGCTTCGCCATGTTTGTTACACTGGGGTGTGTCCTGCTGTTGCGTGACTTCACTGACATGTGTGCGTCGGTTGTGTGGCGTTGGGTGTTGTCCGTGAATTGGGCGTTGGGGACATGTCTGTGGCCGGCCTGTCACGTGTCATGTGCGTTCGGGGTGGGGCTGGTGTGTGTGCTGCTTGGTTGTGTCCCTGTGTCTGTGTGCGACGCATGCATGGCGCTGCGGTTGGCCTCTGCGTTGTGCGCATGTGTGGCGGCGTCATCGCCGCTTTGGGGCCGTGACGGGGTTGTTGGTTCCTAGTCCCAGGTGGTGTGTACACATGTGTTACGCGATGTTACGATTTGGCCTGTGTGTCATATGTGGATGCAATGGTGGATGTGTAGTGTACACGCGCTGGTGGGGGGTTTTCCGCTTTTTCCGCCCTTGCACTGTGTGCGCTGTTTGCGTGCACTTGTTGTGTGTGTGCCTACCTGCGTCTCCGCGGTACGTTGCGTCCTTGGTGGTGCATCAGCAGAAGCATGGGAAGGGCCTGCAGTGCTGGATTCATGCCCGGGGTGCCGCTTCTTCGTTGTCCGTGCTCTGCGTCCGTGTTTCCGCCTCTCTTTCACGTGCGGTGTCTCTTGGCCGTGGGAGCCGTTTGTTTGCGGCATCGTAATTTATGCGCCGGGCGGGACGTGTTTCGTCGGACGGTGTGTGTCAGTTGGGCTGCGCCGCTACGTGTGCGGGCGCACTTTGATGGCGGACGGTGTTGCTGGCTTGCCGGCGGTGTTTGGCCTGCTTTTCGCATCGTAATTGGGCGGGCGTGTGGACTGCTGCGTGCCGGCGGTAACTGGTGGTTTTTGCATCCGCCAGCACGGCGGTTGTGCTTCCGCCCGCCATCGTAATGGGCCCCTTAGTTAGGTGGCAAAACATGCAAAGTATGTGGCACCTTCTCTGTCATTGTTTTTCCCATTTGTGATAGAAACAAAAAATTGAAATATGCACATTTTGCAAAATATTTGGCAAATGAAGTAAATCCATAATTATGCAGTAAATGGTGCAGTCACACAATCACCTAAAACCTCTGACCCTCCCCATCTCCCATTGGTTCATTGACAATTTATTCAAGAAAAATAAACAAAGCCTCAACATTGTATTTCCAGCGATGACCCATTATTAGATGCACTTTGAAGAAAAGTTTCAAACTTGTAATATGTTATACATGGTTCCAGGTATAATATGATCTTATGTTGCGAGGTGACGCTTAGAAACCAGTCAACCTCCAGCCTTATTTTTTTTATGATGTCACCAAAATTAAATATTTGACCATATTAGACAGTTACCAATTATGTGTGTATCTATCTATCTTTCTATCTATCCATCTCAAGAGCTCTAACATTGTCAACGCTAATAGGGTTATGTGGTAAGAAGGAAGTAATTATGTGGCAAGGTTTTTAAATTATGTGAAACTCATGTACATTTATGTGGCACATTGTCAGTATTATTTTCATCCATTTGAGCTAGAAACATCAATTGCAGGGATTCTGCTGGGAAGCAGAACTTTGCCTTGGGATAACAGGACGTCAGAATGTAGGGACTGACTCTCTCTACCATGACAGTACCTGTAGGCAAAAACCTGACTAGTTCACAGTGCCTCACCTGAACTTCTAACCTTTCCAGAGTAGCTGGCAATTTTGGCATAAACTTAGAACATGAACCTCTAGTCCCCAAAGTGACCGTGGAAACAGATCATCACCTTTCATTTCTCACCCATGCATGTCCATAGCAAAGTAAAGAAAGACACAAGGAAGTTTACAATATAATCATTGAAACTATCGTAGTCTATTTTGAAGCAGAGTGCTGCAATAAGTAAACAAATACAACTAAGCAACATAATCAGCATTACTAGCAGACTGTATACAATGAGCAACCCAACCATGGCAACTAATATATCTTTCTAGGCCTACCCTCACTATGTGAGTACAGGGATATATCACTGATCTCTGGGGTTAGCAAAAGACCCCAACACTGCTGGGTGTAGTTAGGTGGTCCACATCATAGGTGTAAACTCAGTTTAAGCAAGGCTGCTGCCTCCATTCCAGGACCGGTCTCTCTGTTGGAATTCTCCTCTCTGCCACCCCAAGGGGGTGAAACACAGTTTATATGATAAGAACTACTGTGTTAGAAAACTGCAGCTGTGCTACTGTGTTATGTCAAAAAACATTAGGAGATGTTGTTGACTGGCACAAGAAAAAAGTACTCCATATTGTTTGACCTTGTACGAAATGTTCCGACTAAATCCCCAGAAGAGGCACTTAATAACAAATAACATGTATAGCGTATTTGTAAAATAGCATAATGTCACAAAAACAAATGTATTATGTGTGGCTGTGCACAGCAATGGCAGCCTAAATTGCCAAATAGCAAAACTAGGGGAGAACAAAAGTGGGACCAAAAGGGAAATCACTACCCATCTTTTTTTGTGAAATAGGAAAATTATATAAATTATGTGGCAAGTCCTGTGGATCCATTGTTGTGCAGCACTTGTTCATGAAAGGTAAAGAAAACATTCATTTTCTAATTACACTAAGTACGTGTTGCTAGGTACACTTTGAAGACCACAGCTTTTTCAAGTTAACCGCCCCTAAATAAACATGTAATTTAAACAATGCATAATAATAGCTAACATGTAATATGGTACAATATTGCCATTTGAGGGTTCAGTGATATTTAACAACACTCTGCGTTTGGCCTCATCATTTATGAGGTCATCAGGACGTGCTGATGGCAATATTAGATCATATTAAATGGTTTTCCTTTTTTTAATTTATTTTTTTATTTTATTAGTGCATAATTTAAAGATCATATATACAATTATTACAATTCATTAATGTTTAAACATAAAAACATATAACATATAGAGAAAATTGGAAAAATATGTAAACTATGCACATTTTATTAGTTTTATCCCGCCCCCACCACCCCAACCAGATTAACCCCACCCTCCCCACCCACAAGGAGTTGGACTCATTCAATTAGCTAGTAATTCTCGAAAAAGAAAAGAAAAAAAAAAAAACTACAGAAGGCATTTGGGTCTATTAATTCTTCTCAAGCCATTTGGACAATGGTGCCCATATTTTTAGACCTTTAGATAGGGCCCGCAATCCCCTTTTGGCATAGATAGCTTTCTCGAAATTGTAATTTGCCAGTAAGCAAGATAGCCATTGATGGAATCCAGGGGGGGTTGGATCTAGCCAGGCCGAAGCCAGGCATAAGCGTAATATTGCCATGCCGATAAACACAAGTTTTTCTCCTGGCTTCCCTTGTAGTTGCGTGTCTACCCCAAGTCCATTCAAAGAGGGAGAAAGAAGAAAGTCTGCCCCAAGTATCTCCTTAAAAAATTAGAGATTTCCTGCTTTAGATTACTTAAAGCATTACAAGAATTGAACATGTGATTTAAATCCGCCTGAAATAGTAGCACACCAGGGACATTGAGTTCCTTTCCCTGTCCCCCATTTAGAAATCTTTTTGGAGTATAATACAGTGAGAAACAGGATTTAAAATATTGTGCCTGAAGCCGAGCCGGAATTAAAATTTTCTGCGCTAGCTCGGCTGAGTAAAAAAATAAATTTTCCTTAATTCCAATCTCTGTTTTCCATTTTATTGCTCGTGCCTCCATATCATCCGGCATTAATGAATTAAAAAAACTGTAAACGTCTCCTATACAAAGTAGTCTATTTTTCCGTAACCTATCTATAATATGATTATTAGCAAAACCAATTGGTCCCCCACCTTTTTTACTTAGAAAATCTCGAATTTGGAGATATTTGTAGAAATCCCTCCGATCTAAATTATATGTCTCCTTAAGGTTATCAAAGCTGGCTATATCAGTTAAAGAATAGAAATCGCCAAGCTTGGACAAGCCTCCATCACACCATCTTTTAATAATAGGCTCTTTAAAAATTTCTGGCAAATTGGGATTGTTATCAATCGGTGTATAATGATTCCGTCGGCCCAGACCTAGCAATTTCCGAACTGATCTCATAATTCTATGCGCGCCTATTAATGATTTAAAGCGGACCTTCTTATAATGGCTGTCATTAAGAAATCTCCAGACCCAACCCCATGCGTCTTCACCCATTATATGTTCTATAGGTGTTGGTATTTCATCCATTATGTTATCTCTTGGTTTTTCACAAATAAGGGTTTAATTAAATAATAAGGTAGTGGCTCAGTAATATAGTCTTATATTTGGTAGTGCCAGGCCTCCCCTTTCTTTTGGCAAGGATAAAAATTTATATGCTCTTCTAGGCCTTTTCATATGCCCAAATGAAGCGAGAAAATAAATCTTCAATTTTTTCAAACATATGGTACTAAATTCTAGCGGAATTGCCCTTAGAAGATACAAAAATGTAGGGAAAAAAATCATTTTGATTACATTACATCTACCAATAATCGACAGGTGTAAATTATGTAGTCTTGTTAGTTCAGTTTTAGTTTTAGCGATCAGAGGATCAATATTACTATCAACAATTTTGTCGACATTAGCCAGAATATCGACTCCCAGATATGTTGCCTTTTCTACCTGTCTAATATTATTAGCCATACTAATATTATTACAAATAATTTGGGTTTTAGTGCTATTGAGGGTATACCCCGAGAGCTGCCCAAATCTCAGCGCTTCCGCCTCTATCTCAACAATAGCTGATTCGGGATCAGGGGTTATTATAGCTATATCGTCGGCGTAAGCCAAAATTTTAGTTTTCCAGCCCTGGGTTTCGATAGGTCTAATAATCCTGCTAGTTTCAAGTTGCCGTAAAAAGGGGTCTATATACAGTGCAAATATTAGCGGGGAGCTCGGGCAGCCCTGTCGGGTGCCTCTAGTTATTTCAAATAAGTCTGTAAGAGCACCATTTAAAAAGAGTCTAGCACTGGGGTGGAAATAGAGCATCTTGAAGGCCTATATAAGTCCTTTGCCTACTCTGACCCTTGCCAGGGTCTCCCATAAAAAAATCCAGGAGACCCTGTCAAAGGCCTTTTCAGCATCCAGTAATATAAGTGCTGTTGGTTCTCCAGAGATGTTAGCGATATCAAATAATGAAATGACTCTTCTGATATGGTCAATCGTGCCACGTCCTGGTATAAAACCATGTTGTCGGGGTGAGACAACCTTATGAATGACAGCAGCTAAGCGAGTGGCAAGAATTTTAGAATAAATCTTACTATCTGCGTTGATCAGGGTAATGGGACGATAGGAACCAGGTTCCAGTAGTGATTTATGTTTTTTGAGAAAAACTATAATTTTGGCTTGTGTCCAAGACTGCGGTGGTCTTCCCCCTTTAAATACATGTAAAAATAACTGTAGCATACAATCTTTTAGCTGTGGAGCAAATTTCCTATAAAACTCTAAGGGTATGTTATCTAAGCCAGTGGCTTTACCACTCGGGAGGCTGTTAATACAGAGCAAAATATCCACCCATTGGGGGAGTTCCTCGAGTTGTTGTTGCTACTCTTGGGAAAATTGTACCACTGGAATTTGATTAAAATATAAAAAAACATCTCCCAAGTGACAAGGAATATCCTCATGATATAGAGTTTGGTAATATGAATAGAACACTTTACGTATTCCTTCAGGATCTATAGTTCTCCCTCTCACAGGATCATTGATCTCAGCTATTAAGTTTCGGGATGCTTTTTGTCTAGCTCTAGTTGCGAGGTGATGCCAGACCTGCTCACTACATTCATAAGCCTTCTCCCGCCACACAGGTAGTCTATCTGCAGCCCTCTTTGCTATTATTTCGAGAATTACCGATTTGGCTAGCATCACTTTTATATGTGCTACCGAAGCATCTCCCCCATTCTGGAGTGTTAAGCACAAATCTTCTTCTACTGTAGCCAGGCTACCCTGCATATCATTAAGCAGACGTCGCTTTTCCTTATTCATAGCTAGCGAAAAGCTAAGTGTTTCTCCCCGTATTCCCGCTTTCAGCGTGTCCCAAACTATGTCCACCCCAGCACTCCCTATGTTTTCCTTCAAAAATTGGGGTATCCACTTTCTCATATGCTCACAGTATTCCTCATTCAAAAGTAATGATCGTTCAAAGCTCCAGCTAGTCTTACCCATACTTCTAGGCCCTAACCCCTTAACTTCTACTATTAAAGGATTGTGGTCCGCCAATATGCATGGAGCTTTCTCGATTGAACAAGCATAAAGAATCGTGTGCGATGCTAATATAAATTCTAATCTTAGATGCTTTTTATGTGGATAAGAAAAATAAGTTAACCCCGGGTCTATGGGGTTTTGCCAATTCCAGATATCAGAAAGTGCATGCTCACGACACAATGTCCTTAAAGCTCTAAAAACCTTAGGTTTCCGGCCACTATAAATCCAGTCACTATCAAGAGCTAGATTATGACTGGCAGGCACATTTATATTAAAGTCCCCGCAAACAATTAAGGGTAGCGGCCAGGTAGCTAATTCATTATTTATATAGTCGAATACGGTCGGATCGTCTAAGATACTTCCATAAATAGTACAAATTGTAATTGGGTCCCCACTATCCCTACAGCATTGTGTAATTACCCATCTCCTATTCTGATCAGCTATTGTTCGAGTAAATTGAATAGATCGATTACCTGTCAAAATTGCAACTCCCCGAGTCTTCGAATTTTGAGTCGTAGCCCCTACCAATGTATATCCAAGAGTTTCCAGCAAATGTATCTGTGCTCTTTTGATATGTGTTCCTGTTTACAGATAACATCAGCTTTTAGCAGTAGTAACCCCATCGCAGTATTCCGCCGTTTTTTAAGTCGTTAAGGCCACAAATATTGATTGTTGCAATACGCAATTTACTCATTCGTGATGGCAGTTTCAGCTGATATAAAAAAAGCCAAACATCTTAAAACAAACCCCCAGAGTGCCAACCCCTTGCCCCCCTTCCCCTCCTTAACTCTAAACCACCCACCCTCACAGCCCACCCCCCTCCCACCACCACCCACTGAGGTTACCTGGCGCAATCTGAGCCAGGATGAGGGCATCTGAGCAGTCATGACCCCGCGCCCCTCCCTGGTCCGATCCCTCTGCCTTCACACTCCCTCTGTGATTCTGCCCTGACTAATTCTTGATTTCAGTGTGGTGATCATTATTATTGCTTATATTCCAGCATATAAACCGTCTCTCTCTCTCAGTTAATCAAGAGGTTTCTTTTCTTTTCCCCCAACCATTTTGTTATATATCTATTGAGAGAAGAAAGAAGAAGATAAGATACTAGAGTCAGGAGCTATAAAGTGTATCAACTTCTACATTAAACTAATTAAAGATTGTTCTTAAGTCTTGAATCATTAGTTTTTATCTTATTTACGTTCTGAAATCTCTCGTAAATATGCTTGGGCCTGGATTTCCGATGCAAAACTACGTGTGGACCCCTTGAATATAACTTTTAGGCAAGCAGGGTTCTGGAGATAAACTGTTGCACCAAGTTGTTGAAATGGCGCAAAAAGTTGTCTCATCCACCATCTGCGCTCCACAGTGGCATGAGCGAAATCAGGACGAGTGAAAAAGGTAATGCCATTAAATTCTTTCTTATTTGCTGGCCTTGCAAGATCATAAAGCAACTGTCGCAGGAGGAAATTACCAAAATAGATTAACATAGCTCGTGGGTATTGTGGGGAGGAGGTAGGTCGTTTGGATGGTGTTAGAGGAAAGCGATGAACTCGTTGTATTTACCTTTCCCAATCCCAAGTGTGTAGATCCGGGAAAGCTCCCTTAATGAGTGTAATCATAAAAGTCTTAGGGTCGTTTCCCTCCACTCCCTCCGGAATACCAAGAACACGTAGATTATTACGGTGTAGTCTGTTCTCTTGTTCCTCGACTTTAAGCATAAGATCTTAAACTATGCTGTCATGTTCGTCACCTTGCGTTTTCAGCGTGGCAATATCTTTCTCGAGATTTTCGGTGCGTACCTCGACTGAGGCCATTCTATCCGCAATTTGGACACATGTCTTGCCCACTTTCCTTATGGTGCCTTGGAGCTTCTGCGTTGTGAGGCGCGATCTTCTAGTGTCTTGCTTGACCTCCTCTTGAAAGCTCTTGATAGATTGTAGCGCTACTGCCAAAGTAGGTTCGCTGTTGGAATCAGTTACTCCATCGGCTATGCTTCCTGAGGGTGTATGACTTTCCCTTGAGCACAACGTTGGATCTGTCAGACCTGATAATTGAGAGGCAGAGTAATCCCATCTGAGATCCATCGCGCTACCCTGATCGGGGGTTTCACACTTCATATGTCAACTGGATTTCCTCCTCAAGATTTTTTTTACTTTTTTTGTACAGAAGTTTTCATGGGTAACTCCAAATCTGTACTGCTATCCCAATTCTGACTCCCTCCTTCACTAGCAATGGATACACTTCCATCCGAGATCTCCGATTCATCCGTAAGTGAATAAAATTTGTCCATGTTATCAGGCGTTTTAGGCGGGAGGCCAGCGATCTTTTCATTGTCATTTTCACTGAGAGTCACCATATCCTTGTTTATTATAGCACCTTTCTCAGCTACGATGTCCTTAGGATTTTGCGTATCTTCTGTGGGGCAAGAGGTTGGAGATTTATGGCTGATCTCTTCCTGAGCAATCTCAAGTCTGGTTGCTGGGCTAGATTGAAAGATAGGTGTTTTCATCCCCAGTGCATTTTTAAAGGGCACCACCATCTCAATAAATCCAGTCTGGTCAGTCAGACCCTCTGTTTCAGCCACTTCTTCCACTAGCGCATTTTGCACTTTCCCATCAATCGGGGCAAATATATTAGAAATGAGAGGTTGTCCCACGCAGACGTTCTGAATAGACTGGCCTATATCGGCACCTTTAATGTTCTTTGTTTGTATTTTTTTCTGTTTCACAGTCCGTTCAATCTTTTCTGTAGAATCAGTCTTTTCACTCTGCTCCCTATTTCTTGCTCCTCGTGTGTCCAGGCGTTTTTGGCGAGTTTCAGCTGCTGCGGGATTAATCTGCGATAGTTCATTCCCCGCAAGGCCTGCCAATTGCACACTTTTGTTTTTACTCGCTTTCGCCCCCCGCCCTGCCATCCTTACTTGCTCGGCTCCTGCATGCTGGTTACAATGTATCTTCCGCGCCCTGGATATCGTCCTAAGAACGCCGCGGCTCCTACGGGTCGATGTTAGCTTCTTCCCGCAAGGCAGGATTCTGTGGATTGCCGATAGTATCTCCAACGATCGCGTCACCGGGGAATCCCGCCGCAGGGCAGCGAGGGTCGCGGATGCTGGAGCGGAGACCGCTGATGACCAAGGAGAATGCTTTAGCGTTGCTTGAATCGTGTCTCGTTCTTCCCGCCCAGCGACCGTCACCATGAAATACAGGTACTGATATTGCTCCATGTGTCTGCTGATTTTTTAAAAAGTATCTTAGAGCATTTGTGGCGCTAAATCAGGGCTTAGAACACATCTGAGGATCAGACCGGCGGAGCTGCAGCAGCGGCAGCTACTCAGACGCCATCTTGCCTCCCCGACACTTGCACTCATATTAAATGGTTTTCCTGTTGTATAACATACGTACAGACGTTATTTGTCCTTTAACCCCTTCGCTGCTAGGCCTCCCCCCCCCCCCCTGTGCTAAGCCCTTTTTGGCTATTTGGGGTAGTTCACGCTTAGGCCCCTGTAACTTTTTGACCACATAAGGCATCCACGCCAAATTTGCGTCCTTTTCTTCCAACATCATGAGGATTCTAAAGGTACCCAGGGTTTGTGGATTCCCCTGGAGGGGACTCAGAAATTAGTCAAACTACAGCAAAATGTTGTGTTTTTTTGTAAAAATGGGAAAAAGGGCTACAGATGAAAGCGTCTGGTTTTTTCCCTGCAAATGGTATCAAAAAAGGGGTTGTGGTGCTGAAATCACCATCTTCCCAGCTTTCAGGGACAAGCAGACTTTTGTCAGAAAACCAACATTTTTTACACAGTTTTGGCATTTTTCTGGGACATAGCCTATTTTTGCTAATTTTTGTGCTTTCAACCTTCTTCCAGTTAATGGTAGAAATGGGAATGAAAGCAATAATGGATCCTGGAAAGCTATACATTTTTGAAAAGTAGACAAAATTCTGAATTCAGCAAGGGGTCATTTGTGTAGATCCTTCAAGGTTTCTTTATAGAAACTAACAGTTGAATATAGGAAAAATTTAAAATTAGTTGAAAAAAGCAGCCATTTGTGCCAATGTTTTCACCTGTAACTCCTTCAAATTATGAGAGCTGTTTAAAAGCAATATACCTTTACATCCGCTGGACCTTTCTGGTTGTGGGGATATATAGGACTTGTAGGTTCACCAAGACCCCGACGAACCCTGAGCCAATAACTGAGCAGCGTCTTGCAATGGTTTTTTATTATGTACCGGGTATAGAGCAAATCATTTGGGAAAATATATACAGGGAAAAATCGGTATGAAAGACACCTATGTATTTCTGAAATAGGAACAAAATATAGAGTTTAGAAACAGTAGATATTTGCACATTTCCGAAATTGTGAGTGCCCATACTAGCATGAGAATTATAGGTCATTTTTAGGTCTCGCTGAGCCAGCGCGCATGCGCTGCACTGCGAGACTTTAGTAAGGGGCTTTTGAAAGTGCTCCGAAAGCGGCCACCAGCGTGCGGTTACGCGCACAAGCGCGCGCGACGTGCAC
Source organism: Calotriton arnoldi (assembly GCA_963921515.1). Classification (NCBI taxonomy): domain Eukaryota; kingdom Metazoa; phylum Chordata; class Amphibia; order Caudata; family Salamandridae; genus Calotriton; species Calotriton arnoldi. Next base: position 223,911 of record CAWUFW010006271.1, read on the forward strand.
AGCACTTTTTCTCGTCGCGCGCGTGCGCACAACTCGCGTCACCACTCGCGTTTTTTTTTTTAATTTCGCGGCCGCACGGCGTTACTTTTACGGCCGCGCGGCCAATGCTTGTCTTTCTTTCAACTTGTTTATGGTATTTGTACCAACAAACCACTTGCCCCATTTGTTTTAGAACCTTGTTGCTCAGTGTACCTCAGAACCTCCTAATATGCTGAAAGATAAAAGCAGCTTTACAATAGGTAAATATTCTTTTTACATTTATATCTGTAATAATATCTAATTTATTTTATGTTTTAAGAGCTCTTAAATAATCACGAGGGAGCTTCAGAGCACTAATAAAAAAAGAACATGACCATAAACCTGTGAGATTCTGAGATGAAGAGCTGCATTCGTGCCCTACGCTGCTCTCTCTTTGCCTCTAGCACTATTACACACATTTGACACAGACCCCAACAACATTCTTTTCATGGGCTCCCTACATAATGATGATAGGAGTGTATTGCATGTTAATGCAATATTCATAGTATGTAGTCTCTACTTTATAGCATGTCAGTTTTGATCGATTATTTATAACATGCATATTTTTGAGGTTGCTCGTTTATTACTACTAACAGTACCAGACAAAAAGTTGACATATGAATGTGGTTTATACATAAGTGAGTACATGTTACCCTACACGTATATTTACATGGATATATAAAAAAACATAGTGTCGTTTTTCTCTGGTGGATAGGATTATGCCATTTCTTTCTCTGATGAAATGGCATTATTGCGCATTGTCTAGGAAGTTTTAGTCCCCCCCCCATATTTTTAGGGCTTGTTTCCCACAGTACGGGTTCAAAGTAGACCAGTTTGGGTGCCTGGTGTTTCTTGGCTGGCACTATATAAAATTAACAAAACAGTGCTTTTGTTCAAGGAATTTAGGAATTATAGCCGTATCTGGTCTTTTTATTTAGAAATTAGGGATGCCCTCTGGTCTCAGTGTAGCTCATATGATCTGGAATGGACCCCCACCAATAATTGGGTGAACTACCCTCCCTTTGGACCCTACACAATGGCGCCGGCCTGCCCCGCCTTCTGCGGGAGGTCTCGCGCACAGGGCAGCTGTGAAGAAATTACTTCCGGGATGACTCGGCCTTCTCCCCTTACCTGCAGGCTCTCTTGGCGAAGACATTCTCATTGTATTACGATGGCCCTGGTCAGAAATCCACCTCCCAGCACTCCCGTCTGTGCAAATATCACATGTATTTACAATTTCCCCCTCTCGCTGTTTACTCTGGGCGGCCGCCAACAAAAAGCAAACTTTGTTTTAACAGTTGCTGTCTCTGACAAAGCTCAAAAAAATCTAATCCATCCTTGTACTGGGAGGACCCAGAATGCACTGTGTTCACTTCATCATCCCCTGTTTATTTAAAATGAGGTGACTTTGGCATAACATTTAGAACCCGGTCAGAGGGAGATTTTGAAAAAGAAATTCGGGGGAATTGATTTTGCCTATTGACTTACATTGAAGGCGAGGGGTTTTAGGTGAAAGACTCCTAAAACAAGCATTTGCAATGCAATAGGCCTCGCATTTACGCAAGTTTGAGCTATTGACATTGCAAATAACAATGCCTTTTATTTTTGTTTTCATTTTTAAAACATAAATAAAGGCATTGTCATTTACAATGCCAATAGCTTAAACTTGCGTAAATGCGAGACCTATTGCATTGCAAATGCTTGTTCAAAATGACTTCTTTTTTTACACATTGTCTTTCATTTGGAAGGCAGAAACGTATCGAACGTCAAAAGGTAATAACAGTTGCTCTACAATTCTGTGTTACCCTAAGTTTCCCGGTAAAAATGGTACCTCACTTGTGTGGGTAGGCCTAGTGCCCGCAACAGGAAACGGCTCAAAACGCAACGTGACACACTTTTATTTTTACAGTGAAAACTGACCCTTTTTTTGCAAAGTGCCTAGCTGTAGATTTTGAACCCTAGCTCTACCGGCACCTAGGGAAACCTAGCAAACCTATACATTTTTTAAAACTAGACACCCAGGGGAATCCAGGATGGGGTGACTTAATTGGCTCTCACCAGGTTCTGTTACCCAGAATGCCTTTCAAACCTAAAAATGTGTCCAAAAAAACACATTTTCCTCCCATTTCTGTGGTGGAAAGTTCTGGAATCTGCGTGGATCCACAAATTTCCACCCACCCCGCATTCCCCAAAGTCTTCCGAGAAAAATGGTACCTCACTTGTGTGGGTAGGCCTAGTGCCCATGACAGGAAACGGGCCAAAACGCAACGTGGACACACCACATTTTCAGAGTGAAAACTGACCCTTTTTTTGCAAAGTGCCTAGCTGTAGATTTTGAACCCTAGCTCTGCCGGCACCTAGGGAAACCTAGCAAACCTATACATTTTTGAAAACTAGACACCCAGGGGAATCCAGGATGGGGTGACTTGACTGGCTCTCACCAGGTTCTGTTACCCAGAATCCCTTGCAAACCTAAACATTTGTCAAAAAAACACATTTTCCTCACATTTCTGTGGTGGAAAGTTCTGGAATCTGCGTGGATCCACAAATTTCCACCCACCCCGCGTTCCCCAAAGTCTTCCGAGAAAAATGGTACCTCACTTGTGTGGGTAGGCCAAGTGCCCGCGACAGGAAACGGCCCAAAACGCAACGTGGACTCACCACATTTTCAGAGTGAAAACTGACCCTTTTTTTCCAAAGTGCCTAGCTGTAGATTTTGAACCCTAGCTCTGCCGGCACCTAGGGAAACCTGGCAAACCTATATATTTTTGAAAACTAGACACCCAGGGGAATTCAGGATGGGGTGACTCGACTGGCTCTCACCAGGTTCTGCTACCCAGAATCCCTTGCAAACCTAAAAATTTGTCCAAAAAACCATATTTTCCTCACATTTCTGTGGTGGAAAGTTCTGGAATCTGCGTGGATCCACAAATTTCCACCCACCCCGCGTTCCCCAATGTCTTCCGAGAAAAATGGTACCTCACTTGTGTGGGTAGGCCTAGTGCCCACGACAGGAAACGGCCCAAAACGCAACGTGGACACACCACATTTTCAGAGTGAAAACTGACCCTTTTTTTGCAAAGTGCCTAGCTGTAGATTTTGAACCCTAACTCTGCCGGCACCTAGGGAAACATAGAAAACCTATACATTTTTTTAAACTAGACACCCAGGGGAATCCAGGATGGGGTGACTTGACTGGCTCTCACCAGGTTCTGTTACCCAGAATCCCTTGCAAACCTAAACATCTTCGAAAGTCTTCCGAGAAAAATGGTACCTCACTTGTGTGGGTAGGCCTAGTGCCTGCGACAGGAAACGGCCCAAAACCTATTGAGGCGACATCAAAATGACCTATCACAAAACAACCTGGTTTTGCAAGGGGGGTCCCAGGAGTTTTTGGCCCCGGGCTCGGCGGTCATCTAGGGAAACCTACCAAACCCACACATTTCTGAAAACTAGACACCCTGGGGAGTCCAGCGAGGTATAGCTTGCGTGGGTCCCCTAACGTTTTCCTACCCAGAATCCCCTGCAAACCTCAAATTTTGATGAAAAAATCAATTTTTTCTCAAATTTCTTTGTGGGAAAGTTCTGGAATCTGCATGGATCCACAAATTTCCTCCCACCCAGCGTTCCCCCAGGTCTCCCGATAAAAATTATACCTCACTCGCGTGGGAAGGTCAAGTACCAGCGACAGGCAAGGGCCCAAATCCTATTGAGGCGACATCAAAATTACCTATCACAAAACAACCTGGTTTTGCAAGGGGGGTCCCATGAGTTTTTGGTCCCGGGCTCGGCGGCCATCTAGTGAAACATACCAAACCCAGACATTTCTGGAAACTAGACACCCGGGGGAGTCCAGCGAGGTATGGCTTGCGTGGTCCCCTAACGTTTTCCTACCCAGAATCCCCTGCAAACCTCAAATTTAGCTGAAAAAAATCACTTTTTCTCACATTTCTGTGTGGAAAGTTCTGGAATCTGCGTGGATCCACAAATTTCCTCCCACCAGCGTTCCTCAGGTCTCCCGATAAAAATGGTACCTCACTTGTGTGGGTAGGCAAAGTGGCTGAAACAGGAAATGGCCCAAATCAGTATTGTGGAGACTTCAAAATTACCTATAACAAAACTACTTGTTGTTTTGTGATAGGTCATTTTGATGTCTCCTCAATACGTTTTGGGCCCTTGCCTGTCGCGGGTACTTGACCCACCCACGCGAGTGAGGTACCATTTTTATCGGGAGACCTGGGGGAACACTGGGTGGTAGGAAATTTGTGGATCCACGTAGATTCCAGCACTTTCCCACATAGAAATTTGAGAAAAAAGTGTAAGTTTGGTAGGTTTCTCTAGATGGCCACCGAGCCCGGGGCCAAAAACTCATGGGACCCCCCTTGCAAAACTAGGTTGTTTTGTGATAGGTAATTTTGATGTCACCTCAATAAGTTTTCGGCCGTTTCCTGTCGCGGGCACTAGGCCTACCCACACAAGTGAGGTACCATTTTTCTTGGAAGGCTTTGGGGAACGCGGGGTGGGTGGAATTTTGTGGATCCACACAGATTACAAAACTTTCCACCACAGAAATGTGAGGAAAATGTGTTTTTTTTGGACACATTTTTAGGTTTGCAAGGGATTCAGGGTAACAGAACCTGGTGAGAGCCAGTCAAGTCACCCCATCATGGATTCCCCTAGGTGTCTAGTTTAAAAAAATGTATAGTTTGCTACGTTTCCCTATGTGCCGGCTGCGCTAGGGCCCAAAATCTACAGGTAGGCACATTGCTAAAAACAAGTCCGTGCCTAGTCGGCTTTCTGCCGCCCTGGGGGAGGTATCAGGGGGTGGGGTTGCCCGATATGCCCCCAAGGGGGCAGAAACACTGTGGCTATTTTTTTGGGGGGTGGGGGCATTGGTATGCCCATTCTGGGCAGCCCCCACCCCCACGCATAAAAAAAGCCAGCGTAATCGTTGACGTCAAGTGGGCTTTTTGCCCCCCCCGGGGGGGCAGATTGGGGGCTACTGCCCCATATGCCCCCCAGGGGGGGGGCAGGAAGGCTGTAGTTTTTGCGGGAGGGTGGGGGCATTGACATGCCCGTTTTGGGCAGCCCCCACCCTAATTAAAATTTGCCCCAAAAAATCCCTGGCATCTAGTGGGCTTTTTGCCCCTCGGGGGGCAGATTGGGGGCTAATGCCCCATCTGCCCCCCAGGGGGCAGAGCCCACTAGGCGCCAGTGATTTTGGGCAGACTCTAATTAGGTGAGGGCTGCCCAAAATGGGCATGCCAATGCCCCCACCCTAATTAAAATTTGCCCAAAAAAATCCCTGGCGTCTAGTGGACTTTTTGCCCCCCCGGGCGGGCAGATTGGGGGCTACTGCCCCATCTGCCCCCCGGGGGGCAGGAAGGCTGTAATTTTTGCAGGGGAGGGGGTGGTGGCATGGGCAAGCCCGTTTTGGGCAGCCCCCACCCTAATTCAAATTTGCCCCAAAAAAATCCCTGGCGTCTAGTGGGCTTTTTGCCCCCTGGGGGGGCATATTGGGGGCTAATGCCCCCATCTGCCCCCCGGGGGGCAGAAAGCCCACTAGACGCCAGGGATTCTTTTGGGCAAATTTTAATTAGGGTGGGGGCTGCCCAAAACGGGCATGCCAATGCCCCCACCCTAATTAAAATGTGCCCCAAAAAATCCCTGGCGTCTAGTGGGGACCCCAACGTCAATAAAATAAAATAATCCCTGGTTTCTAGTGGGCTTTCTGCCCCCCCGGGGAGCAGATTGGGGGCAACTGCCCCCGTCTGCACACTGGGGGGCAGAAAGACTGACGTTTCTCTGGGGAGGGGGTGGGGGCATTACCATGCCCTTTTTTGGGCAGCCCCCACCCCAACGTCAATAAAAAAATAATCCCTGGTTTCTAGTGTGCTTTCTGCCCCCCCGGGGGGGCAGAAAGACTCTAATTGTGCAGGGGGGGTGGGGGCTATGCCGTGCCCATATTGGGCAGTCCCCACCCCTATTTTGCAGTAAAAAAAAATCCCTGGCTTCTAGTGGGCTTCCTGCCCCCCCGGGGGGGCAGATTGGGGGCTACTGCAGACTGAATTTGGCCCACAAAACATGGGGGGGAGCAAAGGCCCTTGCCCAAGGGGCCGCTCCCCCCCTCCCTGGTGCTAGTGGTTGGATCCCTGATTGGGGATTGCCCTCCTGGGGTGATCCCCAAGCAGGGATCCACTAGGGAAGGGTACCATTGGAAAGGGGAGATTCTCCCCTTTCCAACGATACCTCTCCCAAGTGTTTCGGTGCTCGGGGGGCTGAGATAGCCCCACGAGCACTGAAACACTGAAACTGAAACTAAGTTTCAGTTTTGTTTTTGTTTCAATGACGATCGCGCGCCATGCGCGCGATCATCATTGCAACAAAAACTAAAAATTGGCCTGGGGAGGTTGGGGGAGCTCTTCCCCACCTCCCCAGGCAAATAAAAAAAAAGGGAAATCCCTCTGCTGCCTGCAGCAGAGGGATTCTCTGAGCACAGCAGCACTTGTGCTCATGACGGAACCATTCCGTCATGAGCACTGAAAGGGTTAACAGAGAATTGATGTCATTATAAATAACGGCTTACAAAGGTAGCGCACTGGTACCATGAAAGTATGTAATTATACTAAGTATGGAATAAGACAAATAACAAACAACAATACTTACAAACATTTAAACCTTTAGAAACAGATCCTCCTTAGGGGTGGGTGCAAAGTTTCATTCTGCCTGTGGAACTGGTAGAATTTTGGTCACTCTGCGTTACTCTATAACGCACTGTTCTGGCCAAATTCCACCAATCGCCACGTGGAGTAATTTTCTCCCTCGAGCTGCAGAAAATGTGAGCTGGTGAGTGAGATTCATCATTCCCTAGCATGATTTTCTAATGGGGGCAGTCGTGAGTGGTTGCGGTCAGAGGGCTGCCACTCTTGTAGATTTGCTGCTGTTCGTGTAGATTCTCTACTCGAATGACAGCAAAATCAACTCAAATGTTGCGCGGTCTTGTACAATGCTTCAATTTGCACTGATTTTTCAGAACTTCTCGCGCTACCGGTGCTAAATTGCAGTGCAAACTGCATATTTTCTGACAATTGGCGGAAGTCTGCGGAATATCGTGGAGATTTTATGCAACTCGGCAGAATTCCATGAAATGAAACTCTGTGAGTTCCACCCACCCATAATCCCACTGAACATTTTTTTTTTAAAACATATTTTATTTGTCAATTCGCATATGTTGTGCAGGGCTCTGCACACCAGAGTCATCTGCCAAAGCAAACCAAATACATCCATTACAGCAAACGACTTTTTTTTCCCCCCCTCCCATGATCAACAATACAATACATAAAAACATTCAATGATATTGCACCCCTCACCCAACTCCCCCCTCCCTCCCCCCCCCATAGATCGCACAGGTCCATACTATCTCGTCCGTAGCCTTAAAAAGAAAATGATCAGAATGTCCTAGTCCAGGCCCACCACCCCCCTTGCTCCTACCCTCCCCTTATACTGGACCCTCGGCTTAAACCGGCATCGAAGGCTCCTCTATCGTCGGAGGTTCCAGCCAGAGGCCCCGGTACTCCGCCCATCGCTTCCATATTTTATAGTGTTTGCGCGGGCACCCCCTGGCCACAAAGATGGGTTGCTCCAGACCCATGCAAGAGTCCAGGCCATTTTTCCAAGCAGCCACCGATGGAGCCCTCGTCGCCTTCCAGGCTTTAGCTATGTCTTGTTTTGCCAGTGTAAGGCCTAGAAGCATAAGGTGTCGTTTATAGGCATTGCCCCCCACCCCCTCCATAACATGCAGCAGTGCCAGCTGTGGTGTATGGGTAAGCTCCCAGCCCAGGACCTCAGAGAGACAGGCAAAGACCCCCCTCCAGAAGCGATCCAGAGATGTGCACTGCCAAACCGTATGTATAAACGTACCCTCAGCCCGGCCACAGCGAAGACACTCCGGGGAGGCAATCATCCACGCCCGCCACAATCGCATCCTAGTAAAGTAGACCCTGTGGAGGTATTTGAATTGGACTAGACGAAGTCGCATCGCTATGGCCGCCCCCCGCGGGGCTGCCAGGGCCTCCGTCCAATCCTCCTCTTCCAGCCCGCCTACATCTGCCTCCCAGTCCCCTCGGAGTTTCTGGAGTGTAGGGCAGCAATGCGTGACCAGGGACTGATAAATGCGCGAAATCTTTTTTTCTTTCAGGTCCCCCATAAAGATTTTAGCTTCAATGGGACTAAACTCGGGAATGGACTCCAGGCCCTGCAGGCTAGGGGACAACGCGTGGCGCAGCTGTAAGTATCGATAGAATTGTGCCTGGGGCATATGAAACTTCTCCTGGAGATCCCGAAAGGATTTGAGTGTCGTGCCCCGCAGAACATCACCCAAGGTGGAGATACCTATGGTGTCCCATCCCCGAAACCCCGGAAGGGCCGCCAAGTGGGGCAAACGCCCATTGTTCCACAGAGGAGTCTCCCAGGTCAGGACGTCCCACCAGCCCATGCGCCGCAGCGCCTGCCTCCAAACCATGAACACCACCCGCGTAACTGATGGCAGCGCGTTCCGTAGCCGCGCCGAGTACAAAAGTGTATGCAGTGTGTGATGTCCCATAAGATAGCGTTCCAGTGCGTACGCCGGGTCCTCCCTATCTCCATACCACCACTCATTGAGGACCAGTAGCTGCGAGGCCTGATAATACGAGAGGAGATCCGGGGATGCCAGTCCCCCACAATAGGTGGATAAGAAGCATGTACGTATGGCCACTCGCACCTTCCCTCCTTCCCACAGAAACTGCCCCAACACAGAATTTACCTGCCGGAACCATCTAGGCGGGATCGGATACGGGTGGTTCTGCAGCTGATAGAGAAGTCGGGGGAGCGCTACCATTTTGAAGATCGCCGATCTGCCAAACAGCGTCAGGGGCATGCGGGACCAGGACTTAAGGTCTGTGTGGACCCGTTCCCACACCGGTGTCAGGTTACATTCCCAGGCAACGGCCGGTACATCCGAGAGTTCCACCCCCAGATATTTCAATCCACCTGCAGCCGATTGGACCACGGTCGCCCACGAGCCCACCCTCGTCTGACCTCCCAGCACCCACAATGTGGATTTGCAGGGATTCATGTACAGACCCGACGTTTCCCCAAAGATCTGCATTATACGCAGAAGCCGTGGCCCCGTCCTGTCAATTGCAGTCAGAAAGAAGAGAACGTCGTCCGCATACAACGCTATTCTATCGGAAAGGCCCGTGGCCCATTCAAAACCCCGTACCTGGGCGTCCATGCGCACCCAGGCCGCCAAGGGCTCCATGGCAAAGGCGAACAAATACGGCGGCAAGGGGCAACCCTGCCGCATGCCCCTCCGAATAGCAAAGGTGGAGGAGGTGGCGCCCGCAACCCGCACCGACGCTGTCAAGCCCGTATAGAGGAGTTTCACGTAGGAAAGAAAACGCGGACCCAGGTTAAGTCTAGGAAGCAGAGCAAACAGGTAGACCCAGCTCAGAGAATCGAACGCTCTGTCCATGTCCGCCAAAAGTAGTGCCGCCGGTTCCCCTATGCGTTGTATCGCCGCAACCCCCACCTGGGCCCTTCTAATATTGTGCCGAGTGGCCCGCTGAGGCATCAACCCCGCCTGATCGGGGTGCACAAGCGACGCGATATGGGGCAATAGTCGATTGGCCAGCGCCTTCGCCAGGATTTTGGCCTCCACATTTAATAGGGAAATGGGGCGGTAAGAGGCGTGGTGCTCCGGGGGCCGCCCGGGCTTATGGAACACCACCACTTCGGCATGTCTCCAATCCGGGGGAAGCACGCCCTTGTCCCGAGCCTCCTCCACCACTGCCCGGTAATGTTGGGCCAATTGCACGTTATACCGACGAAAAAACTCGCTCGGAAACCCGTTGGGTCCAGGAGCCTTCCCAGGGTTAAGTTCTCCCAGGGCCGCTCCCAGTACCTCGTCTGACAAGGAGGCCTCCAGCTGGTCCCGCAGTTCGTCCGACAGCGCCTTGGGTGGCAGATCTGTAATAAACTTCTCGACCGTAGGCGCCGACAGACATTCCCGGGGGGCATAGAGGTCCGCGAAATATGTAGCAAAACTCTCCGCAATAGCAGGAGGATCCGCAATCGGGGTCCCGGCTGGGTCCAGAATTCCCGGTAGGGCCTGGGAGTGAAAGGTGCCCTGGCAGAGGCGATGCAACATCTTACTGGATTTGTCCCCCCATTGGTACACTCTGCTGCACGTTGCCAGCCAGACTTGACGTGCCTCATCCATCAGCAGAGCTGCACACTCCTGTTGGGCCAAGAGCAATTGCCGCACTCCCAGATCACTCCCTGACTCACGATTCTGTCGCTCAAGCATCTCTATGTTTGCCTCAGCGCGAGTCAGTTCCTCCCTACGCCGCCTGCGAGCCGCCGCGCACCAAGAAATGTCCACCCCTCGCAGAGTGGGCTTCCACGCCTCCCACACTGTGGCTGCACCGGAAACGGATCCCACATTCTCAGTCAGATACTGAGCAATAGATTCACCCATAAGGGCGGTATATTCCGCATTCTGGAGATTCCACACCGCCAGGCGCCACCGAAACGGCTGCCTTCCCCTGCCAGTATCCAGCTCTATGAGCACTGGGGAGTGGTCCGAGAGCCCCCGAGGCAGAATCTCCGCCGCCGCCACCCTACTAGCCATCGCCCGAGGAACAAAGATATAATCCAGTCTAGAGAAGGATTTGTGGACCGCTGAGAGGTATGTGTAACCCCGAACCGCGCCATGAGCTCGCCGCCATGTGTCAACCCAGTCCAGTCCCATCACTAGAGAGTGTAATTTTGTGGGGAGATCGCTCCTATGACCACTCCCACCCCCTGTCCTGTCCTGAGCCGTGTTCATCACGTCATTCCAGTCTCCGCCCACCACAGATATTACATCAGGCATATCGGCCCACAGAAACTGCAGCCGCTCAATTAAATTCCACTGCAAAGGGGGAGGGGCATATACACTTCCTAAAATCAGGGGGTCCTCCCCAACCCTACCCCGGATAAACAAGTAGCGCCCCTGCATATCAGTCCACTGCTGCTCATGCATGTATGGGACCCTGCGATGTATCAGTATGGCCATGCCTCGGGACCCTCTCATGAAGCCCGCATGAAAAACCTGTTGAAACCCATACCGCTGCAGGCAAAGGGCCTTCGTGCCCATAAGATGCGTCTCCTGTAACATAAGAACATCAGCCTTTGCCCTCTTCGCGTGCTGGAGTATGGCCCACCGCTTGATCTTGTCCAGAGCTCCTCGTACATTCCAACTGAGGATACGGAGACCACCCTGCGTCCCGTGCCCACCATCGGGCATTCTAACCATAGGGGGTTGCATCTTCATTCCACACTAATATTGAGCCTCGGTGGCGTGTGTGTAGCCTGTATCGGACCTGTAATGGAAGTGCGACCTGTAACCATAAACAACCCCTACCCAACAAACCCCCCACCCCATACCTCAAGGAAAACACTGAAGTATCTGTCGTGGCAGGGCTGGCCCCCAGTCCCCAACGTGGGGAGGGGCACCGCCCCAACCAATGGATCCCCAACTCACAGCCCATGACCACCTGGCAGGGCTCCCGCCAGCTCACACCTGACGGTAAAACAAGCCCAGTTCAGGACATCCCGGTAATCAACAAATGAAGTTCCGCAGCACCACCCGGCATCCTCCGCTAATGTTCCAGTGTCTGACCCCCCAAAGCCTGCCCCCCTCGGGAGGAGGCACTGCAGGACAGTGAGCGCTGCCGGGACCTCGACCGTCTGTTACCCCTCTGCCGCTGACCACGGGGGCCTCCCCGAGTCGCATTAAAGGATGACTCCGACTCCCTGCCCGGCGGGGTGTGGGGCCTCACCCGGACCGTTTCATACGTCCACCGGAAAACCTCTTCTGGAGTATCAAAGAAATGGGTGCGGGAGCGAAAGACCACCCGGAGGCGGGCCGGGAAGAGCAGGGCATATGGAAGCTTGAGCTCTCTCAGCCGGGCCTTGGCGGCCATGAACGACTGACGTTGCTGCTGGACTTGCCACGTGTAATCCGGAAATATCAGTATACGAGTATTATTGAAGAGCAAGGGTTCCTTGGCACGGGCCTGCTTCAAAATGGTGTCCCTGTCCAGATAGTTCAATAATTTGGCAATGACAGGCTGCGGGCGAGCCCCCACCGGAGGCTTCTGCATGAGCGCCCGATGGGCCCGTTCCACTACAAAGCATCTGGACAGAGCCTCAGGGGGGAGCCAGCCTTCCAGCCAGGTCGTAAGGAAGCGTTCCATGTTGCCTTCCTCACAGCCCTCCGGAAATCCAACGAATCGGATATTGTTGCGTCGGGCCCGTCCTTCCGCATCTTCCGCTCTGAGCGTGAGGCCCTTTTGGATGGTCTCCATCGCTGCCACCTTTCGTTTCAACTCCGTGACATCGTCCTCCACTCCAGAGATACGGGTCTCAGCCTCAGAAATACGGGACACCGCGTTGCGTAGATCCTGCCGCAGCAGCATAACGTCTGCTCCAACTGCCCCTATTTTGGCATCTAACATGTCCCTGGATGGGGTGATGGTGGCCATAAGGGCCGCATTGTCTGGCACCGCTCCCGACTGACCCCCAGAGTCTCCAGCCGTTGCCCCATGGCCGGTAAACTTGTCAATAGGCCCCTGCTTGGTCGAGCCGCCACCTCCCTTGTCTCTGGTCATGATTGTGTCTAATAGTTCCTGGGCTGGCCCCACCCCAACCAAGTGATGCACAAACCCAAGTGATGGCAACTCCCACGGACCGATCCAGCCGCCGTGCGTGCACCAGCCAGCACCGGTCCCCCCTTCTCTGGCTTTCCGATCGCCCCAGGGACCCAGTCCCACCTGGGTGCGTGGACTCTGTTCAAGTAGCCTCCAGAGCGATGGCGCCGTTGACCAGCGGGTGAAGCCCTCACACCCACACCGCCAAGTACTCCACCTGCAGGCCGCAGCGGGCACCCCCAGCGGCCTATCCCTCACTCCTGCAGCCCGATCTAGTTACCGCTAAGGATAGCAGCTGCCCAACGTGATTTCTGGAGCGGGTGGCGAGATGCAGGCAAACGACCCCCATTGAACATTTTAACAATGAAACAAAGACTGGGGTTGTAAAATACAGGATCTTAAATCTCATTGATGAAACAAAAGCAGATATATTTGCTCACCTTAAACCTCCAATATAAGGGTTTTATATGCTTTGTAATATATGCAAAATGAACAATTCTAGCCGCCCCATCATGTCTTGTAATGATACAGCCACTGTCTCTCAGTGGCTGTATCATTACAAGACATGATGGGGCGGCTAGAATTGTTCATTTTGCATATATTACAAAGCATATAAATATAGCTCTGTTTGTTGAACTGCACCTTCATCCCATTGTCCATAAACTTTTATCCTTTGCTAAGGATAACAATCAGTTCCTTGAGATTATTAAAAAATTAAATCAAACCTATACTTTGAATGATGACAATGACCAGCCTCCCCCATATTTTTGCCTCCTGTTGCTGAAACCATTTTTGTTGGCATTAGGACTCTGTACATTTTTTTCCTGCTAACCAATGGTAAAGTGCTTGCGCTCTCTCCCTAAAACATGATAAATTGGGATACACCTAATTGGCACATTTGATTTGAAAATACCTTTTGCTTCCTTCAGTTCCATGTTTGAGAGTGTATAAAATAAGTGTTGGTGCTACTGAAACTGTGCTCACCCAACTGCAGTGTTGTTTGCTTTACAAATAAGCCCCTGCAACACAGTTCACCTGAACTGGGTTAGACACATGGGTGCCATGTACCCTGCTTTCTTGGTATGGGATGGGCTGAAGCACAGCTTGGGGTGGGGACAAATTTGGACAGTGCTGCCTGAACTACAAACAGCAGAAAATCACTCACTGAGGAGGATCTGGGAATTTTACTCATGAGACCTCAGTCTAATCAACCATATAGCAGAGCCCAGAGAATCGGTAGGGGCAGGTTAAGGAACAAACAGCTCAGTCTGCTGTTAGCGAGCAACCTCATCTCTTTGTTGTGGTTAGCCCTAGAGACAGGCACTGTAAACACTCTCTAAGTAGAGCAAACCTCATGAAGAGAAGGGGACAGGTAAAATGCACTGGTCAAGACTATTCACAAGAATAATGGTAATAGTGCAAAATATTTGCTATTAATTGTGACTTCATGTGTTTATCACCTGCCACCAAGCTTGGGTACACTAATACGAATGAAAAGACCTGGGGAACCTCTGCACAATTCTTACTGGAATTTAAGCCGTTTTTTACTAAGGATGTAATGGTTCTGCTTTTTGACTCTTTCCTGCCCATTAACACATGTGAGGTACTATTTTTATTGTGAGACCTGTGGGAATGTTGGTTGAATGGAAAATTGTGGATCTCCTCAGATTCCAGAACTTTCTGCCACAGAAATGTGTGCAAACGTGTGTTTTTGTCAAAGTTGAAGGTTTGCAAGGACTTTTTGTAAAACAAGAAACCTGCTGAGAACCATGCAAGTCAGACTACCCTGGACTATTGTGGGTTTCGAATTTTCAGAGATGTCTGGATATGATAGGTTTCCTTGGTGGCAGCAGAGCTAGGATTCAAAATCCAGAGCTACCTGCATTGTTAAAAAAACATTGATTTTTGCTAGGTAAAATGTGATCTTTCCAGATTGCATTTTGGTACATTTCGTGTTGCAGGCACACCATTTTTTTGGGGAGACATGAGGAAACAGAAAGTAGAATTTGTGTTACTACCAATTGGTTTTCTCAAATTTGTTGCTTCCAATTCTAAGCCATTGTGCAAGAAAGAAGACATTTTGCAAAAGGCCCTCTTAATCATATGATAATATGGGTAACCACAACTTCAAGGGTGTACAAGTAACAACTATTACTAAACTCAGCGCCTTGTGTACATTTCAGAAAAACAGAAGTTTGACTCATAGCAATTTTTCCTTCTTAGTATTTTACCATATGAATTACTGTATAGGTGATACACAATGAAAAAATGTTCTGAGGAGCAGCTCGGTTAGCTCTGGTATCACTTGTTTTTGGAGAAACTACAAATTATAAATGACTGTGACCAGAAGGGTCTGAGTGACGTAATTGCATATTGTTTTTGTAAATCAGTCATCATGGCAAGAAGTTACAGAAGAAGACATTGTCACAAATGGCTGTTTTGTTCCTGCTCATTTTCAATATTTTTTAATTTCAATAGTTCGTTTCTGTAGGTAAACCTGGAGGGATCTACATAAATTACTCTTTGCTGAATTCAGAATTCTGTCTGCTTTTCAGAATGTATAGTTTTCCCTGATCACCCACAGGTTTCAGACCTGTTTCCACCACAAACTGCAAGCAGGCTGAAAACATAAAATTAGGGAAAATTAGCTACCTCTTCGGAAAATGCAAAAACTGTGGTAAGAACATGTTTTTTGAAACAACTCTGCATGTTCCTGGAAAGATGGTGATTCTAGCACAGCAAAGCATTAATTGATCCAATTTTTAGAAAAAAGCATACCCTTTCTTACACAGCACTTTTTTCCCATTTTCCCACAAGATGTAGCTGTATTGTGGCTATTTTCTTGGTTCCTTCCAGGGGAATTTACAAAACATGGGTACCTTTAAAATTCACAGGGTGTTTGGAAAAAAAGGACACAAATTTGTCATGGATACCTTCAGAAAGTTATTTGGGGGCAGGGCCGGACTGGGAACCCAAAGCAGACCTGGCAACTTTGTAGGACCAGGCCCACCCCCCTCTCCCCGCCCTGGGGAGGGGAGGAGGGGGGATGGGTAGGGGTGGAAGTGTGAAACACTGCTGCTTTTGTTACTAGGGGCCGATATTGTGGCAACGCTGTAAAACCGGCCCCCAGTAACAAAAAAACAGCCCCCACTTCTGCGAATCCCTTCCAGCCTCCTGGGAAACCACCCCATGCCCACTATGGCTAGTCCGACTCTGATTTGGAGAATTCAGGCTAACGAATGCACCAAACACTTTCAAAGTGCTACACAGGGTTCATTAGCCAACAGGCATAATTTTGAGTTTACACCTGTTGTCATTCAAACTTGCAATTTTTGCAGCTATGGTGAACTTTGGGCTCAAACAAGTTAAATAAAGTCTCTAAAAGGACAGATGAAAGAAATAACTTAGTGCTTTCACTGACATGGAATCAGTGTAGTTAGGACCAAGGACGCCTATAAGTGGGAAGCATTATTCTGCATGATTGTTTCAACTTTACCCCACATACTCCAGAAGGAAGGCTGCTAAACATATTTTGGAATAGACTGTGACAGTTAACAGAAAATATTCACTCTAAGAGACAAACAAGTGATTTCAGTGAAAAACATTTTCAATGGCTGGCATGCCAGCGGCTGTCATCAACATCTTCAAGAGAGACCTTGGGTCTTAGCCTTCGGGACACCTAAAAAACAGGACCCTGACTAGATATTGCGAGCATTAAGGACACACACAGCTGCTTACTCAATAGTTAATGATACTTCCTTGTTTTCTCAGCACAATCACTCATTCAATGAAAGAGCTGTAGTACATAGAGGCGTATCCGATATATTGCCCCTAGTCCAACGGTTCGAGAATGAACCTCCCTCCCAAGTGACTAGGGATAAGTATTTTGATTATTGCATGGCACAATCTCATTTCCCCTACTGGTTTTCAGGTCCGCTGCATGCTTAACAGCACAGTCTGTCTGATGTTATGAGCCTTTTCATGACACGTTTTTTACAGAGGAACATGTCTGCTTTAAATTGCTTATTAGAGACTACCTCAGGGCATCTAAGAGCACAGACATGCCCTAGTCCTATTAGTCATACTTTGCAATGTAACATGTTAAATAATCACTTGTGATTTTACCAGGCCGACTGCATAATGTGAATTATGTGTAAAAGCTCATCACTTGATAGAGGCTCATTATTCTCTCTTGTTAAATGGCTTCTATTCAGAACTAATTACTCTATTGTGGATTAACTGTCGGTGTTTTGTATAATATGATATCTCTAGTTATTCTAGCTGTTGCAATTATAGCTTTTTCACTCCCTCAAAAATGGCTTTCACTACTATCAGTTATCACGTCTTTGACATGACACAATAGCAAGGTTTTTTATTGTTTTGATTAAAGGAAGTATTCAAATTTCCAGCTTTTCTCACATAACTGTGGAGGTATTGCCCAGGAGATAACGTTTCGGCTGTAAACATATGTTCTGCTGGTGGATTATCACCAGACCCATCATTTCAGAGGGCGCAGGGCCAGCTACAGGAGCGCTGAGTCTCATCTAAATTGACGGAATTGCTCAGTGCCTATGGATGCGTCAAGTATATTATGCTGCATCATGCATCACCTACAGCCTCATTACAGGTGCTCTTATAGTTACAAAGAATGTGGTAGCTCTTGTTACAGCACATATGAGATTTGAGTTGTGTGGATTTTTAGAGATCACCACAAATAGCGAGGGCGATTAAATCTGCATCCCTCCTGATAAGTCAAACCTGCTAAATGTTTCTAGGGCTAATATGGATAGAAAATACCAGGGAACATCACAAACATTCACGTTGAGCCCAGTTTTGCAGGCAACATCTGTAAGAGATGATATTATCACACATGATACATTTTTTTTAAAAACTCAGGGGTATATTCACAAGAATGTGTGATAACTACCGCAAGAGTAGCGTAACGCAACTATCAACATCGCAGCCCATCGCGGGAAAATAACCCCGTGCCAACGTGGAATTCACAATAAGGCGGTACCATGCGATAGTCTGCCGAAACCGCAGACAATGACCACGATACAACCACCACGATGGAGATAAAAACACAAAAGACAACACCAAAAACGTGCGATGAGCCCATTCGCGATGAGGAAACAGCGATAAGCAGCGCCAGGCCTGCAACACACACCTGGCAGGCGTCAAAAAGCTCCATAAAAGTAGAAAAAACACCCACACACAAACTGACCAACACACAAGCACCATGGAGGCAGCCGGAGCAGGCGCAGAGGACGAGCGCAACCCCACAAGCACCCCGGACGACCAGCCTGGGACCTCGGGAACAGGGAAGGGCAAGGACAAGAAGACGAGGCAGACCGCGTTCAGTCCGCAGGCGAACAGGATCATAGTCACGGAGGTGATGGAACACCATCAACAACTCTTCGTCACCTCCAATGTGTCATTGGGCACCAAAACTGGAATATGGCGGGACATCGTCGACAAGGTGAATGCCGTCGGAGAGCACAAGCGGACAATGGATGAGGTCAAGAGGCGATGGAATGACATCAAGCGGAAGACCAAGGAGAAACTCTCCGCCAACCTGAAGGCAGCAACGCAGACCGGAGGTGGGGGCCCAGCACCACAGCTGGAGCTGGATGACATGGAGGAGCTGGTGTTGACAGTCATCAGTGTGGAGACTGTGGCCAGAGTCGGGGGACCGGACACTGCTCGACAGGACACAACACAACCGCAACAGGGTGAATGACCACCAGGTACTGGGGGGACGGGGGGAGATGGCCACAATGGCACACATGCACAAGCAAGCAGGGCACAATGCACACCCACAATCACTCTGGGTCCTCGCCCAGACCCACAGACTGTCACAATGTACAATGCCATGCTGTCTGAATGTCAACCTGTACCATGCGGCAACATACATGTGCACACATTGTAATACACCATCTCCCCTTCACATCCCAGGGGCATCATCAACACCTCCTGCAGAGCAGTCACAGCCACCCTTCACTGCTGACGAGGAGGAGGACAACACCAGCATCGACACCCAAACCATCCAAGACCTCATTGACCTCATCCGCAACTCACCTCCAGGATCAGGGCAGCCCAGCTGCATCGAGGAGACCCCACCCAAACCACCCAGCAGGAGGCACCCACAGCTCCGGCACCCTCCCAAGTCCGCCAGGAACAACAAATGGCCTTCCATTGCCTTGTGCTGGAGGGCCAAATGGAGATGGCCGAGCAGGTGCGGGTGGGGTTCGAGCTCATGGCTACCAAACTGGACGCCATCCTTGGGTGTCTATGTCTGCCCCATGGACTCCAGCGAGCCCTGACTGACATCTCTGGAGTCATGATGTGGAGGGAAGAATACCTGTCCGCTCAGAGTGGCCCCAGCGATGCCAGCCTTGAGCTGGCACACATGCGGAGGCTCATGGAGGACATGGTGCGGATGGAGGCGGAAAGGATGGCAGCCGCCGCTGCACATCAGCGAAATGTAGCTGGGATCTACCGTGCCCTGCATGTCCTCATCATGGCATTGCTGCCACAAGGCGTGGTGATGATGAATGCTGCTGCCCCTACACGATCCACATCTCCGCCCCTGGTGTGTCAGTGCCTCCCAGTGCTGCAGGCGTATCCACTCCGGCACCTGATGTGTCACTGCACACGGTGCGGCCAACAATCCTCCTCCGGCCCCTGATGTGTCAGTGGCACACAGTGCCACAGCAGGTACTGCAACACCCACAGGTGGGGCAGGGCACACACCCGGGGATGAGGACGTGGATGGGACTGTGGTCAGGAGGGCCAGGCACTAGCATCCATTTCCGCCACCTTGCCTGTTTCTGCTTGGTGCCGCACATGGCCTCAAGACCTACCACTGACCCCCCATACACTCCGATGCACTCACCTTGGACAGCGACATGGACTGCCACATCCTGTTTGACGACCAATGACACGGCGGACAGACTGCGGACTGTACCCTTCCTCTTCCGCAGTACAGGACATCCCCGGATGGACACTGGCTGGCCCTCCACGGGCCCATATTGTGTAGTGTGCTCGGCATTGCCCTGTACCACTCCAGCTGCATGACTGCACTGGATGTGCAAATAAACATCCAGTGACGCACTGCTGTGTAATGTATTACGTCATTCCTGTATGGATGTGTGGATGAATGTGGGGACAGTGCCTTCCCTTGCGTCAATGATGTTCATTCTGTGGGATGCCAGTCAGAGGGTGCGACATTGCATTTTGTGTACCGGGTTCCGTGGACACTACAACAGGGACACACGCATCAGTCACTTCCTTGTCCGGACATGGACTGGACCATGCCCAGAGCCCACGAGTCATTGTTGCAAGCCCTGCGCTGGTCGGGCATACGGCAGGCCAGACCACTCCGCTAACGCCCCGAGGGGGGCCCTCATTGCTACCAGTCACAGCCATACTCGCTGGTGATGCGCAGGTCACTGGTCTAGTTGTCAGTATGTCACAGCCACTCCCTGAGGGCAGATTTTCACACACACCACACCCATCCGGCTCAGGCGTCACTGGCCATGTGACTCCGCCAACATAAGGGGCCGACGACGTCACATTCCCCTCTTCCAGTGGTGACTGGATGACGGCCGCTCCACGGTTCTCACTCATGTAGGGCCCATGAGTTGTTGCGCACAGGGTTAGTGGCATCTGAGGCCTTGAGTAAGGCACAGGCATACCACCACGTGGCGCAGACTGGGGTTGCATAGGGTTAGTGGCACCCGGGGCCTTGTGGACGGCACAGGCACCCCGCCACGGGACGGTGACTTTGGGTGCACTGTGTCAGTGGCACCTTGATCTGCTGAGCGGGTGTGCAGCCTGCGATGATGCCCCGTCCCAGCGGTCTGGACAGCTCAGGTTTTGTGTGCCCTGCTGGACTGCAGTGTAGGCCAGAGCCAGCGGGCAGCGTGGGCCTACCGCCACGTGGCGACGCTTCCGGGATCCCAGAGTTGGTGGCACCCATTGGGCTGAGCGGGTGTGCAGCCTGCGATGGTGCCGGGTGCACTGGTATGTCCTCTGCCATGGAGTAATCAAGACCCAGCACCAAATGTGAGACCTGGTGGCCTGCGGAGAGGGGCTGCATGATGTGGAGGGTGCCATGTCCACGGGCCCCGGGCTTGTGGCTTGCAGCGGCACGTGGTGGGACCTCCTGTCTACGCGCCGGTGGCGGAAGGTGAGCATTGAGGCCTGGGTGTGCATGGGCAGGCATGGTCCGATGGGCGGCGGGTGAGGTTGGGGTGCCTCTGCCTGGGTGTGCATCGACAGGCAGGTGATGTTGTCTTGTGCAAATGTGTGTACTGTGCCAGTCATGTATCTGGGCTCTGTTTCAACTGACGGCTCTGAATGAGATGTGTGACCTGGTGAACTGCACTACATACCGGCACATGGTTGGAGACACACCGGTGGCAGCAGGTGAGCAGTGTGGCCTGGGTGCGCAGGGGCGGCACTGTCTCTCTCTCTCTCCCTCTCTTCCTCTCTCTCTCCTCTTCTCTCTCTCTCTCTCCCTCTCTTCCTCTCTGTCTCCCTCCCTCTCTTCCTCTTTCTCTCCCTCTCTTCCTATCTCTCCCCTCTCCCCTCTCTTCCTCTCTCTCTCCTTCGCTCTCTCTCTGTCCTCTGATGTGCGCAGGACACACCTTCTCATCATCTTTTTTGTCTTACAGGCTGTGATCTACGTATTGTCCGGAGGGGAGCGGCCATGTGTCTTCATTTCATTTCGTTGTTCTATTTTAATAAAGTTTCATTTAAAAATGCTTTGAAAGTGAATGTGTGCTGGTCATTTCTGTGACGACGCGTCCATGTCACCAGTTGTGATTGGGTGGCATCAAGCGGAATATTTTGTACATGTTTAGGTGTGGCTGATGTGGCATGTCTTTGTTCGGGGGAGGGTACCATGGAGGGGTGGTCCTGGGGGTGGTGGCTGTGGGTGTTGTGGCCCTCTTGGGTGTCCCGGCCGCATGATGGGTGGCTCCATGGCATCTGTTGCCCTTCCGATGTAGCCCTGGGCTGTGCTCCCTTTTGGTTTGCAGGCTGCCGTCGGACTTTACACCAGGTCAGAGCAGGTGTAGATTTCCTGGTGCTAACGTGCCTTATCGCCTGTTTTGTGTTTTTATCGCGGATGTGGCCGGTTGTTGTGAATGTTGAGGTGTGCTGTTGTCTCGACTTTTGTCACGGGAACGCCTACTCTTCATCTCATTAGCAATATTTGCGGGGGTCCTCTGTGGCGATATTTTTTGCGGCTGCTATCGCGGGTAAACTGGTGCTGTGGGCTGTTAACACCGGCTTGTGAATGGGGGGGTCAATTTATCATTACTTTGGCTGCAATAAAGTGCCGTTAATTCGGCGATAGCTCCTTGTGAATATGCCCCTCAGTGTAGGATTGTATGGTGTGTAATAATTTTTGCACAGGGCACCACGGCACTGGTAACGAGACCTGTAGTGTTTGAATGACGGCTTATGTCAGAGTGCAGGACTGCTGGTTACAGTTTAGACTGCCAAACAATGCAGTGCTGTAAACTTAGATGTACTTTCCCACCCTCCAGTGGACATTCCATCAAGGAATAAACTCCCACATTTCAGAGGAAGACTGGGCAAAACTTCTGCACCAGCATTTTAACAGTCTGGATCAAGAGGGAGAAGAGATTAAGGAACAGATCTGTGTCATACCCTGGAGATGATAAACACCCAGGCATCATACAGAACTACACTAAACCCAATGCAGGAGAAGAAGCAGTGGGCACCGAAGCACCTCAAACCAGTGAGGAGGAACCCCTCCTTATCTCACCACAGCAAATCAGGAGGCAACTAGCCAAAGGGAGGTCAAAAGGTGCCCCGGGCCCCAATGAGATTCCACCCAACCTGTACAAGCAAGATGCAGTGTACTGGAGTAAAACCCCCACACCAGTCCGGTTTTTAATGAGATACTGGAAAAAGAAACCATCCGGGAATCCTGGAAGGCATCTACAATCTCTCCCCTCTACAAACAGGGCGACAAGGGCAATGCAAAAAACTACCCTCTTGTCGCCCGGATCAATAATGAGGCTAAATACTACGCAGGACCGATTTTGGAAGAACTTACATCCTGGGCTTCAACTAAATCCATCATACCAAGAAACTAGACCGGTTTCTGTAAACAAATGGGAACCACTACCAACGTCATATCCCTATCACTACTGATCGACGCAATTAAAAAAGCAAAGCAACCGCTATTTCTATGCTTCATTGACTATAGCTTGATTGTGCAAGGCTATAGCAGAGGGTAAAAAGATGGGACATCCCACCAGCTCTCTTAAACCAGCTGATCTTATTACACATGGACACCTGGGTCAAAATCAGGCTGGGAGCCGGATACACCTTTCCAGGCATATTAACACCACCAAAGGGCTAAAACAAGGGTGTGTCCCAGCACCCACCCTGTTTATCCTCTTTATGGCTGACCTTCCGGAGATACTGGATAAAAGCATATCACACGCCCCGAAACTTTGAAGCATGACCCTGATGGAGCAGGATTTCACGAAAAGAAACCTGCTCAACCGAACCACCCTTTAATATGGACTAACAGTAAGTAGTGTTAGACGACTAATGTGCACATTTACACTACACGTGGGAAGACTGCTTTATAAAATGCATGAACTAATTAGAACTAATGCGTAAATAATCAGAAATGTAATAATTTTGTGTTTTGAATGAATTGAAAGAGGTTTGCATGGCAAGGCCGCAGGCGTTTTTCATAAAAAGCATGGCGTGTGTTGCTTTATACTAATGAATAATGCTGCTTTTCTGCTTAAGCTATGCTAGACTAACCGTTAACATAAAGTAGAGTTAAGATGGGGGTAAACCGTGAAAATTACATTATCACATCATTAATAATGTTCGTTTTTCTGTTCTTTTAGTAATGGACGAGTTCTCCATAATGATTAAGTTAGCCACAGTAAGGGCGGGTGAACAAGAGAGCGAGTGGGAACCATGTGACTACATGACTGAACTGCTGAGCAAAGCTGAAAAAACCGTGACCTGGTGAAGGACATGGACATTGACAACTGGCCAACGCCAGTGTCATCGTGGGAATGGAACCCGAAGTTGTTGAATTTAATAAACTGTTAAAGAATGTTGATACATATTCTCATGGGAAAGAAGAGGTATTGATGTCTGTATAAAAAAATTTGTTTAGAACAATGGTGTAGTCAAAAGTAGATGATTTCATAGTGGGGTGACACTCCACCCCTAGAATCCCACCAATCCCTTAGCTAGAAAATGTAAAATTATTATTATTAAAGGACGGACATGTTCTTTTAGGGTATAAGAATAGGTACTTTAGGGGTGTGGTTTAGGCAGCCGATGGTGTGGTGTGCGGGCTTCAAGGTTCACGTAGGCTGAGAAAGGGAAGCGTCGCTGTCTTCGTCGGTGAGCTGAGAGGCCTAGATGTTCCTGTCCTGTCCCTGTCCTGGTTCTTAAGTCTTTGATCCCTGACTCTTGGTTCAGGGGTCCCTCACTACCGCCTAGGCCTGGGTGGTGGTTTTCCCTTACAGATCCTCCGGGTTTGTATTTAATCTACTTAGCATTGTAGAAATTATATTTTTCCCGGCTGTTTCTTTGATATGTGTGCCTTTTGTCTCTTCATCTATCCCCTCCGCAATCGTTTTGGTTTTTAAGAGATCGATTATTGTGTATCTAATGTCTCTTCATCTATCCACTCTGTGCAACGTATATATTTGAATGATATTTCCGATGTTACTGTGATTAGTTTGTTATTCTCTCCCATGAGGTCTCCAGTATTTGAGTTATGGATATGATCATTACACGTTTTATTATTGCTAGATAAAATTATTAAATCACACCAAGAGTTTGTGGTCATTTTAATCAGGTTTCTAAAGGTTAATCTTTATTTCGGAGAAATTACCATTGCCATCAACTCTTCATCTAATTGGTCCATCAACCAAGTAGATGAAAAGTCGAATAAAATTACAAGATGTTTAAAATTTGTGTATAAATAACAGGAATAAGTTGAAGAAAAGTTAACAACCTTTACACCAGCGCATTAGGGATTTTGGGTGAATGAGTATGGGCCAATGTATGATGTTGTTGAATAATTATCCCTGATCATTTATTTGGGTTCGCGCTGGATCAACCCTTTCCAACCTCCTCTATGCAAATGACCTGGTCTTAATAAGCCAAACGCCAACCGGACTACAGCACCTACTGGACACTACTCAAGACTTCGCGCAAGTGAATGCTCTACAAATCAATTTAAGCAAAACAAAAACAATTGCAACAATTACATCAAAAGAAAAAACTGCACTGGCACCTGGACACAATTGCCTAGAACCAGCAACTGAATGCAAATACCTCAGAGTCCTACTAGGCAGTAAAGGCTCCTACAAACCCCAGATGGAGGCCCTGCAGCGGAAAGCTACCACAACAACACTAGCCATAAAGCCTCTAAAAAAATCACTACCAGGCCTCACCTTAGATATTCTACTCCATGTCCACCAGGCAAAGTTACTTCCAATATTAACCTACGGAAGCGAGCAAATGCAAGGGAGGTACGCAATCATTCTCGATAAAATCATCGTTGGCACCTAAAGAACGATCTTCAACCTCCCCAAATATACTTCCCCAGCACAAATATGGCTAGAATTTGGTTACAGAAACAGACCACGGCCAAAAGGGGGGTGTTTATAAAAAGCTGGCATAAGATCAGGGGAGCAGAGCAAGGCTCACTGAATTCACACCTCTGGGCTGAACTGTCATCTCAGGAAAACTCACCAGCTACAGATTACCTTCTAGACTCCCTACTGAAACTAGTTCTTAATAACTTATAGGAGACCCCTGCAACCCACTTGAGCTTCAAAAAAGCAGTAACGAAACGTACAAAAATAATATCCTTAATCGAAGACAAAGCAACTCTGGTGAAAATGGCACATGGCTGGTCTGTTCTCAACGATTATACAGTCACCAAACCACAACCATACCGAGTGCAGGATTCAACATAATGACGAAGGAGACATTTTTAAGACCTCACCTGGGCATTCTTCCGATTCTCCCTCACCTACCTCCCTGGAAAAGGAAACCTGGAGAGCACACCTGTCGCATTTGCAGCAATGGAAGCACATAATTTGCATTTGCTAAAGCCATTCTCGAGAAGGCCATAACATTATGCAATACCCATATCACACTTTCACCCAAAAAACTACAAAATGCTGGCAAAACCTGTAAATCAAAAACAGCTTCCACTAACTACAAAGACCATAAAAATCTAACCAAAGAGCTATTCTGCACAGCAAACTTTGCACAACGAATTCTCTGCACTACTTAAAGTTACAGTCAATTCTCAGCTGCCTGGAAGCTTCAGCCTCTTCCAACTTTCGTTCAAGACCAGACGGCGAAGAACAACACCAGTAGTTCATGACTGTCAACCTCTTTCCCGAGAACAGGGTGCAAATGGGTTTGCAATGCACTTTATGACATCACAGCTCCGAACCAAAAGCTTGAAAGCTAAAAGGCTTACCTTAAGCAGCTGGCATTTTATGATGGGTTAAATCCTTTTTTTAATATCTTACTTCATGTTATGTAAATGAATTCGTAAAATGATATGTGTAAGCAACGGTTTTTACTAATCATGCGTAATAGACTTCTTTATACCTCTTTGTACCTGTCATGCTCAGTTTGCGTTGGATTTTGATCACTGCAGCATTTGACCTGTTTCTGCATAAGTCCGGCATATAGTGAGCCTGGTAATGTTGGTGAAATCACCTTTGCGAGCAGCTCTCTTCCCTCTCTGCAGTGTAGGAGGGTTGTAAAGAGGTCAGGGAACAGGAGTGCACACCTGCGTGTCGTCAGTAGTCCAGGACCAGTAACCCAAACAC
Source organism: Calotriton arnoldi (assembly GCA_963921515.1). NCBI lineage: Eukaryota > Metazoa > Chordata > Amphibia > Caudata > Salamandridae > Calotriton > Calotriton arnoldi. The sequence continues at coordinate 250,543 of CAWUFW010006271.1, forward strand.
ACTGCAGGCTTACAACGGAGGAAGCAGCTCCAAACTTAGTCAACGTTCAGAAGCAAGTCAAACCTGGCAGTAGAAGACATCTCAAGGTGCTGTAGAGCGGGTTGATTTTCTGTTTGCTTTGATTCCCTTCAAATGTTCCACTAGACAATGCAGAAGTAGACACCTTACTGCGCCATACATTGAGAAATACAGACATAAATCAACATTATGTTGTGTGTTCCTCCAATAAAAGGTGTCAGGACCAGGAAATTTTGTCATATGTTTGAGAAAGCAACATGGTCCTTTCCCCTGAGAACAGCTGCGCAGTTTCAAACGCGGCCCTGTTTCATTTCATGAATGTGGCATACCATATTTTGCATTAATGCATTTGAATCAATTAAATGCCAGTGTGCACCACCTTGTGCTTCATGAATATGAAATGGAAGCTGCACCTGGATTGCTGATGGAGCAAGGACTCACAAATGAGACGTGCTTGAATGCAATCTCCTCACAGTATTAATTTATTAATCTTGTATTGTTTATATTAATCCTTGCATACACTACATGAATAGTAAGGAAGCTTGCCTATGTGTTTAACTAACGAATAACGCTTGTCTATAATCTAAAATGGCCGCTAAAGCGCGGGAACCTTAATGCGCATGTCTCATCCATATCACATGGTGTGACGTCTTTCTTTGCTTGGTGGGAAATTTCAGCTTCTGCGCAGTGTGCTTTAAAATGGCTGCTTGATGTTTTCACATGCTTCAGCTTGCTCTTGTGTTATTATTAATTTGTCGTTTTCTTAACGCTACTAATGCGGGATAGATTTATAAGTAAATGGGGATAGAGTAGAAAGAGTGGGTATACAGTGAAACATTTTATTTGTGATTTTAATATTTTCTTCTTTGACTTTTATTAGTTCGTAAACTTGGGCCTGGGGTTGGTGATCTGAAACTCGAGAGACAATGATTCTGCGCATGTGTCCTGCTTGGCTGCCAAAGAATAAAAAGATGAAGTCAACCTGGACGTCGTCCAAGGCCATGACCTGATGGCCGAAGCTGCTGTGCTCTTGCCTTTCCTGTTGAAAATTGAAACTTTGTATATGAAGAATATATAACATTTGTCGTGAGACGGGTGGGAAATAAAGCAAATGTATTAAATTGGATGGGCGGTAGTTTAAAGACAATGGGCTTCAGAATTCGAACCAAATCAATATGGTGTGAGGATCAACCCCCTGTCCCTGTCCAATCAGAAGTAGTGGTCCCATATTTTAGCAACATTAAGGGGAGGTACATGGGCGTAGAAGGGTATAATAGATATAGAATTAGCTAATTAGTTAGCTTCTAGCTCCAGACTGCCAAGCTGATCGATTGCAGACTGAACCGCTGTCCAGAGAGGTCCTGAGGAGGGGGCGGCGGAGTCCATTAGAAAGAAGGCACGGGAGAATTGAGGAGAAGCCGAGTATCAGAGAGGGGAACGACGCAGGCGTCGTTGTAGAGAGGTCACCGGTCCTGTCCTGATCCTGGAGGAGGTCTTTGCTCTTCATCCTTCCGAGGGTCCTATTCTTTCCAACTCCTTGGCCAAGGGGTTTGGTTCTCGCACTTAGGTAAATATAAATGCAACCTTTAGTTGCGCTGCTGTCTCTATCTTCTCCTTTCTGAGGGACCGTCATTAATCAATAATTATTATTCTATGCTTCATCCGTGATATGCGATTAAGTACCATGTGGTTCTGTAATTTACTCTGCTAAATCTTTAGATAAACATTTTAAAACTTCCTGACTCAGTGGTTATTTCAGGATTATGTACTATATTGAATGTCACTCATTTTAAACTTCCCAATTAGCAAAGGATTCATTGGTAAGTCATTACTCTTCAATCGGAAGGTAATTGGTAGCAGGGATTTTGATAAAGAGTAACAACTGACAACCCCAGCGTAAGTATTAGCGTAGTATGAATGTATGGGCCCAAGTGAGTATCTAGTGTATGAATGCTGTTTGCTAATATCGCGCTGGATCAGTTTTCTGGTAATCAGAGGATGGTTGTACTTTGTTAATTGGGTAATGAGAATTTTATTTTTATGAACTAACATCCGTGTATTCAAAGTTTGTTTTATGTTGTCTAGAATCCCCGGGGAAAATTGAATAGCGGTTGGTAAGTGGATGCCATACTGCAGTGAGGTTATCTGTCAGGCAGAAATAGTACTGAAAAGTTAAGCAGGACTATCAGTACTGGTTAGGGAATCTATACGTGTGAGTAATAGCAAAGGAGTACGCTGGTAAAAATTTGATGTTATATCACCTAGAAAGGGTAACATTGAAGAAGTAACAGATATTTCTGGAGCGTGTGTGAAGAGTGAACGGAAGGGTTTTACTCGTAGTGTTTGTTTAGTAAACGGAAAGGTTTTTACTAAGTGTGAAAGAAACTATCTTTTCGAAATTTAGAGAAACTGGCACGATAGCGAATGTTTTATGTTGTTACTGAAATTTAATTAAGATTTATAGAGAAAATAAGTTTTGCGTAAGATTTTGTAAAGGGAGGGTCAGCTGCCGGAGAGGGAGCTGACGTCACAAACGCCGCGCTGGGATTGGTTGAATCAGCGGGTGTGCAACGACTCTTGTAAAGGAGGGGTCAGTAGTCAGGAGCAGTACTGACGTCACAGGTGCCGCGCTGGGATTGGTTGAAACAGCGAGGGACAGAGAAGCGCAGATTGTAAAGGAGGGGTTGGCAGACAAAACGTCACAGAAAGGCCGCGCTAGGATTGGCTACAGAAATAAAAGTTAGCAGACACTTGATTGGTTGATATTCTAGAAGCTAAATTCTTAGTGGATAGAGATTGCATGTTAAAACGCGATCCAACTTTAATAGGAACTCGTCCGGATAGGAGATTCCTAGGTTTTGCAGAATATAACTTTATACACCGCAGATTAGATAGAATGTACGGAGAGAAGAGAAAAATGTCCTTTCTGCAAAAGATTAAGAACTATTTTAAAAAGGATAAACCAATCAAAACTAGAGAAGGAATTATCATTCCACCAGCTAAAACGCCCGCTTCATTCATGATGATGGAGAGAGGTTATCATACTTGTGTATGGATAGAGAATTGGATAGAATATACCAAAAATGATGGAATATTAGCATTTCCCGAGAATGGTACCTTCAATGGAAGAATTCTTCAAAATTTGAGATTGAGAATGAACGATTTAGAACCCAGACCTAGATTAACTCAATACGAAGCCTTAGAGGAATGGGAAACCGAGGCATTTGAGCGTGACCGATCCAGGAGTAATAGGGGTTATCGAGGATTTTTCCCAAGAAATCAACATGAGACTAGGGACGGTCAGATGAAACAGTGGAGGAGGGCAATGCTTACAGAGGGATTGTATCCATTGTTAACAGCAGAAGAAAAATTAGGAAGCAAATGCACAGAAAAGACAAAACATTTAATGAGAAATGGAGATTCCGAAGATGAATTTATAGAAGAAATATTAAGGAACCCCCACCATATCAGGAAGGGACAGGTGGATGCACCCCAAGTGCACCCACTGTTGAAAACTCCATTAGTACCACAGGTAATGCATGATTTCACCCCTAGTAGAATACTTCACGATAAAGAAAGAGAAGCCCTAGAGAAGACCAGAGCAGAATTAATACAGAAAATAACACAGATAAAAGTGCATCCTGACTCTTTGACCATACCTGTAACAATTGGTCCAGTAGTCCCATTATATGGTAATCAGGGAAACTGTCCTCCGCCACTAGCTATGCCTACTCCTGTGAATATTCCTAAACCTGAAGCAACAGTAATGGTTGAGGATCATTTTAGTGATTGTGAATCAACAATATCATTAATGGATTTACCAATTCGGGATTCTGTCAATAGTACTCCCAGGAGAACTACACCTGGGTGCTCGAAAGATATAAACCTAATAACTTCATCGGGAGCAAAAAGTGTCACTGTAGTAACACCCGAAGACTTAGAAAGGTGGGCACAAGGATCAGATCAGCAGTATACACCTCCAAAAATTTTGGATATTTATAAATTAAAAGTTGAATTGGAAGAAATAATAGCAGGAAATGTGGGATTAGATCGCCTAAATGCTTACGATGAAGAAGAATTATTGTTCATATGCAGAAGTATCACCAGAAATGTAAAAATATTTCATGAAAAATTATCAGATTTAGCTCTGCAGATGGGAATTGAAATAGGGAGATCAAAAGTGTTGCAGAAACCCTATAGAGCAGATTTTTCAGACAAAGATTTAGAAAACATGAATGCCTCTGGAAGAAAGTTACAAGTAAAGGAGTTAATGACAGTCTTGCAAAAATGGGGAGACCTAGATAAGTGGAGAGTCCAGATGGGCAAAGAAAAAGGAAGAGGCACGATCTAGTAGAACAGCCTCTGAATATTTAATGAAGGAAACAGGGAAGACAGATCAAATGTATCCGATGCGAGAAGTTCCAGGAGGGGGATATGTACATGTCCCATGGAGCAGACAGGATATTTTGTCCTTTACGAATGATTTTCCAAAGTTGAGAGAAAAACCAATTGAATGGTACAAGCAGGTTGAGAGGTTTGTGAAGGTGTCAAAGGTATTGTTGAAAGATTTAGATGGCTTGTTTGACATAGTGGTACCTGCCGATTTGTGGACAGATTGTAAAATTACAGTTGATTGGCCAAGTGACGAGTATCCTAGAGATCCAAAGTCAGGTGCCCCGTCAAATGATGTAATGAAAAAGTATCAGCAGGTGATAACTTACCTGAAAGGCAAAATACCACCGAAAGAAACAGATTGGGTGAAAATAGACCGAACCACCCAAGAAGCCAGTGAATCGGTACACGCCTATTATGAGCGTTTATTGCAGGTATTTAAGCAGTATAGTGGATTTGAGGACATTGGAGACAAGAACATGAGTCAGTTTGTGTATCGATTCGTTTATGGTCTGAAGCCAGAGATTTGTCAGATGATTAAGCAGCACATGTTGTGTTGGCAAGGGCAAGCCCATAGATGAGATTCTGAAATATGCAAAATACTGTGGAGACGATATTGAGGATAGGCACAAGAAATTGCAGGAAAAAGTGATGTGGGCACAGGTGAAAATGGCTGAGAAACAGGGAATTAATTTGGATAATCCAAGTGAAAATCAAGGAAAGGATTCTGGAACGAATGGCGATACTGGGAATGGTGGAAAAGTGAGAGGACGAATGAGTAGAGAAGAAGCTAAAAAGAAATTTCCTTGTCATGGATGCGGAAAATTGGGGCATTGGAAGGATGAATGTAAAAAGATTCGGAATAATAATGGCCCAAATCAAAATTTAAATCCACAGACGCAGAATGACTCACAGCAGGGTGTAAATCCTCAGAGTCAGTTGCCACCTGCACCTATTCAGGGTAATGTAAGCAGAGCAAACCACGGTACAGACGTCGGATATCAAGGAGGAAGTGGTAAGAATGATTATGTAACATCACAGTTTCTTTTACAGGACGATTTCTGTCAATACAGTTCATGACGGTGCCTAGGAGAGGGGGAGAAGGAGTGCGTACTTGGCGCATCCTTATCGGTAGATCAGTCAGGTCCATATGTTGAAGGGAATGTGAAAGGTAATGATATTACTTTCCTTTTGGACACTGGTGCTACCCGGTCTACTGTGAGAACAGCAGACATTCCAGACCTTCCTCTCTCTGGAGAAGCTATCCAAGTAGTGGGAGTAGCTAATAGAAAGATTAGAACACCTCTTACCGAACCAATGGAAGTTAAAATTGGAAATTTCAGAGAAATGCATCAATTTGTAGTGCGTGATTCTAGTCCAGTAAATCTATTAGGTCGTGATTTACTATGCAAAATGAATTGCACAATTTTCTGCACACCGGATGGTGTGGCAGTTCAGACCCCAGATGAAGATCATGTATATAAGTTTATGATTGCAAAACAAGGTACAGAAGTAGATGAGATGTTTTCGTTAATAACAAAAGATGAGCTACCAGAAGAATTAAAAACTACAGTAAACCCCATAGTATGGGATTTCACAGGAAAGGAAGTAGGACTTATGGCCAAAATAGACCCAGTTAAAATTACTGTAAAGGAAGGTGCGATTTTCCCAAATACTAGACAGTACAAAATGAGTGCAGAGGTAAAGACAGGAGTCATTGAAGAAATCAATCGAATGGTAGAACAAAACATACTAAGAGAAGTAATGAGTAGCCCATGTAATTCACCAATAATGGGTTTAAAGAAACCTAGCGGAAAATATAGGATTGTTCAAGACCTGCGGAAAATTAATAAGATTGTGGAACCATGTTGTCCTATAGTGCCAAATCCTGCAGTAATTCTATACCAGATCCCTTGGAGTGCAGGATGGTTCACTGTGATTGATTTATGCCAAGCGTTCTTTTCAATACCATTGCACCCAGACAGCCAGTATCTTTTTTCATTTAAATTTGAGAACAAAGTCTATGTATGGAATCGTGTTCCTCAGGGGTACACGGAAAGTCCTTCTATCTTTAATCAGATATTGAAAAAGTGCCTAGAGAAACTAGTGATGCCAGGAAGCTCAGTCCTAGTGCAATATATCGACGACTTACTGGTGGCATCAAACACCAGAGAGGACTGTGTTGTTGATTCCATAGCACTATTAAATCATTTGGCTGAAGAAGGGCATAAAGTCTCACCAGAAAAATTGCAGTTCTGTACAACAGCAGTTAAATATCTGGGACACCAAATTGAGAGGGGAAAAAGAAGAATAACCTCGGAAAGAGTACAATTGATTAAGAAAATGCAAATGCCTGTAACCCAAAGAGAAGTGAGAATGTTCCTAGGAATAGTAGGTTACTGTCGACAATGGATACTAGGATTTTCCTTGTTAGCAAAGCCCCTAATTCAAATGACAAAAAAGAAAGCCAAGGACCCAGTTGAATGGGATGATGAGAGCGTAGGAGCCTTTGTAAAATTGAGAAATGCTCTGTGCTCAGCACCAGCCCTAGGCATGCCCGACTATAAGAGAAGCTTCGCATTGTTCTGTCATGAATGAGAAAATTGTGCACTTTCAGTCTTAACTCAGAGACATGGTCTAGACAGACGTCCAATAGCATATTTTTCTGCTACATTGGATCCAGTGGCAGCCGCGTTGCCAGGTTGCTTAAAAGCAGTGGCGGCTACCTGTTTAAGTATTGAACAAAGTGAGTCAATTGTAATGGGACACCCAGTAAAGGTATTTGTTCCACATGCAGTTGTAATTCTGTTGACAAGAACTCGAACTCAGCATCCTACTCCTAGTCGGCTGACTAAATATGAGAGAATAATAATGGGTGCTGAAAATGTGAACATAGTGAGGTGTACAATAGTAAATCCCGCTACCTTACTACCAGACCCATATCATGAGGAAATTAAAAATGACGAAGAAGAAGAACATGATTGTTTACAAGTCACAGAGTTATGCACGAAACCACGTCCGGACATTGAGGAACAGCCCCTTAGAAAGCCAGACAGGGAGCTGTTTGTTGATGGTTCATGCCAGAGGCATGAAGATGGTAAACTGACTGCAGCATATGCAGTATGTGAATTAACTGGAATAGTCGAAGCATCCTATTTACCAGGAGTAAAATCTGCACAAGTAGCTGAATTGATTGCTTTGATAAAAGCTTGCAAAATTGGGAGGAATCAAAAAGTAACTATATTTACAGATAGCCAATATGGTTACGGGGTTGTGCATGATTTTGGCCAACTATGGATGCAGAGGGATTTCATGACTTCTTCAGGATCCCCCATTAAAAATGGACAGTTTGTAAGGGAATTGCTGGAAGCAATACAATCACCAAAAGAATTGGCTGTGGTGAAGTGTGCCGCACACCAGTCAGGAGATGACTGGGTGGTAATTGGCAATCGATATGCAGATCTTGTGGCTCAACATTGTGCCAGAAATAGATTATCAGTCAATAAAAGGGTGGAAAGAATGGGAATCAGCTGCCAACTTATGCTGTATATGCCACCTGAAACATGGAATGAGGTTAGAAGATTGCAAGATGATGCTGATGAAAATGAGAAGAAAACATGGGTCAAAGTGGGTTGTTCCCAAAGAGGAGATGATGAAGTGTGGATTTGTGCTGATGGCAGACCAGTCATGCCTGACTGTCTGCTCTCTCAAATGGCCAGGATGTACCATGGAGACACACACATAGGGAGAGATGCAATGATTAGGCTTTTCAGACAGAACTGGTACAATCCCAAGTTCAGGGCTGTAGCAGAGAGCCTTTGCCAGAGGTGTTTGACTTGCCAGATGCATAATCCTGGGAGAAAGACAATAATTGGGTTTGGAAAAATTGGAAAGGCAGAGGGTCCATTTATAAGACTTCAGTTCGACTTTATACAGTTACCACCATGCAGAGGGTTGAAATATGTACTGGTCATAGTATGTCTGTTTTCAAAGTGGGTGGAGGCTTACCCTACCAGGAGGAGTGACAGCATTACAGTCGCAAAACTGTTACTACGAGAGCTTATTCCTAGGTTTGGTTTCCCAGTAACTTTGGAATCAGATAGAGGAAAACATTTTAACAGTGAAGTGATTCCTAATACTCTGCGAAGCATTCCAAATTGAACAAAAATTACACTGTGCATATCGTCCAGAGGCTTCTGGAGTGGTTGAACAATTGAATGGCACTATAAAATCCAGACTGGGAAAAATGTGTGCATCAACATCATTGGAGTGGCCAGATGCATTGCCACTTGTCTTAATGGGACTAAGAAGCATTCCTGATAGAAATACGGGACTGAGCCCACATGAGATAATGATGGGAAGAGCAATGAGACAAGCACATGTTCCCATAAACAAACTGCTGAATATATCTGATGATATGGTTCTGGATTATTGCAAAGGATTGGCTGACCTAGTGCGTTCTGTCTCTCATCAGGTCGGAGAAGACGCAGTTTCGAGGCAGCCTGAACGAGAACATGATCTGAATCCTGGTGACTGGGTGGTAGTGAAGAATCACACCAGAGAGACGTGTCTATCACCTAGATGGGGAAAACCTTGTCAAGTCATACTGACTACCAATACAGCAGTGAAGTGTGCAGGATTTCCTAATTGGATTCATGTAAGCCACACCAAAAGAGTACCAGACCCTGAAGAAGAAAATCCTCAGTCAGCATCAAACACTGAGGAAGCTGAAGGTTGCCCAGCTGAAGAATCTCAGGGCCCGAGATTCAAGAGAAGCTGCAGAAGAACAACCGAGCACAAGTCAGGACTGGATACCAGTGGTAGAAATTCCTGAAGTTTACCACAGAACAAGAAGTCAAACCAGATTGGAGGAAATTGAAGAAGATCAGATAGGTGAAGAAGAAGCAGCTCAGGGAAAAGAAGGACATACAATAAAAGAACCTGAGCAGGACCAGATAGGGAAAGGAAACTGGGCTCAAAGTAACGAAGAATCGACAAATTTTGAGCAGGGACAGACAGGTTTAGAAGAACCCGGTCAGGCTGCAGAAGTACAAAGTGCAATAAGCCCTGATCAGAACCAGTTAGATCCAGAAAATCACACAGAAGAAAAAGATCTCGAGAAACATGAACATGAAGAAATAAATCAAGCACAAGGTCCCTTATTGGAAACTCACAGTGGAGCTGCTGAAGAAAAACCAATCAGACCTGAAAAAGAGCAAGAAAGAAAAACAGTAATTGCAGAAAACGAAAAGGTGTCAAACAGTGAAAATAAAGACATTGCTGAAGACAAAAATAAAGAAACAGTGCAAACAAAGAAAGCAAGAAAAGGTGATCATTGGCCTAGTGTCATTAAAAGAGTAAAATATCACATAACAACCAGAAGTGAAGATCCAGATCAAGTAAATGAAGTAACAAGTCAAACCGAACAAGAAAACAAAACTGAGAAAAGAAGAAGTAAGAGACTGAAACTTGTGAATAACAAATTCAAGGGTCCTGATTGGACTTACATCATTCTTGAAGATTACGAAAGCTCAGAGTCAAGTGAAAGTGGTGACGAAGGAACAAGTACAGAACTGACATATGAGAAAGAAACAAGACCACCTTGACTAAGTGAAATAACAAAATAAAGAAAAGCGAAAACAGATAAGAAGAGCAATCTTCCTTGTCGAAATGCCTGATGATAGAGTTGCTGGGAGACCAAAACAGAGATGTTGTAGAAGATGCTGTGCAATATGCATATGTAGTCTAGTAATGGTGCTTATAGTATGGTTAGTCCTGATCGTAGCAGTCCCTTACCTTATGATAATGGATAAAAAGATTAATAACGAAACTAAGGAAAGGACAGCAAACATGAAGGGTAATAGAGTAGGACTAATGGCAGAAAATGAACAAGAATTTCATCATGAAATAACTGATAACGACACTAGTCTAAATGTTTTTACAAAGTTATTGTTTCAATACGTAGACACCATGGAAGTTAGTAATTGTTATGTCTGTATGAAGTTACCTGAATCAGTAGCAGAAGGGTTAACATATCACCACTTACCATTAACATATGGCATATCATGTAGTGTTTTATCTAGTTTATTTTATAGAACAGGGAGACTTCAATATTATTATTCAAACATAGATGTGATATTTTCTGAGGTTCCGATTCGAAAGAGTATGAACCCGGTGCTTAGTAGTCAAGACGCACAGTTTATGGGAGAATTTTTCTTAACAATGAAATCAATAGACATAACACATGCACATAGACACAATCTAACATGTTCTTTACATGAAGAAGAAAAGATATTTTTGAATTTAGTAGAAGATAGAAGACAAGATTTTCAAAAGAAAGCTTCTGAGCATAAGGCTCATTTGCCACCTTGGGCTGAGAAAGAAGGGAGTTACACACCTGGCAAGGCTCAAGCTGCTATGGCTCTGGATTTTGTAAAGACAGGGAAAATTTGTCTACATAGATTAAAGACTGATTATAACAATGTTTTCATCGGTACCAGTGAATGTGAACACAATTTCTTAATTCTTGGAGGTTGGGGAATAAAAGGAGGAACAGATTCAGTTTTTCCTGGAATCTATTATGTGTGTGGGAATAAGGCTTACTTTAGGCTTCCTGCACGGTGGTATGGAAGTTGTTATTTTGGAATAGTATTTCCAAAAATATACCACGTAAAAAGAAACACTGGGAGCAATGAAAATAATAGCGAATTAACACGTAGTAAAAGAGCTAGTTTTTCTGAAATTGTAGGTGATATATTTGGTGCATTGATACCTTCAGTGGGAATAATTCTGAACTCAAGGAAAATATGTAAATTGTCTACAGTGGTTGATCGTTTATCAACGGATACTGCTGGTGGATTTCTAATGATTAATGCGGAGATGGTTGCGATTAGATCTATGGTTATGCAAAATCGACTTGCTCTTGATATTATATTGGCGAAAGAGGGCGGAGTCTGTAAATTATTGAAGACGAAACATTGTTGCACTTATATACCTGATAAAAGTGCAGAAATTGGAACATATATACAGAATATAACGAAACTTGAGAAAGAACTAAAACCACTGGAAGTTGATAGTGTATGGGAAAGATTGACAAATAGTATCGTCGTCAATTGGTACCTGGTTTGCTAATGTAGGAAAAGGACTTATAGGTCAAATATTAGTACCCCTAGCAGGGTTAGCAATATTAGTACTGACAATAATAATATGGTGCAAATGTTGTAGAAAGAATGGAACATATAATGTGACAGGAAAAGGGAAGAAGAGAAAGATTGACGAAATAGAACTTGAAGAGTGGAGAAGTGAATTATACAAGAAATTGAAAGGGGATGGTAAAAATAGAAAATGTAAAAATGAGAATGAAACTATTTGCTAGAAGTTGGCATCTGATTGAGGGTAGTATTTTGATGGCTCTTAAACGCCATCAGAGAGGGGATTGATGGAGCAAGGACTCACAAATGAGACTTGCTCGAATGCAATCTCCTCACAGTATTAATTTATTAATTTTGTATTGTTTATATTAATCCTTGCATACACTACACGAATAGTAAGGAAGCTTGCCTATGTGTTTAACTAACGAATAACGCTTGTTTATAATCTAAAATGGCTGCTAAAGCGCGGGAACCTTACTGCGCATGTCTCATCCATATCACATGGTGTGACGTCTTTCTTTGCTTGGTGGGAAATTTCTGCTTCTGCGCAGTGTGTTTTAAAATGGCTGCTTGATGTTTTCACATGCTTCAGCTTGCTCTTGTGTTATTATTAATTTGTCGTTTTCTTAACGCTACTAATGCGGGATAGATTTATAAGTAAATGGGGATAGAGTAGAAAGAGTGGGTATACAGTGAAACATTTTATTTGTGATTTTAATATTTTCTTCTTGTGACTTTTATTAGTTCGTAAACTTGGGCCTGGGGTTGGTGATCTGAAACTCGAGAGACAATGATTCTGCGCATGTGTCCTGCTTGGCTGCCAAAGAAATAAGAATGAAGTCAACCTGGACGTCATCCAAGGCCATGACCTGATGGCCGAAGCTGCTGTGCTCTTGCCTTTCCTGTTGAAAATTGAAACTTTGTATATGAAGAATATATAACATTTGTCGTGAGACGGGTGGGAAATAAAGCAAATGTATTAAATTGAATGGGCGGTAGTTTAAAGACAATGGGCTTTAGAATTCGAACCAAATCAATATGGTGTGAGGATCAACCCCCTGTCCCTGTCCAATCAGAAGTAGTGGTCCCATATTTTAGCAACATTAAGGGGAGGTACATGCCGTAGAAGGGTATAATAGATATAGAATTAGCTAATTAGTTAGTTTCTAGCTCCAGACTGTCAAGCTGATCGATTGCAAACTGAACCGCTGTCCAGAGAGGTCCTGAGTAGGGGGCGGCGGTGTCCATTAGAAGGAAGCAACGGGAGAATCGAGGAGAAGTCGAGTATCAGAGAGGGGAACGACGCAGGCGTCGTTGTAGAGAGGTCACCGGTCCTGTCCTGATCCTGAAGGAGGTCTTTGCTCTTCATCCTTCCGAGGGTCCTATTCTTTCCAACTCCTTGGCCAAGGGGTTTGGTTCTCGAACTTAGGTAAATATAAATGCAACCTTTAGTTGCGCTGCTGTCTCTATCTTCTCCTTTCTGAGGGACCGTCATTAATCAAAAATTATTATTCTATGCTTCATCCGTGATATGCGATTAAGTACCATGTGGTTCTGTATTTTACTCTGCTAAATCTTTAGATAAACATTTTAAAACTTCCTGACTCAGTGGTTATTTCAGGATTATGTACTATATTGAATGTCACTCATTTTAAATTTCCCAATTAGCAAAGGATTCATTGGTAAGTCATTACTCTTCAATCGGAAGGTAATTGGTAGCAGGGATTTTTGATAAAGAGTAACAACTGACAACCCCAGCGTAAGTATTAGCGTAGTATGAATGTATGGGCCCAAGTGAGTATTTGGTGTATGAATGCTGTTTGCTAATATCGCGCTGGATCAGCTACACACAGTGCATTGCTTGGGATTGCTTAGGTATCTTCTGAGTCATTGAAGCTGTTCTTGACCCTCAAGGTCATATGCTTCACGGGAGTCTTTCATCAAAATAACCATATTTTCACGTGTCTGAATTGGTTTTATGTTGCCAAATTTATTCTGTTGTGTAATGAGAGGATCCCGTGCGTTCGAATGATGCTCGGTGGCTAAGAGACACACTCGTTCATTGTATTATGATACAATTACAGGCCTTCGTGCCTGGAAGTGATACTCAAAGGTCCAAGGCATCTCATTATCTCAAACAAAACAAATGTCACTTGACTTAATCACTTGCACAGAACAAGATTCTCAACAAGTTAGAGGGGTATATTCACAAGAACGTGCGCTAAACATATCCAAAAAAGCTTAACGCAACTTTACACATCGGAGTCTATCGCTGGAAAATAACCCAGTGTTAACGTGGAATTCACAACACGGCGGTACCATGCGATAGCATCCCGAAAACACGGCCAATGTCCGCGATACAACCACTGCGACGGAGATAAAAACACAAACCCCAACGCAAAAAAACATGCGATGAGCCCATTCGCGATGAGGAAAGCAGAGATAAGCAGCGCCAGGCCCGCAATACACACGGCAGGCGGGAATAAGCACAACAAAAGCAGCAAAAAGAAAGACAAACAAAACAGAAAACAACAGCGAAGCACAATGGAGGCAGTCGGAGCTAGTACACAACCCCACAAGCACCATTGGCAACAAAACATTGTACATGGCAGGCCATCGAGGACAAGGTGAATGCAGCCTGAGTGCGGAGGAGGACACTGGAAGACAACCAGAACAGCAGGAATGATGCAAAACGCTAAAACAAGCAGAAACACACCAACAACCATAAGGCAGCAATGCACACCGGAGGTGGGAGTCCAGCGCCACACCAGGAGCTGGATGACATGGAGGAAATGGTGTCCACCACATCAGTCTGGAGATGGTGGCAGTAGTCGGGGACCGGAAACTGCTCAAAATCAACAGACACAACAGCAACAGGGAGAGGAACGACCAGGGACTGGGGGGACAGGGGGAGATGGGCACAATGGCACACATGCACAATTAAGCACAGCACAACTGCAGACAAACCATGCCCAAGAGTAACAACACCAACCAAGAGCACAAGTCACACAAGTCGGCAATACCATACCACTGAACAAGCACAGAAGTGAAAACCACACTGCCTGAAAGGGAGAAGGGTGAGCCAAATCAGAGCTGAAGGGCCAACTCACACACAATGCAGCACACACACATAGGAAGCAGAGTACCCCAACATCGGACACAATGTGGTACAAACAGCAACATTTGGACAACCGAACACAGGACACAAGTGCACCCGCTTGTGGCCGGTAAATGGCCATACGCATCTGGCAAAGCATGAAACAGGGACATGATAATGCACAAGTACAAACCCACAGCCCTGATGGGCTAGCAATGCATGTATGGCAGGGACCCAGATAGGCCGTGACACACACATTGGCATACAAATGAACACTCATCACAGTTGGAGACAAGTGAAGGTGCGGAAACTTCATCAACAATTGCGTGTCAGTACGGCCAAGAGAAGTGCCACAACATGCAGACCAATGCAGCAGCATGTCTGAATGAGGAACTTTGGAAAGCACCCATGTCCACCCCGGGGGAGTCCATCACCCACACAAGTGAGTGCCAACCCGCGTTGGTTGTCCGCGCATGTATCCGGAGTCCAGGCCAATGCAGCCATGTCCACTGTCGTCTTGGGACATGTGACCAGATCCCCAACATGCAACCAGGCGTCGGGACACGTGCAATGGGTCACATTCAGTTGTGGCTGCAGGTACGTTGTCACTTAACCATGAACGCGAGTGCAGCAGCGTAGGCCAACATTTCCAATATGAGCTCGTTGTCGACTACATCTAACATGTCGGCGACGTAACCCATCAGCTGTCCCGGACAGATGTGCTGACTCCAACCCCTGGCCCCAATTGGCACCAAAGCCCAATAGGGGAGCGGCTCAATGTGGTCACCGCACACGACGAGTCGTGCAATCTCCCAGGTCCAGTTGCCAGCATGCATGCCAATCATCCAGGCATGCCTTAAATGGGCATCACGGTGACACTCCTGGTCGTGGGCCAACAGGGGGCGCACACACACGTCGAAATCCAGTTCAGCTACCTTTACGTTGGAAAGGCAGACATCCATGGTCCACTCGAATATGCACGAGCAACAATGCAAGACAGGCTGAACGCAGGTGACGTTGGCAAGGCGGAAGCTGAGCCGGTAACTGATCCACAGCACTGCCAATGGCAGTGCCCCCAGTACATGCAGCAGACGTGCACGGTACCGGTCCACGTAACTGGGGTTGTGCATGTGTCCGGGATGGTCTGCCATTGCGTCAGTGGCTCTGCCTGAAGCGGCACTGTGCTGACCTGCGCCAGTCCTGTGGATGAAATGCCACAGCTCGGATCAATGAGCATTGTCTGTGTGCAACGGGTGCAGGCCTGGGATGGGGTGGGAGTACGTGTGAAGGCCATTTCACGCACGCTAACTATGACCAAGGACTTCTGTGTGTGGGATGTGTACACGTTGGTCTCACGTCGGGCAGTGCGTAGTGTGGGAGTCATCAGCAAATGCTATCGTATTTGTCAGGGGGTACTGGGCACATGCAAGTCCCAGCTCGGAGCTGAAGATGTGCTTCCACCTGATAGTCCAGACAAAGGACCTTTCATCCCTACAGTCAGTGTACCATCTGCTTGCATACAGGAGATGTGTAGAGGCCTGTCGTGGGTGGGGTGGGATGTCTGCGACCCAGGGAATCATGGATGATATGCCGAGCACGTGGCACATGAGCAGCCTCACTGTGTGTTACGTTGCCTCACAGCTGTTCCTCCCTCCCACGAGCCCTCACACTTGTGTGCGCTGCGCGGTTGCATCACGTGCACTCCTACGGCACACCATTGTCATGCCTGTCTGTGCATGTCCAGCGGCATGCCA
Source organism: Calotriton arnoldi (assembly GCA_963921515.1). Classification (NCBI taxonomy): domain Eukaryota; kingdom Metazoa; phylum Chordata; class Amphibia; order Caudata; family Salamandridae; genus Calotriton; species Calotriton arnoldi. Next base: position 266,955 of record CAWUFW010006271.1, read on the forward strand.
ACAACACCGTGATGCTGGCCGTTGAGGGTGTGCGGCCACGTGAGTGTAGGCCAATGGTCTGGACAGGGTGGACACAAGTGTACAGTCCATGGGTGGCTGTGATCGCGCTGCGATTGAGGCTAGGCATCTGACTCATGCAGCCGCAGGACTGATACACACAACACTTGGCATGCATGAGCCAAGACCCTGAGCGGTCTTGCGCTCCTACATTTCCCCGTACGTGCGGGCCCGCACTCTGGATGCATGCTACATTGCAACATCGACTACTGTGGCCCTAGTGGCGACAACACTCCAACACAGAGACACACTTACCGCACTTCCTGCTCAGGGCCAGACCAGAGCCACGCCCTGATCCCCCTGCCGAATCAGCACACCCCGGCGCTGACCTGACGTACGCCAGACCAACACGCGCTGCTTGTGCATGCAGGGGGGGCAGACGAAGCTACATGTCCAAGGTCTTAGCCACTGTTGAGGTGACATGGTATCGTCTGCTGAAGACAGCACACTGTGATGTTGCAGGGCTCGGGCCCATCATGCTGACATAATGACCACACGGACACACTTGCTTAGATGGTGTGAATGGCTACGGGCACGTGCGCCCGGCCACTTTTATTAGCAGGCTCACATGTCTAGTGACACCTGTGTTGGATGTGTGTGGGGTGTGTGTACACCAGCTGTCATGGAGTGCCTGGTGCAGTCAAAAAACGGCAACAGTGTACATCGTAAAGGACACAACCATTCAACCATAAAGGCTCCATGACCTGAGCTGCACAGAGTTAGTGGCCCTGGATGCACAGCGTCCTGCACGGGCCTACCACCATGGGCCGCTGACGTGCGGTGCACTGGGGCAGGGTCACGAGAGCAGAGCAGGTTCTCGTAGATGTCATAGGGGGTTGTCGCGGAGTGTGTCGGTGGACAGTGAAAGGTGTACCCCCAGGGCATGATGCAGAGGGCAGAACCACACAGAAACAGTCACTATGGTGGAGATGAATGGAACAGACACATGTCGAACACCAAGTCCGTCCCAGCCAGATGATGATGCAGACAACCCCCAGGCCATGGACTCAGATGCCACCAAAGTTCAACCAGAGAGTGCCCATGACTCATTGCGCACAGAGTTAGTGGCACCGGTGCTGATAGGGGATGCCGCCTGCGATGAGACGTGTCCAATGGTGTGAACTCCTCCATAAGTTACCCAAGACACAGTTCCACATGTGTGACCTACTGGACTGCAGTGTAGGCCTGAGGCAACGGTCAGCAGGGGCCCTCATCCAAGTGTCGCCGGCTTATGTTGGATGGTCCCACCTGCCTGCGTAGTTCAGGTTCGGTGGCACCATGGGACGCGGACTTGCGGTGAACAGGGTTAGTGGCACCAGGTCAGTTGTTGCTAGTGTTCGGTTACCTCTGAGACGAGGATCTGGCTTTCATCCGGACTGAACCGCATCTTCCTCTTACCCCTCTCTATGCGTTCACTGGTATGGACTCTGCCATTCATGAATCACAACTAAGTGCTAGATGTGGGACCTACTGGACCGCAGTGTAGGCCGGGGCCAGCGGTCAGCACGGGCCCACAGACACATGTTGTGTGCTTGCGAAGCAGAGTTTGGGACACTGATCGAAGGGAGTTCAGTGATATATACGCGGCAATTAACATTTGGTCACTGCCATTCTTAACTCAGGACACAGTTCCACATGTGGGACCTACTGGACCGCAGTGTAGGCCTGAGCCCTCATCCAAGTGTCGCAGGCTTGCGTTGAACAGGGTCAGTGGCACCACGTGTCACCGGCTTGCGTTGAACAGGGTTAGTGGCACCACGTGTCGCTGGCTTGCGTTGAACAGGGTTAGTGGCACCACGTGTCGCCGGCTTGCATTGAACAGGGTTAGTGGCACCACGTGTCGCCGGCTTCCATTGAACAGGGTTAATGGCACCACGTGTCGTGTGCTTGCGATGCAGACTTTGGCTTCACTGATCGGAGGGAGTTTAGTGATGTGGACGCCGCCACAGACTTTTGGTCACTGCCATTCAAAACTCACGACTCAGTACAACATGTGCCAACAACTGGGCTGAAGAGTACGCTGGTGGGGTATGTCAACGAGAAAGGAGTACTGTGGGCCAGCGTCATGGAGGCCAGCGATGGTCTGCGGAGGCTGCAAAGGTCGCGGGACTGGGGCTTGGAGCTTGCACCGGCACGTGGTGGGCCCTCTTTGACACACGCCAGTGTCGGCAGGTGAGCGGAGCGTCCTTGGTGCGCTGGGGCAGGCAAGACGGGTCTGGGGACCAGCGGCCTGGGGTGCAGCAGGCACACAGGGTCGCAGGCCCCGCCGCTCACGGCATCGGCCTTGTGGCGGGCTGAGAGACGCCGCCCTGGCAGACACGTTGGCCATTCCGAAAGAAAACCACGCCCAGTGTGATGGGGTTTTTATTTACACCCCTACGCAGGCCTGGCGTACGCAGGGCCAACCCACTCCGCCCGCGCCTACAGGGGGGGACGTAATGAGCGACATTTCCGCATTCTGCCCCACAGCCTGTGGTGACATGGTAGCGTCCACTGGCCACTACACTCCATGCACCAGCAGTTGATGTCCACATGGCCATTTCCGTGGTTTGCACACTGAAGTCTGTCTGGCACATCCACGCTACACTTGGCATTGGGTAGGTTCTTATTCATTAGTCACTTGCCGCTCTCGCACATGCCTGCTCCAAGCCTCTCCTAACATTCTGCTATTGTGTGGCTGTGGTGCCATGCCGTGGCTGGGTTGTGTGCATGGCAAGCCCAGGTTCCCAATGGAGTCGTGTTGTCGTGTCTGGTCAGTTGGCATGTTGTGTGGCATGTTGCATGTGGTTTTGCTGCGTGCCCATTGCCAGTGTCATGAGTTGCATGACTGTGGAGTGGAGGTGTGTGGTGTGTTCATTTGGTACTTACCAACGAGCAATGCATTTCCATAGGTGCCATCCTGGAAGCGCTGGTTGATGATGGACTGTCGGAAGATGTATGAATCATGCACACTGCCTCGGTAGTTGGCCACAACATTGTTGAGGAGTCCCCGGTGGTCCACTATTGCCTGCACATTGATGGAATGCGTGTGCTTTCTGTTGAGGTAGTTGTGTGCAGTGTGGGCAGGGGGCACGAGGAGTACATGTGTGCAGTCGATTGCCCCCAACACGTGAGGGAATCCAGCTATGGCGTAGAAGCCTTGCTTGGTCTCCAGCTGCTCCTGCGCAGTGTGGGTGAAGTGGAGGTGCTGGGGGACCAGGCTGATGATGGCATCCAGGACAGGTGTGATGGACTTGGATAGGGCTGGCTGGGAGACTCCTCCGACTCTGGCAGTTGTGGGTTGGAAGGTACCAGAGGCCAACATGTGCAGCACAGCCAGCAGCTTTGTCTGCGGAGGTATGTTGGTTGGCCGCTGTGTTGGCACCGTCAGTCTGTGGGCGATGTGGGTCAGGATGCGGAGGATGGTTGTCCTTTTGGGCCTGTAGTGGGCAATGACCTCCTCTGGCGTTAGGTCTGTGCGGCTGGTGCATTTAAGGTGGGTCCGCTGTATTTGTCTATGCTGCCTCTGTGGTGGTCCGGGGGGGGGGGCGGGCGGGTCCTGGGGGTGGTAGCGGACCTGGGGGTGGTGGCGGTGGGTGTTGTGGCCCTCATGGGTCTCCGAGCTGCATGATCATTGTCTCCATGGCATCTGTGGGTCTTCAGATGTGGCTCTGGGCTGGGCTCCCTTTCATACTGCAGGTAGTCGTCCTGCTTAACACCAGCAAAAGGCAGGTGTTAAATCCCTGCTGCTACCGCGGCTTATCGCCTGTTTTTGGTTCGCATCGCAGATCTGGCTGTTCGTTGTGAAAGTGGTGTAGTGGTATTTTCGTGCGTTTTTGCACGGGAACGCCTACTCTGCATCTCATTAGGGTTAGTTGGTGGTGTCACCCGTGGAGAGAAATTTTGCGGCAATTATCGCTGGAATACTGGCGATGTCTGCAGTTTGCACCCGCTTGTGAATGGGGCGATAAATCGTTCTCCTCTTTTGATGCGCTAAAGTGCCGATAACTCGGAGATAAGTCCTTGTGAATATGCCCCAGAGTGTTTTTGTTGAATGCAGGCAATGTCTCAGTGGGTTATTGCACCTGCCACCTATGTATTGGTGACCAGAGTTACAGATTTCAAATTTAGCTGTTTGACTGCGACTTCCATCTTCACACATCCAATAAAAACGGAAACTTTGGTTTTTTTTTGTAGCAGCAAACCCAATTGTACGGCAATGTATGCGTATCAAACGTTGTAATATTATATAAAATATCATGCGCATATTTAAAGCAATGTTTAAATCACCTAATATTTTAATTCACGTACACCACTGATTGGAAAATGAGCCAACGGCTACATCCTTTTAAAAACATTCGAGTCATTTCGAAATAAAATTTTAACAAGACTGGTCTTTATAAATGGATCTGTGCAAATGTATTTTTCTTACTTTTATTTATATATTTGGGATTTTATGTAGCGCAGTCTCGGTACGAAAAGAAGTCAAAGCAATTTGCAGAGTAACACCAGTAGTTCCATAGACATTTTGTAAGACAGAGTGCATTTTACGTGCTAACATTTACAGTGACTAGAAGTAAAACATGTACAAAATGCGTTAGGCAGTCAGACAGCGTGATGTTAAAACTGAGGGCCATATTATCAAGAACGGCAATAACATTATCGCCGCTTTAGCGGCAGGAAACTGCCGCTAAAGCGGCGATAAGGGGCTTGATAATATGCCCTAGAGAATTCCAATAGAAGCCCAGGTTTGATGTCCTTCACACCAGAACCTGGGCTTCTATTGGAATTCTCTAGGGCATATTATCAAGTCCCTTATCGCCGCTTTAGCGGCAGTTTCCTGCCGCTAAAGCGGCGATAATGTTATCGCCGTTCTTGATAATATGGCCCTGAGGGGCCTATTAGCAAGACCCACGTTAAAATTATCGCCGTTTTAGCGGCAGGAAACTGCCGCTAAAACGGCGATAATGGGCTTGCTAATATGCGTTATAGAATTCCAATAGAAGCCCAGGTTAGATGTGCAGGACATCTAACCTGGGCTTCTATTGGAATTCCATAACGCATATTAGCAAGCCCATTATCGCCGTTTTAGCGGCAGTTTCCTGCCGCTAAAACGGCGATAATTTGAACGTGGGTCTTGCTAATATGCCCCTCAGATCGCTAAGAGATGTGCTAAAGTATGATAATATTCTGTCCTAGAGTGAGACACGGTGTTATTGATCTTTTTTCATGTAATCTATGGGGTGACGGCTGTGGGCGTTTCAGAAACAGGTGTGTTTACAGGTCATGATTTTGAATGTTGAAAAGGAAGGGGCAATCTGAGGTGCTGAGTGACAATTCTTTAATATGTTAGGAGCATGGCCAAGTCTGAATGGATTTTTCCTTTAAAACGCGGAGTTTCTATTTGAAGCTGGTGTTTCCAAGGTATGACCCTGCCCTGGGATGGAGAGAGGCAAGGCATTCTTTTCTGTTAATATTTAATCTAGGGGATAATGCGTATCGCGCATAAGGTAGTGTCAGAAACCGGGTTAATAATTTTAGAGGTAGTAACTGCTAACAACTCAAAAAACACAGTCTAAAAACACAGGGGCATATTATCAAGGGCTTTATCGCCGCTTTAGCGGCACGATAATTTTATCGCCCTATTAGCAAGCTGTCGCTAACAGGCGTTAGCGACAGCTTTCAGGCATTAGAGGCCGCGTTTTCCATCGCCTTGCATGTCAGCGATAATTATCGCTAATGACATGCAAGGAAGGCGTTCCTACTAAAGCGACTGAAAACAGTCGCTAATCCCACTACCCCCTATTAGCAAGGCAGGCGAAGCGATAAAATAATTCGCGCTAAGCGCGTTTATCGCTAGATTTTATCACCTGCTAGTGAGGATGACTTACCTGTTTAAAGTATAGGAGGTGGATTCTAATGCTGAATCCACCTTAGCGATAATGTGTGAATATCGCTGCTTTTCCAGCGATATTCTCACATTTTGCCGCTATCGCTGGAAATTTTATCGCTATGGAGATAAACCTTGTTAATAGGGTGTTATCTCAGCGATATTTTCCAGCGATAGGCGGCGTTAACCAAAGTCGCGCTAAGCGCGGTTAGCGATAAATATCGCTATTCCTTGATAATATGCCCCACAGTCTGGGTAGGTCAAAACACATAACCCCCCACACTGGTCCCACTCCAACTGTATATGCATCACACTCCTTGCACGTACCCCAAAAACGTTGCCAACACATGTCTTGTTTCTTGTGGTGAGTGTTGGCCACAGTTTATTCTGGTAACATGTAAGACATATTTGCATCATCACTTTTATGCATTACAGTACTTGAGTCAAAAATCAAATGACAGGGCCATCAAACCACATCACAGGGGACATAAATCATTTTGACAAGCTCGTAATTTTTCAAACTGGTGGGTCATTAATCATTCCATTTACCAGGTCATATTTCACTTTTGACAGGCTCGCAAACCCACAATCACGTTCTGTTCTCTGCCTGCCATACTTGTGACCTCTTAGTATGTCTAGGCCATAATACATGCCATTTTATGGGGTCATAAAGTTCCCTGTTGGTTTTACGCCGATTGAGGGGGGGGAGCCTCTTACGTGGAGTTAGGACCCAACTCACTACCTTGTGTGTCCATTTTGTGCACTGCTGTCCGGCGGGTCTGGGCTGCAAGTGCAGTCTCTGCTTATGCCCCCTTTTCGGCCTACTCACCCTGCCATAAGGCCTCCCAGGCAAGTGGACTTTCTCCTGCACACTGCCCTGCCAGTGTGCCTCCATAAACAGCAATGTCCCCATTCGCGCCGCTTCGCCTGCGGTCCAGCACTTTCAAGCTACTGTTGTTGTTTGGTGTTTGTGGATGAGTCTCAATTTTGGTCCGCGCACAGCACCGCTTCTAAAGAGTCCCTATACTGGGGCAGTGGCAAACTTATACCCTCCCCATTGCCCCCTTTGCATCCGTGGCAGTGTTCCCCCATTGGGGGGTTCAAAGCATCACCTGGCTACCTAGTGGCCAGGTTTTTCACTCCGCCTTTTGGCACGCCGAGTTGACCTGTGGGGGGGGGGGGCTCCCACCTTTTGCTGTCGGGTGCACTGCGGTGGCCCAAACCAGTATTTATGGGTCCGCAGCGGTAGTTATGGTGTCTGCCCGTGAAGCCCCCTTTGGGGACAGCCTCTGCTATAACTCCCTCACTGGGCCCACTCCAACTGTGCACGCATGACACTCCTCACATGCACCCCAATAACGTTGCCAACAATATGTCTTGTTTCTTGTGGTAAGTTTTGGCCGCAGTTTATTCTATTAACATGTATGACATATTTGCATCATCACTTTTATGCATTACAGTACCTGAGCCATAAATCAAATGACGGGCCATCAACCCACGTCACAGGGATCATAAATCATTTTGACAAGCTCGTAAATGATCAACATGATGGGTCATTAAACATTCCATTTACCAGGTCATAAATCACTTTTGACAGGCTCGCAAACCATGTGATAGGTCATAACTTACAATGGCTGACAAGCCATAAATCATCAAGGACAACTCACAATCATGTTCTCTTATCTGCTTGCCATACTTGTGACCTCTTAGTATGTCCAGGCCATCATACATGCTGTTTTGTGGGGTCATAAATTTCCCTGTTGGTTTTACACCGATCTCAGAGGGGGGGGGGGTAGCCTCTTATTTGAAGTTAGGCCCCAACTCACTACCTTGTTTGAAAGTTTTGTGCCCTGCCATCTGGCGGGTCTGGGATGCGAGTGCCGTCTCAGCATACACCCCCTTTTCGACCTACTCACCCTGCCGTAAGGCCTCCCCAGGTAACTGATCTTTCTCCTGCACACTGTCCTGCCGGTGTGCCTCCTTTGCCAACAAATGTCCCCCTTCTTGACCACCACGCCAGAAGGGAGGCTCCTCCTTCCTTTCTGTGGGACTTGTTTTCAGGAGCAGCCTGCCATTGCCAGGGTTACCCATAGGTTGGTCCAGAAAACTTTCATCCCTTCTTCTGACAAATGCACCCCATCCGGAGAGTAGAGTTCTGGGTGCCTAGGTTTGATCAGGCCATGCCTGATACTCTAAAATTCGTTGGGCCTGCAAAATTGCCTGACTGCAATGTTCAGCTTCCTCCTGGAGTTGTCAACTGTGCTGTTTGACATGGCCGCTCGCCATGCCAACCTGGTGATTATTTCAGACCATATAATGGTGGTGCTGCCGAACAGTTTGGCTGCTTCTGCCAGGCCTAAGTGGATGGCGTGGAGGAGGTCCCTCCTCTCTAGCTGTGCGAGGTCATTGCCCCCCAAATGGATCACCTGGACGTAGGGGTGCCAGGCGGCTGCCGCCTGTAATTTCCTCAGGGTTGCTGAAAGCTGCTCCCATCTCATCCCAGGGCGGCCCCGCCACCTGAAGCATGTAGCTTCCAGCTGGCCTGTTTACCTGTGTCTTCCGCGCGACCACCAAGTCTACATTTGGTCGATATATGAATGGTCTAAAACCCAGACTAACCTGGGGCGGATCCCTGCTTAGGCAACAAGTACAGTGTCAGCCTGGCTGGGTATCACGTCTCTTCCCAATTCTTTTTTCTTTTTTAGATCAATTGTGGCCTCATATATATTTAAATGTATTGGAGCACCACCTGCCCACTGCCTTGATTCCGGCTACATCATCCCATGTTGTGCCGTCGTTGTTGCCACCCCTATCCTTAAGGAGTGTGATCCAAAAAATGCGGGTGGGAGCCCTGCCTTATGCAGACCTTGGCACATGACCGCTGTGACCTGGAATCTGCTCAGAAGGTCACTGTTTCTGTGCTTGAATAGTGGGCCCTTCCCTTTGCGCCGTATTGCCATGTAAGTGAAAAGGCAGCACACTGGGCAATGTCTGGGGTCTACTATGCATTGTGACTGTATCCAGGCCCCTTTGCCCACCTGGTCTGTCTTAAACCCTCTCAACAGTATATCACCCTTGCTATAACTGGCTTGACATCAGCTGCATGCAAGCATCTGGTGCCCATGCCTTTCTTTAATGGGGCTGGGTGTGCGATGACACTGAATGCCCCAATAAAGGCAGTAGCAAAGGCTGCTCTGAATAGCATTACCTCAAATGTGTCCCTTGCTATCTCCTTCAGCGTGTCCATTAGCTGGGTCAGTTTCCTGAATTCTATGGGCCACCGTGTGTCCGGTTTCCTCCCCTCCAGACACTTCCACACTTTCAAGGCAGCCCTGATGGAGTGGGAAATGCAAAAAGAAAATTTGATGGACAGAATGCAGAACAATGTCATACATTGACACCAGTACAGAGATCTGGGCCTAAATCCATTTTTTTTGCTCCCCATGCCATTCCAGTTTGAACCCAGCCATATGCAAATCAGCCTTGACCCTGCTCCCTATGGGAACAGTCCAGCCAAAATTGCCAGGCCAGGTCTTCCCTGGACTGGAAACAAACATCCTAGGACCAGTTTCGGGGTTTCACCCCTCATCAGCTAGGCTAGCTTGACTCCAGGGGCATGGAGAGCATGTCTATCATTTGTTTGCGTAGCACTTTTCACCCTAAGTGGAATGGGTATGCCCAGATGTGGGTCCCTTGATCACTGTGCCACTGGATTCAAGCTAGCCTGGCTGATATGGGGTAATACCCTGAAACCGGTCCCAGGATGTTTTTTTCCAGGCCAGGGAGGACCTGACTTGGCAGTTTGGGCTGGACTGTTCCCATAAGGAACAGGGTCAAAACTAATTTGCATATGGCTGGGTCTAAACTGGGGTGGCATGGTGAGCAAAAGAACGATGGATTTAACCCAGATCTCTTGACTGGGGTGAATGTATGATTTATTCAGCATCTCATCCATCATTTGTTTGTGTAGCACTGATGTAGTGGGAGGCTGTGGTGTCCTGCCCTGAGTGTATCTTTGAAAAGTGTGCCACTGCTGACAAGTGGGCTTGTGCTCATGACTTGTACTTTCTCTCAGTGTATGCTGATTGAATGAAGTGTTCCACTGCTCTGGCTGTGTCTCCAGGATCCCCCAGTGACAAGCGCCCCCCCCACTTGCACTTTTGTTAATTTGTATTTCTTGTAGGGATTTGCAGCGTAGGGGCTAAGCACATGCTGTATTAGTGCGAACAGGTCCGTTCTGCCAGTTCCCTCTGGAAAAGGGGTCATCTTCTGCTCTGCCTCTGGTGCTAGCTTCCTGAACTTGTCCAGCTGCCCATGGGAGAGTGCTTCTTTGGTTGAGTTCTTCACCCCGGGAATGTGATATGCCTTCAGCTCTAGACTTCCCTCTAGCTGAAATTTAACCATGCAACGCATTAGTCTCTGTATATCTGGACACCTGGCTGTACCGTTATTGATAGCTTAGACTACCCCTTGATTGCCTGATCAGAGAGTCAGCTTCATGTCCCTTAGGCTCTCCTTCCAGACTGACAGGGCCACTACTATTGGGAAAAGAGGGCAAATCACTCAATCTCCCTGTGTTATATTCCCGGGTTATCCCCATGTAGCGAAGCAGCTTATTTCTTACATTGTCCTCACAATAACATTTCAGCTGTGACCTTTTGCACATCTTCGACAATGTTGGATTAGTTTCCCTGAAACTAAACTTGTTTACACATCTAGCTTCCCACAACATTATCACAATGCCCTGAACTTCATGTACAATGTCTCTTTTCTCACTATGTACAAATGTCATCTCTATCTTCATCCACGGGGTGACAGGACTATCTACATATCCATAACATCAAAGATGAGCATCCTGATAGATAAGTAGAGTAGGCACTTCCACTGAGGCCGAGGGTCCCTGCACACTGAGACTTCACCAAGCAGCGGTCTGACATCTCATGAGGGGTCTTCAGTTCCTGACCAAGATGGGATTCTTCAATCTATCCCATCAGGTAATGGGGTTGGATAGTCCCTTGGGGGGATTCTTGGCTTTACATCTGCACATACTCTAGGTACACTTAGAGTAGCGTTCGCATAGTAGGAATACACTTTATTACTTCCTTGATTTATATGTCTGCATATATACACTGTTTTAGCACAATGGCAGACCTATATCTACTTTGTACACTTTTGGTACTTGTAATCATGTTTATCTGCTTCTGTCTATTAATCATTGCAGTACACAATTATTATACAAGAATAATGTTGGTTCAATAAACTTATTGAAAACGTCCCACTGAGAGGAAGTGAGCACAAGTGACTGAGCGAAAGGATCTGTGCTGTTTCCACAATCCCTGAGGGGTTAGGGTTGTCATGTTCAGTGGTTGCCAGAAACCATTCGCTCTCTGGTAGGTTAGGGGGGCTTACAGTGGCACTGTGAGAAAGCTGGTCTATAGGCCAACATATCCTGCAGGGGTGTCAGGAATCAGTCTTGGCAACAAGCCCCTAGTTTATGTTATGCAAACAAATTTGCAGATCCTATGGATTAGTAGGAACTATATGACATGGTGCCGCCAATGTTGATTAGGCTCAATCTGAGTAGTTCAATAGTGCTTTCTCAGAGACCCCTACTCACATTTAAACAGGAGATGTCAGAAGTGGGAAGGGAAACAAATCCGCCGCAGCTGAGTAGGTATACCCTATGTATTGGCTGTAGGTTATTTAAGCTTGGGGGATTAGAAGTTCCCACATTGTGCCTACCATATCTCTATAAATATTTTAACTAAATACTCCTCTGATCGAACAAGATGAGGACGTTGAAGAGCAGGTAGCAGCTCTAAATGTTACAGAAAACTGCAGAGAGGCAGTTACTATGAAATTATTGTAACATGGCCTCCCGGCAATGGGTGGAGATGTTTCCTTCGTGGTTGAGGCAAATGAAACAGTCAGAACAGAGGTATTCTACTCATGGGTTAAATTCCCACCTGCAGATGCACGTACACAGTTGTTTCACGCTTACATTGAAGATGAACCACCTGAAGAGTATTTCCCATACCTGGACTGAGAAAGTCCCATTAACTTACCAAGATCATATTAATTGGTTTAAAGGTGCCCTACCCCATACCACAGAAAACGTGAGACTCGGTCCGCTCAGTAAAGAAGGAGCGACCTGGCCGTTCTTAGCTTCATATATGCCACATCCAGGCATTGCTACTTTACCAGCAGTTATGGTAAAGATTCCCACCAGCCGGAAGCAAATCCCGTTCTGGATAGCGCAGAAGACAGATCAGCTTGAAGCAGTTTTTCCTCAAACGGGCCTGCAGGAGAAACATAGAATATGAACAATTTGCTTGCTAATGGGGATGGCTCCCCGATAGAAGACTGGGGTACAATCCATGTTGCCGTTTATACCAGAACTCATGGTACCCCTTCAATAGCAGTTATACCAGATGTACTAAATCAAATACATAATGAGTATGGGGCAGAGCCTGCCCTAGATCGGGGGATGAAACTGATGGGCAATTTTGCCAGGTATCTGCCATTATGGAAAGTATCATAAAAGGGGAGGCAGCAGCAGTGGCTATATGCTAACGCTGAGGGAATTCACTCATGCACAGCAGGAGCTAGAATTGCCTAAGATTATTGAAGATATAAATGCTTCAATTGGTAGAGATACTCTGGGAGCCAGCCCTGGGAAACCAAAAGTTAAAAGCAGTTCCGAAAAAGGTAACTCTCAGCAAGCACCCGATTCTTCAAAGAAGAAATGGGATAATAAACAACAAAATAAACAAAATAAAACACAGTCACGGTGTGGGTCTCCTCAACAGGAACACACCAAGAGAATATACAATTTGAGAAACAGTGACAATATTACGAAGCCTGACATGTATCAGGAAATGATACATGTTCCTCTCGTTCCTTTCAGGAGGCATCCGAAAAACGTTTGGAGAGAGATGGATGGTCAGAACACAGATCGGAAGAGCGAGCCAAGCCGCAAAAAGGAGACACATCACACTTCGGACTACATCATTAAACAGTAAGACTTCTAAACCTCAATTCAAAAAGAAGAAGGTAGCCGGGATTAAAATTTTAAATGCCCAGGCTACTGAAGACTCTGCTTCTTAACGGGGAATGGGTAGTGTACGGCACAGCTGGTGGAGCTAAAAGCTCTGGTACTGGCTCTACAAAATACAGATCGTGAATTCCCCACACTAATGGTGTGTGATTAATTTTACTGTGTCCAGTCTTATAACGAATATTTACATTATTGGGGCCAGAATGGATTTGGGATTCTAAAGGTTGCACAATAAAGCACACAATGCTTTGGGAACAAGTGGCAAAGCTGAAAGAAGACCTGCCATGGGCTCATCATCATTCATACATTGAGTCATCAATGTGTTGGCATTCACGTTGAAGGAATTCGATGGCGGATGAAGACACCAAGGCAACAGTTCGTACTGCTGCCATTGCTGCAATAACTCTCTCAAGTGCGAGGATAGACGGAAAAACCATGGTGGCAGTTAATGCCACGCTCAATAAAACATCCCAGCCAAAAGGCTTTCCACTCCAGTACTCTTTAAATTTAGAAGCACAACACATTCAATACGCTCAGATTCCAGGAGTGGGGGATAGAGTTATACCAAACATTGATTGCCGAGTAGGACTAATACTAGCTGCACATGAGGGACTGGGTTCTGCTCACACAGGGATTACTGCTACAGTGTCATTACTGAAGCATCGCTATTGGTGGCCAGGTCTATCAAAACAGACCAAGGACTTTGTCCTTAAATACATTTCATTCAAAAACAAGAGCAACCCATATGTCCTTGCAAACTGGGTATAGCTAATCAGTCACAATACAATTGTTCACAAGGAACTCATTTAAATAAGAAATTACAGTTTTAGCAAGGAATTAATTTCTTGCAGCGATTTAAGCGAAATTGGCACATGATAAAGTCAATATGAATTACATTTGTTTTTATTTCAGTAATATTAAATAAATGATTTCAGAGAACCATATGACTAAAGAGAAAACAGCCAGACACAAACAATTCTTATGCAACACTCACTTCAGCCGAAGTAAGTGCCTTTATTTGCAATTACAATTTAGGAAATTAGAAAAATAAACTTCTACTGTGTATTGACACTATTTACATTTGTTTTTAAGAAAGTACGTGATTTATGTGACCCAAGTGGAGTGACCATAACCAAAACAGTGAATATAGCTGCAGTGACACTATTAAAAACAGGGGGTTTGTTATTGAAGTGAAAAGGATGTCCTTGAGATATCAGAGTAAATCATAAGTCCTAGAGTATGTTCTAGTGTTCTGGGACTATCATTTTTCAATTGTCGATGACGCTTCAACCGTCTATCGTTATGGGGTCTCTTCAGGACGGGGATTCTGGGGACGACAAATGGGATAATAGATTAGTGTGAGCGTAATTACTCAGTTTGGGCTGTAAATAGGGATAGAGATGACATATGATTACCCTAGGCACTTCAAAAATGCCAAAAGCATAATTTGATTCAATCATCTATCAACAATTCGGTATAGGGTCTAATCTATGGAAGCCTTCAATGAACAGAGTAACCACCGTAGGTGCAGTATATTCCTTCTGAAAACAATGGTGAACTGCATTAGTTTTCACCATAATCCTTAAACAATTTAAGGAAGGAGTAAGGAACCTCTTCCATACTCACCTAGTAATAGACCTGACAAGTAGCAACTAGCACCGTATATAATATAACGGAGTTGCAGCTACGAGGGGGTAATTCAATTAGCCCACACTCGCAATGTGGTCGAACCGGTATCTAGAACGACAGTAAAATAAATGTACTATTGCCCGGGTTCAGGGGTTGGAATTCTAACCATAACCCATTGGGAGACTGTGTGGGGCAGCTTCTTACCTCATACACGGACACGGAAGTTTAGACGATCCATACAGTAACCGGGACGATGCTCGCAATGGAGCATTCTGTTTCCGGCATCTAGTACTAGCTGGCGGGAGAGCTTGGTGGTCTGCGCATGCGTGATGGACAGTCCAAAGGCACGCAAGGCAGCGCCCATTAGTAAGTGGTAAAGGGTGTAAGGCCTAACTATTCAATACGCATAATATGCCCCCAATTCACTATTTACTTAACGAGGCAGTAATTAAATAACAGTAATTCATGCGGATACGGAGTAGTTCACGCCACCTTGGCTGAATTAGATGTCTGAAAATTGAGAATCAATCCGCTTATTTGAGGGGTCTGCCAACGGTGTAGTGGTGACAAAGCCCATGGCGGGCTCAAAGAATAGATTCGGAGTGAGGGGAGATGAAACCCACATCAGTCCGCACAGTGTAGCTGACAGGGGAATATTGTATGAGCGGCCAATACCACGAAGGACTTGTAGTAACGTTAACCCATATCTTGCCATAAACTTTATTAACAGGATTTATTTTGTGTGGTTTGCGTGATGGTAGAACAGTCCAGTATGTAGCTAAGACTCAAGTGGTAGTCTGTGAAAATAAAGCAACCTTATACATTAACTCTAATGAAAACGATTTGCGCAACCACTGGTAATGGTAAGCAAAGTATACAATAGACATTTAAGCACGTATATGGATACTCTGCCATTTAAATGTTGTAATAGCAGTCAGAGGCACAAGTTAATAAATAAAGAATCAACAGATTTATCATTTGTCATAATGTACCACCAGGTGTTTATGTGGCGTGAATGGGATAAGGAAACCCTATATATACATCTCCATCTGCATATTTGTGAAACAGGATAAGGTCTCCTTCTATGTACATCATTGTAGCAAGAGAGGACATGATTGCTCTTCTATAATGCCCATTCACACGGACACCATCAATTACAAAAATATTAGATCATATTTACATGTAAACCTTGTTCACATTCACGGGCCATAGAACATGTTCATACGGCATCCAAGGAACCCATGTATTAAAACATATCCTTCTGTAAGCTAGTGCTGAACAGAGAAAACGGAACTCAACAGGGGATTAGGCTCAGTTTGTACCCCTATTTAGAATATGCGCCTCAGTTCAGACTGATAAACTTACGCCACTCCTCAAGACTGTTTAACCCTTTCATTACTGAATTACTTTTGTCAATCCATTTACATTCTAAGGACTGAAGAATCAGGGAGATGTTGCCTCCTCTCGGAGGAACTTTTGCTTTTTTGATGACCTGCCGACGTATCTCGTCAGCAGTGTGGCATTTTTCTTCATAGTGTTGAACCAATGGTGCAGTTTCTACCAGACAGTGTATCCTGCTTCTATGCTGGCTAATTTGTGTCTTGACCGGTTGAGTGGTCTACCCTATGTATATTAAGTTACATGGGCACCATATACAATAAATGACATTCGAAGTGGCACAGTTGGTATGGTCATGTAATGTTATTGTAACATCTCCATGTATGAATTGTTTAGTGTTTGATGTATACTGGCTGGTTATACAGCTACTACACTTAAAGTGGCCTATTACAGGTGGTAATGACCAGATGTTGTGAATGATGCTCTCTTGTTTTGAAATGCTGGTGTCTGAATGTACAAGAGGATCTCTTATGTTCTTTCCTTTCCTGCATGAGAACATAGGCAGCTCTTGGCATGTATCTAACGTGTTCAGCGAGGGCCAATGTCTCTTGATAGTTTTCACAATTTGTGTACTGTGAGGACAGAACGTGGTGATACAGATATTATTCTTGACAGAGGTCGTTGGTCTCCTCTTAAGTATTTCCTCTCAAGGGCTGTACCAGGCCCTTTTCATTGATGTTTTTATCAATTGCTTGGGGTAATCTCTCTCACATAGTTTGGTACTAAGAATATTTATTTTCTTTGCAGAAATCTTCCTTCTCTGTGCAGTTTCTTCTTAATCTTAAAAACTGCCTATATGGAAGTCCATCTTTTAGGGAGCGGGGACGAAAACGTATAAACTGTAGCAGCGTATTACGCTCAGTCGGTTTTCTGTAGAGGCTTACAATTAGTTGGTTGTTTTTGTTATGTATTTCTAGATAAAAAAACTGAAATCTTTTCTTTGTCTACATTATAGGTAAAGGTGAGTGAAGACTGACAGTCATGGAGATAAGTAATGAACAATTTCAATCTTTCCTCTGAGCCAACCCATATCATGAAAATGTCATTGATATATCGTTTCCAACATTTGATGTTACCATGAAACGGATTGACCAATGTAGTGACGAATTTGGTTACTAAATTACCTACATACCGGATGGCTAGATTTGGGGCAAAAATTGCCCCCAAAGATGTTCCAGAGCACTGCTGATAGTATGTAGAGTTGAACATGAAATAATTTGTTGTTAGGGCAATCTCCTTTATCCCTGTCCTGAAGAGACCCCGTAATGATAGAGGGTCGAAACGTCGTCGACAATTGAAAAAGGATAGTCCCAGAACACTAGAACATACTCTAGGACCTATGTTTTACTCTGATATCTCAAGGACATCCTTTTCACTCCAATAACTAACTCCCTGTTTTTAATATTGTCACTGCAGCTATATTCACTGTTTTGGTTATAGTCACTCCACTGGGGTCACATAAGTCACGTACTTTCTTAAAAAAATGTGCAAATAGTGTCAATACACAGTAGAAGTATATTTTTCTAATTTCCTAAATTGTAATTGCAAATAAAAGCACTTACTTCGGCTGAAGTGAGTGTTGCATAAGAACTGTTTGTGTTGGGCTGTTTTCTCTTTAGTCATATGCTTCTCTGAAATCATTTATTTAATATCACTGAAATAAAAACAAATGTAATACATATTGACTTTATCGAGTGCCAATTTCACTTAAATCGCTGCATGAAATTAACTCCTTGCTAAAACTGTAATTTTTTATTTAAATGAGTTCCTTGTGAACAATTGTATTGTGGCTGATTTGTCCTTAAATACAACATCTGCCAACAGATGAAAGGCTCCACCATAGCACGTCCAGCACAGACACCTCTATTGATCTCAGAGAAGCCTTTGGCTTGTGTTTATTTGGACCACTGCAGCCCCTTACAATCAGATGGAGCTTATAAGTTTATCTTAGTGGCAGTGAATCCATGCTCCAGATTCCTGTGGGTTTGGCCACTGTGGTCGGCTGACGCTCAAACTGTTATAAAGGATTTGCGAGTCTTTATCAGGACATACGCAATTGGCACACTACATTCAAACCAGGGACTGGCGTTTAGCTCTCGGGCCATCGGAAGTTTGGGTTTGGCCTTTTGGTACTCCTCCCCATACCAACCCAAGGGAAATACGGCTGTTGAGAGGAAAAACCATGACTTAAACCAATCCTTAACAACGAAGTTATTAGGCTTGTGTGGCAGTTTGGTCAATCACCTATATGGAGTCCAGAGGGCACTTAAAATGCCAAGAAAAAACCTAGGCGGTTGGACACCTTATAAACCTCCTGTTTGGTGTGAGAATGTGGGTACCAGACCTTGATAGTGTCAGCACAGTGGGGGCTGAAACATCATTTGACATCAATGAGCATTTGGCTGTTTTACAGGAACTCAATGAATTCTGAGCTTTACAAAGCAACGTCCAAGTAAAACATACCCCCGCTAGGGAAGTAAAGGTAGTCCCGGCAAGACATGCCTGTGTCCCAAAGATTCGGGACCTGGTCAGAGAAAACATAGTGGACAAGAAATAATTTGGGCCATCTTACAGAGTGCCTGTACCTTTCCTGGCTGTTAAATGTACCAGAACTGTACTTCTTCTACCTCTTGCTGGCCGTTGAGACAAAAGGTTTGTCTCCATTGATCTGATCAAACCACACTATGTGGCCAATTCTCAACAGTAGGGCACATGGGCTCCTGGGTAGCCACTGTGCTCCTCTCACTACCATGCAGGAAGTTCAGATGGACGCTTTAATAACGACTGAAGACTTCACTCTCGAAAGAGAAGCTGTAAACAACAATGAAATTATACTTTTCCCTGTTGAACCAACTACAACTGTACAATCAACAAGTACAGAAATATAATTAAAAGAAATTGACGACGTCTATGTAAACATTAAGCCTGGGCGTAGTTCGCGAAGTAGCGCTACGCGAAGCTACACAAAGTGCAGTTCGCACTACGCGAGCCTCGCGTAGCACTACGCGAACTGCGTATTGCACTGTTCGCAATGATTGCACAGTGCCGGATGCTTGTCCGCACTGTGCAATCATTGAAAACGGCATCTTGCACAGTGCGAGCTGTCTTTTACTGCCTCTCGAGTAGATTTTTACTCGAGCGGCAGCTTTTCTAAACGCGGACTGGTAGTTTCTCATCGCGAGCGGTCGCGAGCATACGCGACCACTCGCAATGATAAACCTGACCTCCCCGCGTTGAGAATCTCGCCGGGAGGTTTATTTTCCACGCTCGCGATCGGCAACTTGATGTTGCTGATCGCGAACGAGGAAAAAGTCTCGCCGGGATGTCATTTTGCTTGCTCGCGGTCGCCAACTTGACGTTGAGGACCGCAAGCAAGCAAAAAATGACCGCTGCACTACGCTACGCTACGCATGTTTGCACTGTGCTACGTGCAATTCGCGTTGTGCGAAGTAGCGCAAACTTCGCAAACTACGCGAGCGTAGCGTAGTGCTTTGCCCAGGGTTAGTAAACATGCCACAGATCAAGTTATCTACCAGTTCTAAAAAACCTGCTGAGTTGCCAAGAATAGACCGTACGACGTCTGGCTACTTCGTGTATTCTGCCGATTTACCATCGGATCCAAGTAAATCCGAACTGCCCACACCGCCTCTCCCTTTCAAGCTACAATTGTATGCTTTCTATCATTGACTGAAAAAGACTTACTTTGTTTTCCCTGGATACATCTCTGAATTACTTTCCCTGGTTCTCTGGATTAGTTTAGTGACTGTCTTTTATCTACTTCTGAATGGACATTATCAGAATGCTCCGCAGTACATCTTGTGAACTTGGGTCTTAAACCACATGCATCATCACACCGTGAATTAAGGGATCTGTCTCTGGTGAGCATTACAGCAATTGCAGATCCTGAAGGAATTGTATGGGACAGGGTATCATATGATGTGTATGGTCCCACTGAATTATAGCAAATTCCTTATATGTTTAAAATTTTCTTAAATGGTATCATCACCTCTAGTACTTTCTCTGATGATAAGGACTTTGAAACTATGCATAATTTCCTTGCAGAAGTAATTATGGAGACATGTTCTGTTACCAGCATTATGGTCACCATTTTTTACATAAAGCTAGTATCCCACACGCTGTTTATAATTACACACAATGGGAACAATGCCCAACACCGCTGAGAGGTAGTTCAAAGACATTTGCACAGAAGTTTGCTTATTTTTCAGGTTTTGATACATCAGACGCAGCCTCGTATTATTATAGGCTAGCACCTACACCTGCAAAGAAAGATAAGCTAACAAACACCAAACTGATATACTCTGCTTCCTTTATTTCACAACTGTCTATACAGGGTTTTGACTTTTGGAAAGACACCATAGACACAAAATCTGTCTGGGGGACAAAAGATTGTCCGGTTTAGGGAACAGAGGCCTTATTTAGAGCATGCCTCATACCACATCAAATGTTTTTCCCGAATAAAACAGTGCAGCAAACTTCTTGTCTTGGTATAGCAAAAATAAAGGATTTCAACACACCATGTATTCCTGCATTCTCATCCTTCAAGAATTGGCAGCATTTTACATGCTTCAGTGAGGAAACACTAGATACCAAGAGACACAATGGTTCTTTCAATTCATCAGACCGCAATTGGAAGGGATGGTTGGTATAGCCTGTGGACACAAACGGGTGTAGCCTTACAGCTAGAGCGGTCGACCTCAAAGCTGGTGAACCAGGTTCGAGTCTTGGCAATGACGCTCAACATCCTGTGATTCTGGGCAAATCACTTAATCTCCCCGTGCCTAACAAAAATAGAATGTGTCCGTCTTTAATGCAACTGGTGCTCATGTAAAGCGCTCTGATACCCAATTTCTCGGGTCTAGTTCGCGCTATATAAAACACTAAAAAAACAAAATCTAGATTCCTGGGTAACACCGAAGGGTTTAGAATCAATCGATCTGATCAACGATATGTAGAAACAGAACACTTGTGTGGTGATGTCATATAGTGTTGGGAAGTTGTACCTTGATTGGCTAAAAACCTCAACACATTCCCAGGTGAAGCAACACTTGTCCCTTCTTTCTGATGACCTGGATCGCAGGGATTTTTTATTAGGTCCCTGGAACCCACGTCAAAAGCGCTTTTTGTACTGAATTTACAACGAGCTGTGGAAATTCTCTAAACAGGAAGCTGCTGAGAGATTGTGTGAAATTGACAGGGTTAATTTCAAAATGGCTTAGGCTGTGGTTGACAACGGTATGACTACATTATCATCCAGAATTTATTCACTGGGCAACATACTGTCTTCCGCAATCAACATACTACACCAAGACATGTCTACTTTACAACATGGACAGTCACAATTACAGTCAATCATAATACTGGGCTGGACGTTACAAATGTTACATTCTGGTCATGTGCCATGGCATTACATAAACAGTACAAGTCTGTTTTCGGCATACAACCTAACGGAAATACAGATAGTAATGGCATGCAGAGATGCAAAATCTACTATGTTGCAAATTGAAAAATGAGACCAATTACCTTTCACAGTGGCTGAGACACCATCAACTGACTGGATAATCCCTGGCTACATCACCCTACCGGTCACGACTTTCCAATTCCAATATTGTCTTCAATACCAACAGGTAGACGGATATGAAGCGATAGGGGAAGGATATGTGCTCGAGCATTGGGACTTACCGTTGAGGTTTTGATGCAGGAATAGGGACACAGGTGTTTTTTTAGCGGCTCTGAATGTGAAGATGCTTTTAGCGGATCCCTAGTTTGCAAGGACATGTCTCTCCATGGGGCATGCAATGCTTCAGTAGTGAACTTGTCTTGTTATCTGAAGGGTTAGCCAGCTGTCAGGATTCATCCTGTGTTGAGGCTGCTCTTGAATGGAAGCTATTTGATGCTGATTGATCAAGGTTGCTGTGGAATGGAACTGGGCATTGATTATCTGGTGACAGTTAATTCCATAGTGATTTGTTGTACACAAGTACTGTTCCCACCTGCCCTCACATTTAGGGAGGCAGCGCTATGGCCTTCGATTAATGTTTCCAACATACAGTTTGATTCATTTAGCAACTGAAAGTCATGCTTTTTCAAAAGGATGTGGCCTTCACTTCAGCCAGGGAGACGTTTGATCTCCAGGTTGCAAGGTCCTCGTCTGAGATACAGACACTACACCATACTAACTTCCCCCTGTATTTTGGGGAGCTGGTCCATCGTATCTTGAACACATCTGATACAAAAGGAATAGTGCACTTTTGTATGTATCGGCTCTGGTCTGGTTAGCACCTTTCTGACAATTTTTGGAGTTATACCATCTTCCACACATTTCGTGTTGGGAATCGTTTTTGGAGGGCTCCTGCTTGTCCTGCTACTTGTGGCAGGAATCCTGATTTTATTTTATCTGCTCCTCAATGGACATCCCAGTTCAACTCGGAATGGAGACAGCACTGCTAGTGTTGCGTTGCCATGAGCACATAGTACACTGCTTCGGCAGAGGAAAAACCATGACTTAAAGCGATCCTTAACAACGAGGGTATTAGGCTTGTGTGGCAGTTTGGTCAATCACCTATATGGGGTCCAGAGGGCACATAAAATGCCAAGAAAAAACCTAGGCGGTTCGACACCTTATGAACTCCTGTTTGGTGTGAGAATGTGGGTACCAGACCTTGATAGTGTCAGCACAGTGGGGGCTGAAACACCATTTGACATCAATGAGCGTTTGGCTGTTTTACAGGAACTCAATGAATTCCGAGCTTTACAAAGCAACGTCCAAGTAAAACATACCCCCACTAGGGAAGTGAAGGTAGTCCTGGCAAGACATGCCTGGGTCCCAAAGATTCGGGACCTGGTTAGAGAAAAGATAGTGGACAAGAAAGAATTTGGGCCATCTTACAGAGTGCCTGTACCTTTCCTGGCTGTTAAAGGTACCAGAACTGTACTTCTTCCACCTCTTGCTGGCCGCTGAGACAAAAGGTTTGTCTCCATTGATCTGATCAAACCACACTATGTGGCCGATTCTCAACAGTCGGGCACGTGGGCTCCTGGGTAGCCACTGTGCTCCTCTCACTACCATGCAGGAAGTTCAGATGGACGCTTTAATAACGACTGAAGACTTCACTCTCGAAAGAGAAGCTGTAAACAACAATGAAATTATACTTTTCCCTGTTGAACCAACTACAACTGTACAATCAACAAGTACAGAAATATAATTTTTAAA
The DNA here is from genome assembly GCA_963921515.1 of Calotriton arnoldi. Taxonomy (NCBI): domain Eukaryota; kingdom Metazoa; phylum Chordata; class Amphibia; order Caudata; family Salamandridae; genus Calotriton; species Calotriton arnoldi. The sequence goes on from CAWUFW010006271.1 coordinate 290,196, forward strand.
AATTGACGACGTCTATGTAAACATGCCACAGATCGAGTTATCTACCAGTTCTAAGAAACCTGCTGAGCTGCCAAGAATATACCGTACGGCGTCTGGCTACTTCGTGTATTCTGCCGATTTATCATCGGATCCAAGTAAACCTGAACTGCCCGCACCGCCTCTCCCTTTCAAGCTACAAATGTATGCTTTCTATCATTGACTGAAAAAGAGTTACTTTGTTGTCCCCTGGATACATCTCTGAATTACTTTCCCTGGTTCTCTGGATTAGTTTAGTGACTGTCTTTTATCTACTTCTGAATGGACATTATCATAATGCTCCGCAGTACATCTTGTGAACTTGGTTCTTCAACCACATGCATCATCACACCGTGAATTAAGGGATCTGTCTCTGGTGAGCATTACAGCAATTGCAGATCCTGAAGGAATTGTATGGGACAGGGTATCATATGATGTGTATGGTCCCACTGCTAGTGTTGCGTTGCCATGAGCACATAGTACACTGCTTCGGCACACCTTGGCATCAAGAACTAAATGAGCATTGGTTCTTATCTTTCAAGTCTGTCTGGCTTGACTGCATACAACCTGACTTCCGCAGTCTGCTTTGCAGGCATGAATGCGTCCTGGATATATGTCTTGGAACAGAATTGGTTGCGCCTCCGGACATTGAATTACTGATGGACCCATTAAAGGCCCATGCATTTGGTTGCCCCCAGTGTATTCCATTGATGGTGAATGCATTCTTAGTGCCACCCTGTGCTGCTTCAGCTCGTAGTGAAGTGAATAACAGCTCTGCAGAAAACTTATGGGATACAACGACTCCCTCAGCAGCTGCTGTGGGAACTGGATAGAATCATGTTTGCTCCATAAACATGCTATGAGGTGTGCCTCTGGGATCGTCATCTGAGGTTGTGGGCAACAGTAATGTTGCGTCTACCACTCGGAACACATAAACAATTGGTTGTTTCCATGTGGGAACAATCTGGCCTATATTTTTAATAAAATGAACCAAAACAGATTTTGCTTTCTTTTTCTAGGCACCTTGGCTTTTTGAGTGCTTGGGATCTCAAATGGTATAATGACTTAAAGGCTTTTAAACAAATATTTAAAGGGAAGTCTGCTTTTAGATGCTTTTAAGAGTAGTTTTTAACATTTTTAAATGGTCTGCTAGCTTTTTAGATAGCTTTTAGATATCAACCTTTAGTATGAGGAGTGGGTGTTGTATTCCTGGGTTAGGCCCATGTAGCGAAGAAGCTTATTTCTTACATTGTCCTCACAATAACATTTCAGCTGTGACCTTTTGCACATATTTGCGTACACAACAGTGTTGGATTAGTTTCCCTGAATCTAAACTTGTTTACACATCTAGCTTTGCACAACATTACCACAATGCCCTGAACATCATGTACAAAGTCTATTTTTGCACTATGTGCAAATGTCATCTCAATCTTCAGCCACGGGACGACGGGCCTATCTACATGTCCATAATATCACTAATCTATACGCACATTGCAAGGCTGCTTTCTATTATAGAAGAAGAGCATACCGATAGATTAGTAGAGGAGGCACTTCCGCTGACACCGAGGGTATATGCACGCTGAGCCTTCACCACGCTGTAGTCTAACATCTCGTGAGGGGTGTCCAGTTCGTGACCAAGACGGGGTCCTTCATTTTATCCCATCAGGTAATGGGGTTGGATCGTCCCTTGGGAGGATTTTTGACTTTACACCAACACACACTCTAGGTACACTTAGAGTAGGGTTCGCATAGTAGCAGTACACTTGATTACTTCCTTGTTTTATATGCCTGCATATATACACTGTTTTAGCACCATGGAAGAACTATATCTGCTATTTACACTTTTGGTGCTTGTAATCACGTTTATCTGCTTCTGTCTCTCAATCATTGCAGCACATGTATTTTATACAAGAATAACGTTGGTTCAATAAACTTATTGAAAATGTTCCACTGTGTATTCTCTGTATACTTCTCTGAGAGGAAGTGAGCACGAGTGACTGAGCGAAAGAATCGGTGCTGTTTCCATGATCCCTGAGGGGTCAAGGTTGTCATGTTTAGTGGTTGCCAGAAACATTTTGCTCCCTGGTAGCTTACGGTGGCACTGTGATCTAGCTTGTCTACAGGCCAACTTATCCTGCGGGGTGTCTGGAATCAGTCTTGGCACCAAGCCCCTAGTTTATGTTGTCCAAACGAATGCCCAGATCCTACAGATTAGTAGGACTTATATGACACCTGTGCCTAATAAAATGAATTTGTCCATCTGTAAGGCAACTGGTGCTCATGTAAAGCGCTCTCATACATTCGAGTTGAGTTCACCCTATATTAAATTCCCCAAAAAACAAAACCTCAAAAACCTGCGTGTTAAGTTCAAGCAATGCCAACCACATTAACGTAAAAAACCCACAACATAACAAAATTCCCAAACCATTTTAGAAAATACATGAGCATTAAATAGGATGAGATTAACTGAAAGTATGAATTTTTATACTTTAAGACAAAAAGCACCTAGAAAAACAACAGTTCACAGTTCACTGGGACACAGGCACGATTTCAGCCCAATGGAGATTGAGCAGAGTTCAGACATACCAGGTAAGTCATGGAAGCAAAAACCTGCCAGCGTGGCAGGGTACAAGGATGTGGCCAGTGAGAATCCCACAGAGTCAAATACATCATCATCAAGATTCTGCTAATGTTACTGATTATGGCAACACAATCACATGCCGAGGCAAATCTGGATTTCATAATGACTGAGGGTGCTGTTCAGACAGATCCAAGGTTTTAGCTTCAGACTTAGGGCCTTATTTACGATTTTGTGCACTGGTTTTCTGTCACAAACATGACGGATATCCTGCTCGCATTATTACAAATGTAGTTGTTAAAAGGTGGCTGAGATATCCATCCTGTTTGAGACAGAATAATATATCCTCCTGGCTCTAAATAAGGCCCCAAGTCACTTTCTCAAACTCTTCCAACATGTCAAGACTGGAAGCTGCACCCAAGCAGAGCTCCATGAAGCAGATATCTTTACCATGAGGCCCAGGTGAATTTTCTTGTCTGTCTATTGTGCTACCTACCATGACAAATCTTAGTTCCTTGTCCCAGACCTTTAGGTGGAAAAAATGACAGAGTTCCACTTTTCTCCAATTGCTTGTAAAGGTTCTACTGGTCAGGCCTGTAGTCTGTAGCTTTTCAGGCCAAAATATTAGGCATCAGGTCTTTCTACAGCCAGATCTCCTGCAGGGTTCAATCCTCTGTGGTCAACTGGGCCATCCTGGAGTCAGGAGTACTTCTGCTTTTTGTGTTCTGAAAGGATGCAAACAGGAAGCCAAACACGTGACCCTTGGATAGGAATCAAAATCATCAGCAGTCCTTGACTACTTAAGAGAGCCCTCCTCTTCCAGCAGTAGTTAGGAGTCTTCTTCCAGCAAGGCCTTCGTCTTTATGTTGAGTCTTCCCATTTTCAAGAATGTTCTGAGGAGGTGGTGATTGAGGTGCCAGATTTATTTTGTGCACTTTCCAGTGATTGGAAAAATGTAATCACACAATCCAAACTATTTCCTCGTAATCCCCAAATCCATTTTTAGTACGTCCTTTTCACCTTACTGTAAAATTACCAAGGAGCTCCTGTTTCAAAATGACAGAACCCTTCTGCCACCAGGTTGCCTTGCTTTCAACTCCTTAGTATATCCCCTATTTGGATTAGCTGTCCTACCACATGACTTGGTCCAACTCGTTCTCTCTCCTACTAAAACTTTAGCCTGGCTATTTAGGAGGGTCCTGGGATGAATCTGAGAAGCTCTCTAGGTCATCACCAAGTCAAAAGAGATTGTGCTAAGTCTGTGTTTTGTTCTCCCAGTTTTTGTTATCCAGTCCCAGATAGTTAATATCTGCTAAGTGTTCGGCAGGTAACACCACTGTGTCCTTCCCGGGTTCACAAGCCAGTCTTCTGAGAGAGGACTTTTATCTCTCCCAGACAAAAATGGGTACTCCAGTTTTGGAGGTGTAATGAGCCGCAAACATTGTTTTAAGCCGGTTTTGCTAAGGCACCCTAAAGTACATTTTTGTAAGCTTACCTTTTCCCTCAGGTTCACCATAAAATAAGACTTTACAAATTAAGCACATAATAAATTTACATGACTTTTCTAGCATTTTTCCGGGTGGAGATGTAGAATTAACTATTTCCATCCCATATGTTCCATGGAAAATTAAGCTGAATCTACATAGCGAACTTTATTTCACAGAGATATGTTATGGCAGTCCTAGCATACTAGAATGCACAAATATGAAGATTTAGTCTCACATGTATACACAAAAGTAGGAGCAAGAGGAAAACCAGCTTTGTAATACTTCCTCTCTACAATACGACATCACAAAACAGTTTAACTAAGCTTCTACATCCCCATGGTGAGAGTTATGTTTGTATGTTTAGGAGTTGCTGAAAATAGCACTACTATTTTCAACACTAATATTTTCAATAACCAAAGATTGTAATCTAAACATACACGTTTAACAAGGCTCACCATGGGGCAGTAGAAGCTCAGCTACGCTGCTGTGTGGCATCGTTAGTCCATCAGTTTGGAAAGTACTCTAACAACAAAGTCTTAGAGTTAAAATATATTTCTTAAATTTTCAGTTTCAAGCCTTTATAAGTCGGCTTGCTTCAGGGGGTCTATATATTAAAATCCATTGTAGACACTTCTCTGTAACTGGTGTAACTGGTGCAGGCCTTCCACAGCCTCCTCAAGCAAAACCCCAGTTAGAAATGATCAGAGGAGCTGGTCAACTGTCTTTGCTTGTTTGGACTTTTTGGAATCTCCAAGATTTTGTGTTTCCCAAAATCAAATATTTACTAGCTGTTCCCTTCAGGACTGGGTAAGATGGGCTGTGAGCCTTGTCAGTAAAGCGACATGCTCAGTTCACAAAATTAGGTTCTGGAAATAAGGATTCAGTAAGAGCTGGAAAACATAGCATGTGATAATATAATTGCCCCAAAAATATTTTACAAAAATGGCTTTTCAAAAACAGATTTTTACAATAACCTTGTTTTTCTATTCACATCATAAAGAAATGTAACATTGCAGTCCATGGGGAAAAAATTAAACCACACACTGCACATTACACACACATACACAAGCGTACACACACCATACACCCCGCCCACACAGACACACATGATACACCCACACACATTACATGTTTGTTGCTATTACTGCACAGAATGCAGTGTTTAGAAACCCATATTTCACAGGAAACCATGATATACAGGAAATATTTCACCGTTGCCTGTGAAATATGGATTTATCAACACGATGACTGCCCTCACGATGACTGTCCTCAAACCACTCTGCAAAGATTTAACATTGGCATAACTACTAGGATTATGCTGCATGAAAGACCAATTATGAGCCAGGGTTATCTAAGTTATGTGGCAAAAATGCAAATTATGTGGCATATTCTCTGCCAGTATTTTTTCCCCATTTGTGATAGAAACAACTTTTTGTGAAATCTGCAAATTATGTGGCAAATGGAGTAAATACATCCATTTATGTTAAATAAGGCAGCCACAGAATCACCTAAATCCACTGACCCTCACTGTTGCCATTGGTTTATATTTAAGAAAAATAAACAAAGCTTCAACATTCTTATTCCAGTGAGTACCCATTATTAGCTGCACTTTGTAGAAAACAGCTTCAAACTTGTTATATGAAATACATCTTACCATGCATAATATGGTCTTTTATTGCCAACTCAAGATTTTGGTGACATTTAGTAACCACTCAACCTCCAGCCTCCTGGCTTATGATGTCACCAGAATAGCTTGATGGCAATATTGGACCATGTTAATCAGTTACCCATTATGTACTATCTCTCTCTCTCTCTGTCTCTCTCTCTCTCTCTCTCTCTCTCTCGTTCTCTCTCTCTCTCTCGTTCTCTCTTGCTCTCTCACACTCTCACACTCTCTCACTCTCAAGCTTTGACATTGTCAAGGCTAGTAGGATTATGTGGCAAGGAGGCAACCATAATATGTCAGATTATTTAAATAATGTGAAAATCATGCAAATGATGTGGCACATTGTCAGTATTATTTTTACCCATTTAAGCTAGAAAGAACCTTTTTTGTGAAATAGGCAAATTATGTAGGCAAGTGCGGTGAAGAAGAATGGGGGTTGTAAAATCCAGGAGCTTAAATCTCATTGATGAAACAACAGCAGATATAGTTTTTCACCCTAAACCTCAATCTAAGAGGTTTTATATGCTTAATAAAATACACCAAAAGAACAATTCTAATCAACCCATTATGTCTTGTAATGATACAGCCACTGATAAAATACCTCTATTTGTTGACCTGAACCTTCAACCTAATGTCTAGAAACTTTTATCCTTTGTTAAGGAAACCAGTCAATTCCGTCAAATCAATGAAAAAATTAAATCAAACCTACAGATGGCATGGTGACACTCTCCTGCCTCCCACAGCTTTCTGCTTTTTGTTGCTGAACCCGTTTTGGTTGGCATTAGCACTCTGTGCTCTTTTTCCCTGCTAACCAGTGATAAAGTGATTGTGCTCTCACCCTAAAAGATCCAAAATTGGACTACACCTAATTGGCACATTTAATTTACTTGTAGGTCCCTGGAAAATGGTGCTACATGTATCCAGACCCCAGAGTGAATCCAAGGGCTAGCTGGTCGACCCTCTGTGTGAGCTACATTGATGCAACAAACTTCAGAGACCCTGCCATCTGCCTGATTGATGCTCCTTATCTCTGCTTGAGTGAGTCCTAGCTCCGAAGTGGTGCCTCTCTAGGTCCTGTACCCTTTGTGTGGTGCTAGAGTGTCCTTCTCTTACCAAAAACCAAAACTTGGGACTTAGACATTTTTTCAACAAATACTGCATTGAGAACTGACAAAAGAGAAAGGACCGACCTGCAAGCCAATTTGACAAAGGTGCATCGCTGATGGAAATTACTTTGCCATAACTCCTGGTACATTCTTCTATGCACCAGCAAATCCTCTTAGGTACAATCACTTAATGATGGTTTCTGTCCTCATGGAGCCCTGTTCATCAACATCCTCAAACTGCTGGATGATTCCTAGCTCTAGAAAAATGTCTAAGTCCGAAATTAGAAATCTTTACCAAGCTCGACGATGACCAGTACCAAATCGACAATGATGGCCTCCTTGGCCTGAAAATCCAACATTTCCTACTCAGATCTTTTCCCACCATTATCGATGACTTCACTGAGACTTTGTCCACCAACTCACCAGTGGCCGCTCCTCCGCTATGGTGGAGGAGCGTCACCCCACTGCTTTTAAGCAGTGCGTTGTAGAAACACAAAATGATAATAACTTTGCGTTATCATCATTTTATGCTTCGTGCTGTTTTGCGGGCGGGGGGTGGGTAGGTGGGGCTGCTCTGCTCTCAGAGCAGGGGAGGAGTGGTTTGTCCACTCCTAAGTGCACAATGACTGTTTGGTCGGCCCTCTCGGGCTGCCGACACCATTCATGCGCACTTTCCCCATTCTCTGTGGAGAACATGCCCACCCCTTCAGAACGATCACACCCAGTGTTGTGATTGGCTTAGGGGAGGGAGCCTGGCTGCCTGCTTCCTGTTCCTGGAGTCGGAGGCAGGAGAGCAGGAGCAGAGACGCGGTACCTAGCGGCAAGGTATGTTTATTTTTTTTCCCTCCCACCCCTGAGACACCCCCCGCGACACCCCTCCATCCTGCGACCTCCCACACCCACCCCGCCACCCGCAACGCTATGCCGGCCGCCAATGCAACTCACCATTGTCGATGATCTCCACTCGATTGCAGACTTCTGCAGAGGCCATACAGAGGACTCTGCTTTCTTTAGGAAATCTTCAAAATTTCTACTAAGTCTGATGGTTACTCTTGACTGTGGCAAACCTGGTGCCTGTACCAGACCCACGCTCCTTAATGGATGGCCTTAACTGGTGACTTTCGCCTGGCCTTCTCCTACTAGACACCCGCGTTGGCACTTTGTTCTTTTTTATGCTATTTTTCTCTAGAAATTCTAACAATCCATACCCTTGATTTCACTGATTGGATTTAATTTGTTTAGGTGGCATTTTATGTATTAAGATTTACTCTATTTATCTAAATTGGCTTGCGATTTTTCATGTGTTATGTTGTGTTTTTACTATATTACTGCTTGTATTCTGCAAAAAATACTTTACACACTGCCTTTAAGTTAAGCCTAACTGCTTTGTGCCAAGTTACCAGAGAGTTAAGCACAGGTTAATTTCGTGAGTTTCTTTGGTTCACCCTGATACGTTTTGTGATTGTTGCTTGAGTAGGGCTTCCACCTCTCTCAACCAGTAGCCCAATATCTTATACCTAGCTAGTGTTTCCAATGCAGCACAGATGTTTGTTGTGAGGCAGCAGTCTAGATTCAACAAGGGAATCTGTATGGCAGCAGTAAAATGCGAGGGCATGAAATGGGGCAGGCAAAGAGACAGGCAGAGGCGGTGAGCTCTGCAGGTACAGCAGTCAAGAAGCAGGGTTAGATGCTCTGTCGGGAGAGGTGAAGGAGACAGTTAGCAATGCAGTGACAACACGATGATGGGTAGCAAAAGAAGGGGGGCAGTGTTCATTGCAAAAGCCCCACTTTAAAACTGTAATTGCTAAGGCCAGTTAGGTTACAGATTGTACTAGTGAATTGGTGCTAGGCAGATAACGCCAAACATCCCATAAGTGTAGATCTTAGAAAAAGGAACCTCCTGTGGACGTCACTGTGTCATGTGCCAATGGCTGAAAAAATTATAGTGCTTGCAAATCACCTTACATCTATTATAATTTGCCTTTTGCTTCCTTTGGTTCTCAGTTTGAAAGTGTATAAAATGAGTGATGGTGCTATTGAAAATTTACTCACCCAACTGTAGTGTTGGCTGCTTCATAAACAACACACAACTGTGTATCACTTACCCTTCTTTATTGGCATAGGATGGGCTCAAGCACAGTTTGGGGTGGGACCAAATTTGGACAGTGCTGCCAAATTTTGACAGTGCTGCATGAAGCACAAACAGCAGAAAGTTGAGTATCTGGGAATTTTACTCATAAGATCTTACTCGAATCGACCATATGGCAGTGCCCTGTGAATCCGTTCAGGGCAGCGGAAGGCACAGATCAGCTGTTAGCGAGCAACCTCAGCTCTGTGCTGCTGTTAGCACTAGAGACAGCCCCCGTACACACTCTCTAATGAAAGCAAACATCATAAAGACACAGTGCGCTGGTCAAGATTATTCACAGGAATAATGGTAAAAGTACAAAATATTAGTTATTATTTGTGATGTCATGTTTTTATCACCTGGTACCAAGTAAGAGTACACTAATACAAATGAAAATAGAGTGGGGACAAGCATTTGCAATGCAATAGGTCTCGCATTTACTAAACGTTTGAAAATGCGAGACCTATTGCATTGCAAATAGTTGTTTACAAAAGCGCCCCATGGAATGCTTTCACTTTAATTATGGCCATGCCCCTTTCCTTAGACACGGCTCGTCTGAAGAAAGGGGTGTGGCCGCCATTAAAGCGAAAGCGCTGCATGGGGGGCTTTTACAAACAACAGTTAAAAAATTTGGAAAAAAACATGCGCCCGCGTTCGGTGCCGCAAATAAACCAAAGGCGCAGCCGCCCAGTGGTGTGGCAAGCTATTAAAAAAAATGAAGCCTTCCTTATAAGAGAGTGTGTCCTGCCTTTTTGCCGGCAAGTAAAAAGCATTTAACAAAATAGTGCTCGGAGGATGTAATTAAAGCCTACTGAGCAACAACGCATGTAACCGGGGGTGTCACCATGGGAGGTTACAAATGAAGACAAGGCGGTACTAAGGAGGTGCTAACAAGCCTATTAACGAATCAGAAGCTAGCATTTACCAAGGACAATGACACAAGCCAATGAAAAATATGGCCAGGGAGTGGGCGGGGCTTCACCTCCATACCACGAATACAGCATGCCTCGCAGAGCAGGGCATTCGCTGCCCAGGGCCAACCTAAGAAGGACCTAATGGTACAGGGCACTGTTACATGTGTGTCCAGGAGGTCATGCCTACCAGTATTTACACAGAATTTGCAGTGTCCCCAAATCCTCTGAAATGAACGCTCTCGGAGGTGAGAAGTCAACAAGTTTCTGCTCTGCAAAAACAAAAAATAATTCCAAGTCCCACCACCTACACTAATACATTTTGGACTCCCAGTGAAATCATGTGAAAGCTTATCTGCTCTTTGCAGATTACAATTTTTTTTTACTTGTCAGTGTAGAAAAGTGGAGTACTATGTAGTAAGGCTGGTTAGGCTTCACTACGTGATACTTTGACAATGCCCTAAAGATGGTCCTTGGATTCACAATAATAAACCATTAGCTCTGTCCTGGAATTGTGACAAAGAGCATTCAGGCTTTACTAGAGGAATATGTGTTAAGCATTTCAGAGTACTAACATGGACGATAAGTAATTGACACAACTCAAATTTAATCTGACACCAATTCATAAAAATAAAGCAGATTTTTATATAAATGTAGACACCAAAACACAGTCAAACAGATAAGCATAACTGGAGTTATGAATATTTGAAGTAAAAATAAATCAGTGCAAAGCGATACTTCAAAACTTTAGCATTGCGGTCAATGGTAAAAAGAAGTAGTGACAATCGTTCACTTACAGGCCGAGTTGCATGAGAGTTCAGGTGATGTAGATCTCAGGACCAAGCCACGACAGTCAGTTTGATTTTCCCTGGCTCCAGAGGCCCGTGTGCACAGTTGTTCTTCCTGTCCTTGGTGCTGGAGCGTGTGCCAAGGGGGGTCTGGTTTTAATACTTAGAGGCTGTTAGCAGGGAAACAGGTGAAAAGAGTCAACAACGGGGTCATTGCTGTGGTCACTTGAAGGTGCTGCATAGTTCCCTCGTGTTGCAGCATAGAATAAAGGGGGTGGTTGCCAGACTGACCAGCAGCAAGATGTTATTTCGATGTCCGGAAGTTTGGGGAAAACAGTAGCCTGCTGAAACTTGCTTGAGACGAGGAGGACACTTTCCACAATGCACTGGACCATCTACTTTTCACCGACCCCTCGGAGAGCCTGATGTCCTGCGATTCTTTGATTCTGGTACATTGTTTTTACCTGTGGATTGCAGGGGACTAGTGCTACTAGTCCAAGGGAGTCTGGAGTTGCCTTTGGCTTTCAAAGAGTTCCCTCTGTCTGGGGGAACAGGTCTTTGGTCCAGGATGAGTCGCAGTCATGCAGTATCAGGATGATTGTCACAGGAGGGGAGTATCTTTGTGCAGGTCCTGTTGTCACAGACTCGGGTCCCTTCTGTGTCCACTGTTGCAATTTGAATCAGAAAGCTACATCAAGTGGAGGCAGTTTCTCTTTACTTTGGTCATCCTCACCCCGGTGGGACTCGCTGTCCCAGAGTGTCCTGCAATGCCCGCACATGTACATTGAGGGAGGCACTGTTAATGTGCTTAGAAGCACTGCCTCTCTCCCCGTGCGAGGGACACTACATTGATTGGAGGCAGTTTCTCTTCACTTTGGCCATACTTAAAGTGATGGGACTCGCTGTTCTGGGTTCCCTTCAATGCCCGCACCTGTGCAGCGGGGTAGGCGCTGTCAACATGCTTAAAAGCGTTGCCTCTCTCTCCGTGGTACGGGACGCTACATTGATTGGTGGTAGTTTCTCTTCACTTTGGCCATACTTACCCTGGTGGAACTCACTGTTCCAGGGAGCCCTGCAACGTACGCACCTGTGCAGTGGGAGAGGCACTGTCAAAGCGCTTAAAGCATTGCCTCTATCCCTGCTGAGCGCGATGCACATGGGCCGTGCCTGGGAGAAGTCAGGGCCAAGGGAAGGCCCGTCCTGTGCCAGGCAGACCAGGGCCATCACCCTAGCCTCGGCTGTGGGCCCCACCTGGCCATATTCTGCCACTCATGGATGGATACTGTCTGTGAAACCTGCGGTCTGTGGACTTCATGCTTTCCTGTTTCTACGACCCCTCCTCACTGATACTTTTGCTGTGGTCAGATGTGTGCCCACTGAGAACCATTGATAACTTGGCTTTGGACTTGGACTCAGCCCATTGGGATGCTTGGGCCACTTTTTTGACCTTCGAGTGGCAGCTCCAATCTCTGAAAGGGGTGAGATTCCTAATAAAGCTCCATAGTGTTTGTCCGTGAAGGTTATCTAGGTCCGTGAGTTGGTAATTAGGAGGTGCTACCTTCTTGGAACTGGGGCATTGGTTCTTTTGGCTTATGGGCAATCTCCTCCATCATAGTTAACTGTGTATTACTCAATGCAATATTTTTGCACGTAGGAGGCTGCATTAACCCCTATTAACCGCGCTCTTTCTTTTTAAAAGTATCTTTCCTATCATCCGACTTAGAGGATAGGTAAGAGAAAGCCACGCACATCCATAATGAACAACGTCACGGGTGCCAGGGGGGCAAATAAAAACAAATCATGAGTGTTGAAGAGACCCTGTCCACTTGTATTGATGGCATTACAGCACCTTTAATGCAGGTTCAACCCCAAGTTCTCAACCTTAATGCTGGTAAACTGCCTAGCGTTACAGCGGTGAATGAAATCGAAAAGGGTGACAACTGATGCGTTCAAAATATTTCCGATTGCATTTCCCTATGTGACCCTGACACACAACCACCTTCAAAACACTCTAGTACTCCTGGGGTTCACCCTAAAGACTTAGATTCAAATGCTGTGAAGGATCAGGCATTAACTACTAAATCTAGGTATCCCTTAGACCAGCCCCCTCCAAGTCTATATCCATAGTAGCTTCCGTTAAGTTTTGATGATTTTAAAATTCTATTTACCATGGTTCAAGCACTGTAATCCTTTGTGAAGACTATGTTGGGCTCTTTGACCACTAGAATAAAACATGTGGAAAGTTTCACCTTACTTGCTTAGACTTTTTGAAGACCAAATATGCTCCGCCTGCCAGGCAGAACTCACCTGATGCATGCATGCCCCCCCCAGGTAGTTAATGCACCCATCATTGATCAACAGGGTCTACCCCATTTAAGCCCATCCCCTTTTGGCAAACCAAATGCCCCACCCAACAACATCCCTTTAAATTGCATTGCGGGTACTTCATCCCATTCACATTCGCAAACCTATAATCGTGTTGCGAACTTGGGCCATAATTGTTGAGAAACAATCCTTCCCTCACCATCCCATACTTTCCCAAGCAGTGAGTCAGCCAATGGATCTTCAGGCAAAATATCTGATTTTCTCGATCTACCCCCTGTAGCAACTCCCTACGTGATCATTTTGGACAACGTTCAAACTCTAGCATCTATGGAAAATGAAATGTGGGACACACTGAGCAACAAATGTTTGAATTGGGTGGGCAATAAGACAGGGTAAACAGGGGCTATCTTTGCGGACATAAAGAGGTTTAGAAGAGTAAAATGGTTTGGAAGTGGTTGCAAAGTATTACAGGGAGACTGTGTGGTTCTGCTTTTTAAAACACTGCATCTGGTTGAAATTATTTTGTTTAGAGCTAGTCCTTCAACTGTGTCTCCTCACCAAATAGCAGTATTACCAGTTGGTTATTTTTATCAACCAGCAAATATAATTGATGAAACAAGATTACGGGTACGACCCAAACCTGGGTGCCCTCGATTCGCACTATGCTATCCTGACCCTTAACCATTTTGATACATTGTCTTTGTTAGATGGAGTAGATTAAATTGCTGTGGAACCCCTTCTGGCTCCTAGACTCATCAGCGATGTGTACTTTGAATCCGATGGTCCCAGAATGGATGTTCCACCGCGCACTGAGAGCTATTCATGTCTATGTCCTCCCATGATCTCTCCATTGCATATAATGTAGCTGTGTCCCCAAATCTAGATATTGGTCCCACAGGACATTTTGATCATACTACCATCGGGATCTTACACTGGAATGTAGCAGGACTAAGCAAACAGAGTAACACTGCAGAATGGTCGGACTTTATAACCAATTTCCAAAGCCTCTCTCTGCCGCCAGGAAACTTGGGCAGTGGACCACATACGTGCTAATGGTTCTAGAACCTATCATGTACCAGCTGTGCCGTGCAGCTCTGGCAGACCAAAGGGGGGATTATGCACCTATATTTCCAACGTTATGACTTTTCCTAATATAACTATGGCGGCGTCCAAACTGTATTATCAGATTATGACTATTTAAATTTCATCATCTATGCTTGTTAGCGGTAGTTAGCTTCTATAACAATGCATTTATGTCTGAAGTAACGACTGCTCTTCGGCAGCCTGATAATGATCTTGAGTCCTTATGTAATGGTAGCTCAAAGGATTTGATTATACTTTCGGATGGGGATTTTAACATCCATGTCTGTCCAAACCCATCTAAAATGATATGTGGTTTGACAAATTCTGACACTTCTCACACAACTGTTAAGGAGACAAATTAAATAATTTACTGTTTAAATATAATTTTGCCTTTTACAATTAACTATGTATCACATGTGTTCCATTTAGATGTACTTTTAATGGCAGAAGTAAGAAAACTGTCACAGATTATGAGTTACTCTGCTAGGGCAGCTAATTTCCCTACACACAGGGGCGGATTCACAGAACTAATCTGAGATAAAATCCTAAATTTACTACTTTTGGTAATCACAGAAGGCATTTAGTACTAGTAAAGTTAGGACTCCTAACTTTACTACTATTAAACTGAGAAAAAATCCTAACTTTACGACTTTCGATATTCACAAAAGGCATTTAGTAGTAGTAAAGTTAGGAGTCCTAACTTTACTACTACTAAATGCCTTCTGTGAATACCAAAAGTAGTAAGTTTAGGATTTTATCTCAGATTAGTTCTGTGAATCGGCCTCACAGTGTTTCGATATGTGATCATGTTCCGCAGAGTGTCAACCTTAATTTCAACTATCTTATTAATCAGACCAAAAACCATACATCCCCTGTTATCGATAACATTGAGATTTATACCCTAAATGAATACTCTCTGCGATGGTTTCAAGCTGAGCCCAATAGATTTTTAGAATGGCTAATCAATACGCAAATAGATAGGCCTGGGCGTAGCTCGCGGAGTTTCACTCTGCGGAATTCCACGGAGTTGCCTCAAAGTTCTGTGAGCAAGCAGAGTATTGCTCGACCACCCCTAATAAAGTCCCCTTGACTGCTGACGGTAATTGGGGGCCAAGAATCCCTATTGTTGCCACAAGTAAGTCCCCCACAGCGGGATTGCTGACAAATCATCAGAGACCCCGCCCCTTTCTCAACCACTCTGCAAAGGGGCCTCCTGGCACACTATTTTTTGGGGGATAAAGTCCCCTTAGCTGCTGAGGGTCATTGGGGGCCAAGAACCCCTATTGTTACCACAAGTAAGGTCCCCACAGCGGGATTGCTGAGATGCAGTCGGAGGCCCCGTCCCCTTCCTCAAACACTCTGCAAAGCGGCCGCCTAGCGCCCTACTGGTTTGAGATGTAGTCCCCTTGGCTGCTGAGCATCGTTGGGGCCAAGAACCCCTATTGTTGCCACTCGTAAGTCCCCCACAGTGGGACTGCTGAGACTAGGGGTGAGTGTGTCAGTAAACTCCACTCGGCTGGTGGGTTAGCTGATTTTTTGCCAAACTTTGTGTTCCAAGCAGAGCACGGAGTGGCAAAACTGCACAAACTCCACTAGCAGAGTGGAGTTTACCACACACCGGCATTTGGGACATGCTTAGATGATACAGCTAAGTGTAATAAAGTTATATAGGCCTATCTGTCCATAACGAAAGGGATCAAGGAAGGTGTAACTGCCACCAGGAGGCTTTCAACATGTGACAGAAAATGGTGGTTTTACTCGGCATTTTCTAGAGCACACAAGAGATTAAAAGAGGCCCTGCAAAAATCGCCCAGATGCATGCAAGAAGTTCAGGCATGTAGATGGGACTATAAGCTATAAGGAGACTATAAGGGAGAGGTGTGCTGCAGCGGCCAGAGCAGCTGACTCCTGAGACCGGGGCTCATGGTTCGATCACTGGCGCCGGCTGCAGCTCAGCTCAGCTCAGCTCAGCATCATGTGACTCTAAGCAATAGCTCAATTAATCTCCCTGATAGCCCCCTGGGTCTCGATACCCCTAGGGATAATAAGATGTGCTTTACAAATCTGAAATTGTTATCTATTATTAAGCTAGCGATGAAGCGGCAGAAGAAAAGCCTGGTGGACGAAGCATGGGAGTCTCTTCACGAAGCGAGTCTTAGCAATGATAATACTGCTTTCTGGCATGTGATTAATTCTCCTTTTCTGAGATCAGTGGATGACCCCCGTTTGGAGATTGCTATTACTGAAGCCAAATGGGTAGCTAATTTTTCCAATATTTATGCAAATTCATTTGAGGGGCTGGAAAGATCAGGACCATCTTTGCTGACTTTCCCATTGAAATTCAATTTTATAGCCCCACTAGCCTCCCATTTGCTCTAGAGAAGGTCTTCAAGGCCCTAAATGCAAGCAAAGGGGAAAAAGTGCCGGCTCTTGATGGCATCCCAGTGGACCTTTTTAAAGCTAATATCACTTTGTGGGGCTCCCTACTGCCCATGGTCCTAGGAGCTTGTTGCAGTGTAGGCTTTTTAAAATCCTGGTTAGAGTCACTTATTGTCCCCATCTGTGTTGGCCACGATAAGCTGTGGACCACTATGATAGACCTTGGGGTCGATCCACCCATACTACAAATCCTCAGGGAACTGTACTCAGGGAGCAGGGCCAGGTTACAGTGTGGCTCTAAGGGAGAGTGTACTCAACTGTTCAGCATAGAGAGGGGGGTCATACTTGCGCCCTTCCTGTTCACATTGTCTATAAACATCTTGGGAAGTGTGCTTGTAAATAAATGTGGAGTCCTCCCCCAAATCGGTTATCACCTGATTCTGGCCCTCCTATATGCAGTCGATGCCATGCTCATGGCCCGTACCCCATTGGGACTGTAGTGTCTACTTACTAATTTTTTCACTTACATGCAGAACTTAGGACTACTAGTTATTATAAGTAAAAATTTTATCATGAAATGTGGGAAAAGGTCCCTAAAGTGCTGAGATATAATGATCAGTGGCAAAAATATTTGTTTTGCTGCAACCTTTTTCTATCTGGCCATTTTATTTGATAAGGAGGGTTCTTGGTCACATGCTATCAAAACTACGAAGCTCCAGTTCGTGAAAGCTATCACAGCCTTGTCCAATTTTGTGAGGAAGGAATGCCCCAATGCGGTCAGGGAAAGGTATCTCACTGGCCATGTACAAAATTTAGTAGTGGCCTTGGAACGCGTTGTTAATGTCCATTTGGGCATTAACCACTGTGCCATCCCTCAACAAGATGACACCCATCGGTATCCTCTGCTGATCCTCCCTCACCAGCCAAGTCAGTAGTCTGCCCTACCGGTCTCCCTCCACATGGAGGAGTGCAGTCCGCCATTTGTAGTAGTGTCTACCTAACCCCATCTCAGCCTCCCTGTATTTGGACCGCAGATGTCGAAGCCGCTCATGAGGTGCTAACCATCTATAAAGCAAAGTGTCTGTCCACTGCTCTATATGGGGCAGCAGTGTGGAGACATACAACTGTAAAACCTTAAAAACAGCGAAAAAACGCTTTTTTAAGGTACCTCCTCTCCGTACCCAACAGTAGGTCCTCATTTTTATGCCAGGCTGAGTTTGAGGTAACATTTTTAGTAGACATAGCCAAGACCCAGCCAATTCTGCTCTGGCATAAAATCTGGTCATCTGAGTACACCAGACTAAACCGCAAAATCATTAGGAATTGCCTTAAATTCCTTTTGCCCTTCAAATTTCGTGGTTGACATATATTAGAAGTTTTTCAGGTGGTCTGGGGCATCCAGATCATTTTGAGCTTCCTGAATCCCTGGAATGTATTAAAAGAAAAGAACTAAAAGTGGATTGTCTGTCACTGCTTAAGGATCTAAGGCTGACCACAGAACTGTTGAAGCCCAGCGTATTTAAAAACAAAATGATGGGGGGGCGCTAGAGAGCCCAAGGCAATACGTCCATACTTTAGTGTAGCTCTGTCGGCTGGTAACTCCATTCCGATATTTTGCCTGACATCTGTTCTTCAAAGTGTGGGCATGTCATCTGCGATATTCTAAGCACTACCTGTGTACTGCCAATACCATCTATTGCTATGGCAGAGCCGAGAAAATACATGAGACAGCCCACGCACCCTTGGCCTCCCTGATGAAGAAAATGGCAGTGCCCAGTTACCCAGGAGGCGAGGAACAGACTTGTGAGCCTTGGTGAGCATGGCTCTGGGGGCTGGCAGAGGCCACAACGGACACTAACAACTGAAACGACTGCAGGTGAAGCTGCGGTTCCTGTGGCCATGGGAGAAAGGAACAATACAATACCAAGACTATGATGTCACGTTCTATTCAGATTTCACATGGTGGTTCAGTCTGCTAGGCGTAAATTCCTCCAGGTGAAAAAGAAGCTACAGGCAGCAGAGGTGCCATACGCCATGCTTTACCCTACCCGCCTCCATGCTGCACATGATGGTACAGAGAAAATCTTCACTGCGCTGAAAGCAGCCATGGACTTTATGTCAATATCCCATATGCGACGCAACTCACTGAGGTCTGAGACAGCCACCGGGATGCCTGATGAAGGAGACAGGGATTGTGACTGATGGAATAAACTTACTACCACTGTGGAACCATATTTGTGGATAAGTCCTAGTATCTCCTTGTGTTTGCTTTGTTCGCCCTAAGTTGGCAGGGTATGCCCAGACATGGGTCCCTTGCTCACTTTGCCACTGGATTCAAGCTAGCCTGGCTGATGAAGGGTGTTACCCAGAAACCGGTCCCAGGATGCTTGTTTCCGGTTCAGGGAAGACCTGGGTTTGCAGTTCGGGCTGGACTGTTCCCATGAGGCACAGGGCCAAGACTGATTTGCATATAGCTGGGGATGAACTGAGGTGGCGAAGTGAGCTAAAGAATGATGATGGATTCAACCCAGATCTGTGACTGGGGGTGAGTGTCTGAAAAGTTTCAGCGCTCCGGCCATCATCTCCTTGTGTTTGCTTTGTTCGCCCTAAGTTGGCAGGGTATGCCCAGACTTGGGTTCCTTGCTCACTTTGCCACTGGATTCAAGCTAGCCTGGCTGATGAAGGGTGTTACCCAGAAACTGGTCCCAGGATCCTTGTTTCCGGTTCAGGGAAGACCTGGCTTGGCAGTTCGGGCTGGACTGTTCCCATGAGGCATAGGGCCAAGACTGATTTTTATATAGCTGGGTCTGAACTGAGGTGGTGAAGTGAGCTAAAGAATGATGATGGTTTCAACCCAGATCTGTGACTGGGGGTGAATGTCTGAAAAGTTTCAGCGCTCCGTCCATCATCTCCTTGTGTTTGCTTTGTTCGCCCTAAGTTGGCAGGGTATGCCCAGACGTGGGTCCCTTGCTCACTTTGCCACTGGATTCAAGCTATCCTGGCTGATGAAGGGTGTTACCCAGAAACAGGTCCCAGGATGCTTGTTTCCGGTTCAGGGAAGACCTGGCTTGGCAGTTCGGGCTGGACTGTTCCCATGAGGCACAGGGCCAAGACTGATTTGCATATAGCTGGGTCCGAACTGAGGAGGCGAAGTGAGCTAAAGAATGATGATGGATTCAACCCAGATCTGTGACTGGGGGTGAGTGTCTGAAAAGCTTCAGCACTCCGTCCATCATCTCCTTGTGTTTGCTAACTCCTAGTATCCCCAGCACAGAATGTAAAAGTCACTGCTGTTGGACTGTGGCGAGGCCTGAGTCGATTATGGTACATCTGACATGCTAGGTATGTCACATACTCTTGTTTGTTGGCTCTGAAGCTACTTTGCTACCAATCGACTCACAGAGCTGGAGCTCTCATCAGTGGATTTTATGAGACTCCCCCCAATGAGTTACCAATTTTCTTGACTGATCTCTGTCTAGTTCCTGGCCACCTCTGTCCACCTGGAGGATGCACTAGGCTCTAGCTTCCCCAAGAGGGTGCACCATACATGACTACAAGAAACAATGTTATGAATCTCCTTGTCTACCACCATTTTTGGTTTATTTACTTGCTGTTACCTTTTTTTAGCTACGCAGAGGTCTTTAGCGTGGTTGGGATGCTGAAGTGCGAAGGGGGAGAAAATTACGTTCAATGTTTGCGATTCCATCACTATGTCACAGACACTAAATGCGCAGTACTGTGCCACACCAAGCCGACTATAGTGTATATTCAACTTCATGGACACACTTCGCTCCAATGACCCAAGGTACAGGACCCATTAATTTCCTCACATGGAACGTGCAAGGCCTCAATAATCCCAAAAGAGTCAGATAAGTATTTACCTAGCTGTACCAACACCATGTGCAAGTTGCACTACTCCAAGAAACACATCTCACACTGCACACGACACAGACATTGGGGTCGAAATAGGCAGGTGTCCGAATAGCTTTTTCCTATTCAACTTATTGTAGGGGTGTCCTTCTAGGGAACTCCAATCATTGTCAAGCACTGTGAAATGGATGATCAGGGGAGATATGCTATCATGCATGGAAGTCTATGTGGCACCGCTGTAACCCTTGTGAACCTATACAGGTCCAATGTAAATGAGCCTGCCTACTACACTAAGATATGTTGTCGTTTACATGCACTGAACTCTACTGCTATCATTTGTGGGGGAGACCTTAACGTATATTTAGATCCAACACTAGATAAGTCTGCTAAAATAGACTGACAGGGTAAACAAGCCACCAAAATCCTTTGGGAGGGCATGGTTGATTACGGACTCATAGACATATGGAGGTCACAACACCCTGGGGATAGAGAGGGCACCTTCACGTCTTCAGTAAATAATACATCGTCCCGGTTTGACTACTGGCTAGTGATGAGGGAAGTGAGCACATGGGTTTCAGACGTCAGGCACATGCAGAAAACACTCTCGAACCATGCCACGGTGCTCTTATCAGTTACCATTCCATACACATTCCTGTGCAATTTCAGTGGAGGCTACATGCCTCAGTCCTGCCTGATGTAGTATTCAGAGATGGGATACAAAAAGCAATTGTGCAATGTATTGAAGAAAATAAGGGCTCTGTAGAGGAGGTGGAGTACTAAAGTCCCTCCGCTCTCATGTGCAGACCATAGAAACTACTTTGAAAAAACTAGAACGGGACTATGAAGCTTGCCCCAATCCTGCAACCTTACCAGACATTAGAGTACAGATCACAGAATAAAGTGAAACTGCTGAGCAAGAGGTGAGGCACATATCCAGGTGTTGGGTTGAAAGAGCATATGGTGAGGTAGGCCGTTCCGGCTGAAGTTTAGCTGCCAAAAATCAAAGAGCCATAGGTGTATACTCACATAGTGAGCCTAGAATTTCAAGGTGGGGATACATACCATGATACACTGAATATAGTGGCTCAGTTCGTGGAGTTTCTATGCGACTATATGGTGCCTGTGCTTTTGCAATGGATCAAGAGACATCGTCATACTTAGACGATGTGGCACTTGTCTGTCTCTTGCCGGGGCAAAGGGTATTTTTAGTACAGCCTATTGCCTAGGGCGAGATAAAAGACGCTATATGCACATTCCCAAATGGGAAAGCCTCTGGTAGAAGCGGGCTCCCAAGTGAATTCTACAAGATGTATGCATACCTACTTATACCCCATCTCTGAGATGTACACAGGGGCTTATGAAAGACACATACTGCCATCAACCTTAAGGGAAGTTTTAATAATAACTCTCCTAAAACATGATAAGCCACCCGAAAGATGCGACTCTTATCCCCCATTGTCAGTAATCAATACAGATGTCAAGATCCTAGTGAAAACCCTTGCTGCTCTGCTCCAGCTGCTGCTCCCCATGCTGGTCCTACCAGACCAGTCAGGATTTTTCCCTACTCGCTCCACTGCCCAGAACCTGCACACACTATTTGTGGTATTCCACCAGCTCGGCCCTTCGGGCCAGGCAGCTGTAGTTCCACGAGATGCCAGAAAGGTGTTCTACTCCATACAATGGTCATACATGTTCACGGTCCTACACTGTATGGGAATGCCGCAGGCATTCCTGCAATGAGTTAGTTTGCTATACACAGACACTGTGGCACAGGTTTGAGTCAATGGTACCTCATCAGATGTGCTTAGAATATACAGGGGTATGCGACAAGAGTGCCCACTGTTACCAATCATATTTGTCTCAGCACTGGAACACCTGGTCATTGTGATACATTAGCGGCACACTGCCGCCATCTTGTGATTTCACCAATGTTCATTAGCCATCTCTCTGTATTCATATGATATTGTGCTCTACATCTGAGACCTGGCTGTAAATCTGGCGCCAGTGGTCCCCAAATACATTAGATAAGAGTTGTATTCTGGGCAGAGTATTAATTGGGCCAAGTCAACTATTTTCCCCCTGACTCTAAGCACTGAACCGAGTACTGAACTTCACACTGGAATGCTGTGCAGACCCTATTAAATATCTAGGTATATGGTTGCAAAGAGACCTTGAGATTTTTATCCGGCGTAACAATGGCACCGCATTATCGAGGCTAGAGGACCAAGTGTCCCGGTGGACACGGCTACACTTGTCACTAGCTGATATAGTAACGATTTTGAAGATGGTAGTGCTTTCCAAGTTCCTATACATGTTCATAAATATCCCAGTTGCTCTGACCCAGGCCTTCTTCCAAACCGTCAGATTCTACAAGATAACCCTTGCCTAGGCAGGGAAACAACCTAGAATCAGCTGGAGCACACTCACTCACCAATATGTGCAGAGGTGGTTAGGAGCCCCAGATCTACACCTTTGCTATCATCGCACACTTCGTACACTATTCGTACTACCACCCTAAATATACTTCGATAGAGAGCGACAATGCCTATCCCATACCTCTCAAGGCCATATTGCCCCACACATGCACTGATGTGCCGTGCCATCAGCAGAAATAAACACCATACAAAGCACTATTTAGGCCTGGTAGGCACTCGGCATTTGGGCAAACAGATCCTTGTTGTATGCTCCAGGATTGACGCTTTTGTACCATCCAGTGATTTTGGTCATGCAGGAACCCAGGGCATTGTCCATACTAGAAAAGGAAGTGATGGGGACAATGGGGGATGCCTACCTCGGAGGGAATTTCATAGCATTTAAAGACTTCCTGAACACACAGAGACAGGCCCCACTCTTGACTTTCATGTATCACCGGCCAAGAGAGCTCTTGAAATGCCTCCCAGTGTGACAGGACAGTGGATGTGACCACTCCACTGGATAGGTGGAACACTCTCTTAGATGACCCACTAACGCTAGTGGATTGGGAATTTTGTTCTACCCTAGTGTGTAGATGAACATCAAATTGCAACTTAAGGATCTTTCATTTTCAGTATCTGCAGAAAATGTACTACTCTCCCTTCCAACTAAAAAGATATGGGCTTCGAACAGATGCACAGTGCATTTGCCTCCATGCAATGGAAGCAGACTTCCTTCACTTGGCCTGGTCCTGCCACCCTGTTCATCACTTCTGGGCACAGGTGATGCAGACCCTCTCAACTATGGTGATGGAACAAGTGGTATGCACTTCCAAACATGTCTGCTTGGTCTTGTTAGCTGGCTAATAGGAAGCTAGTAGAGGTAGCATTGAAGCTGGCAAAAGGAGGGTGGTTTTTGACTGGAGTGGGAGAATGACAACAATACTTGCTATGTGGATGAAAGATATGGCATACTGTAGAGACAAAATTGGACTATTATGCTGAGGAACTCCCACAGTCCTTGAGGCCCAGAGATATATGGGGACCATGTACTGTTTACCTGTTGACGACAGCAGCTGAAAGCTAAACT
The DNA here is from genome assembly GCA_963921515.1 of Calotriton arnoldi. Taxonomy (NCBI): domain Eukaryota; kingdom Metazoa; phylum Chordata; class Amphibia; order Caudata; family Salamandridae; genus Calotriton; species Calotriton arnoldi. The sequence continues at coordinate 314,033 of CAWUFW010006271.1, forward strand.
GTTGTAACTGATCTCTACTATAATATACACAGCGGGATTCCACAATGATAAGATGTGAAATATGGGGCGTAATGCAATGATTATAATGTATGAAATGATTGGCTAATGCAATGGATTTCAAGTTGCAACTGTTTTGTACACTTTGAAAAATCGAATAAATAAAATGATGAAAAACTAAATTAACAAATGATGCTGGTCACATATGACATGCAACCCTATCTTAAACTAGCACATAATGGCCGACACAGATCTGTTTTAACTAGTTTTAGAATGGATATATTTAATTGCTTGACTTGCTTCCCTAATATAAATGACTGGTCTTCAACTTTAGTCAATTGTCCCTGTACCAGTTTGTTGACCCAAAGTACCATACACATTATTTTATTCTGTATATTTTACAATGTTTAGATGAAGCATTTAATTTTACTGTTACTTAGGTCCCAAAATAATGTACAATGTTGGCCTGCATTTTTGTTTCTACAAACCCCATCTACTCCTCACATTTGCAATATTATGTCAAGTTTCTTATGGGCTGTGGTCAACTGAATAAAGGCTCTATAAGATTGTACCTTTGCTTTTGCAGAGTACTTTACCTTTTATTCGTACTGTGCATATGCTTTTAACAAATTCAATTTTAGACAATGTTTTTAATGTACTGTATCTTATGCTTTTATGATTTTTTATAGTGAAATCGAATAAAGCTTATTTGACTTGCCTTGAATCAGAACTGAGGTTCTGTACTGGGGTGCTCCTTAAATCCTAGATTTTGGGGTGTAAGGGGTGTGGATACAAGTGGACAATGGGCTACTAGCCCCAGCAGCTAATCCGCCCCTGAGGTGACCACATCCAGGAGTTTTATGTCACATTTCCTATGCAGAACCCTATATTCTGCCACTTTTAAAAATGGCAGAAACCTTCTGTAGCTGTACAGACCAGGTAGACCACTCTAGGGGTGCGGCTAGAATTCTTGGGGTGTACATCTCCTGACTGTGTAATTGTCCCGCCTGTCCAGGTGCAAATGTGCCTGGGGCAGGAGGATGGCTGTTTCCTCCTTTGTGAGGCAGGCTGGATGCATATCACAGGCGGTCTAAGCTTTGAAGCTCACCGCCTTAATGTGCTATTTCACTAGCGGTCCTATGAGGGAGGGTGTGGTCCCCTCCTCCCCATCCAGGCAATTGTTTATGACTCCTGGGAGAGTTCACACCCCCTGGCAGGAGGTCAATTTCCTGTCTTGGTGGCAGCAGCTGCGGGCTGCCAGCTAGAGCACTGGAACGGCTGGGACAACCAGGTGGACAACCTCTATGGTAGCCACGTGGATGCATGCCACATCGACTCTGACATCGCCTATGACTCGAGAATCTTTTCAGGGGTGATGAGGCAAGTTGTTTGATACCAAAAATTACATATTTCTGCTGTACCATAATGAAGCTGACAACCTCGAGGATGCCCTGGTGCCAGCTCATGTTATCCTATGGTATGCTGATCACTTATAGTAACCCTTAATGGAAAAGGATACTATGGGGACATATAAGCTTGCACTTACATGTCCTCACCTTCAATATAATTCACCCTGCCTCCTGCACTCAGGAGGCCTTTGTGAGAAGTTGGCCTGGTATATGCTGTCCACTAATTATAGTGGGCACCTTGCACCAGTCCAAACAACCCCTTATTGGAGATAGGTTAAAGACAACCTTTATTGAAAGCTATCCTAGTGGTAGCTATGGAGAGCAGCCTTCAGGCTAAGTCTTGAAGGAATGTAAAGCAGCTTGTTTTACCAGTCTATAATCTCTTGAGTGACCAAATGAAAGAGGACCACACCAGGTATATATTCAAAATATATGTATTTATTGCTAAACACACCCCTCTAGTCTCTTTATGAGGCTAGAGTTCGAAGTACATAAGTTATAAGTTAGTTATCAACAGTAATAGCACAAATACACGTTTGAGCCCTAGGGGCGTACCAAACCATATACCAATAAAGTGGTATAAGAACCACGACTGAGCTAGACACAAGGCCTAGAGCCTGTAGAAGTGCTTGGACCACAAGGAACCACCCAAGGTAGTGACACAGGGGACCCACGGGGGACGCGTGCAGTGTGAGAACACAGCCGCGAATCGCCGTTGACTTCTATGGGGAAAGTCGCGGTTGGAATTTCAAAGAAAAGGGACACTTAGAGGAGGACTTGGAGCAAACCCCTTTAGAACTAGGTCGTTCTAGAGTCTATACCCACGGGAGCACCGGAGTACTCGAGTTACCTCACCCAGGGAAGTCGGGTGCATAGGTGTCTTTCGGGGTCGGGTTTCGTCGTCGTTTACAATGGCGATCTGCTGCAAAGTGCTGCTGGCGACCAAGTCGAAAGTGTTCGGGTGGATCCAAAGGTGGATCGGAGATCTGAAGAACATGAAAGCAGAGGGGACAGAGTCTGGTTCACTAGCCAGTGACCAGGACGGCGATGAGCGAATGCCCACCGATGTCGGGTGCTTCAGGTAGGTTGACAGTCATCTTGACTCTTCAGCCACGAGGTCCAGGAGGCGTCGACGACCACCAGGAGCTGGATTCGAGCTGTCCCACGATGTCTGTCGATTGCTGAGGTGTCGGCGACCAGATTGGACCCAACAAGCCTTGGCAATGGCAAGTCTCTTGGAAATAGAAGAAGGACGTTGATGCAGACCAGCAAGGTCTGAGGGACTCACCCAGCGAGGGTAAGTCAGGGCAAGCCTGGAGCAACCAGAGAAGCCCAATTAGAAGAAGATTGGCCTTCGGGAGGGCCCACTAGCCAATGGACTAGCGACCGCAAAGGAGCCTTGAGTGGACGCACTTGGAGCTGGCTCACGGGACACTCGTAGAGTGGGGGCCAGTGATCTTCGGTGCAGTCGGTGCTGGAGGCGGGGGCTACTCGGAGCCCAAAGCACAACTTCGTGGAAGCCCAGGAAGAGGATGCACTTGCAAATGTGCTTGGTGTCCAGGGGTCACGGTTCCACGTTACCCACGACAGCTACAGGCCTCAGCTTTGCTGGAGACTCAGGGCAGCCTCGGGGAAGTCTGGAAATCCACCTCTGGTGATGCAAAGACTTCGGCGTCCGGCGGGAGCTTCAGCGATGCAGACCGGACAATTGCTTCTTTGGTGCCTGCCAAGCAGGGGAGTCACTCCTTGACCCCAAGGGAGATTCTTCAGTCCTCTAATCTTAAAGTAGAGCGTCGAAGGTCCAGGATTCTGTGTCAGAGTTTCGTCCAGGTAAATCTAAAGTCCTAAGGACTGGGGTCCCATACTTATACCAAGTTAGGGGGTTGGACATACTGTAGGGACCCACCTATGGGAGGGTCAGGGCAGAGGGGTGGTTACACCCCTTTCCCTTTGTCCAGTTTTGCGCCAGAGCAGGGGCTGGAAGCCCCTGAACCAGTTTGAACTGGGGTATGCACAGGGACACCAAGTGTGCCCCCAGTGCAGGACTTCAAAGCACCAGAGAGTGCTCCCTCCCAGCCCCAATACACATTATCCTGTCTGGGGAGGTGGTTACACCTCCCTGGGACAGGAAACCTATTGTCCAGGCCTCCCCTGCCGGAGTTTCAGTCAGCAGCAGGAGGCCAGACCCGTGTCTGTGGCAGCGGCATCCATTTTGTGATGCCAGGGCTTGGAAAGAAGTTACCGGGCAGGCCGGTGTGTACATGTCTCTCCCTCTAGAAGGGTGGAATGCTACCCCCGCCGCCAGAACTGGCGGGGGGTAGTATTCCAAGATGTTTGACACCAAACACGACATGTTTCCGTGCAGCCATCCCAAAGTTAGCATTTAACGCAAGGTTATAATGCGCTTAAGAGTATATGGTCAGGCTGCACTACAAACAGCATCAGAGAAGGGTCTCCGAACGCTGCAGAGGGGCTCTGCTCATGCAGGGGCACCCTCTCACATAGGAACCAAGCACTCTGCCTTCAGGATTGACAAGGCCTGCCATAGGAGTGACTTATAGGTTTATATGTGTGTATGTATGTAGTGATATAGGTAACCTATATCACAGTAAGGGGTGCATGCACCACCTTACCCAGGCTGCAGTAGCAGACCTGTGGTGTCCTTTTGGATGGCCTTCCAGGGGTGGCACAATACATGCTGCAGCCCCTGGTAGGCCTCTGAGGTACCTATGCCCTGGGTACATAGTATACCATATACTAGGGACTTATAAGGGCACTCCAGATTCCAATTAGAGATGTGCCTAAGGCACATGGAAACCATTTTAGAGAGGAAGCAGCTAGGCTGGGGTTCTGATAAGCAGGGCCCCAGCCAGACTAAAGTCGAAAAACAGTGAAGCATCAGCAAAAAGTGGGGGTACCCATGTGAAGCAGATCCTACTCTCCTACACAACCCCCCCCAAACGTAGGGACATTAAACTAACCTTGCCCAGTTAAGTCTTCATGTTCTAAGTGGAAGTACCTAGAGAGTCCATCTGCATTGGCATGGTTACTCCCAGGTCTATGTTCCACTGTGAAGTCCATCCCCTGTAGGGAAATGGACCACCTAAGCAGTTTGGGGTTTTCACCCTTCATTTGTTTTAGCCATAAGAGGGGCTTATGGTCTGTTTGAACAAGGAAGTGAGTACCAAACAAGTATGGCCTCAACTTCTTCAGAGCCCAGACCACAGCAAAGGCCTCCCTCTCAATGGCTGACCAACGTTTCTCTCTAGGGGTCAGCCTTCTGCTAATAAAAGCTACTGGCTGATCCTGACCTTCATCATTCAATTGTGACAGTACAGCCCCTACCCCCAATTCAGATGCATCTGTTTGGACAATGAACTTCTTGGAGTAATCAGGACTCTGTAGAATGGGAGCAGTGCACATGGCCTGCTTTAGGTCATCAAATGCCTTTTGACAGCTAACTGTCCACTGAACCTTTTTGGGCATTTTCTTGGAAGTTAAGTCATTCAGGGGTGTCACTATTGATCCATACCCCTTGACAAATCTCCTATAGTACCCAGTCAGGCCTAAAAAGGCTCTCACCTGAGTCTGGGTAGTGGGAGCAGTCCAGTCCATGATGGTCTGGATCTTGCTCTGCAGTGGTTGAACCTGGCCTCCACCCACAAGGTGGCCCAGGTACACAACCTGACTCTGCCCTATCTGGCACTTTGTGGCCTTGATAGTCAGGCCTGCTTTCTGCAGGGCCTGCAAAACATTTCTGAGGTGGACCAGGTGATCCTCCCAGGTGGAGCTAAAGACAGCAATATCATCTAGATATGCTGCACTATAGGCTTCCAGACCTGTAAGGACTGTATTCACCAACCTCTGAAAAGTGGCAGGTGCATTCTTCAGACCAAAGGGCATCACCACAAATTGATAATGCCCACTAGGGGTTGAGAATGCTGTTTTTGGCTTTGCATCATCAGCTAGTCTGATCTGCCAGTAGCCAGCTGTCAGGTCAAATGTGCTTAGATACTTGGCTGAGGCCAAAGTGTCTATTAGCTCATCTGCCCTAGGTATTGGATGGGCATCAGTCCTAGTGACTGCATTGAGACCCCTGTAGTCCACACAAAACCTCATCTCTCTTTTCCCACCATTGGTGTGAGGTTTTGGCACAAGGACCACTGGACTAGCCCAAGGGCTATCTGAGGGTTCAATAACTCCCAAATCCAACATTTTCTGGACTTCTGTCCTGATACAGTCCCTGACATGGTCAGGTTGCCTATAAATCTTATTTTTAATAGGCAGACTGTCCCCAGTGTCCACTTCATGAGTGCACCAGGTGGTCTGACTTGGAGTCAGAGAGAACATATGTCTGTACTGATTGAGCACTTGTCTACAATCAGCTTGCTGCTGAGCAGTGAGGCTGCCTGCCAAGGCTACACCATCCACTGACCCATCATCAGGGTTCTGTGAGAGCAGGTCAGGGAGTGGGTCACTCTCTTCCTCCTGTCCCTCATCAGTAGCCATGAGCAAGCCCATGTCTGCCCTGTCCACATATGGTTTTAGTCTGTTGACATGGAGAACCCTGTGGGGACTCCTGGGTGTTCCTAGGTCTACTAAGTAGGTAACCTCACCCTTCTGTTCAACAATGGTATGGGGTCCACTCCATTTGTCTTGGAGAGCTGCTGGGGCCACTGGCTCCAACACCCACACCTTCTGTCCTGGCTGGTAAACAGTCAGTACAGCCTTTTGGTCATGCCAGGCTTTTTGAAGTTCCTGGCTAGCCTCAAGGTTTTTAGTTGCCTTTTTCATGTACTCAGCCATCCTGGAGCGGAGACCAAGTACATAGTCCACTATGTCTTGCTTTGGGGGCTTGAGAGGTAACTCCCATCCTTCCTTCACCAAGCACAATGGACCCCTGACAGGGTGACCAAACAAAAGTTCAAAAGGGCTGTAGCCAACCCCTTTTGAGGCACCTCCCTGTATGCAAATAAAAGGCAGGGCAAGAGTATGTCCCATCTTCGCCTAAGCTTCTCTGGGAGCCCTTTAATCATGCCCTTCAAGGTTTTGTTGAATCTCTCAACTAAACCATTGCATTGTGGGTGATAGGGTGTGGTGAACTTGTAAGTCACTCCACACTCCTTCCACATTGCTTTTAAGTATCCAGACATAAAGTTAGCACCCCTGTCTGATACAACCTCCTTAGGGAAGCCCACTCTTGAGAAAATTCCCAGGAGGGCTCTTGCCACCACAGGTGCTGTAGTGGTCCTAAGGGGAATAGCTTCTGGGTACCTGGTGGCATGATCCACTACCACCAGGATAAACCTGTGCCCAGATGCTGTTTGGGGATCCATGGGACCAACAATGTCAATCCCCACCCTTTCAAAGGGAACCCCCACCACAGGTAGTGGTATCAGGGGGCCTTTGTAGTGCCACCTGCCTTGCCACTGGCCTGGCAGGTTACACAGGAGCGACAAAACTCCTTGGTGTCTTCAGACATGTGGGGCCAGTGAAAGTGAGGGACAATTCTGTCCCAAGTCTTGTTCTGGCCCAGGTGACCTGCTAAGGGAATGTCATGGGCTAGGGTCAATAGGAAGCCCCTGAACTTCAGAGGTATAACCAACCTCCTGGTGGCACCAGGCTTGGGGTCTCTACACTCTGAGTACAAGAGTCCATCATCCCAATACACTGTATGGGGACCACTAGCTTTCCCAGCAGCCTCAGCAGCAGCTTTCTGTCTGAGGGGTTCAAGAGAGGGGCAGCTCTGCTGCTCCTGGCTCAGATCTGCCCTGGAAGGGCCCCCTGTCCCCAAGAACTCAACCTGGTCAGGTTCAAGCTCCTCTGGGACAGTTCCTTCCTCAGGACTGAGATCATCCCCCTGAAGAGACTGATCTTCCTTCTGAGCCAAGGGGGAAGGCACTGCCTTTACCCTACTACTCCTCTTCTTGGAGGGCACTTGGTCCATTATTCCAGAATCCAAGGCCTGTTCAGTGTTAGACATTTTGGCTTGTGACCTGGTCACAGCAAACACATCTGCAGGGATGCCCAGCATTTCTGCATGGGTCCTGAGCTCCACTTCTGCCCAAGCTGAAGTTTCTAAATCATTGCCAAGCAAGCATTCAACTGGTAGGTCTGCACTTACCACAACCTTCTTAAGGCCAGTTACCCCTCCCCAGGAGAAGTTAACAACTGCCAGAGTATGGTCTGTTCTGACATTGCTAGCATTGGTCACTTGGTACATTTCACCAAGTATAATCTGCCCAGGATTCACAAGGTCTTGTGTCACCATGGTGACACTTGCCCCTGTGTCCCTAAATGCCAAAGCCTCTTTTCCATTGATTAAGGGCTGTTGTCTGTACTTGCCCAGATTACTGGGACTCACAGAGGAGGTCACATCCATGCCTCCATCACAGACTAGGACAGCCTGAGTGAGTTCTCTGACTAGGTCAGAGCTCATCTCCTTACCCAGGGTCAACCCTACTAAACCCTTGGCTTGTGTAGTCCCACCACCAACTGTGACTGCACTAGGGGGAGCAGGTGCCTTAGGGGCATTGGTGGGGGCTGGAGTAGAGTCTTTGGACTTGGTGCAATCACTGGTCCAGTGGGTCTTTTGCTTACAGACCTTGCACCATGGTTTCTTTTGGCCTTTCCCTTTGTTAGACTGTGAATCCCCACCTGAAGAAGATTTTTGGGGGCCTTGTGAAGACTTCTGGTCTTTACCCTTCTCCCCACCCTTATCAGAGTTCTTAGAATCTTGCTTCTTTGGGTCACCACCTTGGTTCTGTACCTTCTGCCTCACCCTGGTTCTGACCCATTTGTCTGCCTTCTTTCCCAATTCTTGGGGAGAGGTCAGATCAGAGTCCACCAGGTACTGATGCAACAGCTGATTTTGACAGTTATTAAGAATCTGCTCCCTCATGATAAGATTGTACAATCCTGTGAAGTCACACACCTTACTGCCCATCAACCAACCTTCCAGAGCCTTAGCAGAACAATCCACATAGTCTACCCAGTCTTGAGTCTGTGCTTTTTGGGTATCTCTGAACTTTAACCTGTATTGTTCAGTTGTTAGGCCAAACCCATCAATCAGAGCACTCTTCAAGACTTTGTAATTGTCAGCATCCTCTTCTCTTACAGTGAGGAGCTTGTCTCTACCTTTGTCTGCAAAGGAGAGCCACAAGATTGCTGCCCACTGCTCCTGAGGGACCCTCTGTACTTTACAGGCCCTCTCCAGTGCAGTTATCCATTTGTGGATGTCATCCCCACTCTGGTAGGGAGGGACAATCTTGCTCAGGTTTCTATGGTCATAAGACCTTTCCCTATCTCTGGGGAAATGGCTGCCACCATGGGACTCTAGTCCCAACTTTTTCTCTCTCTATAGAGATCTAGGGACTCCCTGTCTATAGCCAATTGCTGTTTTCTGAGTTCAAGCTGGGCTTGCTCATACTGAATCAGTCTCTTCCTCCTCTCATGAGAGGATTCCCTTCCATGAGAGGAGACAGAGGTCCCTACTGAGGTGTCAGAGTGGTTAGACTCCTGAGAAGGAGATCTAGGCCTTCTGGGCACACTCACAATTCTTCCTGGGGGACAAAGGGGAGGTCATTCTGATCCTCCTCCTCCTCCACAGGAGGAATTGGGTTTTCCAGGTCAAGGTCATTTTCACCTTCCTGGCCAGTTTCAGAGGGGGGCCCTGGGTTTCTTCACCCCTGACCCCTTCCTCATTTTCTGCCCCACCCTCTCTGCCTACCCCTTCAGACCCTAGGGGCCTGCTGAGATCATCAGCCAGTAACACCTCCCTGAGGTGTTGGGTGCTGGCACTTTTGCCTGCCTTCAACTTCCTAGTATTGCACAATGCTCTCAATTCCAAGAATGGGAGATTATCATACTTGGAGGGAAGAAGCCCACTGGCTTCTGGCAAGGACTCACTGGGTCCTGGCTTTGAAGACATTACTAGTGAGGTGTGGTGTATGCACTACCTACTCTAGTGTGGCCTACTAAACTCTCTTGAGTTGTAGAAAGGGTGTGCTATCCCTTAACACACAACTCTAAGTTCAGTAGAACTTACTGTATACTAAGCTTGATTTATATGTACCTAAGGTACCCTTAGTGGTTTTCAGTTGATCAATTCAATTGAGATTATCTGGTAAAACAATAGCAAGCTGGAATCCCACACGCTGCACACCAATGTGAGAAGTTGGCCTGGTATATGCTGTCCACTAATTATAGTGGGCACCTTGCACCAGTCCAAACAACCCCTTATTGGAGATAGGTTAAAGACAACCTTTATTGAAAGCTATCCTAGTGGTAGCTATGGAGAGCAGCCTTCAGGCTAAGTCTTGAAGGAATGTAAAGCAGCTTGTTTTACCAGTCTATAATCTCTTGAGTGACCAAATGAAAGAGGACCACACCAGGTATATATTCAAAATATATGTATTTATTGCTAAACACACCCCTCTAGTCTCTTTATGAGGCTAGAGTTCGAAGTACATAAGTTATAAGTTAGTTATCAACAGTAATAGCACAAATACACGTTTGAGCCCTAGGGGCGTACCAAACCATATACCAATAAAGTGGTATAAGAACCACGACTGAGCTAGACACAAGGCCTAGAGCCTGTAGAAGTGCTTGGACCACAAGGAACCACCCAAGGTAGTGACACAGGGGACCCACGGGGGACGCGTGCAGTGTGAGAACACAGCCGCGAATCGCCGTTGACTTCTATGGGGAAAGTCGCGGTTGGAATTTTAAAGAAAAGGGACACTTAGAGGAGGACTTGGAGCAAACCCCTTTAGAACTAGGTCGTTCTAGAGTCTATACCCACGGGAGCACCGGAGTACTCGAGTTACCTCACCCAGGGAAGCCGGGTGCATAGGTGTCTTTCGGGGTCGGGTTTCGTCGTCGTTTACAATGGCGATCTGCTGCAAAGTGCTGCTGGCGACCAAGTCGAAAGTGTTCGGGTGGATCCAAAGGTGGATCAGAGATCTGAAGAACCTGAAAGCAGAGGGGACAGAGTCTGGGTCACTAGCCAGTGACCAGGAAGGCGATGAGCGGATGCCCACCGATGTCGGGTGCTTCAGGTAGGTTGATGGTCATCTTGACTCTTCAGCCACGAGGTCCAGGAGGTGTCGACGACAACCAGGAGCTGGATTCGAGCTGTCCTACGAAGTCTGTCGAGTGGTGAGGTATTGGCGACCGGATTGGACCCAACAAGCCTTGGCAACGGCAAGTCTCTTGGAAATAGAAGAAGGACGTTGATGCAGACCAGCAAGGTCTGAGGGACTCACCCAGCGCGGGTAAGTCAGGGCACGCCTGGTGCAACCAGGGAAGCCCAATTAGAAGAAGATTGGCCTTCGGGAGGGCCCACTAGCCAACAGACTAGCGACCACAAAGGAGCCTTGAGTGGACGCACTTGGAGCTAGCTCATGGGACACTCATGGAGTGGGGGCCAGTGATCTTCGGTGCAGTCGGTGCTGGAGGCGGGGGCTACTTGGAGCCCAAAGCACAACTTTGTGGAATCCCAGGAAGAGGATGCACTTGCAAATGTGTTTGGTGTCCAGGGGTCACGGTTCCACGTTACCCACGACAGCTACGGGCCTCAGCTTTGCTGGGGACTCAGGGCAGCCTCGGGAAGTCTGGAAATCCACCTCTGGTGATGCAAAGACTTCGGCGTCCGGCGGGAGCTTCAGCGATGCAGACCGGACAATTGCTTCTTTGGTGCCTGCCAAGCAGGGGAGTCACTCCTTGACCCCAAGGGAGATTCTTCAGTCCTCTAATCTTAAAGTAGAGCGTCGAAGGTCCAGGATTCTGTGTCAGAGTTTCGTCCAGGTAAATCTAAAGTCCTAAGGACTGGGGTCCCATACTTATACCAAGTTAGGGGTTGGACATACTCTGGGGACCCACCTATGGGAGGGTCAGGGCAGAGGGGTGGTTACACCCCTTTCCCTTTGTCCAGTTTCACGCCAGAGCAGGGGCTGGAAGCCCCTGAACCAGTTTGAACTGGGGTATGCACAGGGACACCAAGTGTGCCCCCAGTGCAGGACTTCAAAGCACCAGAGAGTGCTCCCGCCCAGCCCCAATACACATTATCCTGTCTGGGGAGGTGGTTACACCTCCCTGGGACAGGAAACCTATTGTCCAGGCCTCCCCTGCCGGAGTTTCAGTCAGCAGCAGGAGGCCAGACCCGTGTCTGTGGCAGCGGCATCCATTTTGTGATGCCAGGGCTTGGAAAGAAGTTACCGGGCAGGCCGGTGTGTACATGTCTCTCCCTCTAGAAGGGTGGAATGCTACCCCCGCCGCCAGAACTGGTGGGGGGTAGTATTCCAAGATGTTTGACACCAAACACGACATGTTTCCGTGCAGCCATCCCAAAGTTAGCATTTAACGCGAGGTTATAATGCGCTTAAGAGTATATGGTCAGGCTGCACTACAAACAGCATCAGAGAAGGGTCTCCGAACGCTGCAGAGGGGCTCTTCTCATGCAGGGGCACCCTCTCACATAGGAACCAAGCACTCTGCCTTCAGGATTGACAAGGCCTGCCATAGGAGTGACTTATAGGTTTATATGTGTGTTTGTAGGTAGTGATATAGGTAACCTATATCACAGTAAGGGGTGCATGCACCTCCTTACCCAGGCTGCAGTAGCAGACCTGTGGTGTCCTTTTGGATGGCCTTCCAGGGGTAGCACAATACAGGCTGCAGCCCCTGGTAGGCCTCTGATGTACCTATGCCCTGGGTACATAGTATACCATATACTAGGGACTTATAAAGGCACTCCAGATTCCAATTAGAGATGTGCCTAAGGCACATGGAAACCATTTTAGAGAGGAAGCAGCTAGGCTGGGGTTCTGATTAGCAGGGACCCAGCCAGACTAAAGTCGAAAAACAGTGAAGCATCAGCAAAAAGTGCGGGTACCCATGTGAAGCAGATCCTACTCTCCTACAGCCTTCCTTGAGGATGAATGGAATATATTGAAAATAGCACTTTGACCTTGCCACACATGGTGAGGACAAAGTTGAGATCGAGCAGGACTGCTGTCATCTGTTTACTTGGGTCACTCAGGGTGGCACAAATAGTGCTTCAGGCCCTGGTGACCCCTTTAATTCTCATGCCCGGGGTAACACTTGTACCATTTACCAGGGACATATAAGGGGGTTAACGTCCTTGCCATTTGGCGTTGCCAATTCACATGTATTAGTTTTAGGGAGAGATCCCTGGGGTCCTGGTAAGCAGGACCCAGTGCAATCTCAGAGTCATAACCATCAGCATTGGAGCACAAAGTAGGGGGGGTACCATACAAAAAGGGCACTTTCCTACAGTCAGCAACGAAGGGCCTTCATCCTACACATTTACAAGCTGCAAATGAGGAAATTAATGCTGCATCTTTTTTTTTAAACGTGCAATTTGCAGCATCCAGTCTCTGCAGAAATTTTCCTAGGAAAGAGTTTCTGACTACATCTCCATTTTCTGCAGGATATGAAAATATCACAATGTGAGAAAGGTGAAACTTACTGAACTGTGAGTATGTGCATCAAGACCTTGGTGGAGAGGCGAGGGATCCACTGACCAGGCAACAGACAAATAATCTGGGGGATGAAGCAGTTGGTGGCCCTGTCCAATGGTTTAGCAGTCTGCGTGCACTCCTCATCAATTTCAACCATACCTTTAGAGACTCAGGTAGCAGTTAGTCTACTACCCTTTTAGGTAAAATATTTGTGTCACAAATCATATTCATTTTATACAGGAATTATTCACCATTTGTTTCAAATAAAAAGCTCTGTAAAAATTTCACCCGAAAAAAACTATTTTCCTTAATATCTATTCTATCTTTTTTCATCTCCCCTTTTCACCATTTTGCAGCTCTGATGGCTTTAAGTCTCTAAAACGACATCTTCCATTGTCACAACTCTGCAATCACATTCATCCTTAATCCTCTCCATTATCTGTCTGTCACTCTCATGCTCTCTTCTTTTGCTATCAGTACTCTCTTCACTTGCTTGTCAGTCACCCTGCTGACTCTGACTGTCACTTCACAGTTCTGACTTTTTCAACTTCAATCCACTGTTCTCTCTCATTGGTTTTGATCCTAGTTTGATTTGTTCAGGTCTTGGGCACTAAGCTCAGCCACACAAGTGGGGGAATCCTGGATGGTAGAAATGTTGTGAATCGATGCAAATTCTGGGTGTTTACATTACAGAAATGCAAGGAAATTGTGTGATTTTTGGCAAGGTTTGGGGATTCAATGGCATTGGAGGTGAGAAAACGTCCTGTGATCCATGCGAGGTACTCCATCCTGAACTCCCCCAGGTGTCTAGTTTTTAAAAATGTTTTGGTTTTGGGAGGTTTCACTAGATGACAGCCAAGCTGAGGACCAATTAATGAAGTTATCCGTATTGACAATGTCTCTGCATAGGGGCCGATTCCGATTCGGGCCGGAAAACTCTCCGACCGAGCCGGACCCGGAGAGATTTCCGACCGAATCAGACTCTGGCAGTCCGACCGGACGAGTACGTTGCGCACGCATGCACTCGGACTCGAGTCGGTCGGACTCCCATTGAAGTCAATGGGAGCCGGTCGTACAACGCGTACGCGGGCTCCCATTGACTCAATGGGTGCGAGGCGAACAAGGGCGCCCCCTACAGCGGGTACGCGTCGAAGCGGGTCGCGCCGTACATGCACAGGTAGGGGGGACCCATGGGTCCCCCCTGTGTGCGACTCGCGCGGCTACGCGTACAGGGGGGTCCGACACGGACCCCCAAAGTGCGGCACCGACTGCTCTTTCGAGCCGGACGGCGCGAGTCGGTCGGACTGCTCGCGGTGCGCATTGTACTTACCCGGCCGGGGAACGTCTCCATTGCGCAGTGCGAGTCGTGTCCGTGCGAGTCGGTCGGAGCGTGTTGAACCCGCGCTACGAGTCGGTCGGCGATTTCGCGGGCGCCGCATCGTACTCCGCCGCCCGGACGCGCGTGCGAATCGGTCGGTGAACAGGGCTCCGAATCGGATCCGGTTAAGCCGAATCCGATTCGGAGCCCTACCGGCCGAGATCGGAATCGGCCCCATAGTGTTTTGGGGCCTTCTGAGTTGCATGCGCTATGCTTATCCGCACAAGTGGGGTCCCATTTTTATTGGGAGCCATGGAATGCTGGCTAGTAGGAAATCTGTGGATATCTACAGATTTTGGTTCCTTATCCTCACAGAAATGTGATGAAAATGTGCGTTTTTAGTCAAAGTTTGAGGTTTGTAAAGGCTGCTGGGTAAGAAATCCTTTTGCGAATGGAAAAATTCCCACTACCCTGGACTTCCCCGGGTATGTAGGCTTTGCTACGTGACGGCTGAGCCTGGGCCTAATTACTACAGTTATCACTATTGCCAATGTCTCCACATGCATTTTGGTGCCTTTTCCTTTGTGAGCGCTAGCTCCACACACACAGGTGTAGTACCATTTTAATTGGGAGACCTGTTGCAGAGTGGTTGGAAATTTGTGGATCTCCACAGATTCAGGAACTTTCTTTCATAGAAATGTGAGGAACATGTGTGTTTTAGCCAAAGTTTGAGGTTTGCAAGGGCTTCTTGGTAACACAACCTTGTGAGAGCCATACAAGTCACACTACTCTGGTCTCCTTTGAGTGTCTAATTTTCATAAATGTCTGGATATGTTAGGTTTCCTTGGGTGGCAGCAGAGCTAGGACCAAAAACCTGCACTAACTCCGCATTGTAAAAAAAAAGGTGTGATTTTGGGTGAAATGTGATGTTTCCAGTTTAAGTTTTAGGGGATTTTGTGTTGCAAAAGCAAGGCCTAGCCAGACAAATGAGGTGCCATTTTTATCAGGAGACATGTAGGAACATTTGATATTATCAATTGAAAATGTTCTGCATTTGTGGCTTCCAAATGTAAGGGGGTGTGCAAGAAAGAAGACATTTTGCAAAGTGCCCTGTGAATCAGACATGATTTATGGGTTGCCACAACTTCAGAGGTGTACAAGTAACCACTGTTCATAAACTCAGTGTCTTGTGTACATTTCAGAACTACATAAGTTTCGTTGATATACATATTTTCTTCTTTATATTTCATCATATGAATTGCTGTATAGTCGCTACACAATGTAAAACAAAATCCTTGTAAGGTACAGCTCAGTTGTTGGCTCTGGGTATTGTATGTTTTTGGAGAAACTACAAATCTTATTTATTATCATGAGCAGAAGGGTCAGCCTGACTTAATGGTATAATGTATATTGTTTTGTAAATCATCCACTAAGACAAAATGTTACAGTAGAAAACATTGTCACAAATGTCTGCTTTTTTTTTAAACTTATTTTTAATATTTTTTCATTTCAAAAGTTAGTTTCTTGGGGAAAAAACAGAAGGATCTACACAAATGACCCATCCCATTGCTGAATTGAAATGTTGTCCTGATTTTCAGAAGTGTATAGTTTTCCTGGATAACCCATGGATTTCAGACCTGTTTTCACCACAATCTGCAAGCAGGCTCAAATCACAAAATTAGGAAAAATGGACTACAGCTTAGAAAAATGCAAAAAAGCTAGGGTAAAAAAAGTGTTTTTCTACAAATCTGCTTGCTCCTGAAATCTGGAAAGATGGTGATCATAGCACAGTAAATCTTGTAGTGATGCAATTTTTAGAAAAAAAAATACCCTTTATTTCACATCACTTATTCCCATTTTTCCTCAAAAAACAAAATTAGGCTATATTGTGGCTATTTTCTTGGATCGTTCCGGGGAAATCTGCAAATCATGGTTACCTTTAGAATCTGCAGTGTATTCGGAAAAAAGAACACAGATTTGGCATGATACCTTTTTTGGAAAAAAGTAATAAAGGTTTAAACATGGGGCATCCCTAACATCCAAAAAAACTTAGCACTGGTGTTGAAAGCCCTAGCAGTCAAGAGTTTAATGTATCTTCTCATCTTTTAAAAATATCAACAGTAAAATAACCATGCTAAGTGTCTACCAAATCAAAAATGGTACGGAGCCAATGTTGACCAACTAAAATTGGAATTTGTAAACATTTTGCAGGTGATTGTTTCCATATAGTTAAATCACGAATATTGAGCTTAATTGCACAATAAGCTGGCTACACCATCACTTTTGCTGTTAAATAGGAATGCATCTGGTTTATGTAGCTCATGACACACTTGTGATGGTACAATCACTTATTTGCAAGAATAGCGGCAGAATACATTTTTTAGGGGAGAACTACCAAGTTTTTGTGAGGCATGTGTTGGTGGCTGAAAATCACATCCATGCAAGAGGAGGTCCAGCAGTTCTTGTAAAATCCAAAATAAAAACTGAGTGTGCTCCTGTGAATTGTAATTTAGCAATCATGACAATGGTATTAATATGAGTTAATAGTGTAGAAGAAAACATTGATGAACAGAAAATAGTATGAGTGTATAATGTGTATATCCAAACACATGATGGGTGAATTAATTCAGTTTCCAGAAAAATTGCTGTGATTGGATATGATCATCCTGATTGGGGGATGACAACTGTAAAGGGTTTGAATCCCAAAGTAATATATATTTATTATCAACATGTATGTCTAGCTTAAAACAATGTCCATCATGGATGAACCAACTAAGAGGTGTGGAAAACAAGAGCTGATACTAGAAGGAAAAGACTAATAGATTTGATGGGGAGACTAAACTTCACTTTTCCACTGGCAGATGTTGGGAGGAAAATATTGTCCATCCTACTAGGAAATGAAGCAACAGTGCTTCAACCATGGATTATATAATCGCAGGTTACTCTCTGACATATTCTGTAAATGAAGTGGGAATTTCAACTGAGTTACATAATACTAATTCCGCTCCAATCAGGATAAAAATTGATTTTACAGAGAACAGGACAGAAGGGAAACTACAGCAATTCTCAACTTTGGAATCATGTAAATATTATTGATAAAACCAGAGGTTCATTAGTAATTATAACAAGATGTGTTTATGGTGATTAAGAATTGAAGGAACTTTTAATACCTTAGAGAAGTGAAGAAGTATGATTCTTTAATGAATGGAATTGTGAAGGATAGAAGTTCCTATAAAGGAGAAACAGGCACTGTAAAGAATGATAATATTTTTAGAGGGGTAGAGGAAATGATCATACCATTAATACTATAGAAGGAATAAGAGTTAAATCATGTATAAAGTGGGAACTCCCCTTGGGCTCCACAAATTCAGAGGCATATATTTGGGAATGCTCTAGGAAAGCTATACAATGGTGTCATTTCAAAACAATCTGAGTTTAGTTCTATCAGCAGAGGGAATATTGGTGCCTTTATCATCCATCCTTAGAGCTTGAGCAAAACACATAACAGCACTGCATTGCTATACACAGTGGGAAAAAGTTAGTGCATTGGTTGATGAGTGGCACAGGATGAGTTAACTAGTTACTTCAATTGCAGGTAAGGTAGAGTTTAGGCAGGTGATTGTACCCTTAAAATTAGCAAAGACTATAGGTTCAGATAGTATCGTGATGGTGCTAACTGAGAGGTATACTGAGTTAATTCCAATTTAAAAAATGGCCCAGCAGCTTTACAAAAGTAATATATTGATAGATTCTCTAGACAGTACTGGGACATTGTTTGCAAAGTTATTATTTAAATACGATGTTTGGTGGGCCATTTTAAGTTACTCCCAATAAAACACTCAGGATTTAAGAGGGGGGCTCCACTTTAGAAAGCAGCATGGCATTGGTTATAGCAATAGAATACAAAATCTCAAATGCTGTAAGTAAAGTCTTTTGTAAGGTAAATATAATTTTTTATGTCAGAAATTGAAAAGTCCTACACATATATTAAGATGTGTGATAATGTTCCATTCTGATATAGGAGTACACATACTGTTAGATAATTCAAGCACATATACTTCACTTTCTGCTGTCTCTAATGGATTAAAGAAACGTCTGCTTTCATTATGTATATCAGTCTTTCCAATGGATCCTGAAAGAGTACACAATTTGCCCTCAAGATTTGGTGATAAAGAATTATCCTGTTTAATGGCTGCTAATGTAACCTGGTTTGGGCTACAAAGGAAATTGGATGTATTTTATTCAAATTCTAGCCATTTAAAACTGGAAATTAATGTGAAGAACATAAATATATTTGTTACCCAAAAGTAATCCCAATCAAAATTGAAGATAAAGGAAAATTATTGTTATCTGGGCACATACTTTGAGAGCACGAATTCAAATAATGTTATGGCAGTAATTAAAGAGATCCATATATTTTCTCTAGTCTGGACAAGCAGAAATGGCATATTATTAAGCAAAACTTTAATGCAAACATCCCTGACATTATAATCTGTGGAATTCAATGCTCATATGCAGGATTGGAAAGTAGGTTAAGAGGTGCAAATGGTTTTTTGAGAAGCAATGAAAAATGGTTACTGAAAGAAACAATTGGATTAGAATTGGGTCTCAAGAAAGTTAAGCTAATATGCATGAACAGATAATATGAATTTGGTGCAATATTCACAAAGCTGAAGAAGAGAGTATTGAACATTGTATTAAAGTAGAATTAACAAGAGAGAGGAAGTTTAAGTTATATTTTATGGGACCGAAAAAGAACAAGATGGCAGTGGTAATTACAAACTGCCAGCACCTGTCAAATTTCTTGGTAAGTACCCAAAATTCAAATATAGTGTGCTCAAATGAATAAACACTATGCCATCAAAGCAGTGTAAGTTCATAAGTGGAAAAAGAATTTTCACATATATACGGGTATTGAACAATCCAGAGCACTACAAAAAATAAAGTATTTATGATCCGGCAATGTTACGGATCCAATTTTAATTGGTTTAAGCACTTCAATGAAATACCATTTTTTACAAAGTCCATATTTATAAAGTATTGACGGCCAAAATACTGCTGACACGCACGTATTGACGACTTTTTCAAGGCGTGCAAATTAAAAACTACCCACATATTCTTCTCCAAAATGAAGGTTTCAGCGTCAGAACTTCCCTTGTAGTGAAAGGGTAAGTGGGAAATACAATCCTTTGATATCTCGAGACCTAGATGGACTCGCATATTGCACCACGCAGTTGGACTGCAAACGTTAAACACCGGCGTGGGCTTTTGTGTAACCAGTGGGGAAGCAGCCCGTAGAGGCTCTGTATGAAGTATCTCTGCACACATTTCCGGATCACAAATAGTTTATTTCTCTAGTGCTCTTAAATTTTATGGGATTGGTCTATAGTGCCTTATTTAGTGCGTAATATTTGATGGACAATCTGCCGGGAGGAACTTCAAAAAAAGTAATGAGCAGGAGATTAAGAAATTAAATGAAAGGCATCAATTTGTAATGTGACAAGCAATAATTTATGAAAAGCAGGAGGTGACTCCATTGTCAGATCCCATTTGAGAGGACACAGGCCAGGCGGGGTCTACTAGGCCACAGCTGTGTGGGCCGGGGTCATTTGCCTCCACTGTCTCCCAGAATGTCCCACTGTGGCTCTGCTTTCTGAGCCAAGTACAACTCTTTCCACCCTCGACTTTTAGTGGTCGAGATGGAAAGATGTAGCTGGCTGCTGAGGGGGTTCATATGGTTTACTCATGATCAGCACTCAACACCACCTTCAGCAGTGCAATAAGATAATTGCCCAGTCCACTGATTCTCTTCATAAAAGACAAGTGCTTAATTACACAGAAAGCAAATTACTTCACACTACAACAGTGCTGGAATATCCGATTTGCGGGTGTGAGTGTCATATGCTTCAAAGAGGGAGCCGGCAACCCAAAAACTGTTCCCACACCCTTCCTCTCTTTGTCTCAGTCTGATGGTCTTACTACTCTCAACATATGTTCTTATAAACTTTAGGCCCATTTCAGATTCCCACCTGTCTGTGGTGATATGGTTCAGGGGCGACATTGAACCTTCCCGTTGTGGTGGGTGGGTCCTTCCTGCACTGCATGCAATAGACCTGCTGGAGGTGAGCATCTGACGGCAGCACAATGAGTCACAGAGAGGCCACTTGCTCAGTGCAGATGGACCTTTAGGATTAGGCAGGTCTGGTCCTATCACTCTGGTAGATCTAGGGCCTCCCGAGTGGAGGCAGTTGGCAGTCCACTTCTCCAGATGCAGAGCTCCGGCAGTGGAGACGCACTTCCAGGTGACATTCTGAGTCACATGGCAGTGCCTCAATCGGACGTGGAGGTCTTCAGCATCACGTCTGCCGAATAATGTCCTCAGCACGTAGTGTCACGAGGCAATGGCTTTGGACTACCAGAGTAAGATCTGCTCCTCGATGTACTGGGGTGCCAGGTTCTCTACTCATAGAACAGTACCCTGGGTGGCCCCTTTGAGTTGCAGTCTTTGCTTCCTTGGGGCAGTCGGGACAGTAAGGCATGAACTGGCAGGGCCATGATTGCACCATCCGCATTTACTGGCAAGTGCAACAGGCAGATACCTATCGCTTCTTTCTGAAGTTCAATATTCAGGTAAGTGCCTTGACAGTGGTGATGGGTATAGCATAAGGAGACTGCCGGCAACATTTCAGTAGTGCTGCAATTCTTCCAATGTAATTGCTCAAATGGATTGACCATGTCAATTTTGCTCCGGTTAAGAGACTCTTTGGTGTCCCCTGCACCAGGGTAATTTGATACAGCATTTCCTGCATACCGGGTAAGTGCAATGTCTTTGTTGCAAAACCACACATTTGTCAAACAACCTCACATTTCTTTCGTATATACATACTTCACCTCTCTCCTTTACATTCAGTCAAAATATTCAGAATTCCACACTGCTTTTTAAATTGTTTAGTGAACTTTTCTGTTAAGTAAAAAAATACATTCCATTATAATTTATTCCAACATCAATGATCAATGCTCTATATTAACTTCCCAAGTAGCATTGATGCATTTACTGAAGTACAGAGGCACTAGGGTTCTGGGTGCACTGTGAGCAGTGGAAACTTGGTTGAGTGGACCATGACACAAGCAAAAAGGCCTGGTCTGATTACCATCACTACAAAACATGGTATGCTGCCACAACCACACTACACATGTGAAACCCATGACAGGAACCAGGCTTGCTTTGTGCGCTTCTCCAGGACCAAGGAATGTCCAGAACCTCTTGAAAGTTAAGGGAAGGCCTAGGCTCTGCTCACACACTGGAATTCTGTGAGACTGCAGCCAAACCCCAGAATCCTAGATAGCAGATATTCGCACTTCAATCACACAGGGCACCTATGCACCATGCAGGGGACATTCCCATCCCAACAACTGTCTTGCAGAAAAGCTGAAAATTGTAAAATGGCATTTATCTGTATGTGAAAATAGTGGAGCGGTGCACTACCAAAGAGTTTTCTTCAATAAATCCAAATGTTGGAAATTGCACATTTTGATATTGAAAATAAAGGATTGATAAACCACTATACAAAATGAACATTTGGATTTATTGAAGAAAACTCTTTGGTAGTGCACCGCTCCACTATTTTCACAGTTTTCTCTCTGCTTGGCAGCTGGCATCCAACAACGGCAGGTGCAGGAGCTGTATGTGCCCACCCAATCATACTATCCATTACAATTTCTTAAACAAGAAAAGGAATAAAGCAGGGAGGTGCGGTTACTCAGATCCGCCGTTGCTCATTCATTCTCTATTGGCATTTATCTGTATGTAGCTTTAGAATTTGAAGAGAGAATTGTTTTTTTTATAAATGTAAAAAATTGATTCTCAAACCTCATAGAAGAGAGCGAGCAATATGTGATGGAGATCTCTTAACATAAAGTGTCAGTTATCAAAAGATGACACAGAGAATGTTATAAACATGTATAAAACTGATTTTAAGACCGTTGTTTTTGAAGAATCAGACATATATAGATAATTTAGCAACAAAATATTTACTATCAACGCCGTCAGTAAATACAAGTTTCAAAAGGTGTGGGTATTTTACTTTTTTTGGCATATCGACTTATTATACTTTTTGCCCTTATCCTTTCCCAATGTCAGGGGACAGTTGGATAGTGTTACATACAAGAAATAAATAAATCAATCAATACATGAATAATATTAATGCAACAATATGTGTATTTATGGTTGGCACATGAGTTTCCATTCAAAATGCATTTTCTGTTTTCTTAGTACCTTTGGTGCCAATCAGTTAATTTGTATGAAACATTCCAACAAAAAACAACCAAAAACAACCAATGTAGTTTCTGCTTGCCAAGTGTTGTGCAGATGTATCAGGGAGGAAAAGACAAGTTCAAGAAGGTGACATTTCCTATATTGAATTGCAAAAGAATCTTTCCTCTCTTCTCTATATAGAAAAACATTACCCCTGGGCGGCGCGCTTCCCACTCTGCAGAGCTCGCAGAGTTCCCAAAAACTCTGCTACGTGAAGCAGAGCTTAGTCATTTTTCTTGCTCGCGATCGTCAACGTCAAGTTGGTGAGTGAGGAAAATCCACCTCCCGGTGAGATTTCTCCATGCTCGCGCTCGCCAAGGTCTAGTTGGCGAGTGCGACCGCGGAATATCGACCTCCTGGCGAGATTTCTCAACACCGGTAGTCGGGCTTCTCAATGCCAGTGGTTGCGGCAGGTCGCGACCACTCAGGTTGAGAAACCTTCCGTTCGCAGTGAGAAAGCTGCCGCTTGAGTAGAATATCTACTTGAGCAGCAAACAGGAAGCTGTGCCCTCTTGCGCTGCACATGGTGGTGTTCGTGATGATTTTACCGCGTGGGACAAACACTGGCCCTCAAAATCAGCGTAAACGGCATGACCCTAACGCACTCCACTGCTCGCAGAATTCCATGTAGCACGGCAAAGTTTCAGTAGCGGAACTCCGCGAACTACGCTAGGCTTAAAGCTTAAAAAAAAAACTCTTAACGAAATTACACCTAACTGAAAGCAGAACTTTACTGAAGTACCCTAGCTTGATATTAGTAAATCTGTCCGGTAGTGTAGATAAATTAGCATTTAAATATATTTAGGTCAGGCCATGAAAGGGTTAAAATGTTATGGACATCTAGACTGTTAGCCCTCGAACTGTCCTCGAACCTAGAAAAAGTAATGAATTTGATTGACCAAGGGAGCTTTTTTCCCATCATACATTTTGGTTCCATGTAAAATCTGTGCATGCAGCCACTGTTAATGGACATTGGGCATGGTCCCTTCGTCCTGGCAAAAATTTACAAAGGTCAAATAACAGAGCACGATACGGATTACGTTCCGGTCCCGGCTGGCAGACGGGCTCCTTAAGCCCATTGGAAGCCAGCTGGAAATGTCCAGATGGTTTCAGAACTGACAGCCTCCTTTGTAATCTAAGGTCAGAGGCTTTCCAAACAAGATCGTAATGAGGCCCTATGTGAGGAATTGGGTTGTTGGTTGAGCTTTCCTTGGTCAGTTCATATGCCAAAGGCATCACCAACATCATAAGGTGGGCATATAATCTCGTTCACGCAGAACAAGGGACTTTTAAGATCTCTACTAAAAGCAGAGATGCTTGATCAAGGATCACCGAAGTATGTCTTTACTCAAAACTTATCAATTTCTCTTAAAATATCAAAGGTTTCAATTGTCCAGTTGCAATCCTGGACTCCTGCACAACTGAGGCTCTTTCTAAAACACTTAACACCAAGGATAAGTTTTGAATTCGATATTCAACATTTTATAAAATTACATCATTATAAACTTTATGCCAAGACAAGAGAATATAAACAAGTGCAGCAGTATACTCGCTTTAACTTAAAGCATGGAGTCACATGATGCATCTTATTACTTCGGCTCGGGATTCTCCCTTTTAAAGCATTTACTGCCAATTGGACCCTGACTGAAAATGCAGGCAGCACATGTGATCTCTGCAATGGTGGGGTGCACAATCTGAAACACGTTTTATTTGTTTGCCCTAACTTGACAATTGTGGACGCTAGAAAACGATTCATAAAACCAATGCAAACAAAATGTAAAACTAATTCTGTCCAGAATTTGATCTTGCTTCTTAAATCACCGCCTAATGAATTTGTGTGTTATAACATGTTTACATTTTTTAAATCCTTTTTAAACTTGTATTAGAACGATCATCTAGTATTTAAGTAACTTTTAATGACAATTGCACTTTTTAATTTTTCCATATATTTGTTGTTCTCAGTAGAGAACTAAATCAAATAAAACTTGATTGATTGATTGGGTTGTTGGTTGACTGGAGTGTGAGCCCTGTTTGAGCAGCAGCCACACTCCCTGGCAGGGTGAACCACAAAAAGTCAGTGGCAGTGTTGAATCTAGACCCTTCATAATGAGGCAGCAGACTGTAAAACTCATAAACCTTTGTTGGTTTCTCTTTCATAGTCCAAGGTATTGGTACCATGACTGTGGACTATAGATCACAAATGCAGAAGGCTTGCACCTGTCTGGGTTTGTGGTCTATTATCGAGGCCATGGACTCTAGCCTCTACTTTGGGTGTGTTTAATCCACAATGTTAAAAAATAGACACATATTTTGGTTAAAAATCAAAACACTATGGGGCTTATTATGATGTTAGGAATCCCGACCACTTAATTATGATGTGTCACAAGCTCCCTTTACTGTATGGGAGCTTGTGCTGCGGTTGGAAACCAGCCCCTGCACAAGCTCCCATACAGAAAAGGGAGTTTGTGTTCATCCCTGCACCGTGTGTCAGGCACCTCACGGTGCCTGGCACACCGAGCAGGGATCAACAGGGTAGCACCATAGGTGCTCCCTCAGCCCCCAACCGGAGGCTGCTAGTAGAAGGGGGCCCTGCTAGTGGCTCCCAAATTCGCTTTCCGACAGGGTTTTCACTAAGAGTAGCTTGTGGTATCCTAATAGTATGGAACCTTTGGGAGGAATGTGAATTAGAAAGAGTTTACGATTCTATGTAACAATTGGCATAGGTTTTTCTTCACCATGTGTTGTGCTGATTTCAATAGAGGAGAATCCCATATTGGTGACGAGGAGACTGCTCGAGGAAAAGCTTGGAGCCCTGCAGTGTGTGTGTGGACCAGTGAAGGAGGTGCAGGAATGACTTTCAACCGTAGGTCGGCACTGCCTGTGTTGTAGGTATTGTTAAGGGCAGGTGACCCGATCCTTGTGAAAGGGAAGCACAAAGCCATTGGGGGGCACTCAGCACACAGCAGTGCCTAAGGGGTGTGTGCAAGAGTCGTGTGAACATGAGAGGATCAGCGAATGAAGACCAGGGCGTGGTGAATCACCGTATCAAGACTCACTGTGTGATGCAGACTAGTGCGTGTGACCACCAGTGGGTCAGCCGCTTCCAGTATGCACATAAGAGTGTGAGATCTGGATTAGACTGAAGACGCATCCTGATTAGTAGTTGTGTGCTATTTGGCAGCCATATTGGATACAGTCAGCAAATTGGTTTCAGTGATTCCCACACCTTCAGGCGCAGTCTGTTTATGTGAATAAGAGTGTCAGCACAGGGATAGTTTAGAGAAGCATCTCTATTGGTATTTGTGTGCCATTTGATGGATATATTGGATATGGCCAGTGGATCAGATTTGGTGATTCACACACTTCAAGTTGAAATGGTTTGGCCAGCATATCGGATTTGGTGAATCACACAGCTCGAATTGAAATTGTTTTTGTGCTACATTTTGTGTTGTGGAATACAGTCGGCGATTTGCACACCTTCTAACATTAATCTGCTTAAACTTTCAGCTTGCGGATCATATTAACGATAACATCTTGGTCTACAGGCAAATTCAAATGTTATATGTGTGTATTGATACTTGTAAATATTGAAGTATTGTTCGTGAAGCTTATTTTTAGGAGGGTTGATGTCCTTCTTATATCCCACAGCGTATTATTGCACCACCAGCTTTCTTAGTAGACTCTGGTGAACCAACATTGGATTGGGCTCAAAGGAGAGAGGGTTTTGAAGCATATTTAGAAGCTATAGATGGTGATGTGTACACAGATAAACATAAACTGGTTATTCTGAAACACTGTTTGTGTCATGAAGGGAGGCATGTTTTGAATAATTTATCATCATTATCATTGGAGAAGGATGAAGAAGAACCTGATCAATATGAGTCATCAATTAAACAATTGGATATTCATTATAAGAAAAGAGTTGATTGAGTAGTTAGGAAGGGGCCAGTTGTCGAACGAATCATTTGATGCTTTTATTAATGATTTAAGAATATTGGCTACTAAATTAACCTAATGCAGTGACCTAATGTACACAAAGCATCTGACCCCAGATTGCAAGAAAAATTATTAGCTGATGACTTAACTTTATGGAAAGAAATAGATTTAACTCAGCAATTTGAAGAGATGATATTGGGAATGAAAAAATAATCTCACAAATCCTCTGAAGAAATACATACTGTACAAAAATAGATGCTACTTAAGAAAAAGAAGGTTTGGAAACCAAGACCCAAGCATATACACATGAAAATTTAATTTTGGGCAAAGGAAGAATTATGTGTGTGGTTTACCAGGTCATATGTCTAGTGATAAATTGTGTCAAGCTATTGGTCATGTTTGTAGGTAAGGGTCATTATGCTAGAACGTGTAGACCCAAGACATAGAATAGAGATAGTAGGATAGATTGTGCATTGGAAATGTCAAGTCAAGTAAGAGAGGTTATACAATCTAATGATGCTGTACCAGAAGAATATATTTTAGGTGTAAATGAAGTAAAAAAAGATGCACTTTCTGTACAGTGAATATAGGGGGTAAAGAATTTAGTGTTCTGGCAGACTCAGGAGCAAGATATAAACTTATTGAGTTGATCTTTTAGCTTTGTTTCATGATATGAAACTGGTGCCACCAGATATCAAACTGGTTATTTATGGTAATAAACCTGTAGATGTGTTAGGATATTTTGAGACAACCTTGAGTTTTAAAGGAAAATGTATTTCTCAACTGATCTAGGTTTGTTAAAGAATTTTGTTCACAAGATAATTTTAAAGAAGGATGCAATACCTAAAGTTCACAAAATCAGAAATTTTGCATTGTCCATGAGAAATGGCTTGAAAAGATGAGTTAGAAGATCTGTGTAAGAAAGATTTAATTGAGGAGATAGAATCCTCTGACTGGTTATCTCCTGTGGTTGTGGTACATAAACCAAATGCCAAAATAAGTCTTTGTGTTAATTTGAGAGATTTAAATGATAGTGTGTGGGTAGATTAGACTGTTCAGTAGCATACTTCCATTTCTCTATAGGAGCTTGTGTTATGGCTTTAAACCTGGCGTAATACAAGCTCCCTTAAAGCATTGTGGGGGTGTGTGTAAAACCCTGCACCCTGTGGCAGGCACCCCATGGTGCCTGCCACACAGTGCAGGGATTTACAGGGGGGCACCCTAGGTACACCCTCGGCCTCCAACCATAGGCTGCAGAGGCAAGGGCAGGGCCCCCAAAGTCACCCTCCGACAGCCTTTTCCTGTCAGAAAGGCCGGCACAGAAAGGCTGTCGGAAACCAACATCGTAATCCTGCCGGCGGAAACGCCATCCATAGGGGATCACGGTTCAGGTCCAACAGGCCACCAGAAGACTCCAAGAGCTGGTCTGAACAGTGTCGGAATGACTGGCTGGTCTACGTTCCGACTGCTGACATCGTAATTCGGCGGTCAGACTAGTGGTCTGAGGCTTTGCAACCGACATCGAAATCGGCCCCTATGTGGCCCAAAAAAAGGATTTAGAGGAGAATTTATTATCCTTTTTTTCATATTGCTGATGAACTATCTGAACAATAGGGTGTATTGTTAAGTGGTGAGCAAGTGATTGATCCTGAATGTTTTAGGCAAAACATGTTAGATATGCTTTTGAAGGTCATCTAGGTATGAGTAGTAGGAAAAGGAAAGTCAGATGTGATTTTTGGTGGCCTGATGTAGATGGATGTATTGAAGAGATAATGAGATCATGTGTGGAATGTGCCACCAGTGACAAAACTCAGAGAACTATAGATCATACCAAATTACCCATGTCCAGGCCAGATAGGGTATGGGAAAGAATTTCCTTAGTCATTGCTGGACCCATGTATTTATCAAAACGTCAAGTGTATTGTATAGTTCTTATTGATCAGATGCCACAATGGCCTGAAATAAAGATGGCTCATCAAGTTACATCCAGGAAGGTGATTGAGTTTATTGAAGACATTTTTCAAATGGAAGGGTTTTTTAAACATATAGTAACTGACAATGGTTTGCAATTGACATCTAGGGAAATGAAATATTTTTTAGCCGGTCATGGAATTGAACACACTAGAACATTATTATATTACCCAAAAAGCAAAGGAGTTGTGAAAAGATGGAGAAGAGTGTTAAAGGAAGGTCTTCAGTTGGCTATATCTCAGAGGAAAGATTGTGGCATGGCTATTAATGAATTACCTTAGAGTTATCTCACCACACCTAGATTAGCAGGTGAAAAATCACCTTTTGAGAAAATGAGAGGCATACTTGTGTTAATATGGAAATCGATGCATTCATCGATGAAAATGAAATCTCATTCTTATTAACCGAATCACCAGTTGTGAACACTGCATCAACCTCGACTCACAAATATGTAGTCAAGCAGGCCCTGATACCAAGACCCGGGATTGCTGAGTAATGGGTCACAGGTGGGAGGGTGCGTAGCTTGCAGACAAATGCTTGGGCAGAAAATACCTGATCAATCCCATGGATAGGCGTAGCAACATTACAAGGGTCAAGGGATATTGCCCCATTAAATCACATATGGGGGTGCAAGCGCTCCAAAATATACTATAAAAAATGTCTGATGCCACATGAGTTAAGGACACATAACCAATCAGGACCTAGCACATAAAGTGATCACGCGCTCCCCATACTGGACATTTAGACACGTTATCCAATGGTTACACTGGTGGGTCGAGACCCACCTGTGGTAACCATTAGACAATTAATTTACGACTCCAAAGGCGGACCCAACATTCCTCACCATATTTGATATGCGGGAAATGTTGATGACCCATCATGTTTTGTATGAAAGAAGGACACAGACTGATTGTAAATTGAGACAGTCCTCAGACCTTGTGCCTGTAACTGACTCCCGGTTGTAATGTTTAATTAAACAAACTGTTCCTGTTTTGCAAAATGCCTCCAGTCTTCTGTTATTTAAAGTATGTGGATGTTGGATTTGATTGAAATGTCTGGAGATTCAGAGAAAGTGTGTAGGCAGTGCCTTGAACAAAAGGCAAGAGCAAATTTTAGTCGTGTTTCTGATATTAGAGGACCATTATTTGTAGAAAGAGACTGGGCTTGTGTGAAAATGGGGAGATTGGTAAGGTCATTGTGAATTAAAGTTTTACAAGCCCATGAAAATAGTTAGCAATGGAAAACAAGTGGTCTGGCGGCGATGATGTGATTGCGAGGCAAAGATGGCGGTCGCTTGAGAGCGTAGGTGCGCACAGAGTGCTGAGAGCTGCAGATGTCGGGAGTGCTGCTCTAATCTTTGCAAGTGGGATTATGAATGCTGTACTTTGCTGCCCAGAAATACATTGCCCCCAAAAGATTGGCAGAAATAACCTACGACTTCTAGGGACGGTAATTGGGCTCTCCGTTTTACGCTATATCACCAGGATTGTTGTAGGGAATTTCGAAGCTCGACAAAAAGCCCTTTACCTGCAGACGGTGTCGGGGGAAGAAGCGGATTCCGTGGAGACGATCAGGTCTGCTGAGGGTGCTGAGATGGGTCCCAAGGCTGCAGCAGAGGCCAAGGCCAAGGCGGCTAAACAGACGCCCGGGATTGGGTCAGGAGATGCGGCCACAGAGGCTCCGGCGGGCACACTGGATTCTCCAGCCCAAACCCCGCGGCGAGGAGGACGTCGCGGGACGCTGGCTGACCCGGATCTGGAGAAGAAAGGAAGAGGCGGGACAACACAGAGAGGACGCCCGGCCGGTCCTACAGTTGTGGATCTACTGAGAGGTCCTGCCGGGAGACTAGTTCCGGGTTGTGAAGGGAAGCTCCGGGGGAAGGTTTGTCCCGATGTCAGTTTGGATACAGCGGCGAGCACATTACATGGAGTGCTTGCTGGTAGAGACCCACCCCTGCAAGAACTCCCGCAGGAGCTGCCAGAACTGAGAGAGAAAGCTCAGGAAACACAGAGGGAACTGAGCGAGGTGGAGAACGGATTTGACATCGGGACAGCTAATAATGAAGGTAGGCCTGGGGGCTCCTCACTTCAACCCTTGATCTTGAACCACGCAGGGGAGCCCAAAAACCACTGATCTTGATTTCAACAGGGCGATCAGTCGGGGCAGGGGCAACTAACTTAGAAAAGGTAGGAAATGCAGGAAATACAGGATATACAGTTGCAGATGGAAGGGACTCTGGGGTACAAGCAGATAATCACCATACCCTGAGTATGCAACCCCAGGAGCAACTATCTAATGCTGATCTCAACCCAGTCTCTGTCAATCGTACACCAGAAGCTAATGCCAGTAGCAATATTGTCTATGAATGCCAAACAGAGCTTGACAAGGAACCTAGTGAAATTTTTTTTTCTGTATCTGATGGCGAGGAGTGGACAGAGGAGTCATCAGCTGACATTACAGACCTAAGTTACAGTGATGAGGAAGAGGCAGGTGATCCCAAATGTAAAACTGTTCAGAGGAAAAAGATGCACGGTGGAAAGGAGTTGGCTTGGGATTATACCCCGACGAATCAACTCTCTAATCCTATGCTCATCTCCCAATCTGTTTTTGATCCATCCGAGTCAACCTCCCCAACTCTAGAGACTATCTTTCAGGCTATCTCCATGCACCGCGATGAAACTCGCCAAGACAGTCGCAAGGCTCAGCTTGCCATGCGCAAGATGCAAGGGGTTGTCCGAAAATTAACGAAAACCTGCAGTTCATTTGGGGAACGCCTAACCGACCTCGAGTCTAGGATAGTCACCACGGAAACTGATGTTGCCTCAACCCACGCGGTGGTGGGATCCCATGAGGCACAGCTAGTGGATGTCAGATGGAAGCTGGAGGAGTTTGAAAATCGCCAGCGGAGGAACAATTTGCGGGTCCTCGGGGTTCCCGAGGGGATTGAGGGGGCTGATATACGTTCATTTGTGGTTGATTTGTTGCGAGACTCTCTGCCGGAATTAACTGGCTGGAACTGGGCTCTAGAGATCCAACGTGCTCATCGGGTCCCCTTTGTCCAGAAATTGCCTGTAAGGGCAGGAGCTCTTCCCGTGCCATCCTGGTTTATTTCGGCAATTTTTGTTACGTCAGGCCGTGTTTGAAAAAGCTCGGCCCGACGCTAAAAGGTCCAGAAATGAGATTTCTTATTTTGTTCGCCCAGATTTCTGCCACTCCACTGTTGAAAGGCGGTGGCGATTGCGGCAGCTTATCAAACCGTTCCAGGACAAAAAGGCTCAAGCCTTTTTAAATAATCCAGCTCGTCTAAAAGTGATTTTTGAGGGGCAAACAAAGTTTTTTATGTCAGAAATAAAGGCTAAGGAATACCTGGACGGGCTACCCAATTAGAGACGAGCTAACAAACAAAATGGAAATGTAACTCGCAATTGTAATATCTCTTTGGGAGCATTATGGTGAGGTATTAATGAGTTGGGAACTCTGGCTGTTGGAAGCAGCGTTTAGTTAAGGTCTTTAGAATTAGGGCTCTCGCACTCAGTATGTGTAGCACATCCATCACGATCAGACTCAAGATTGAGTCTGCATGCCTCATTTGGGGAGGGGGAAGTTGGGGGAGGGGGTGGGAAGCAAAGTGGGGGGAGGGAGGGGGAAGGAGAGGGGAAGGTGGAGGGTTAAATACGGGCCGGAAAAAAGCACATCCAGAAATTGTAAAAAAATAATAAAGGGGACAACCAAGAGGGATAAATCAGTGGTACAAGGAGAGGCAAGTATCTAATAATGGAAAGAGGTTGAGAAGGCTTCATGGAGGAACTCAGAACCGTGAGCTTAATCTAAGATGGGGAAGATAACTATTTGCTCATGGAATATCGCAGGGTTAAACGACAGGGCTAAGAGGATAAGATATGCCGAACTTGTTAGACTAAACCCCACTGATATAATATGTTTACAGGAGACACATATTCCGTGGGGGAAAAGGGAAGTATTGAGAATTGCAGGATATAATCTGTTGGCGTGTA
The DNA here is from genome assembly GCA_963921515.1 of Calotriton arnoldi. Taxonomy (NCBI): domain Eukaryota; kingdom Metazoa; phylum Chordata; class Amphibia; order Caudata; family Salamandridae; genus Calotriton; species Calotriton arnoldi. Next base: position 346,474 of record CAWUFW010006271.1, read on the forward strand.
CTACCCAGACATCCAACATACGGGGGGTGGCTATTTTAGCAAAGACTACCATGGGAATGGCCAAACGGAAATTAGTGGATGCATTGGGTAGATGGGCAATTATTGAATTGGTCATGGGTGGTACGGTGTGTGCAATATATGGCTCTAACCAGGATGATCCTCAGATTTTCGAGGATTTAGAAGTAGAACTTGCCACTTGGCCAACCCCTTTGATTCTTTGTGGGGACCTGAATATTTCTCTGGACCATGGGTCAGGGGTGTATATGGGTCGAAAGCCCAGGGTCTATAGGGCATTCAATTCTTTAAAAACTAGCCATGGCCTGGTAGATATCTGGGCTACAAAGAACGTTGACAATCCTGGATACACGTATTTTTCCTGCCCACATAAAAAATACGTTAGGATTGATTATTTCTTTTGTACAAGTGATCTTGTTGAGCAAGCCGGGATTAAGAAACTCCCCAAAATAATCTCTGATCATAACCTTTTGATTTTAGAACTTGAAATAGCCAGTTTTAAAAGGCCACGGAGTAGATGGACTTTTGACAGGAAACTTCTCGTGAATAGCGAATATATTACACATATGAAAAAATGGGCACAGGAATTTTTTGATATAAATAGGTTTAGTGCCAGCAGGGGGTCGTGTGGGACTCATTCAAGGCGGCTCTTCGAGGTGAGACTATCTCTTTTGTTATTAGGTCAAAAAAGCAGCAGGAATTAAAGAACCAACAATTGATGCAAGATCTAGCTACGGCTGAAGAAGAGCATACCTCGCTGATAGCACAGGGACTGGAGGGAGATCTAACCCAGTATCGAATAATTGTACTGAAAGCAGAGCTCACTAACTGGCTAAGTCAGAAATCAGCAGAGGAGTATCAATCGCACCGTAATAGTGTTTATGAAACTGGAGAACAAGTTGGCAGGAGGTTAGCGCTCCGTACTAGGCAGAAGGCAGCGTTAAATGCTATATCTTTGATTAAAATAGATGGGCAAGCCTATACCAATCCGGAGGACATAATCAGAGAGTTTCAAAATTATTATCAGGTCCTATATCAAGATGACATTAATAAAAGTCGAGAAGAGGTCTCTCAAGGTATGACAGGGCTGTTTGCAGACATCATTATTGGCGATGGTATGGATAGGCCTACGAGAGAGGAATTGGAGGTAGAAATTACATTAGAAGAAGTTCAACAAGCATTATCAGGGTTGGCGTCAGGAAAGGCGGCGGGCCCGGATCGTATACCTCTCGAGGTTTATAAAATTTTGGGATCAGTTATAATACCTTTGCTTTTAGATCTGTTTAAGGGTGTACAATACAGTGGAACCCCCCCGAGTCTTGGAAAGAGACTGCCATTGTAATCTTTCCTAAGAAAGGGAAACCGGTTGATAATCCATCTTCCTACCGGCCGATCTCCCTGATCAATTCTGACACAAAAATGTACTCAAAAATTTTGGCTAATCGGCTAGGGAGGGTCATAGAGCATCTGGTTTCCCCATGGCAGCATGGGTTTATCCCGGGCAAAGGAACAACGGACCATACCCGTAGAGTTATTTCTCTTTTTGACATTATGTCCGGGGTGGGGGATCAGATGGCTATGATCCTTCTCGATGCGGAAAAAGCCTTTGATCGGGTGTCTTGGGAGTTTTTATGGCTGATATTGGAACAGAACGGTATTGGCCCTCAGTTTGTAAAAGCTATTAAGGCAATGTATTATCAGCCAATAGCCCGACTGCAATTACTGGGGGGGGAATCTGGCAATATTAAAATATCAAGAGGGACTAGACAGGGCTGTCCCTGTTCCCCAATTTTATTTGCCTTATATATCAACCCCCTAGTTGATAAGCTGCTACAGACTCGGCGGATTACACCAATAATTACGGGTGGGTTCGAGACAAAAGTATTGGCTTACGCCGATGACATTGCGGTCCTAACTTCCAACCCTGCTGAGGCGATTGAAGAAATCGGCAAGATCACTGAGGCATATGGTCGTTTCTCTGGCTATGCTCTGAATGCTGGGAAAACAATAGTATTATGCACGGATAACCTTGATTTTAATGACCCTAGGAGAGCAACTTCAGCAGTATACCTCGGGGTCCGAATAAGTGCCAAGGTGGATGAAATCAGTAGAATCAACTTTGAACCTTTGATTAAAAACATAGGGAATGAATTAAGGAGGGTTAATGGGCTGCACTTGTCTATTATTGGGAGGGGAATTACTTAAAAATGACCATATTACCGAAAATTTTGTATTTGTTTCGTTCTATACCACTGGCTGTAGATGATAATTTATTGAGGGCACTGGAAACAATTTTTTCTAATTTCGTATGGCAATATGGGAAGGTCAGAAGAGCACTGAAATATTTAGCTCTGCCTCAGGACAGGGGAGGTCTTGCAGTCCCTAATATTATGCTGTATTATTGGGCAGCCCTTTTATATCAGATGACTACCCTGCTGTCGGTGAATAATACCAAGGAACCAGTGCAGGGCCCAAAAATACCCACAATTTATGAGCTTTCGATGGGGAAGGAAGCTTCTGGGCTGCTATTGAGACAATTGGAACCCAGCTACTATAAGAAGGTACGGTTTAAAGTAATTTATGGCTCATGGAGAATTTGGAAGCAGGTCTCCAAGGTTATGGCAATCCCAAGAATCTCTAGATATACCCCTTTATGGCGATCACCACTGTTGCCATACTTGGCCAACGATGATATGGGGAAAAAGTGGGAAAAATATGGGGTAGGAACAATAGGGGATTTTTGTGGGGGAGAACAAGATGCTCAATTCTTTAGGCTACAGCGGGTGTTTGGCGTTCTAGACAACCAATATTTTAAATTTGTCCAGATTAAGAATGTCCTCACAACATGGAAGCCTAAGATAAAATTGGATGAGATACCGCTCTTAGAAGCGGTAAACAGGGAAACGAGCAGAATTAGGGACTTTTATAAAATACTTCTTGATAAAAGCCCCGACGATTTGGAAAAAACTGAAGCATCTTGGGCAATGAAACTGGGCAACCCCGATGCGGATATTTATATGAGCCTCTCCCTAACTGCAAAAATTTTCTTAGCCTCGAATCTAAAAGCTCAAATGTATAAAACGATATTTAATCTTTACTTTACCCCTGCTAAACTTTATCAGTGGGGGAAGAGGGTCGATGACAAGTGTCCTAGATGTGGGTCTGGACCTGCCACTCTGATACATATGTTGTATGGCTGTGACAAACTGGCCCTACTGAAAGAAGGCCTGTTAGGCTTTTGGGAAGTATTGTTCGGTTTTAGACCAGAATTAACCCCGACCCTGCTGATTCTTGGATATGATAGTACTCTGGGTCTCAACATTGAACAAGAATATGGTCTGTTTCTGGGGGCAGCAGTATTTAGGTTATTATTGGCCACAAGATGGAAAGATACTGAGCCACCAACCTTTCATATGTGGCTTGCTAGGCTCCTCGGGATATACAAACAAGAGATGTCCATATATGCTTGTAGAGGTAGACAGGCAAGGACTCGGGGGAGGAAGATCTGGGCGCATATGGCTGAATGGTCTAGAGATGCGAGGATGAACTAGCCAAGCTTCTCCATGCACTTTAATTGATAATCCTGGGTTAACTGTAATGAAATGTTTGCTGTTTTTTTCTTGATTTTCCCGGTTTTTAAATTGTCTCCATTCTATATGTATGCATTTGTATTTATATTTTCTGGATGTGCCCAATAAAAAAATATTTTAAAAAAGGAAAACAAGTGGTCGACTCAATAGATGGGAATGTGTGGAGGTTGAGCAAGGTAGTAAGGGTGCCGTGTAACTTGTGGCCTGTAACAATCAGTAAATGATTCTTCATATGAAAAGGGTGAGAACTAAAGGTCTCACATGACAAAAAGCGATTTTATAAACAAGTCAATCAATCACCTACATGGAGTAAGGATTACGTAATGGATTCCTGATAAGTAGTTCAGCAATTTGAAATTCACATCTTTGTAAGATGGGATTGTGTGTGTAGTAGTAGAAAAGGTTATCAATATGCCTAACAGTGTGTTATGTATATATTTTGTGGAGTTACTAGAGTAATATAATTTCACTTTCACTTGATACAGATATGTTTGTTTTTTTGCTGCATATTATTATTATGAGAATTGTGTTGCTCATTTGAGTTATGCATCATTGTTTTGTTTTGTTTTACGGTGGGTAAAATGTGGTATCGTAATGATATGAAACCTTGTGGTGGAACTTGAATTAGAATGGGTTTAGGATTCTATGTGGCCCAGGTTTTCTCCGAATGAGAAGCAGTTCATTTTGTTCCGGACAATAAATTCACCGTACCTATGTGTTTTGCTGATTTCCATAGAGGAGAATCCCATATAACTGTTTGCAAACCTATTTGTTTCCATATCTGTAGAGCATTGCACTTATGTTTTGTCTTTTAATTTCTAAGAGTGTTAAACATTAACTATTCATGAACAGTGTACAGTGTATTTAGCCAGGGTCACAGGTTTCTTTGCTGTTTAGTGAATGTGTGCTTTAGCTGGTGCCCACTACTTACCCAAGATTATAATTCTCAAAGTGAAATCATCGGTTTATTGCACCATAATTTGTGTTAGATTTCTTGTTTAAAATCAATTGTACATGTTAACATTGTAAATATATTTAATATATGTGATATGTTATTGCAGGTTTGTGAACACACAACCTTAGCTGGATAGTGATAACTCATTGTGCTTATATTATTGATTTATTACACCATGTTTTGTGTTAGACTTCTTGTTTTATATCAATTGTTCCTGTTTACGTTGTAAATATATTTGATATATATGAGACATTATTACAGTTCTGTGAACTCAAAACCTTGGGTGTGTAGTCATAACGCATTGTGCTTATGTTACATGTGTTTCATTGCATATAGAAATTCCAGACTAGGACTGCTAACATATGTTTAGAAAGAGAGACAAGGATGCTTAAGTAACCTCTATTTCGTTATGGACTGATTGCCTTGATTGGTGATTGCTTTCCGTAAAGGTGCACTGTTGGACCTTGCCCACTCTGCCTGGTCACCCCCAAGCCTTTTGCCTTTTACCCTCCACTTTTTGCTGAATTAGGTTTTGTTGGCCTTAGACCTCTTTGCTCTATTCCACCCCTAACCAGTCCTTGTGCTCACTCCCCTAAATATGGTTTGATTGGTGTTTACCTAATTGGCATATTTAATTTACTTATAAGTCCCTTGTAAAGTGGATTACCATATAACCAGGGTCTGTAAATTAAAGCCTACCAGTGGGCCTGCTGCACTTATTGTGCCACCCACTCTTTCTATCCACATTCTAAAGCATGCCCCATGCCTGCTATTGAAGCCTGAATACAGAGTTACACTGTCATGTCGACTTGGCATTTAAAGCCCCTTTCCAAGCCTTAAACTCCCCTTTTATTACATATAGGTCACCCCTATGGTATGCCCTAGGTAGCCCATAGGGCAGAGTGCTGAGTAATTAAAAGGTTGGACATGTCAATTAAGTTTCAGATGTCCTTGTTGCCTAGTAGAGAAAAACGAATAACTCCTAAATTCTTTTTTCACTACTGTAAGGCCTACTCCTCCTTTAGGATAACATTTGGTATTTCTTATTACATTTAATAACCTGTAATACTTAATTGGGAGCAGATAGATGTCATGTTTGGTACCTTTGACATTGTAATGATAAATCCTCTTTAATGGTAAAGCCAGATTTTTCATTATAATTTTGAAAATGCCATTTTTAGGAAGTTGCCATTTTCCTTCCCTTAGCCCTTTTGTGCCTACAGCCTGTCTTGGGTCACATAACTGGGTGTAGCTGACACTTAGACTTGTGAATTCCTCCCAGGCAGTCACACAATAGATCGATCAGGTGTGCCTCAGTGGGCCATCTGCTGGCAAGATGGACTGGCGGGGCTGAGCACAGCCCCACTTACACCTGAATAGCCTGTGCTCTACCTCCTTCACACAAAGGGCCTTAAGACACTGTGGGGTGTATTTACAAGGGCAATGTACCACAGGAACGTCACTTTTAACAACGTTCCTGTGGCAGAATGCCCTGCTCCATATTTGTATATGTGCAATTTCTTTCTCTTTTTTCCATTTTAGTTTATTAGACACTACAACACTCTGGGTGTTTTGGAATTTTTGTTTCTAAGCATGTTAGGATCTTTCCTTCTCTTTCTGTCTGAGCACATTTCCTTTGGGCACATGGATAGCATGAAATTGATGGTACTTACGCCTGGTACTCTGTATTTTTCAAAGGCATGCAAATCTCGGTATTTGGGACTCTATTGTTTCTATTATTTCTACTGCAAACAAATGTGAAGAAATTTATCATTCAAATTTATCGTCATATGATATATATTTCCTTTGAAAGAACCATATGTATTGTTTTCTGCATTTTCAGATATCAAGTTTGAAGGTTGTGACTTCTGCGGATGAAGGCACTTCGGGTGCCGAAACGCGCGTAGATACCATCTGGGTCCATGCCACGTTCTTCCTTTCGTTGTCCCAATGCAAACACTATTTGGGTTTTAGTTATTGTTTCATCCAATATCAAAGTATTCAAAATAGCTCTTAATCATTTACATGTAAATGAAGTGAGAATGACTAGCCATTGCAGAATTTATCAGATATATTGATTGTTACGGCTTGATTTTTTTGTTATTAGGGTTTCAGATTTGTGGATGTTTGAGTGCATGTGGACATGATTGAAGCAAGTATGGGTGACCATTTTAATTAATTCTGTATTTGTGTAAAATAATAAACTATATTTTGTATTTTTTCTAAAAATTGGTTCGTTCAAGTTTATTCTACAATTATTGTGTGTTGAATATTATTTGAGTTGCCTTAAGACTTTGCACCTATAAGTTAAGCCTAACAGCTTTTTGCACCAAGCTACCCAGGGTTAAGCATATGTTAATTTAGTGACTTTTTGTGGTTCCCCCTGCAAGGGATTATGGCTGTTGGTTGATCAGGGCTCACACCCTGGTAAACCAACAACCAAATTTCACACAGGCACAGATGTAATTCAATGCACAAGAGTAAAAATGTGCCTGTATTGTTAGACATTTCTGTTAGACACTCATGTATTGAATGAAACCTTTTTTTAAATAAAACTGTGTTGGAAATTTAGCATTTGCTCTTAATTGTCCCAAACTTCTTTGATGTATCATGCATCAGAAAACATGGGTCCACTAAAATTGCATTGCAAACCAAATATTTATTGATTTCTTATTTTGTGATTGCTTTTTTCATTTATTAAATTAATTGAATCTCGAGTATGGAGTCACAATTGAACGTACTAATCATTCTCATCTTAGAAATGGTCACAAAAACAGGAATTTTCACATGCATTTGAAGACCAACTTCAACGAGGTGATAATGAGTCACAAGGTGTAAAAGCACACCCACAATGCATTACAATCTTTCACAATGGCAGCACTGTATGCTATAGTGAGGAGAGTGTGTATCCTAGGAGCCCAGTGGAGCAGGAGGAGGAGAAAAGAGAGAAGTTGTATGAAGAGAGCTACTTTGTTTGAACAAACAGATGAGGAAGTATTTAGGATGTTTAGGATTAGTAAGGAGGTTATTTTAAGTTTCATTTCTATGTTGCAACATGTTTTGTGAAGGTTCACTCAGGTGAGTGTGGCTATCCCTCCAAATATTCAAGTTTTGTGTAGCCTTCACTTTCTTGCACCAGGAAGTTATTAGTGCATAGTAGCAGTTGTTCATTCTAGATCATTTCAGAACATTATCAATGCCATGGTTGACAAATTATAAGTCCATATTTGTTTTCCTCAAACCCTAGATGAATTACAAACCGCAAACAAGACTTTATATTCTATTGCAAACTTCTCAAATATAATAGGATGTGTGGATGTAACACAAATCCTCATTTATACACCTTTTGAAAGAGCATAAATATGAAGGAATACGAAAACATCCCGCTCTCTAAAATATCCAGGAGGTTTGCAATGCCTCATGCTTCATCACAAACGTTGTCGCATTCCAGAAAGCACTCATGATTCCTCAATTTTTAGACATTATGGCTTTATATAGCAGACTGGATCAGGAGAGTTTGGAGATGACTGGTAACTTACAGCCCAAAAAGAGCTTGCACAGGACTCAAAATGTGGCACACTCATACTTTTCAGAACACTCCTAGACCTGTAAAGACCAGAAAAAAGACCCAGATGCGGGTCCCTTTCTCACTGCACCATTGGATTCAAGGTAGCCTGGATGATGAGGGGTGATACCCCGAAACTGGTCCCAGAATGCTTGTTTCCATTCCAGGGAGAACCTGGCTTGGCGGGTCGGCTGTACTGTTACCATGGGGAGCATGGTGAAGGCTGCTTTGCATATGGCTGCATCCAAACTGGGGTGACATGGCATGCAAAATAATAATGGATTAAACTCAGATCTGTGACTGGGGTGCGTGTTTGAAAAAAGTTCCAAACTCCATCCATCCTTTTATTTTGTGATGTTGCTATGTGCGCCCTAAGTGGCTAAAGGTATGCCCAGATGTGGGTCCTTCGTTAGCTGCAACACCGGATTCAAGCTAGCCTGGCTGATGAGTGGTGATACCCAGAAACTTGTCCCAGGATGCTTGTTTCCAGTCTAGGGATGACCTGGCTTGACAGTTTGGGCTGGACTGTTCTCATGCGGAGCAGGTTGAAGACTGACTTGCATATGGCTGGGTCCAAACTGGGGTGACGTGGTGAGTAAAATAATGATGGAGTATACTGAAACTGTGACTGGAGGTGAGTATTTGAAAAGTTTCAACACTCTGTCCATCATTTTATTTTGTGATGTTGCTATTTGCAACTAGAGTGGCTAAGGATATAGCCAGACTTGGGTTTCTTGCTTGCTGCATCACTAGATTCAAGCTAGACTGGCTGATGAGGGGTTATACCCCGAAACCGGTACCATTATGTTTGTTTCCAGTCCATGGAGGACCTGTTTTGGTGGTTCGGGCTGGACTGTTCCCTTGGGGAGCAGGGTCAAGACTGATTTGCATATGGCTGGGTCCAAACTGGGGTTATATGGCGAGCAAAATGACAATGGATTAAACCTAGATCTGTGACTGTGGGTGAGTGTTTGAAAAGTTTCAACACTCCGTCCACTATTTTCTTTTGTGCTGTTGCTATGTACGCCCTAATTTGCTAAGGGTAAGCTCAGATGAGGGACCCTTGCTCTCTGCACCAATGGATTCAAGCTAGCCTGGCTGATGAAGGGTGATCCCCGAAACCGGTCCCAGAATGCTTGTGTCTAGTCCAGGAAAGACCTGTCTTGGCAGTTCAGACTGGACTGTTCCCCTGGGAGCAAGATCAAGACTGATTTGCATGTGGCTGCTTCAAACTGGGGTGACATGGCGAGCAAAATAACGATGGATTAAAACCAGATCTGTGGGTGAGTGTTTGAAAAGTTTCAACACTCTGTCCATCATTTTATTTTGTGATGTTGCTATGTGCGCCCTAAGTGGCTAAGGGTACGCCCAGATGTGGGTCCCTTGCTCGCTGCACCATTGGATTCAAGCTACACTGGCTGATGAGGGATGTCACCCCGAAACCGTTCCCAGGATGCTTTTTTCCAGTCCAGGCAGTACCTGGCTTGGCAGTTCGGGTTGGACTGGACTGTTCTCATGGCTAGCAGGGTCAAGACTGATTTGCATATGGCTGGGTCTAAACTGGGGTAACAGGGAAAATAATGATGAATTAAACTCAGATCTTAGACTTTGGGGTGAGTGTTTGAAAAGTTTCAACACTCCGTCCATCATTTTGTTTTGTGTAGTTGCTCAGAAAAAGGATCGCCCTGCTGATCTACAAGGAAGACTAGACCTGCTGGCCTTTTCCTCAAGGACCCACCGAAGTTACTCCAAGGGTCAGTTAACTGCCATCCTACGGGCAGTACAGGGATACAATACGTCTCAATAGGCACAAACCTCTATACATTTTTACAAAATGTTCAGACATTGTCTGCTACTTCTTTGAGGCCATCCTGAAACCTGCCTAGCTAAAAAGGAAAAGTGAAAAAGATGTTAATGTTTTATATGTCCAGATAACAATGTTTGCTAACTACAGTCCTACTTTTTTGAAAGCTCTCGCATGTTTGTGATTTACTATATACAAAGATCATTTTTTAGAGCTTTCTTTCATAATTTTAGTTTTTTTATGTCCTAGGACAGAAACTATTATCAAAAAAACTACATTTTCAAAGCCACCTATCTTAGAGTGCACTAACGTCCCTCCAGACCTGTTTGAAGGCAACATCCATGTAGGAAATTATATTTAGCACCACCATTTCCTCTAATATGAACACCCAATACGTATAAAGGCAGCATTTTGCTGCTCTCTAATGTACTCTTTTGCAATACATGTAGTAGGTAAGGAGAAACAAAAAAAGGGGACCCGGCCACTTGCTACGTGGAGTTTCTAGTTATTCCTGTTCGCTCACTTTGTGGAAAAACCGTAAGGTTTTTCGTAAAACCCTCACCCACCTGGGTTACCTCTTGGTGGCATGCTTCATCATAGGGTCCTTCCCGTTCCGCTGCGGAACGAGGCGTGCTGCGACCAGACGGACTACGCGGGAGCACTGGTAGAAATGACTATGTGAGGCAGAGTGTTCTGCTAGGGAGGAGTGAGGTAGAAGAAGAGTATGATTAAAAATACCTGGCTAGTGGGTGATGCTACTTTTATTGTTACCCCCAGTCGGTATGATTAAAAACATGGGAAAAAAATAGGACTATATGGGATATTAATGAGCCCAAATCCTAATGGTCGACATGTTTCTAGCCTACCCCTACAGCTATTCTTCAGGACCTAGTGTTCTCTAATGTTGTACCTAGTTCCACTCCTATAGTTGGTCTACTAAAACCAACTGTGATACAGTGCCGCAATTGCACAGTTATACTCAGGTGCTGTACAAAATTTATACCACCTGATAATCCTACTGTGATTATTCTGAAATGAGAAAGCAAAAAGAAACAACAGTTATAATGTCTCCACTTAAGTTCCTGATAGGACTATATGGATAGGTGACCTTCTCCATTCCTTACAAAAGTGAATACTTGATTAGTGAATAAACTGAGCTCATGTGATACCTTTTATCAATATCGGTCACACATCTAATATAGTGATTCTAAGAAAAGGTGATTCTTTCATACCCTTAGCAATGTTGTCACTCGTGAAGAAATTGCCTGCATTCACTGATGCGGCTGTTGGTGTCTAAGCCGTGATTTCTTGACACCCTTTGGTTTTTATCACAAAAACGAGCGCACACTGTAATACACATACAAAACACACCGTAAGACAATAAACACGTACTTATCACTGTTGAAGCCTAGGCTCCATGGTTCACCCGGTGGGAAACTCCGCTTTTAGTCACACACTGTTGGAAGAACGATACGTTGATAAAAAGGTTTGTGTGGGGCTAGAAAACCTTTTTGCTAGTAAAGGTCGTAATTAGATGTAAGGTGATCCGGGTGGCCCCTTCGTGTTGATCACTCACTTCGTCAAAACCTGAACTTCTCTCGATTACCTACAAGTTGATCCGCTCGGGAACCACATCTTGCTGGTCCCGAGTGGGTTCCCATATTTATGTAACTGTAGGTACGTTTGCGCGCGAGTATTCTGGAAGGTAGAGAGTCTAGAATGCTAATGCTTCAAAAATGGCCGCCCTGTGGCGGCATTATCCGGAAGAGAAGAAAACATGGGCTCGGGGTATGTCAACGCCCCCAAAGACCTTTGATGTAGAGAGTCCGCATTAGGACCCGTGTGCCCAAATAATAGCTTATATGTTTGGGCATGGGATACTGGGAAAGACATTTTTGTATTTTAAATTTTTGTGTTAAACTTAGTTCTGGTTACTATGGATTAAAAGACTAGAGTGTAAATGACACAAAATGGCTGCCCTTATAACGGCTCAACCGGAAAGTGAGGGCTAATGGTGTCATTGGATTCTGGATATTATGGATTTGAAAAGACTAGAGTGTGAATAACTCAAAATGGCTGCCCTGTACCGGCTCAACGAGGAAGTGAGGACTAATGGTGTCATTGGTAGTATCAAAAGTTTTTATGATTTTTGATAATAACTCGATGGAGGTGATGAAATGCACAAACTCTGGAGATAGACAAATGTCAAAAAACACTTGGTGAGAGGTCTTATTAAGTTGTTGGGTTGTCGATGTTTAAGTATTTAGCCAGAGGTTATTTCCTAACAAACCGAAGATTATCACCTTTTCTTAGAATCACTATATTAGATGTATCACCGATATTGATAAAAGGTATCACATGAGCTTGGTTTATTCACTAATCAAGTATTCACTTTTGTAAGGAATGGCGAAGTTCACCTATCCATATAGTCCTATCAAATGCGCATGCGCGGGCGCGCGCGCATGCGCATTTTTTTCAAGCATTACCGGTACGGCGAGGAAGAGGAGGAGGGCAGCCCGGGGATGCCGCAGTACAAAGGTAAGTGGTTTTAAGTTTATTTTTAATTAATGTTAACTTACTTCTTAATAGGGGGCTGGAGGCGGGCGGCGTAGGGGAGCGGAGTTCCACGGAGTTCGTTTGCAACTCCGTGGACCTCCGCGTAGCCCCGCTACACCCACTACGCCCAGGGTTAGAAAGAATCACCTTTTCTTAGAATCACTATATTAGATGTGTCACCAATATTGATAAAAGGTATCACATGAGCTTGGTTTATTCACTAATCAAGTATTCACTTTTGTAAGGAATGGCGAAGTTCACCTATCCATATAGTCCTATCAGGAACTTAAGTGGAGACATTATAACTGTTGTTTCTTTTTGCTTTCTCATTTCAGAATAATCACAGTAGGATTATAAGGTGATATAAATTTTGTACAGCACCTGAGTATAATTGTGCAATTGCGGCACTGTATCACAGTTGGTTTTAGTAGACAAACTATAGGAGTGGAACTAGGTACAACATTAGAGAACACTAGGTCCTGAAGAATAGCCGTAGGGGTAGGCTAGAAACATGTCGACCATTAAGATTTGGGCTCATTAATATCCCATATAGTCCTATTTTTTTCCCCTAATTTTAATCATACCGACTGGGGGTAACAATAAAAGTAGCATCACCCACTAGCCAGGTATTTTTAATCATACACTTCCTCTACCTCACTCCTCCCTAGCAGAACACTGTGCCTCACATAGTCATTTCTACCAGTGCTCCCGCGTAGTCCGTTTGGTCGCAGCACGCCACGTTCCGCAGCGGAACGGGAAGGGCCCTATGATGAAGCATGCCACCAAGGGGTAACCCAGGTGGGTGAGGGTTTTACGAAAAACCTTATGGTTTTTGCACAAAGTGAGCGAACAGGAATAACTAGAAACTCCACGTAGCAAGTGGCCGGGTCCCCTTTTTTTGTTTCTCATGTGTCAGGCTTTAGAGGGTGGCCCCAGCCCAAATATCCTCTAACTCCCTAACCTCATGTGTATACATATATGGCAGCGTGCAGCTGTGGGAGATTGTAAAAAACCACAAAAGGAACACACCTTCATTTTCAACTAGCACACCACGTACTGAATCAGTACAATTCCACTACACCACCTACCCCTGGAATATGGCAGAAACTACAGGCGTGACCTTCTCGGAAGAGGAGGTGGAAAGAATTTTAGCAACAATCTCACCTTTTACAGGGGAACAGGCCCCTGCAGGTGGTACAGATGGGTCGGACTGGGATGAATTAACAGAACTAAAGAGAACCCAGATCAAGACAATGCTCCACGGATTGATGATGACGGAATATTTAAGGGCGAATGCAGCACCAAGGGGACTAATTGTCCGCAATGAGCCTTTTATATTCCAACACGACAAGGTTTTTAAGAAAGACTGGTCATTAATTTCGTGGCATTGTACAAGGGACTGGTTGGTGTTGATCATAAAAATGGCAGCGCATCTGTCACAAGAATTAAAAACAGAGATTCATACTATAGAAGTCCGCCTTAAGTCATACCAGTGAGTGGCCAGCCTAAAGAAAAGGTTGGAAGAATTGAACTAAACGATGAGTAATTTTGAGGCGTCACTTAAACCAAGTACCAAAAATACAAAAAGGACTCTGGGAATTTCACCCATGAAAAAGCATACCCCTATACCAGGGATGAATATGTCATGTCAGGTAGAAATCCTGGCTACAACACAGACACGGAGGGCTCGGACACAGGATCAGATGGCTCTGACTCAAACTCAGGTACTCCGGACTATCGCCGTGGCAAGAGAAATTATCGGAGAAATAGGGGAAGGAACTACGGCCATGTTTGGAGACAGTATGAGGTTCCACCAACTTACCCTATACCCCCCTACTATCACACATTGATATTTATAAAACAAGATACACATCTTGATCAGGCAGTCAATAAAGAAGAAACACTGACAGACACTGAGGCAGACAATTAAAAGACCAGCTGACCGGCCCATCAGACATGCTTGCTCCCTGACAGTGAATCCCTGGCTGAGGTGGACATGCTACAGCATGATTGTTGGGGACAACCACCATAAGACAGTCAGAGTGCATGCAAACAATTATATATAAACATTTACATTCACATGACCAAACACCCATGCATAGGAAGAGAGAGAAATGATGTAGATATTATGAGAAAAGGAAGTGTGATTTTAAGCAGCCAGAAGCAAATATGCAAAAGACAAATCCCTTTATGGGCCTAAAAAATATAAAAACGGCAGAGGAACATAGGATAAACAAAAGTTTGGATGTTAACACCAGCAGATGTAAATTACCAGTCTCCACACCACCAGGGATTCCTGTATAGCCTTCGGTGTGCAAAATTGCCAAGAACATCTGTCAGAACAAGAGGTTGAGGGTCCTGGGAGACCCACCACCATTCTGCAGGGTCACTATAAGAGTTTTGGAAACTAGGGAGCGCACTCTCCCCGCAGATCATTCCAGTGCTTGTAGATTTCCTCCTGTGAGCGCCTGGTGTTAGACACACCATTGACTTTGTCAAAAATTCTATCCCACATTTTCCTTTTTTGTGAGATGATGTTAATCTGAATTTGGCTCAAAACAATTATAGCTCTACCCTAAGAATCTCATCTACCATAACGGACAATTAATCTTCTAAAAATATATAATTCATTCTTCCTGTCATGGTGAAGGCAAAAAATATATAAACTGCAGACTAACAAATTAAGATATAAAAAAAACAATTAATAAGGGGCTCCTGTGTGTGGCTGCTGCTGGTTCACCAGAGAAAAAGCAATGGATTGTTGGATGTGAAGGGATGTGTTTTATATAGAAAAAAAGTTATCATTATTGAACTTATGAAGCTCAGATGTGCTTGACGTATGAGTACATCATTCCAACAAAAGTAAACATCAACGTTAAACACGTTCGCCATGCCATTACTCCATCCTCAGAGCCCTGCACCACTTCAGGGCCAATGGACAAATATAAATCTGGCAGGCGGAGAACTGCATTTCCAATGATGACGAAGTGCAATTCCACAGCATCCAAATGTACTCCCTTGGTGGAGGAGAGCAGTTGGACAGACGGATAAACCTCCTTCAAGTCAGATGGAGGTTATCCAGCTACTACAATATAAATCGGGCGAGCGAACCTCCGCTTGCATGATGGACGGATTGAAATCTCCATCATGGAGAACGGACAGCCTGACTGCCAAGATATAAATCATCCCTTTAATAGGTTACGTTCAACTTAACTATATCATTATACAAATTAAGTTATATTAGTACATAATATGCACATATGTACATTCTTACAGATGACCGTGCATATTACTTACACCCTTTGATATTAACACTTTACTTCTATCCAACAGCTGCGAGAGAGAGCAAATTACAATAATGCACACATACAAACCCAATCAGTCATTTAATGGACATTTGGATTACTTAAAGGGAGGTTTCAATGTCTGTATAAGAGTGGTGGTGCATTGGAGTATGACCCTACAACATGTTGCAAAGTCATAGGCACAAGTTCTATATTGAACAATATAGCAGTAAAAAAGTCATGCCATGCAAAATAATTTCAGACAAATCAGACAATGAGGAGGAAAATATTTTTATGACCTCCACCCCAGGACATCATGCTTCCAGCGCTGCTGTAGGTCGTTCATGTAAGTCTCATGTCAAAATTAATTGTTTTTGAGGTAAGAAAGACAAATGTTGCTTTCGCAAATTAAAACTTCAATTTTTTTTATTTTTTTTACTAAATTAAATGTACAATTTGCCTACCATGAAGAAAATGTTTGCCATCTCTTGCACTGTAAAGTAGTTTAAAAGGAAACGTTTTTATACGCACATCAATATGGAACAATTTAAACAAGATTTATTTAGGCACTTTTAGTACTAGACTTTTCAATGACATATTCTGTTACAGTTAACTCTCCCAGCACACTTTAATGTCTAGTTGTTAACTCTCCCTGCACACTTTGACGTCTAGCTGTTCTACTTGTCTAAGGCTCAGGCATTACAGAAAAACTGCTAACAGTAGACACTTCTTCACTTTCAGGATTTCAAATTTTAGATCTATTCATGACATTGACTGTTTGCATTTCCTCCAAAGGGAGTGTGATTTGAGAAAGAGTTCTGGCTACATCACTACTTTAAAACACCATTTCTAACTGCATATGAGTCTACACATCGTAGTATTAGCAGATGCTAATCTCTGTACAGACCACCCTAGAGCCAGTGGGTTCAGATCTGTATGTCTATGTCTGTGTCTAATTCCCTGCAAGAAGGCAAGTATTACATGACTCAGGTCCCTCACTGCCTGACTAATATCAGACATACCAGCCCTTATAATATAATTGGATTCAGATACGGTTCTCTGAATTTCCTTAACCCTTCGACGGAGCTGACAGGTGGCCCTATGTTGTTATCTTTGTATGGTTAGCATCAGTCTTTCTAGCGAGTGAAAATCAGATGCCATTAGAGTGTCAGCTGGTATATGTTGGTATGATGCAGTACTAGTTTGCCTAGAATGACTGCACTCTCTAACTGCAGACTGCTGTCTAGATCCACCTCCAGAATGTTGCGGTGTGGCTTCTGTGACAACAGCAAGTGATATAATGGAAGTTGCAATAAGCACTTTAGTGGATGGTAAGATTGTATCCATGTCTTTTCTGGTGTTAGGGGAAATATCTAAGGTCACAGGTTCAGCACTGTCAACTTTTTATATGTCTGATGGTTCATGATAGTTCATCAGCTGTTTGGGGCAGTGCTTTAGATGATGGTGGATCTGTTTGGGGAAATAGAATTTTAAAAAGTGTGTTGTTTCATAACAAATGTTCATACATTGATCTTACTCACGTAATACATGAAATATTTCTTTACTGATATGTTCTAAAAATTGAAAGTATTTTTTCTAGATGTCTTCAAGAATATAGTTTAGAGGTTTTTGTAGAGAAAAAAAAGTGGGCTACATTTTTCCATAATGTTAATGTAAACCCAGACATGGATTTTATAATTTTTATTATGTTAAAAAATATTGTTTGAGTATAATAGTAAGGTTGATTTATAATATAAATAAAAATTGAAAATTCAGTGGCTGTTTTCTTTCTTTGAGCAGAAGAATCTTTAGATGCTGCTCTTGACACTGCCTCAGACTGTAGAGTTGGTTCTCTCAGTTGCTCTGAAGTTGAAGCAGACCAGCAACAGCCCCCTGGGAACCCGACCACCCTTCTGCGATGCCATCACCAACCTCATTGCCCCCCTTGTCATCGACTCCCTCCACTACGTCCTGCTCAGTGACCTCAATTTCCATGTCGACAATGCCAACTCTACAGCCCTCCTAGAGCACCTCAGCAGCATCGGCCTCACCCTACAGGTCACCACACCCACATACAAAGCCAGACACAAACTTAACGCCACTTAACGCCTTCTTTGCCTCCAGAGACGGAATCAAATTCACCCACGTAACTCAACTCACCTGGACCGTCCATGCCATTATTCACTTTACTATCTCTGACGTCCAGAACTCAACTGCCAAGCACCACAGACCTCCCACAGCAGCTGGGGAAGGCAACCAAGGATCCACAGACACAAGCCCTCAGAACCACACAACCAGAAACTTCAGTGAATCGTGACCAGGCCATCCAGAACTTCTCCGTCTGGATCAACAAATGAGCAGACAGAGTCACCCCACTACAACCAGCAAAGACCAGCAAACCTACTGGTACACCCCAGAGCTCAGAACCACCAAGCACAATTGCTACTGACTCGAGAAGCATTGGCTCATCATCAAGGACCCCTTGGACAGAGCCACCCACAAAGCAGACCTCAGCAACTACCACCTGCACATCAAAGAAGCCAAAAGACCAGCCATCACCACCTGCATTGACACCGCAGCCAACCACGTGAAGGAACTCTTCAAAATTGTCAAGGAATACTCCAACCCGACAGCCACAGAGAACACCATCTGCCCCTCCCAAGAACTCTGCAAGACCCTCTCAGATTACTTCCACAGCAAGATTGTCACCATCTACAACAACTTCGACACCCAACCCCCTTCTCTCAGACTTGACAACTGGACCAACCAGCAAACACCAGCCGGACGATAACCACCTGGTCCACGCTCACTAACCAGACCACCACAGCTATCATGTCGTCTATCCACTCGGGGTGCCCGGCGACCCCTGCCCCTACCATCTCTTGAACTTTTGACCCAACCCCATCAGTTTGCAACTCACCAGTATCCTCAACACATCCATCTCCACATCTACCTTCCCAGACATATGAAAACACACAGAGGTCAGACCACTCCTGAAGAAACCCTCTGATGACCCCAGCAACCTCAAAAACTACAGACTGATCGCCCTGCTCCCCTACGCAGCCAAAATATTCGAGAAGCCATCAACCAACAGCTCACCGAATACCTAGAACAAAACCACCTACTGGATTCCGTGTCAACCACAACACTGAGACCGCACTGATCACTGCCACAGACGACATCAGAACTCTCCTCGACTGGAGAAAAACTGTGGCTCTGATCCTCCTCAACCTCTTCGTTGCATTCGACACCGGCTCCCACCATACCCTCATCAATAGACTGCACAACATCGGCCTACAGCAGAACGCCCTTAAGTGGATCGCCTCTTTCCTCTCAGGATGCACACAGAGCATCCAACTTCACCTCCGCACCCAAGAAAATCATCTGCAGTGTACCCCAAGGATTATCCCTCAGCCCCACCTTATTCAACAGCTACATGACCTCCCTTGCAGATGTCATCAGATCCCACAGACTCAACATAATTTCCTACGCTGACGACACTCAACTAATCCTCTTGCTCACCGAGGACCCCTCCAGCACCAAAACTACCTTCTGCAATGCCATGACTAATGTGGCAAAATGGATGAGAGACAGCTGCCTCAAACTCAACTCTGACAAAACAGAAGTACTGATCTTTGGAAGAAACACCTCCGTATGGGACCACAAGTTCCGGTGGCCAGCAGAACTCAGTCCAACACCCACACCAACAGACCATGCACACAACCTCGACATCATCCTTGACAGCCAACTAACCATGAAACAACAAGTCAATGCAACCATCTCTTTCTGCTTGCACACTGTCCGCATGCTTCGCCGACTCTTCAGATGGATCCCCATCATCACCACAAAGACCGTCACGCATGCCCTCATCACCAGCCGCCTCGACTATGGCAACACTTTCTACGCCAAAACCTCCACCCAGCTCATCAAAAGACTTCAGACCAAACAAAACACCACAGTCAGACTCATCCTGGACCTCCCTAAATGAACCGGCATCACTCCTCACCTCAAAATTCTTCACTGGCACCAAATCCAGAAGAGATTTCAGTTCAAGATCCTCATGCACACATACAGCACTCTCCACGACTAAGAGCCATCATACATTGACTGAACTTCCACCTGCCCGCAAGACACCTATGCTCTGCCTCTCTAACCCTCACACACAACCCCCGCATCCGATACAGCAGCATCCGCTCCATCTCCTTCATCGCGGCCAAGACCTGGAACAACCTGTCCTTCCACTTCCGAACAGCTCCCTCCCTGGGGGACTTCAGAAAGAAACTTAAGACCTGACTTTTCGATGAATCCATGGCACCCTCAGCACCCTAATACACTTAGGTGTGACAGTGCTGTGCTATAGAAATACCGATTGATTTATTGAAGCAGATTCCTCACAGCTGAAGCCTCTACCTGTTGCAGCAGACTCCATACTCATGGTCACTAATTTTCCTTTGTTCTTGACCTAAGGTTGTACTAACTCTTCTAATTTTCTCTACACAGTCTTTATCCTACTTAGAATTCTTTACCAACTTTGTGTTTTGGTGGTTTCTGGTACTGTTAGCAGCCGCGGCTCCTGAAGGGAATTTCACCGGGCGGTGACGTGCGGCGGGGAAGGGGCAGGGTGGGGGGTGGGAAAAACCGGAATCCGGCCGAATCCAGGTAAGTTAGCAAATAAATAAATAAAACGAATTTCGTAGCGCGCGCTGCATCGCATTTGGCGATGCAGCGCGAGCTACGAAATTCGTTTTATTTATTTATTTGCTAACTTACCTGGATTTGGCCAGATTCCGGTTTTACTACCCCCACCCTGCCCCTCCCCCGCCGCACGTCACCGCCCGGCGGAACTCCCTCCAGGAGCCGGGACTGACTGTTAGTGATGCCTTTCTAAACAGTTACTCATTTTCTGCTACACACTCTTCTACCAAGACTTCCAGTTCCTTATTATTAAACTTTCTCTTTCTTTCCCTGGAAACCTGCTCCTGTGGCTCTTGTATTGCCATCTTCTTGGTTTATCAATGATCAGGGCAAATCCTAATGTGTGATATTCTGTGAGGCTCACAACCAATTTCTTTTTATACATTTGCTGGATTTCTGATATGAAGGACGATTTGCAAGTAACACCAATTCTCTATTAGGGAACTGTTATTTGGAAATTGCAAAAAATAAGAAATCGCTATTTCGAAACAGTTATTCTTTGTACAAACTAATTTGCATTTCGGAAAGAGCGATTCCAGAAGAAAATGTATTTCAAATTGCAAAAATACAGGGCCTGATTTATGAGGCCCCTTGCACCGCCAGAACAACACTTTTTGTGACCTTCTGTGGCACAGGAGCCTGCTCCATATTTACGAGGCAGCACTAAGCCACTTTTTTTGGCTTAATGCTGCCTCGTAAATATCGTCCCCTTTAATGCAGTTTTCTGCATTAAAGGGGCATGCAATAGGTGTTGCAGGGGGCATTCCCAGCAAGATCCATGGCTTTCTGATACTTCCCCAGATTTATAAGAAATCGTAAATCTGAGGCAGTGCCAAAAATGTACGCCTCCCCAAGGGAGGCGTAAGGGAGGCACAGTGAGGAGAAATATCTTTATTTCTCCTCATTTTTCATTTTTCTATTGCTGCATTCTGCAGCACACATAGAAAGAGGAAAAAGCCTCTTGTGGTTGTTTTTGTGCAGTAAGGTTTCCCTTCCTGCACAAAAATAATCATCCCCTCACCGCAGGCACCCTTGCACCATGGTGCAAAGGTGCCCACTGTGGCGCATGGCAGCTCGTTGAGCACTGGCGCAGGGGAAAAGGACAGGAATGCACCGTATCTCAACAGGCGAAAACTCATAATGAGGCCCACAATTTCGGTCATCAGGCCCAAAACCGCTACAAATCTCAAAGGGTTGATTGCTCCCTGAGATTTGGGATTGCACTGGCTACAGAGTTTCCACGTTTCACTAAACCTAGCTGCCAATGTTTTTGTGACATGGCACATCTAAGTTTCCTCAAAAAGCAGATTGTAAGAATTCATATCACACTTACTGAAAGGAACTATACAGTATAATTTCGTTTCACTAGCTAGTCTGAACACACACGAGCACACAGCAGGATGCTATAAATGGAATACGCAAAAGGATGGTAATCAGTGAATATTCTTCTTGTGATAAGGTCAATGGATATATCTATCTACCTATGAATGTAGAATTATGCAGCGTTCTTAGAAACACCTATTTCATTGCAATTTTTGCAACTGACTCATATACTTCACATTATGCACTTCCCATGTACAATACCCTAAATTGTAGTACAAATAAAAGTGATTTGAAATTGGATGTCATGAGCAATTTGCTCTACTTTGAGATGAATGGCATTAAATAGACATTGCCAGGGATTTCTGTCTGCCAAGTCTGACCTTGGCTCCTCTTTTGTTTGCTTTTATCATCCCTGCACCTGTCTAATTATTTGCAATGCCTAAAGGAGTGTTGCTTTGTTTTAAGAAGTTGCTGCGCTTTAGTGTAATGAATGTTGAACTCCCTCACCAGGGCAGAAAGCTGTGTACATTTTTATATTAATTATGAGAATAAATCTCAAGTTTTCAATTAATATGCTTGTTTGTCTTAATATTATCTCTCCTACTCTCTCGATGACAAAGCGAAGTATATAACACTTTCAGCAGCACATGAAAGGTATTTTAAAAAGATCATTTGCAATGTAGATTATAAACAGCTCAAATATTTCGAACAGTTTAATGTTCTTTCAAAGTAAAACGTACAACTAGTATTTATATAAAAATATAACAAAAAGTGCTACGCCAAAAGGATACACAGTACAAACAACACACATAAACCTCACAAGAAATCCTCTGCGTTCCTACAACAAAAATTGAAAGAATTCTATTGAAATAATCTGGACAGCCAGTATCATCCTCACATCACATAAAGAGCCTCACTCTTTGCTAAACTCTCCAGAGTTTGATGAATGATTCCATTTTATGAACGTCCCGCTAAAGAAAATCAATACTAGGATGATATCACAGAAGAAATATCGCAGAGGATGAAGGCTCTTACAGCATAAACATCATGTATTATTGTTTCAGCTGGCCTGTGTTGGTGATATATCCACAACTAAACCATAACTCATCAACACATAAAACATTTCATTTCACTTTGCTATGCGCTTTTCTTTCTACACAGATAACAACCACTTGGCTTTATTTGTATTGAAACATAGTTGTAGTTCAATTTATAAGATACAAAATTGTCACACTCCAAGTTATATTCTTAAATTGACTAACACGAGCAATTTACTTTCAGCCTACGTTACAGCTGATGAGTAACAATAAGACATAGATCACAATTTTGAGGTTTGGCTTGACACCAGGATTAGCTTCCCCTTTATCTCATTGAGCAGCACTGCCAGTCTTTAGAAATGTACATTTTGCTGGTAAACATTTTCTTCCATCCATTGGGGGACTTGGAACCTCATTACGATCTGCCTTGACATGGGTGCAGAGATACCTGAGTTCTGGAATTCAGGGCGGTATCCCTACGCCCATATCAGGGGATTGTGAGTGATTTTCCCTGGATGGAACAATAACATGTAGGTCCAGAGGTGGAGGGGCAAGTCGTTCCAGGTCTTGGTGGCGATCTAGGAGAAGGACTGGTCCCCACTGCTGCTGCGGCAGATGCTGGGGGGGAGGGAGGGTGCGCAAGGGCGAGTGAGGCAGTGCGCAGGTGTCTTGAGGGTAGATGGAAGTTTAGTCACTGGTTGATGTAGGATGGTCCTTGGTCGTGAAGAGCTTTATAGGCGTGTGTTAGGATCTTGAACTGGCATCTTTTCTGGATGGGGACCCAGTGCAGGTTTCTGAGGTGAAGAATGATGTGGGTCTGTTTGGGGAGGTCCAGGATAAGTCTGGCTGCAGCGCTCTGTATGCTCTGGAGTCTTCTGAGGAGCTGGGTGGAGATTCAGGTGTGGAGAGTGTTGCCTTAGTCGAGGCAGCTGGTGATGCAGGCCTGCATGACAGTTTTTCTGGTGTTGATAGGGATCCAGCTGAAGATTCTTTGAAGCATGCGAAGGGTGTGGTAGCAAAAGGATGCAACTGCGTTGACTTGTCATTTCATGGTCACTTGGCTGTTGAGGATGATGCTGAGGTTGCGTGCATGGTCGGTCAGTGTGGGTGTGGGTCTGAGTTCTGTTGGTCACCAGCTGTTGCCCATGCGAAGGTGTTCTTCCCAAAGATCAGCACTTCTGTTTTGTCAGAGTTGAGTTGAGGCAGTTGTCTCTCATTCATTTGGCTACATTGGTCATGGCGTTGCAGAAGTTGGTTTTGGCATTGGAGGGATCCTCGGTGAGCGAGAGGATTAGTTTAGTGTCGTCTGCATAGGAGATTATGTTGAGGCCGTGGGATCTGACGAAGTCAGTGAGGGGGGTCATGTAGGTGGGGCTGAGAGATGACCCTTGTGGCACGCTGCATATGATGTCCTTGGGTGTGGAGGTGAAGGGAGGCAGACAAATGCTCTCTGTGCGTCCTATAAGAAAGGAGGTGATCCACTTGAGGGCGTTTTGCTGTATGCCAATGTTGTAAAGTCTGTCAGTGAGGATGTGGTGGGAGACGGTTTTTTAACACAGTAGAGAGGTCGAGGAGGATCAGGGCCACAGTTTCTCCACAGTCGAGGAGTTCTGATTTCATATGTGGCAGCGATCAACGTGGTCTCATTTCTGTGGCTGGCAAGGAATCCTGATTGTGAGGCGTCGAGGAGTTAGGGTGTGTTCCAGGTATTCGGTGAGCTGTTGATTGATGGCTTTCTTGAGTACTTTGGCTGGGTAGGGGAGCAGGGAGATCGGTTGGTAGTGTTTGAGGTCGCTGCGGCCGGCAGAAGGTTTTTTTAGGAGGGTCTGACCTCAGAGTATTTCCATATTTCTGGGAAGGTTGCTCTGGAGATGGAGGTGTTGTGAATGCTGGTGAGTACTGCTAACAACACAGAGAAATACCACTCTGCCAAAAATTTACTTGATCTGGTGCTAGTAAAGTCACCAATGAACCAAAAAGCTTGGTCCTACAAACCAATTGTACTCCCATATGGAATGCAGACAAATAAATAGGAAAAATATATATATATTTATTTATACTTTTTGATTAATACAATACAAAAGACATAACAATATCGCGATAGTCAATATGCATCATGAGTCACACACACTCATTCTATCCAACCAACCAGACAAACACATACTCAAGCATACTCAGACATCCCGTCAGGTAACAATTCATTGGATAGCAGTTAGAATGTTTAGGTGATACCAAAAGTCTTCCCCACAAGAGCAAATATATAGTATCAATGTAACATGGACAATAAAACAGGAGGGATAAACAATCCTCGATTTGTCATACAGTTCAAAATTACAATTTCTTCTCCAGGAGGGAGATAGATGCAAGGGAGACACAGGGGCTCCAGCGCCGACGCGCGTTTCGGTGTCTAACCCGGATACGGGTCACACCTTCATCAGGACGAAGCAAGGCAGTGTGGGACTCATGAAGGAAGGTGCCTAAAAAAACAAAATAAAATATATATACACAAATATATACACTATATTAGGGAAAAGGTGGGGAGGGGTGTCGATATACTGATCATCCCCTTTTTTTTCCGTAACACACTAGACGGGAGGCAAGGTTTGTAAAGACCAAGAGGATAATTTTAACAATATGATAAATAGGGGAGAGTGCACAGGGACAAACTATATAGGAGAAAAAATTATAAAAAGAAAAAGAAAATAGACCAAGGTGCTGTAGAAAGTGATGGATCGGATCATCAACAATAGCCAAACAAACACCCGTGTGGAAGAAAAAAGAGGAATATGTGGACTCCATAGTGAGCGTTTAACAGTAAAATAGTGCCGTAGGTACCCAACAAGGAAGAAAATTAGGCTGAGATATATATCACATATGTTGATCCATACCTGGAAATTAATACCAGGACACAATTTTGCCACCATCTACAACAACTTCGATCCCCAACCCACCTCTATCAGGCTCGACAATCTCAACCTCTTAGCAAACACCAGTTGAACTATCACCACCTGGTCTCCACTTACCAATCAGACCACCACATTCATCATGTCATCCATCCACTCCAGGGCGCACACCAACCCCTGCCCCCACCTCCTGTGGCTGTATGGTCAGAGGATTCTTTGACTATTTTGAAGAGCTCCTTCGTGTGGTTGGCCGCTGTATCGATGCAGGCAGTGATGGCTGCTCTCTTGACTTCCTTTAGGTGCAGATGGTAGTTACTGAGGGCTGCTTTGTGAGTGGCTTTGTCGGCAGGGTCCTTAGTGGTGCGCCATAGCTATTTGCGTTGGTAGCAGCTGCGATTGGTGATTTTGAGTTCTGAGGTTTACCAACTGGCTTGTTTTGAGGTTTTGTTGGCTTTTGCCGGTTTCAATGGGGCGAATCTGCCATCGCATTTGGTGATCCAGGCGGGGAAGTTCTTGAAGGCCTGGTCAAGGTCTGTTGACGTTTGGGTTTGGTTGGTACTCAGGGCCTGTGTCTTGGTTACCTTGCCCTAGCTGCAGTGGGGGGGGGGGCAGGGGTGCTTGACAGTGGTGTGCTGGGGGTCGGAGATGATGAAGTGGATGATGGCGTTGTCGGTCCAGGTGAGTTCAGTGACGTGGGTGAATTTGACTCTGTTGCTGGAGGTAAAGATGGAGTTGAGTGTGTGTCCGGCTTTGTATGTGGGTTCAGTGACCAGTTGTTTAGGTTCTCCTGGAGGGTGATGAAGTTGATGTCACTGGGCTCATCAACGTGGACATTGAGGTTGATTAGTAGAATGTAGTGGTGGGAATAGATGGCTAGGGAGATGATAAGGTTGGATGCCGTTGCAGAATGCAGGTCAGTTTCCCAGGGGCTTCTACGCGAGTGTGCCTCTTATTGTTGTTTTAGCGTCGATCTGTAAGCAGAAGCTGAGGTGTTCCCTGAGAGGCGTCAGGTCATCATTGGTGACGGTGCATCAGATAGTTCCCCTGAATGATGGTGATGTCCCCACTGTGCTTGTTGGTGTTGATCCAGCGCAATATTAGCCAACAACATTCATACACCATATACTCACTTGGGCCCATACATTCATACTACACTAATACTTACGCTGGGTGTCAGATGTACTCTTTTATCAAAAATCCCTGCTACCAATTACCTTCTGATTGAAGAGTAATAACTTACCAATGGATCCTTTGCTAATTGGGAAGTTTAAAATGAGTGACATTCACTATAATACATAATCCTGAAATAATCACTGAGTCAGGAAGTTTTAAAATGTTTATCTAAAGTTTTAGCAGAGTAAAATACAGAAACACGGTACTTGATTGTAATACCCAAGAAAAAGCATAGAAATGATTTTGCTAATAAATGACAGTGTTTAAGGAAATAAGAGAGGATAGAGACAGCAGCGCAACTAAAGGTTGCAGTATAGTTACCTAAATACGAGAACCAAGCCCCTTAGCCAAGGAGTTGGAAAAGATAGGACCCTGGAAGGATGAAGAGCAAAGACCTCCTTCAGGATCAGGACAGGACTGGTGACCTCTCTATAATGACGCCTGCGCCGTTCCCCTATCTGGCACGCGACTTCTCCTCGATTCTCCCGTCTAATGGACTCCGCCGCCCCCTCCTCAGGACCTCTTCCGGACAAGAATTCAGTCAGCAACCGATCAGCTGGGCAGTCTGGAGTTAAGAGCGCTCTGGCAGTATGGACGCCTGTTCTTCGTGAACGCATGCTCTGACTAATTAACTAATGCTATATTCTATTATACCCTTCTACGCCCATGTACCTCCCCTTAATGTTGCTAAAATATGGGACCACTACTTCTGATTGGGCAGGGACAGGGGATGGATTCTCGTACCATGTCAATTTTGGCCTAAATTGTGAAGCCTATTGTATTTAACTTCCCGCCCCTTCAAATTAATACATTCACTTTATTTCCCACCCGTCTCACGACAAATGTTATACATTTTACAGGAGAAGAGTAACATTTTGTCCGCAGGAAACATTGGGTACATCATCTTCGGCCAATAGGTCGTGGCCTTGGGAGACGTCCAAGTTGACTTCACTTGGCAGGCAGACAGGACACATGCGCAGAACCATCTGTTTCTCGAGTTTCAAGACACCAACCCAGGCCCAAGTTTACGAATTACTAAAAGTGCAAGAAGAAAATATTAAAATCACAAATAAAAAGTTTCACTGTATACCCACTTTCCCTACTCTATTCCCGTTTAATTTTAATACTATCCTGCATTAGTAGCGTTAAGAAAACGATAATTTAATAATGACATGAGAGCAAGCTTAAGCATGTGAAAACATTTAGCGGCCATTTTAGTGCACACTGCGCAGAAGCAAAAGTTTCCCACCAAGCAAAGAAAGACGTCACACCATGTGATCAGGTTGCGACATGCGCATTGAGTTTCCCGCGCTTTAGCGGCCATTTTAATTTATAGACAAGCGTTATTCATTAGTAAAACACATAGGCAAGCGTCTATCCCTTTTGTGTTCGTGAATGCAAATATTAGTATTGACAGTACAAGTTTAATAAATTAATACTATGAGGAGGATTGCATACAAGCAAGTTTCATTTTTGAAACCTTGCTCCATCAATCCCCTCTCTGATGGCGTTTCTGAGCCATCAAAAATACTACCCTCAATCAGATGCCAACTTCTAACAAATCGTTTCATTCTCATTTTTACTTTTTCTATTCTTACAGTCTCCTTTTAATTTCTTGTATAAATCACTTCTCCATTCTTCTAGTTCGATCTCGTCTAGTTTTCTCTTCTTTCCTTTTCCTGTCACTTTATATGTTCCATTCTTTCTAAAGCATTTGCACCATATTGTTATTGTCAAAATTATTATTGCTATCCCTGCTAAGGGTACTAATATTTGACCTATAAGTCCTTTTCCTACATTAGCAAACCAGGTTCCAATTGACGAGATACTATTTGTCAATCTTTCCCACACACTATCAACTTCCAGTGGTTTAAGTTCCTTCTCAAGTTTAGTTATATTCTGAATATACGTTCGAATTTCTGCACTCTTATCAGGAATATAAGTGCAACAATGTTTCGTCCTCAATAATTTATAGACTCCTCCCTCTTTTGCCAATAGAATGTCAAGAGCAAGTCGATTTTGCATCACCATAGATCTAATCGCAACCATCTCCGTATTAATCATTAGAAAACCTGCAGCAGTATCCGTTGATAAACGATCAACCACTGTAGACAATTTACATATTTTCCTTGAGTTCAGAATTATTCCCACTGAAGGTATCAATGCACCAAATATATCACCTACAATTTCTGAAAAACTAGCTCTTTTACTAAGTATTAATTCATTATAGTTCTCATTGCTTCCAGTGTTTCTTTTTACGTGGTATATCTTTGGAAAAACTATTCCAAAATAACAACTTCCATACCACCGTGCAGAAAGCCTAAAATAAGCCTTATTCCCACATACATAATAAATTCCAGGAAAAACTGAATCTGTTCCTCCTTTGAGTCCCCAACCTCCAAGAATTAAAAAATTGTGTTCACATTCACTGGTACCAATGAAAACATTGTTATAATCAGTCTTTAACCTATGAAGACAAATTTTCCCTGTCTTTACGAAATCCAGAGCCATTGCAGCTTGAGCTTTGCCAGGTGTATAACTCCCTTCTTTCTCCACCCAATGTGGCAACTGAGCCTTATGCTCTGAAGCTTTCTTTTGAAAATCATGTCTTCTATCTTCTACTAAATTCAAAAATATATTTTCTTCTTCTAGTAAAGAACATGTTAAATTGTGTCTATGTGCATGTGTTATGTCTATCGATTTCATTGTTAAGAAAAAACTCTCCCATAAACTGTGCATCTTGACTACTAAGCACTGGGTTCATACTCTTGCGAATCGGAACCTCAGAAAATATCACATCTAAGTTTGAATAATAATACTGTAGTCTACCTGTTCTATAAAATAAACTTGTTAATACACTACATGAGATGCCATATGTCAGTGGTAAATGATGGTATGTTAATCCTTCCGCTACTGATTCAGGTAATTTCATACAGACATAACAATTACTAACTTCCATTGTCTCTACATACTGAAACAATAACTTTGTGAAAACATTTAAACTAGTGTCGTTGTCAGCTACTTCATGATGAATTTCTGCCTCATCTTCTGCCATTAGTTCTACTCTATTACCCTTCATGTTTGCTGTCCTCCCTTTAGTTTCGTTATTAATCTTCTTATCTATTATCATAAGGTAAGGAACTGCTACAATCAGTACTAGCCATACTATAAGCACTAATACTAGACTACATATGCAAATTGCACAGCATCTCCTACAACAATTTCGTTTTGGTCTCCCAGTAACTCTATCATCAGGCATTTTTCGACAAGGAAGATTGCTCTTCTTATCTCTTCTTCTTTTCTTTAGAGGATTCTTTTGTTTAGTCAGGGTGGTCTTGTTTCTTCTTCGTATGTAAGTTCTGCACTTGTTCCTTCGCCACCACTGTCACTTGACTCTGAACTTTCAAAATCTTCGAGAATAATATAAGTCCAGTCAGGACCCTTGAATTTGTTATTCACAAGTCTCAGTCTTTTTCTTTTTCTTTTTCCTGACTTTTTCTCTTGTTCAGTTTGACTTGTCACTTCAGGTACTTGTTCTGGATCTTCACTTCTGGTTGTTATGTGGTATTTTACTCTTTTGATGACACTTGGCCAATGATCTCCTTTTCTTGTCTTCTTGGTTGGTACTGTTTCTCTGTTTACGTCTTCAGAAATCTCGTTATTTTCACTGCTCAATACTGTTTTGTTTTCTTTTATTACTGCTTCTTTTGTTTGTTCTTTTTCAGGTCTGATTGGTTTCTCTTCTGTAGCTCCACAATGACTTTCAAGATGTTGATCTTGTTCCCTTTTTATTTCTTTATGTTCATTTGTATTAACCCCTTTTTCTTTAGTGAATTCTTCTTGATCTATCTGCTTCTGATCAGGGCTTATTGCACTGTGAACTTCTGCAGCCTGACCTGCTTCTTCTAGACCTGTCTGTCCCTCTTCAAAGTTTATTAAATCTTCACTGTTTTTAGTCCAATTTTCTTTCCCTATCTGATTTAGTTCAGGATCTTTTACTGTCTTGTCTTCTTGATCCCAAACTGTTTCTTCTTCACCTATCTGATCTTCTTTAATTTCTTCCAATTTAGTTTGATTTCTCGTTCTGTGGTATACTTCAGGCACTTCTACCACTGGTATCCAATCCTGACTTGTGCTCGGTTGTTCTCCGTCAGCTTCTCTTGAACCTCTAGCTTGAGATTCCTCAGCTGGGCAACCTTCAGCTTCTTCAGTGACTGGCGTTGTCTGTAGATTCTCTTCTTCAGGTTCTGGTACTCTTTTGGTGTGGCTTACGTGAATCCAATTAGGAAATCTTGCACACTTCACTGCTGTATTGGTGGTCAATATGACTTGACAAGGTTTGCTCCACCTGGGTGATAGACACGTTTCTCTGGTGTGATTCTTCACTACCACCCAATCACCAGGATTCAGATCATGTTCTAATTCAGGCTGCCTGGAAACTGCGTCTTCTCCAACCTGATGAGAGACAGAACGCACAAGGTCAGCCAATCCTTTGCAATAATCCAAAACGATATCATCAGAGATATTTACTAATTTGTTTGTGGGAACATGTGTTTGTCTCATTGCTCTTCCCATCATTATTTCATGGGGGCTCAATCCTGTCGTTCTGTCAGGTATGCTTCTTATTCCCATCAAGACAAGTGGCAATGCGTCTGGCCACTCTAATGATGTTGATGCACACATTTTTCCCAATCTTGACTTTATAGTGCCATTCAATTGTTCAACCACTCCAGAAGCCTCTGGGCGATATGCACAGTGCAATTTCTGTTTGATTTGAAATGCTTCACAGATTATCTGGATCACTTCACTATTAAAGTGTTTTCCTCTATCTGATTCCAAAGATACTGGAAAACCAAATCTTGGTATGAGCTCTCGTAACAACAGTTTTGCGACTGTAATGCTGTCATTTCTTCTAGTAGGGTAAGCCTCCACCCACTTTGAAAACAAGCACACTATAACTAGTACATATTTCAGCCCTCTACATGGTGGTAACTGTATGAAGTCAAACTGGAGTCTTATAAATGGGCCTTCTGCCTTTCCAATCTTTCCAAACCCAATTATCGTTTTTCTGCCAGGATTGTGCATTTGGCAAGTTAGACATCTCTGGCAAAGACTCTCTGCAACAGCCCTGAATTTGGGATTGTACCAATTTTGTCTGAACAGCCTAATCATTGCATCTCTCCCTATATGTGTCTCTCCATGATGCATTCTAGCCATTTGTGAGAGTAAACAGTCTGGCATGACTGGTCTGCCATCTGCACTGAGCCACACTTCATCATCTCCTCTTTGGGAACAACCTACTTTAATCCACAAATTCTTTTCACTTTCCTCAACCTCATCTTGCAATTTCTTTACTTCATTCCACGTTTCTGGTGGCATATACAGCATAAGTTGGCAGCTGATTCCCATTCTTTCCACCCTCTTATTTACTGACGTTCTTGTTTTGGCACAATGTTGGGCCACCAGGTCTGCATATCTGTTGCCAACTACCACCCAGTCATCTCCTGACTGGTGTGCGGCACATTTCACCACAGCCAATTCTTTTGGTGATTGTATTGCTTCTAGCAATTCCCTTACAAATTGTCCATTTTTAATAGGGGATCCTGAAGAAGTCATGAAATCCCTCTGCATCCACAGTTGGCCAAAATCGTGCACAATCCCGTAACCATATTGACTATCAGTAAATATAGTTACTCTCTGATTCCTCCCAATTTTGCACGCTTTTATCAAAGCAATCAATTCAGCTACTTGTGCAGATTTTACTCCTGGTAAATAGGATGCTTCAACTATTCCAGTTAATTCACATACTGCATAGGCAGCAGTTAGTTTACCATCTTCATGTCTTTGACATGAACCATCGACAAAAAACTCCCTGTCTGGCTTTTTAAGAGGCTGTTCCTCTATATCTGGACGTGGTTTTGTACATAATTCTGTAATCTGTACACAATCATGTTCATCTTCTTCGTCATCTTTATTTGTTTCATGATAGGGGTCTGGCAATAGATTTGCTGGATTTATTATCGTGCACCTTACCATAGTCACATTTTCAGCACCCATTATTATTCTCTCATATTTAGTCAGCCGACTAGGAGTAAGATGCTGAGTTCGGGTTCTTGTCAACAGAATCACGACTGCATGTGGAACATACACTTTTACAGGATGTCCCATCACAATTGACTCGCTTTGTTCAATGCTCAAACAAGTTGCTGCTACTGCTTTTAAGCATCCTGTCAACGCGGCTGCTACTGGGTCCAATGTAGCAGAAAAATATGCTATAGGATGTCTGTCTAGTCCATGTCTCTGAGTTAGGACAGAAAGTGCACAATTTTCTCTCTCTTGACAGAATAATGCAAATTCTCTTTTATAATCAGGCATGCCTAAGGCAGGTGCTGAACACAATGCGTTTCTCAATTTTACAAAAGCTTCTACACTTTCATCCTCCCACTCAACAGGGTCCTTTGCTTTCTTTTTCGTCATGTTAATTAAGGGCTTAGCCAACATGGAAAAATTTGGTATCCATTGTCGACAGTATCCTACTATTCCTAAGAACATGCGCACTTGTCTTTGAGTTACAGGCATTTGCATTCTCTTTATTAATTCTACTCTTTCAGAGGTTATTTTTCTTTTTCCCCTCTCAATTTGATGTCCCAGATATTTAACTGCTGTCCTGCAAAACTGTAACTTTTCAGGTGAGACTTTATGCCCTTCCTCAGCCAAAAGATTTAATAATGCTATGGAATCAACAACACAATCTTCTCTGGTGGTCGACGCTACTAATAAGTCGTCGATATATTGAACTAAAACTGAGCTTCCTGGCATCACTAGTTTTTCAAGGCACTTTTTCAGTATCTGATTGAAAATGGAAGGACTTTCTGTGTACCCCTGAGGAACACGATTCCACACATATACTTTATTCTCAAATTTGAATGAGAAAAGATACTGGCTGTCTGGATGCAATGGTATTGAAAAGAATGCTTGACACAAGTCAATTACTGTGAACCATCCTGCATTCCAAGGAATCTGATGGTATTACTGCAGGATTTGGTACTATAGGACAACATGGTTCTACAATCTTATTTATTTTCCTCAGATCATGAACAATCCTATATTTTCCACTAGGTTTCTTTAGTCCCATGATTGGTGAATTGCATGGGCTACTCATTACTTCTTTTAGAATGTTTTGTTTTACCATTCGATTGATTTCTTCAATGACTCCTGCTTTTACCTCTGCACTAATTTTGTATTGTTTAGTATTTGGGAAAATCGCACCTTCTTTTACAGTAATTTGAACTGGATCTATTTTTGCCATAAGTCCTGCTTCTTTTCCGGTGAAATCCCATACTATTTGGTTTACTGTACCTTTTAATTCTTCTGGCAACTCATCTTTTGTTATCAACGAAAACATTTCATCTATTTCTGTACCTTGTTTTGCAACCATAATTTTATATACATGGTCCTCATCGGGTGTCTGAACTGATACACCATCCGGCGTGCAGAAAATTGTACAGTTCATTTTGCACAATAAGTCTCTACCTAATAAATTCACAGGGCTAGAATCACACACTACAAATTGGTGCATTTCTCTGAAGTTTCCAATTTTAACTTCCATTGGTTCGGTAAGAGGTGTTCTAATTCTTTGATTAGCTACCCCCACTACTTGGATATCTTCACCAGAGAGAGGAAGGTCTGGGATGTCTGCTGATCTCACAGTAGACCTGGTAGCACCAGTGTCCAAAAGGAAAGTAATATCATTACCTTTCACATTTCCTTCAACATATGGACCAGACTGATCTACCTGTAAGGATGCGCCAAGTACGCACTCCTTCTTCCCCTCTCCTAGGCACCGTCATGAGTAGGAGTCACTGAAATGGTCCTGCAAAAGAAATTGTGATGTCATATAATCATTCTTACCACTCCCTCCTGGGTATCCAATGTCTGTACCATGTTTTGCTCTACTTATATTACCCTGAACAGGTGGAGGTGGTAATTGATTCTGGGGATTTACACCCTGCTGTGAATCATTCTGCATCTGTGGATTTAAGTTTTGATTTGGGCCATTATTATTCCGAATCTTTTTACACTCGTCCTTCCAATGCCCCAATTTTCCGCATCCATGACAAGGAAACTTCTTCTTAGCTTCTTCTCTACTCATTCGTCCTTTAAATTTTCCACCATTTCCCATATCACCACTCGTTCCAAACTCTTTTCCTGGATTTTCACTCGGATTTTCCAAATTATTTCCCTGTTTCTCAGCCATTTTCACCTGTGCCCACATCACTTTTTCCTGCAATTTCTTGTGTCTATCCTCAATATCCTCTCCACAATATTTCGCATATTTCAAAATTTCATCTATGGGCTTTCCCTGCCAACACAGCATGTGTTGTTTAATCATCTGGCAAATCTCTGGCTTTAGACCGTAAACAAACCGATACACAAACTGACTCATATTCTTGTCTCCAATGTCCTCAAATCCACTATACTGTTTAAACACCTGTAATAGGCGCTCATAGTAAGAATGTACTGTTTCACTGGCTTCTTGGGTGGTTCGATCTATTTTCACCCAATCTGTTTCTTTCGGGGTATTTTCCCTTTCAGGTAAGTTATCACCTGCTGATACTTTTTCATTACATCATTTGACGGGGCACCTGTTTTCGGATCTCTGGGATACTCATCACTAGGCCAATCCACTGTGATCTTACAATCTGTCCATAAATCGGCAGGTACCACTATGTCAAACAGACCATCCAAATCCTTCAACAATACCTTTGACACCTTCACAAACCTTTCGACCTGCTTGTACCATTCAATTGGCTTTTCCCTCAGTTTTGGAAAATCATTCGTAAATGATAAAATATCCTGTCTGCTCCATGGGACATGTACATATCCTCCTCCCGCAACTTCTCGCATTGGATACATTTGATCTGCTTTTCCTGCTTCCTTCATCACATATTCAGATGCTGTTCTACTTATTCGTGCTTCTTCCTTTTTCTTGGCCCACCTAGATCTCCATTTATCTAGATCTCCCCATTTTTGTAAAACTAACATTAATTCCCTTATTTGCAGTCTTCTTCCAGATGCATTCATATTTTCTAAATCTTTGTCTGAAAATTCTGCTCTATAGGGTTTCTGTAGTACTTTTGATCTCCCTATTTCAATTCCCATCTGTAGTGCTAGATTGGACAATTTTTCATGACATACCCTCACATTTCTAGTGATACTTCTGCATAGAAACAATAATTCTTCTTCATCATAGGTATTCAAGCGTTCTACTCCTACATTTCCTGCTATTATTTCTTCTAATTCAACTTTTAATTTATGGACATCCAATACTTTTGGAGGTGTGCACTGTTTAACTGACCCTTGTACCCATCTTTCTAGATCTTCAGGAGTTACTATGGTAGCACTTTTTGTTCCTGATGAAGTTACTAAACTTACATCTTTTGAACCTCCAGGGACATCTCTTCAGGGAGTATTATTTACAGAACCTCGAATAGGTAAATCCATCAGTGATATTGTGGATTCACAGTCACTAAATTGATCCTCAATTATAACTGGAATTTTAGGTTTGGGGTTACTCACAGGAGTATTCGTAGGAGTGGGTACAGGTATCAATGGAGGGCAGTTTCCTTGAGTACCATATAATGGAACTACTGGACCAATTGTTACAGGAATAGTCAATGAATCAGGATGTACTTTTATCTGAGTTATTTTCCGTACTAATTCTGCTCTGGTCTTTTCTAAAGCTTCCTTTTCTTTGTCATGAAGTATTCTAGTCGGAGTGAATTCATGCATTTCCTTTGGTACCATTGGAGTTTGTGGTGGTGCACTAGGAGGGCATCTACTTGTCCCTTCCTGATATGGTGGTGGATTTCTTAATATTTCTTCCATAAATTCGTCTTCTGAATCCTCATTTCTTATTAAATGTTTTGTCTTTTCTGTACATTTGCCTCCTGATTTTTCTCTTTCTGTGAATAATGGATACAGTCCCTCTGTAATCATTGCCCTTCTCCATTGTTTCATCTGACCCTCTCTTGATTCACGTAAATATCTAGGGTAAAATCCTGGGTAACTCCTATTACTTCTAGATCTATTCCGCTCAAATGCCTCGGTTTCCCATTCTTCTAGGGCTTCATACTGGGTTAATCTAGGTCTGGGTTCTAAATCATTCATCCTCAATCTCAAGTTTTGAAGAATTCTTCCATTAAAAGTGCCATTTTCAGGAAATGCTAATACTCCATCATTTTTGGTATATTCTATCCAATTCTCCATCCATACACAAGTATGATAACCTCTCTCCATCATCATAAATGATGCTGGCGTTTTAGCTGGTGGAATAATAATTCCTTCTCTAGTTTTAATTGGTTTGTCCTCTTTAAAATAATTCTTAATCTTTTGTAAGAATGACATTTTTCTCCTTTCTTCTGTGTACAAAATTATATTCTGCAAAACCTAGGAATCTCCTATCCGGACGAGTTCCTGTTAAAGTTGGATCGCGTTTTAACATGCAATCCTTATCCACTAAGAATTTCGCTTCTATAATTTTGTCCAATCAAATGTCTGCTACCTTTTATTTCCGAGCCAATCCTTGCGCGGCGCTTTTGGTGACGTTTTCTCTGTCAACCCCTCCTTTACAATCTGCTCTTTTCTGTTCTCGCTGTTTTAACCAATCCCAGCGCGGCACCTGTTGTTGTATACTTCATAGGGTGTCCATAAACGGGCTTTCTAGAATCATGACCATATATAGGCACAATCCAACCTGCCCTTATATAGGCATAAAATCCCAGACCTTATTTAGGCATAAACCATGCATACCAAATACAGGCATGGATTCCGACATCCGTCCACCCTAGCGTCTCAACGAGTCCATGAAAAAACAGACCCTCAGGCTGCGGGAGTTTCCCTTGCCCAGGACTATTGATTTCTTCAAGGACTCATACATTATGCATGAACCTCTATTCCTTAAGGGATTCATTCATGACGTCTTTCGCTACCCAACTCACGTCAATGCTAACATTTTCAGGTATAAATATACCTTCCCAAACCCCTGTAAATCAGAGGAGACCTCGACTTCAGAGGAGCCCGATTCCTGGCCGGACGCACTGAGAAGACGCTGTCATTCCTGCACGCAGAGAGTCCAGCTTCCAGTGATCTAACTTCCCTTGCGGGGTGTTGGAGTTCGAGTCCGGAAAAGAGATTCCTACCTCTCTCATTCTTCAGGTATGGAGCAGACTAGAACCTAGAGGGACTCTTGGCATACTAGACTCTAGGCATAACTTACTCTTAGTATACTCTAGTCAGGAATACAGCACCTACTTCTACTTCTTCCTACACCTAGGACAGGTTAGGCACACTGGGTAGAACTAGGATAGAAACGCATCGTATGAGTACTCGCATTTTTAGGCTATGTCATTTTATGTAAATGCATATATGCTGAAAAGATAATCCTAACGCAGTATTATTTATTTTTACTGCTCACTCTGTACATTATTTATCTCACATACTGTCTTGTGATCGTAACAGCACATCTAACTTACAACAGAAACAAGACTGTTCAATAAACCTTTTTATTGAAACGCTCGTCTGTTATTTCTGTGTAACTCTGAGAATAACTGAACCATGCACGACTGAGCTGAGTGAAATAGTTATCTATTGTTTCTACGACTCTGGGACACATCCTGATTCTGTAAGGGAAACACAGTGGTCATGTTTTGCGGCTGCCAGAAACTAATCCCTTCTTGTCGTCAAGAAGTTTCTAGTGGCCTCTGAGCTAGCTGGCACAAGTAATTAAGTTTAATATACTCGATAGGGACATACCGACATTAGTCCTATGTCAAACCTATAGGATATATTATTCCAATGCGCAGAGCCTATAAGGGAAATAGGAGCTACACTACATGGCGCCCAACGTTTGGTAAGGCAGTAATTCAACGTTAGATACTGAGTAACTCAGCTGTGCATATATTCTTTTCTCTCTCAGAGACCCCTACCCATATACTCCAAAAGACGTCTGGAGTGGGCAGGGATAGTATCCGCCACGGCTACTTAGGGCAGTACCCTATATATTAGCTGTTTGGTTTGCTCAACGTTGAAGGATACAGTGTTCCACAATATTGTGCACCTTATCTTTGTTTCCTTGAAATTTGTTTTACATATTTTCAAGCAGAAAAATGTCAGGCACTGACAATGACGCCGGAAACGGTGTAGCTGCGGCTGATCCAGCCCAAGCAGCACTTTTAACTTCACCGGTTTAAATGAAACTGAGGAGGGTGTCATAGACATCGCTCCAAACTTAAGAAGAGCCATTACTCTAAAACTTATAAAACATGGCCTACCACTGAGAGGAGGTAGAGCAGTTTTCGTGATTGAGGCACATGAATCCTTTCAGACAGAGGTATTCTATTCATGGGTAATTCTTCCTGAATCCAATCCAGTAACACACTTGTTCCACTTCTACAAAGAAGATGAACCACCAGAGGAATACATTCCTTTCGAGGATATCGAGATTCCATTAACATACCAGGAGCATCAGCTCTGGTTTAAAGGCGCCCTAAAACATAACAAAAATATAACCAGGCTCGGTCCGCTAGGCAGACCAGGAGCGACATGGCCGATTCTAGCCGGCTACACACCTCATCCAGACATCGAAATAATGTCAGACGAGGAAATACTTAATCAACTCACAGAGTTAATAAAAATCTACAGACAATTGGTTCAATATGTCATGCGGACTTTCACAGTCCAACAACCATTAACACTTCCAAATCAAACCCCTCAACAGGGGAACAATCTAAAAATTACACCACAGACTCTATACGCAGTCATGGGTAAAATGTCCACTAAGCGGGAGCTAATTCCATTTTGGATAGCTCAAAAAATTACTCAAATCGAAGCAGTATTTCCAAATACTAGCCCGCATGAGAAACACAGAATCCTAACCATTAGTTTACCAATGGGGATCACACCACAACTGGAAGACTGCACCACTTGGGGCTCAGTCTTTGCTGCCATCTACACTAAAACACACGGCATTCCGTCAATAGCGGTAATACCAGATGTCCTAAAACAAATTCAAAACGAATATGGGGCAGAGCCTGCTTTAAATTTAGGTATGAAATTACTGAAAAATTTCGACCAGGTCTCAACAATAATATTGTCAAATATTAAAGGGGAGGCAGCAGCAGTGGTGATCCGACAAAAATTAAGGGAATTTGATGTTACAGAACATCAAACAGAGCTACCCAGAATTATAGAGCAATCCTATGCAGAATTAGGCAGAGATAGTTTGGGTGGGAGACCAGTTAAACCAAAACTATCTGAAAGTCCTGAGAAGGACTCAATTAAACAAACTCCTACATCTTCTAAAAAGAAGTGGGAGTCTACTAAACAAAATTCAAATGAGAAAAGATCTCAATCCCGAGGTAGGTCTCCTCAAAAGGAGCCCTCTGAAAGGAGGTACAACCTCAGGAATAGGGATAATTTGAGAAAACCTGACAGGTATCAAGATAATGATACACGTTCCTCTCGTCCCTTTCAGGTCTCATCACAGACTTCGGAAAGAAGAGGACGAACAGAACATAGAGAAGAACGCGTGAAATCGAAAGACGACAAGCACGCAACAAAAACTAAAGCTAAACCTCAATTCTCCAAAAAGAAAGTATCAGGTCTAATAGTTAGACATGCCGAGAATTCTGAGAACGCAGCTCAGGAACGGAGAATGGGCTCAGACAATGCTGGACAGTGCAGCAGAAGTCACAATAGCTCGCCAGAACCTGATGGAACTTCTGGAGATAGTGGACTTGAATGAGTACATTACAGTAGAGACTGTAGATACCAGGGTTAGTACTCCACAAAGGTTATATGAAATAACACTCCGGATGGAGGGAGACAAACCTAGACAGGTTAAAGCACTTTTTGGGAAAAACTATCAAAGGGTTATGACATACTTCTAGCAGAAAAAGACTGGCCACCACAATTTGTCAGGGAGTGCCCACACGGCGAGGACATGATTATGCCTGCCTTCTCCAATCACATACCAATTCACTTAAAATATACATATGCCAGAAAATGGGCAGTGGCCCAGGCTCCAGCATTATATAAAAATCATGTAGGATGGGATGAGGACTCACCTCACCATAAAATAAATCTGAAACATGAACCTACTGCTCAGAGGCAGTATCCTATTAAGCAAGAAGCTAAAAAACAGGTCAGGGAGATTTTAAATCAACTTGAATACCAAGGGGTGATTGAAACATGCACCTCATCCATGAACAATCCTTTGTTTCCTGTCTCCAAACCAGACAATACATATCGTCTAGTTTTGGACTACAGACATTTAAACACTTGTTCTAAAACTTTTGCAGTGCAAAATGCACACAGCACAGCATTAATGAATAACATTGTGCGTAAAAAATACAAAACCACATTAGACATCTCAAACGGTTTCTTTTGTCAAAATATAGCACCTGAAAGCAGGTACTTAACGGCATTCTCCATAATGGGGACCCAGCGTCAGTTTTGTCGACTCCCACAAGGGTTCAAGAACAGCCCGGGGTTATTCTCAGCAAGAGTAACGGAGTTACTACAAATTTATGACAACGAGGCATTGTCCTATGTCGATGACATCTATCTGACAGACGATGACTTGGAAAAACACTTGAACAGGGTGAGCACCATT
This sequence comes from Calotriton arnoldi, assembly GCA_963921515.1. Lineage (NCBI taxonomy): Eukaryota > Metazoa > Chordata > Amphibia > Caudata > Salamandridae > Calotriton > Calotriton arnoldi. The sequence goes on from CAWUFW010006271.1 coordinate 388,048, forward strand.
ATATTGGGATTCGCCTCTGAGGGCTACAAGTTCAACTTTAAAAAGTCCAGAATTGCCCATCTCAATGTCCTATTTTTAGGATATGAGCTTTCAAGTGAAGGCAAGAGCTTGGCAGCTAACTTTCTAGAGAAATGTGCGCTGCTCCAACCTCCAAAAACGCTAAAAAAATTTACAATCAATACTGGGATTCCTAAATTTTGGTAGAACATACATTCTAAATTACGCAGAAAGGGTTAAACCTCTCTACGCACTAATCAAACCTGATTACACAATCAAAAACTGGACACAGGAACACAGAGAAATTTGGCGTTCACTCCAAGCTAACATGTTAGCAACAAAGCACTTACAAACACGCGTAAGTCAAAGAAATTTGGTGATTCGAATAATTTCGGGTCAATGTGGATTCACTTACTTAGCCTTTAATGAGGGTGAGAAAGTACCAATTGCATACAAATCACATTTGTACACACAAGCGGAAATGCGTTTCAGTTCAACTGAAAAAATTCTGACAGCAGTTCAAACAGCTGTAGCAAAAGAAAGAGCCTTAGCCCAAGGGAAACGCATAATTGTCGTTACCCCAGTACCGGCTTTAGAAGCGGTCACAAAAGCGAGCATTCCGAATGCTAAAGCTTTACATCCGAGATGGATACAGTGGGTTAATTCTCTTGCTGCAACTGATGTTGAATATATTTTTGATCCAGATTTAAAAACACAGGCATTTCTCCAATATGAACAAGAATGTCCTCTGCCCTCTGAGATTCTGCCTCTCTATCAGTATGAATTCGTAATTTACACTGACGGATCCGCACAGCCCGCAACAGGGAGTAAGCAAGCTTACAGTGCAGCGTGTGCTATCGTTAAAGGTCGCATGCGAAATGGCATCTTCAGACCTATGGTCACAAAACTCAGTCACTAGGTGATTGTACAGCTCAGCGAGCTGAACTACAGGCATTCAAACTGGCACTTGAGAGTACGGATCGAGAATTCCTCACACTAATCGTGTGCGAGTCCTATTACTGTGTTCAGTCGTATAATGACTACATACGAACCTGGCTTGAAAATGGTTTTCAAGATGCGAAAGGTGGCACAATTAAGCACAAACTGCTTTGGGAACAAGTAGTTCAGTTGAAAAACGAACTACCAAAGGCTCACGTGATTCACACTCTGAGTCATCAGCGTGATGGCGTTCACGTTGCAGGGAATTCATTGGCTGACGAAGCCGCGAAGGGGGCTGTTCAGACGGCTTCCGTAGCTGCGATCACTCGTTCAAAAACAAAAATAGACGGTGAGATAATGTTAGCTGTCAATGCTTCAAGCAAAGGCAGCAGTGCAGCGTTACCAAAAAAGTTTCCACTCAAGTACTCTTATGTAATTGATGCGAATAACGTTCCTTTTGCTCGAATCCCTGGAGTGGGGAATAGGGTGATTCCAAACATGGAACGAAGAGCAGCCTTGATTTATGAAACACATTTGGGGGAGGTCTGTCACATCAAGGGATCTCTAAAACAATTTTGACATTAAAAGAGATGTACTGGTGGCCTGGAATGAATACACACATTCACATATTCATCAACAACTGCTTAGACTGTAAATTACAGCGAGAGAGCCACCAGACACCATGCAGCGAATGCGGCAGCCCAGTGCAGACACCACTGTTAGACAGCATTAGCTATCTAATCGCCAGCGTCCTACTGGACAAAGGCATTCCTGCAAATACTGAATCTAGGTTCCTATGGTTATGGCCTCAGCGCTCGGCTGACGCTCGAACTGTTATAAAAGATTTGCGAGTCTTTATCGGCACATACGCAATAGGCACGTTTCATTCTGACCAGGGTCCTGCGTTTAGCTCTAGGGCTTACAAAGAGGCCATGGCCAGTCTGGGCGTTGCATTGCGGTACTCCTCTCCATTCCATCCTGAGGGAAATTCTGTTGTGGAAAGGAAAAACCGGGACATAAAGCAGTCTATAACAGCTAGGGTATTAGGCTCGGGTGATGGGTGGGTCAAACACCTCATTAGCGTTCAGCTGGCTATCAATAATTTGCCAAGAAGTTCTCTAGGGGGGGTCACTCCATATGAGGTCCTATTTGGGACAAGAATGTGGGTTCCAGACTTAGAACACGTAGGCACAGTGGTGGACATGAAACCATTTGATATCAAAGATTGTTTGGCTGTTTTACAGGATCTTAACAAATTAAGAACGAAACAAAGCAACGTATCCCTACAGCCAACCACCACTGGGGAAAAATCGGCGGTCCCAGCAAGGCCTGTCTGGATTCCAAAGTTGGGGATCTAGTCAGAGAAAAAATCGCGGACAAGAAGGAATTTGGAACTTCTTACAGACAACCGGTACCTGTTCTAGCTGTTCGAGGAACAAGGACAGTACTTCTGCCGCCCCTTGCTGGAAGAAAGGAGAAAAGATTTGTGTCAATCGACCTGATCAAACCACAGTATGTGGCCAATACTAAGCAGTAGGCCTCGTGGACTCCGACCTAGTAGCAGACGCACTCCTCTCGCTACTATTCAAGAGGTTCAGACTGAAAGACTGATCACGATCGAGAATTCAGCTGTAACAAATGAAGGACTAAGCAACCAGGCTATGGAACTCATCCCTCTTGACAACCAAATAACAGTTCGTCCAAATACACCTGTCTACACCAACGTGACTCGTGAAGAACTGGTTCCTGTGATTTCAACGAATCCTGATGCAATTCCAACAATTGACAGAACTGCTTCTGGCTATTTCATTGACTTTGATACGTTCTCAAAGGATCCAAGCGAACCTGAAACGACGCCAGCATCATCAAAACTCAAGCAGCAAGTACAAGACTTTATTCACTTTCTGAAAAAGACTTATCTGGTTTCTCCATGGATTGAACTCTGGATTACATCTGGACTTTTTGTTTTCCTGCTCTGGCTAGCTTTGGTAACAACAGTAAGCATGCTTATAAGTGGAAAATACATCCATGTGAACAGTGAAGGAAAAGACGTGAATGTACTTTTGAAACCACATAAATCTTCCCATCGTGAAGCAAGAGACTTGTCATCAGTGAACATCACAGCTGTTCCTATACAGTATGGTATAGTGTGGGACAAAACAGATTATGAAATCTTCGGTCCAAGTGAACAATTGAACATTCCACATTTATTTAAAATTTCACTAAGTGATTTGATTACGTCCAGTACCTATTCAGATGATTGGGACTTAGAGACTGTTCAAGATATAATGTTTGATCTAGAAAAATCTGCTGCATTTTCTAAAAATGAATTTTTAGAGGGTTCATCTGATTACGAAGAATTGTATTGTTATAACCAATATGGTCATCATTATTTGCACAAAACTGCATATCCAAGAAATGTGTTTATGTTTAATCAATGGGAACATTGTCCTACACCACCACAAGGTAGTTCGAAAACTTTTGCTAGTAAATTTCCATATTTTTCAGGTTATAATACATCTGACCCAGAGACATTTTACTACAGAAATGTAAACAAAACAGGACTGAAAATTATGTTAACAAATACGAAACAGATTTACTCTGAAGCATTTATTGCCCAACTGTCTACACAGGGTTTCGACTTATGGAAAGACACAATAGAGACAAAAACTGTCTGGGGTAGTAAAGATTGGCAAGTACAGGGTATAGAAGCTTTATTTAGAGCCTGTATCATCCCTGAACAAATACTGTTTTTGAATGACACCGTCCAACAAACATCTTGTCTTGGATTAGCCAAGATCAAAGAGATGAAAACACCTTCTGTGCCAACACCTGCCAGTGATAATAATACAGAGGCAGTGGTGACAGTTGACAATATACTACAACTCAACAGAACTCATCCTAATTGGAAAAAATGGTTGATCTGGCCCACAGACACAAACAACTGTCAGGAAAGGTTCTTGAACAAAACTCAGGGCTTAACTATTCATAGGCCAGACCCAAGGTATGTCCAAAGACAATATCCGGGGGTAGTTACAACATACAGTGTAGGTAAATTATGCCTTGATTGGCTGCATAAATCTACACTACAGGATGTGAAGCAACACTTAACCTTACTTGCACATGACGCAGATCTTAGGGAATTCTTGCTTGGACCAAGAAAACCGCGTCAAAAACGTTTCATATATGCCGGCATCTATGCTGCTTATAACGAAGCATGGAAAGTGTCACAGATAGAGGCTGCAGAACGAATACGTGAACTTGATCGTATTAATTTAGAGAAAACACTCTCTGTAGTCGACAATGGGTTAACAACTTTGTCCTCCAGAATTTATTCATTGGATGGCATTGTATCCTCTGCTATCGACATTCTAGAACAAGATTTGGCTATGTTACAACAAGGTCAATCGCAATTACGTTCTATAGTGTTATTGACATGGACTCTGCAATCATTGCGAGCGGGCTATGTGCCTTGGCGTTTCATCAACACGTCGTCTCTGTTTGCAGAATACAATCTAACTGATAAACAGATCGAATTGGCACAAAGAGGAGCGAGGTATACAGTGCTGAGCATTGAAAAAATGGAGAAATTACCATTTACAGTGGCAGAAAAACCAGCTACAGAATGGGTTATTCATGGCAAAATAACGTTGCCTGTGACAACTTTTCAGTTTCAGTATTGCCTCAGACAGATGCAAGCAGGCAAATATGAAAGGTTGGGTAAGGAATACATTAAGATATTTTGGGATTTACCGTATACACATAGATGTTGGAGTGGGGATCGTGAAGTGTTTCTTAGCGGTACTAACTGTAAACATGCACTGACCGGTTCACTCATATGTCAGGACATTATTTTGCACGGAGCTTGTAATGGTTCTGTGGCAAACCTGTCTTGCCATCAGCACGGTTCTCCAGCTGCTGTGATTAATCCAACGTTTGGACAACTTTCGAATGGGAGTTACCTCATGTTGAATGATCAGAGCTGCTGTGGAATGTTGCCAGGCATCCCATATCTAGTAACGGTCAACTCCAGGGTCACTTGCTGTATGCAAGTATTGTTTCCCCAATCGACACAGTCAGGGAGTCGCCTTTGTGGCCTTCACTTAACGTCTCTTTTATAAGATTTGATACTTTAAGCAGAATGAAAGCCATGCTTTTGCAACAAACAGTGCCTTTGACCTCGGCCAAAGAAACCTATGATCTACAAGTCGCAAGGACTTCGGCTGAGATACAGACTTTAATAAATACAAACTGCCCTATACATTTCGTAGAAATGATATCACGTATCTTTAACATGTCAGATACAACAGGAATTGTACATGTATTTAAGAGCATTTGCACCGGTCTCTTAGCACCGTTCCAGGCAATACTTGGAATAATTCCGAACTTTGCACATTCGCTGTTTGGTGGCATACCATTAATTCTCGCACTTGTTGCTGGAATTTTATTCATTTGCCTGCTATTGCGCTATGGCCAGCCTCTTCGCCGAAATCACTCCGAGCGAAATGGAGAAAGCTCTCCTTGAAAGAAAGTGCTGTGAGCAAATAGTACAGCTATTGGGCATGACTCGTCTACGGGACCTTAATACCACGTGGTTCCTGTCATTCCGACCAATCTGGCAAGATTGCATCTTACCTGTTCTACGATGCCTGCTATGCGGTGAAGAATGCGTGTTGGACGCCTGTCTAACATATCCATCAGCTGCGCCTAAGGATGTTGATGCTTTGCTGGACCCGATAACGGCCCATGCTTTGTGTTGTCCCCAGAGGCTTCCAATCCTGATGTCAGCATTCATTGAGATCTCACAGTCGCCTCCTGCTGCTGCTGAGGTACGAGAAACAACTCCAGGCACACAGGTAACAACGAACGCGAACATTGCTGAGAGCGATGTTTCCCATCTTTGTGCGGTCAATCTTTTACACGAGGTGTTCCAACTTACACCAGCGACAGTGGATGATGTTTTGTCTATTGAGGTAGATGATCTCATGTTTACACCAGACCCGTGAACTTACTCTGCTTCGGCATACTCTGTTCCAGTACAACACCAACAATTTGGCCTTCATTTTTCAAAACCTTGGAACTTTTACCAAATCTGAACTTTTGTCCCATTTTTTGAACGAAAATGGCACTCCAATCTGCTTAAAATAGAACTGGCCTTAAAATACAGACTTGGCAGTACTTCCAGGGACATTTAGTCATCTTGTGTGTCTAAAACTATTCATTTAAATTTCATGATAGGACATGATTTTGATTTTGAAACAAACTTATCGATCATTTTCGTCATATATATATATTGCTTTTATATTACGTTCCAATTGCATTTATTTCACACTTTATGCAGGAAATGAAAAGCACTGCTTTGTGATGTACAGCAACCTTTGCATTTTAATGTATCTTTTAAGGCTTTTTAGGATATGTTTTAATATGCGGTACTCCATTTTAATGTTTAGCATTTTAAATGTTTAGCATTTTAGTATTGTTGTATACACAAAAGAGGAGTGGGTGTTGTATACTTCATAGGGTGTCCATAAACGGGCTTTCTAGAATCATGACCATATATAGGCACAATCCAACCTGCCCTTATATAGGCATAAAATCCCAGACCTTATTTAGGCATAAACCATGCATACCAAATACAGGCATGGATTCCGACATCCGTCCACCCTAGCGTCTCAACGAGTCCATGAAAAAACAGACCCTCAGGCTGCGGGAGTTTCCCTTGCCCAGGACTATTGATTTCTTCAAGGACTCATACATTATGCATGAACCTCTATTCCTTAAGGGATTCATTCATGACGTCTTTCGCTACCCAACTCACGTCAATGCTAACATTTTCAGGTATAAATATACCTTCCCAAACCCCTGTAAATCAGAGGAGACCTCGACTTCAGAGGAGCCCGATTCCCGGCCGGACGCACAGAGAAGACGCTGTCATTCCTGCACGCAGAGAGTCCAGCTTCCAGTGATCTAACTTCCCTTGCGGGGTGTTGGAGTTCGAGTCCGGAAAAGAGATTCCTACCTCTCTCATTCTTCAGGTATGGAGCAGACTAGAACCTAGAGGGACTCTTGGCATACTAGACTCTAGGCGTAACTTACTCTTAGTATACTCTAGTCAGGAATACAGCACCTACTTCTACTTCTTCCTACACCTAGGACAGGTTAGGCACACTGGGTAGAACTAGGATAGAAACGCATCGTATGAGTACTCGCATTTTTAGGCTATGTCATTTTATGTAAATGCATATATGCTGAAAAGATAATGCTAACGCAGTATTATTTATTTTTACTGCTCACTCTGTACATTATTTATCTCACATACTGTCTTGTGATCGTAACAGCACATCTAACTTACAACAGAAACAAGACTGTTCAATAAACCTTTTTATTGAAACGCCCGTCTGTTATTTCTGTGTAACTCTGAGAATAACTGAACCATGCACGACTGAGCTGAGTGAAATAGTTATCTATTGTTTCTACGACTCTGGGACACATCCTGATTCTGTAAGGGAAACACAGTGGTCATGTTTTGCGGCTGCCAGAAACTAATCCCTTCTTGTCGTCAAGAAGTTTCTAGTGGCCTCTGAGCTAGCTGGCACAAGTAATTAAGTTTAATATACTCGATAGGGACATACCGACCTTAGTCCTATATCAAACCTATAGGATATATTATTCCAATGCGCAGAGCCTATAAGGGAAATAGGAGCTACACTACACTGTGACGTCAGCACTACTCCTGACTACTGACCCCTCCTTTACAAGAGTCTCTCCACACCCGCTGTTTCAACCTACCACAGCGCGGCGTATTGTGATGTCAGCTCCCTCTCCGGCAACTGACCCTCCCTTTACAAAATTACGCAAACTTATTTTCTCTATAAATCTTAATTAAATTTCAGTAACAACATAAAACATTCGCTATCATGCCAGTTTCCACTAATTTAGAAAAAGATAGTTTCTTCCACACTTTAGTAAAACCTTTCCGTTTACTAATACATACACTACGAGTAAAACACTTCCGTCTACTCTTCACCCAAGCTCCAGAAGTACCTGTTACTTCTCCAATGTTACCATTACTAGGTGATATAACATCAAATTTTTATCAGCGTACCCTTTTTGCTATTACTCACACGCATAGAGTCCCTAACAAGCACTTGAAGTCCTGCTTAACTTCTCAGTACTATTTCTGCCTGACAGATAACCTCACTGGAGTATGGCTTCCACTTGCCACCCACTATTCTTTTTACCTACCCCGGGGTATTCTGGACAACATATAACAAAAACTCAAAAATAAGCGGATGTTAGTTCATAAAAAATACAAATAAAATTCTCATTACCCAATTAACAAAGAGTAACAACAACCGTCCTCTGCTTACCAGAAAACTGATCCAGCGCAATATTAGCCAACAACATTCATACACCATATACTCACTTGGGCCCATACATTCATACTACACTAATACTTACGCTGGGTGTCAGATGTACTCTTTTATCAAAAATCCCTGCTAGCAATTACCTTCTGATTGAAGAGTAATAACTTACCAATGGATCCTTTGCTAATTGGGAAGTTTAAAATGAGTGACATTCACTATAATACATAATCCTGAAATAATCACTGAGTCAGGAAGTTTTAAAATGTTTATCTAAAGTTTTAGCAGAGTAAAATACAGAAACACAGTACTTGATTGTAATACCCAAGAAAAAGCATAGAAATGATTTTGCTAATAAATGACAGTGTTTAAGGAAATAAGAGAGGATAGAGACAGCAGCGCAACTAAAGGTTGCAGTATAGTTACCTAAATACGAGAACCAAGCCCCTTAGCCAAGGAGTTGGAAAAGATAGGACCCTGGAAGGATGAAGAGCAAAGACCTCCTTCAGGATCAGGACAGGACTGGTGACCTCTCTATAACGACGCCTGCGCTGTTCCCCTCTCTGGCACTCGACTTCGCCTCGATTCTCCCGTCTAATGGACTCCGCCGCCCCCTCCTCAGGACCTCTTCCGGACAAGAATTCAGTCAGCAACCGATCAGCTGGGCAGTCTGGAGTTAAGAGCGCTCTGGCAGTATGGACGCCTGTTCTTCGTGAACGCATGCTCTGACTAATTAACTAATGCTATATTCTATTATACCCTTCTACGCCCATGTACCTCCCCTTAATGTTGCTAAAATATGGGACCACTACTTCTGATTGGGCAGGGACAGGGGTGGATTCTCGTACCATGTCAATTTTGGCCTAAATTGTGAAGCCTATTGTATTTAACTTCCCGCCCCTTCAAATTAATACATTCACTTTATTTCCCACCCGTCTCACGACAAATGTTATACATTTTACAGGAGAAGAGTAACATTTTGTCCGCCGGAAACATTGGGTACATCATCTTCGGCCAATAGGTCGTGGCCTTGGGAGACGTCCAAGTTGACTTCACTTGGCAGGCAGACAGGACACATGCGCAGAACCATCTGTTTCTCGAGTTTCAAGACACCAACCCAGGCCCAAGTTTACGAATTACTAAAAGTGCAAGAAGAAAATATTAAAATCACAAATAAAAAGTTTCACTGTATACCCACTTTCCCTACTCTATTCCCATTTAATTTTAATACTATCCTGCATTAGTAGCGTTAAGAAAACGATAATTTAATAATGACATGAGAGCAAGCTTAAGCATGTGAAAAAAAATTAATACTATGAGGAGGATTGCATACAAGCAAGTTTCATTTTTGAAACCTTGCTCCATCAGTGTGGTTTTGGTGTATCATCTATTATATGTCAGGAGTGTGGGGGCGATGTCAGGGTTCAAGGAGGGGTTGAGCCACTTTTCGGTGATGAAAGCAACGTCTGGGGAGAGGGTGATGATGTATCCCAAATTTACATGACGTGTTTGCAGAGGAAGTGCTCGTTGAGCATGAAGACGATCAGAAAAAGGCAAGTAAGGAGGCACAAAAGACCAGAAAAACTGAAATAAGGAGGCAGAAATGATCAGAAAAGGCAGACAAGGAGGCAGAAATAATCAGAAAAAGGCAGACAATTAGGCAGAAATTATCAGAAAAGGGCAAACAAGGAGGCAGAAACTACCAGAAAAAAGGGAAACAAGGAGGCAGAAACGATCATAAAAGGCAGACAAGGAGGCAAAAATGATCAGAAAACGGCAAACAAGGAGGCAGAAGTGAACAGAAAAAGGCAAATATGGAGGAGAAATTATCAGAAAATGCAAAAATAGGGGCAGAACGAGCAGAGAAAGGCAGAACATAGCGGGCAGAATGAGAAAAGAAAGGCAGAAAATAGTGGGCAGAACAAGCACAAACGAAGCAGGGGAGGACTAACAGGAACACATCAGAGGGTGGTGCAACTGCAGGATGGCTGGACAGGAGACTGTCACAGGGGGAGCTGGCACGAGGACCTTCTCAATAAGGTCGCTTTGCGGCATCCATTAAGTAGGTCCTGAGGGGAGGGTGGGGCACTATGTGGTGGTAGGAGGATCACGGCAGGAGGAGGGAAACTGTGCGAAGGGGGACTAGACAGGCAGAAAAAGCAGCAGAGAATAGAGGGTAGAAGCTAGCAGAGAAGGAACAAATGTGGGCAGAAACGATCAGAAAAAGGCAAACATTGTGGCAGAAACGACCAGATAAAGGGAAACAAGGAGGCAGAAACAGTCAGAAAAGGCAGAAACGGAGGTAGAAATGAACAGTAAATGGCAGACAAGAAGGTAGAAACGATAAAAAAAAGGCAAACAAGGAGGCAGAAACTATCAGAAAAAGGCAAGCACGGAGGCAGAAATTACCAGAAAATGGAAAACAAGGAGGCAGAAACAACCAGAGAAAGGGAAACAATGAGACAGAAGCGATCAGAAAAAGGCAAACATGGAGGAGAAACGATCAGAAAAGGCAAAAATAGAGGCATAACGAGCAGAGAAGGGCAGAAAATAACAGGCAGAATGAACAGAGAAAGGCAGAAAATAGAGGGCAGAACAAGCAGAAATGAAGCAGTGGATTACCAACCAAAGCCAACTGAGGGTAGTGAAACTGCAGGCAGGCTGGACAGGAGACTGTCATAGGAAGAGCTGGCACAAGGACCTGCTACGGTAAAAGGACTGGCCGAAGAGCTGGTACTAGGCTCAACCCTCTCTGCACAGCCTGAATGCTATGAATAGTAGTTCATGTCCACAAGAGGTATGGCTGAAGGCCAGGGCCTTTGCTTTCAACTGTCATTGTGCATGGCTGAAAGACATATACAGTGCATTCTGTCTCTAAACAGGCTTTGTGCTGGACCTGGTCACAGATCAGGCCCTATGCTCAATGCCTGCTGGGTTTGACCAAAGGCCTTGCACACTATGTTTGTAGTTTATTTCTTCATGGTGGCATGGCACAGATCTTAGCTGTAAGTGAGAAGAGTCTAAATGTTGACAATGATATCATTGATGATGTCAATGATGAGGTAATAAGCTGCAAACAGGCTTTGACATGTATAGGGATGACTCACCACAGCATTAAGCGCCAATCAGAGTCATCTGGTTGCACTTCACCTTTACCTAAGCACAAGTTAAGGCCCAGCGCAATCGGATACAGAAACCGGCTTCAACCCAGTCAGAAGTTTTGCCTTCGGACTTGGGGCCTAATTATGATCTTGGCGGACAGTGTTAGTCCGGATATCCCGTCCACCAAATTACAATTCCATTATATCCCATAGAACTTTCAATACGGCAGATGGGATATCTGTTATGTTTGTGACAGAGTATCCCATCCACCAAGATCGTAATCAGGCCTTTAGTCTCTGAAATTAAAGTAAAAAATCTTCAGTAGAGCAAGTCAGCAAGCTGTGGCCGAAGAGGGCTCCACCTTGTTAGATAGCTTCTAGACAAGTTCTCTTTGAAGCTATTGACTCTTGGTGGGAAAGTTTTGAGCGGGAGAAATTTGAATTTTGTGCCTAGAAAAGGTCCCTCGCCGGCAGACACTTTTCCTGCCTTCCCTTGGTGAAGATTTCTACCTTCCGACGTAGTCACTTTTTGGAGCTCAGATTTTTCCAAGGGGCCACAGCTGCAGGCTATAGCCAAAGAGGCTCCACAAGACCAGATTCTTTCTTTAAGAGGTCTCACTGAATTGGATTTGCTGCTGTGAAAAAACTCTGAGCAGGAGCAACCTGAAACTTTGGCGCAATTGCAACGCACCTTGGTTGGATTGGCTTGGCAGGTTGGTCCCGGTTTCCCTTAAGGCTTTGAAGCCAAAATGTTTTTAAGTTCCAGGTATCAAGAAAGGTTTGGAGAATGCTTTCACTCACCAAGGGTCTAGGGCCTGGGGGACAACACTTGGGTGTCAGGAATCACACCAGCAGATGCCAGCAGCAGGTTCCAGGGCAGGACCAGTTGAAGCTGATCAGTTGGGAAATTGCAGAAAACGACTCTTGTAGCTTGTGTCCTTGTAGCTTGAAAAGGAGGGCAGCCTTGTGATCACTGGAGTCTAATTTTTTGTCCTGGGGGCCAGAGGGAGAGCACATCCAGTCTTCAGTACCTTTCTCAGGTCACTGGCAGTAGGCCCAGTCCTCTTCTGTTCTTCCACAGGTCCAGAAACTGTACTAAGGAGGGTAATGTGTGTGTCACATTTATTCAAACTCCTAGATAGGGTATCCCTGTAGAATCTCTAAGGTATGTACAATATACACATGCAGGGCTCTTTTATAACTCAAGCCATCCTAACTGTGATTCCCCAAACACAGCCTAATATTATATCATATTTCCACTGTAATGTCCCAATAAGGAATTACTATTGGACGAGAGTCAAAAGAACATTCTTAACTTCAAAGCATTCTAAAGTACAAGTTTTATTACAAAATATAATACAATCTTTTGCTAAATATTTCTTCATAGATAAGTCTGTTACAAAGATCTAAAAATATGTCAAACATGGATCCCTTGGATAACCAACAGCCAACACTTGTTTTGCTGTGTTTATCTCTACCACTTCTTCTTGGGCATAGTCTGACTTCTCAATCAACATTTTTCTTGATTCATAAATAAATGGTCTTAAAGCACTCTTTTATAAAGTTCCCTTCATAGGTCTTGATATCTGTACTGTGCCATCCTTCCTTCTCCTAATAAATGAACTCTGTAGGTCAGCAAATTATAGCTGAAAGTAGACAAATATGAGGATGTGTCATCTATACCTATCTGAGATATGAATTTGTTTTTGTTTGATGTGTTGATCAGTGATATCAGGTTACCAGTTGTGGTTGAATATGGGGATGATCTAGCATAGGTTTTTGAGACATGGACATTTATTTGTGCCTTTTGGGTGTACCAGTACGTGTGGTGCAGTGAGGATTAGGAGGAGCAGGACAAGTCAGCAAAATGCATCTCTAAACACAATGTTTATATAACCTGTCAAAATGTATCTGCAAAAAGGTCTGTGCAAAAGGTAAAAGATGTGGACATTGGTGTGTTTAATGTCGATTGTGCATGTTACCCCTCATTTGCAAGTTAAAAAGTTGGAATTGGAAGTATTTACCATGTGTAGCAAGTACCTCACTCTGTTGTGTTGGTATTTACCAGGTGTGGTAAACACCCTACATATTCCATCTAAATGGTAATGAGGACCTTATTCTCAGAAATGGAAGTTGAAATTCTTCAGCACTGCAAGGTTGCAGGTTCTATCCAGCTAAGTCATCTCAAAGTTGGATACTCATTGGACAAAGACTCACTGAAGTTGTAGGTTTTGGTGGGAAAAGCTACAAAATTCTAATTTTGCACTTGCTGAAATCTGAAGTGAGATGTGGCTGCGGTAGCAGTTTTATAGGATACGCTAACAGTGGGTGGGGATGATTCCTGGACACTCTCTAACCAATGAGAAAAAAAGTGCCTATAAGCAACCGTTCCTACGTTTGCAGCACATCTTGTTTGCCTTGGTCCAAACCACACAAAAAGTTCATTATTCTGAGTAAAATCCATCATGGCAGCATTGTTATCTCCATGAGGTTTTCTGGTGTCCTAGCCACGGGTGTGTTCAGGAAAATGAGCAGTCTCCTCCTCCTCAATCCCACTAAACCTCTACTGGGACCGCCCTCTCCCCACTGGGCTGGAGCCAAGCTGGCTACAGTTGGCCCAGGGAGCAAAGGTGTCTCTTCCTCAGGTTCCCCTTTACACTCACATATGAAAGGGAGGTCTCACACTTGTCCCTTTTGATTTTAATGAAGCTCTTGAACCCTCCCCAGCTGCCCTTCCTAGCCTAAAAGGAGTCACATACCTCACACCGAGGTGTTCCTGCTAAAAATGCATGTCTGGATTTCACTTCTGGGAGCTGTTTTCACACATTAGTGTGTCAAGACCTGCAACTCCAAAAGAAATAGCTGAAGTGTTGCAACAAATATATCTTATCAGAGACCTCCCTTAAATAGGGGAAAAGCCTTAGAACTGGAGGAGGGCAACAAGAACTGAAAAACCACCACCTATGCCTGGATTAACCTTTCAATTACATTACAATGCAAGGTGCCATCATGGATTGGGTTAAATATATGAATCTATGATGATGCTCACACGTGTCAGAATTCCGACGTAAAAGGACTTCGCTGCTTCCCTCATGGCAGCAAGGAAGAGAGACCCCCAAGCCAAGCTACCATAACCCATACCCACTATGAGCCATCAGCAGGTAAATAAAGAGTCTGCCCACGTGCCCTGCACAGTTTACTTGCATGCGCACTGAGACTCCGTGGGCAGAATGCCGCATGACAATGTACCATCTCTTTGGAACTCCATGTTTCCCTTGGTGTCTTTGGAAAAATCTTCAAGCAAATCTTGGAGCATGGATCTCTGTACCTGGTTCCCATGATTGGTCAGAAATTGGGTACCCTTTCTACCTAACAAAGTATTGGAGCTTCCAGTTTGGCCATCAATTTCCACCAACGGAGGGTGAGGAGGAATGCTAGAAAATTAATCTAAAACATAACTTCAGCTGAGACACATGGAAAGTGGGATGCATCTTCCAAGTAGGTGGGAAACTCAGGTGAACTGCCACAGATCTGATCCTTTGGATGATAGTAAAGGAGCCTAAAAATTGTGGTCAACCTAAGTGGGCAAGTAGCGAGATGACAAGACCCTCTCCTCACCGTATAATCGGGCTCCAGTTGTACACATTTGTCTGCTTCTTCGTTCAACCTGATGATAGCTTTGCCTAAACTTTCAGAAATTAATCACTTAACCTCAACATGCCATTGAAGAACGCCAGTAACTGCTTGAACAGAATTTGGAATATCAACTATTTCATCTAAGATTCTAGGAAGAATCTTGTGAATATAGAAAAAAGAGGTTACTATGAACACTATTATTGTATGCAATCTCTGCATACGGAAGTAGGCTATCTCAATTATCACTTGTAGCATTACAGAAGCTCCTTAAGCATTGCCCTGTGCCTGATTGATTGTTTCTGTGACTCCATTGATGTGTGGGTGAAAACCAGAGGATAAGGCTTGCGATATTCCAAGAGCTGAGCAAAAAGACTTCCAAAATTAGGAGATAAATTGCAGATCCTTATCGGAAATCATTGATTTAGGGGTGCAATGTAACCGGAAAAATTATTTGATGACACCTTGAGCCATTTCCTTTGCATTGGGCAATCGAGGAAAGGTAGTGCAATGTGACATTTAATTTTTGAGAAGGTATTGATGGTCAACATTAATTTTGTCTTTCTTTTATATGTTGGTAAATCAAAAATAAGTCAGTGGCAATTCCCATACGTGGGCCTGAGGTTGGAGGCAAAGGTTGTAATAACCCCACTGGCTTCTCATGCAGAGTCTTCATCTGAGCACAAACTCGCCAAGTTCTCACCTAACATTCCATATCTTGTCTTATAGATGGCCACCACAAATTTTGTTTGACTAGATCATAGGTGTTCTTTGCCCTTCGACTGCCAGCAATTAGGGAATCATGGAACAATTGTAACACTTATTTGTTAGCATGGGTGTAGGACGATAGAGAAGCCATTCTTAGATGACATTTTCAGGGTATCCTGTAACTCATTATTTGTGTTGACACCAAGTTGTTGCTGTGCTGGTCACACTTATTCCAGAAAGGATGTGACGCTGAGAATGACATGATTGGGTGGTATAATACTTCCTTCCTCAACCTCCATTGCATCAGGATATCTTTAAGACAAGGCATCTGATACCCTATTTTGGGTTCCTGCAATATGACTAATTGCAAACTTGTATTGAGAAAAGAAATACACTCATCATGCCTGACAACTGTTCCTACATGGGATCATTCGTGACACTTGTAGATTTCAATGATCTGTTCTGATCTCGAAAACATCTCTAGCCCTCGAAAAAGATGTCTCCACTCAAAACATGCTTCCTTCATGGCTAACAATTCTCTTTCTAATACAGGGTAATTTCACTCTGCTGCAGTGAGAGAACGGGAGTAGTAAAATATTGGGTGCTCTTTCTTGTCATCATATTCATGCTGCAGCAACACTGCAGTACTGGCTACTGCTGAGGCATCAATCTCAAGAAGGAATTTCTGAGTGAGATTAGGATAGTGGAGAACAGGAGCTTTAGTAAATCGTTCTGACTAAGGGGCTTTTTCTGAAGGAAAGTCCCAGTTGAAACCATTCTTAAAGTATTCCTTTTACAGGACTCTTGAGATATCGCTAGCATACAAGGGGAAATTATTTACAAATTGCAGACAAAAATTTGCAAAGCCATGAAAGCTTTGGGTTTCTTTGACCATTGATTGGGACAGACAGTGTAACACTGCTGAGATCTTCCTTTCATTCATAGTTATTCCCTGGAGAGTCAAAACAAAATCCAAATATTTTACCTCCTTAACCTTAAAAAGAGTTTTTTCAGGCTTGAAGGTAAGTGGACTTCTTCAGAGAAGTTGAAGCGCCTCCCTCACATGTTCTCTATGGCTGGCCAAAGAATCAGAAAAAAGTCTAGACAACCAGAACAATATTCTGGATATCTGAGAAGATGCTATTTATAACCTATTGAAAGATGTATGAAGCATTGTTCAATCCTAAGGCCAACACCTTATATGCAAAGTGCCTGTAAGTGGTTTGGAAAGTGGTATTCCATTCGTTGCCACTTCTTATCCATAAGGATAATAAGCTCCGTTCAAATCAATTGTAGCAAAATGTTGAGATCCTTGGACTCCTTCCAAGATGTCTCTGATTAACGTAAGAGGATATTGGTCCTTTATCATTATGACATTCAGCCCCTATATTCAATACCCAGTCTTAACGCATTGTTCTACCTTGGGACAAAGAATAATGGAGCACCAGCTGGAGAGGATGAAGGATTTATTTGTTCTGTTCCTAGCTTTCCTGTAGATATTGTTGTGGCACAACCCTTTGCCTGATAATGGATGCATTTGTCCATAAGGTATCTCCACTTCGGGCTTCAGATTTATGGCGTAATCACAAAAATGATGGGCCAGACAAAGAACTCAGAAAATTCCTTGTAACTTTTGGGAATACAGTTTAAAGATGCCACCACAGATTCTACTCCATGATTTGTTAGAAGCCTTTCTTTCTTCTCCGAGGTGCCAGGTATAAAACAAAACTGGTTGCAATATTCAGAGTTGAGGGAAATAATCCAAGTTGCCCTATACAGATTATTGCAACATAGGCAAGGAGGACCCAGGATTACATGATGGTTTGGGGATGAGATAAAAAAACAAGGTTTCTTGATAGTTATGCTAAGAAGTAGTGTAGACTCCTTAACTGGTCCTAAAGTTAAAGGTGTGCCATTGACAGAATGCACAACTTAGAGCTTTTGTTTAAGCTATCTGGGCATTCGTTGTTGTGAGCCCAGTCAAAATCCAAAAATATTCCAGTCGTTCCAGAATCCAATAATGTCATTATAGGAAATCTTCTTCTATCTACCAAGCACTGAGTTATTAGAAGTAAGAATAGTATCCTTCTTTTGGAAAAAATTGTGAAGTCAGAGCTTGAGGAAGACTTTACAGACCTAACTTGTCCTTCTCCACGAGGGTTGGGCATTTGTGTTTCCCGAACTCTTTGAGGCTCAGACCAGACACTGAAAAATCAGATGTCCTCCTTCTCTGCAATACAGGCATAGTACTTTCACTCTCCATCTATGCCTTTTGCTCTCCGACAAGGGGCCTCTCATTGACCCAATTTGCATAGGTTCTTCAGGGGCTTTGGAAAACTTTGTTACTTCTGGTTTCTTAGGTTGCATAGCCTTAGCCAATGAGGAATACTGATCAGCGAGCCCTTAATGTTTCTCTCACTTTGTCTCATTTAGTCAATATTCAATATGCAGCACTGCTTCTGTGGCTTCTTTTGAATAGGAAGGACATGAAATATGGACAAGTTCATCTTTGATTTACTCTTTAAGTCCCCTTCAGAACAATGTTAATAAAGTTCTCCCTGTCCATTGAGTTTCTTCTACCAACAGCCTGATCCTGGGTACATGAGACATCTTGTGAATCTTTTTGGATCTCACAAAGAGTTTCCTCAGGAAATAGTTTGTGTCAGGCCTCACAAACATCTGACAAAATTCTTGACCGAATTGATCATAATTTTTTAGACCATCATCCAAAGATGTTACAAATGGCATAGCCCAGGATAAGCAGCTGTTGGGATATCATACCTTGGTCTTGTCCAAAGAAACTTTCATGGACCGAAAATTAAAATGAACAGCCAGTGCTTCAAATAATTCTCTGACTTTTGCAGGATTTCCATCAAAGCATACAGGCACAGAAGGTAGCTCACATGAATGTTGAGATTACATAGATTGCAATAAAGTGGCATTCTCATTCTTTAAAGAAATAATTTCTGCACTTTGTTGCTGTATGGTAGCTTGGAAATTGGGAGGGCAATCCATGCTCACTAAATGTTCCAGAATAGGCTGGTGTCCCAATCTGTCAAGAGCTAAACGTGTTGGCGGTCTTTAAATCTTGGACAACTTGATCCCGCAATAGGGGGGTTTCTTTCTTCAGCTACTGTACAAACTGGTGAAAAAACAATAGCAGTATGCATGTGTCACTAGAAAGAAACCTCTGCTGAGGAGGGAAAAAGTTGTAGCAAAAACCTCCTTTGGAGTAGGAGGGCTGACTCCAAACACTGGAGCAATATCAAGGGACTGCAAGAAGGCCGGGAAAGGCATAGGAGAAAGAATACAGGAAAAATAGAAACCCCCAAAAACGTAGCTAGAGTATTACAACACACAGTTCCTATCATGACCTCTCTTAAATAGGGCAATGCTTTGGAAATTGAGGAGAGTGACAAGAACTGCAAATCTACCATGTAGGCCTGGGTTAACCTTGGAACTGCAATGCAAACCTTTATCTTGGATTAGGTTGAATATAGGTATACAAGAAGGCGCCCAAACCTGTACGAATTCAGATGTGGAATGACCCCACCCCTTCCCTAATGGCAGAACAGAAGAAAGAATCTCAAACCAACCAATATGACCCAGGCCCACCAGGAGTCCGCAATAGGTAAGCAAAGGTTCTACCAGTGAGCCCTGTGCAGTTTACTAGTACTCGCGCTAGGGCTCCGTGGGCAGAACACAGTAAGACAAATTAAGGGGAAGCACTGACAAATTCCAACTGCTTAAAAACCAAAATCCTGGGCACACGTTTAGCGATTATATGGTGAAAAGTTCATTCAATTGTGTACATTCGAAGAAATGTCAATGCAGTCCAAGTAAATCATATCTTTGTCTTTATTCTTTGTTAAAGCGAACAGAGCAACCAGCCAACACGTGTTTCGTCACAAAAGGAGATAGTCCTGCGACTTCTTCAGGGCTGAACTCGGAGATGTAGAATCTTTATAATCGCTCCCCCGGTGATGATTCCGACCCGGCTGGTCAAGTGGGAAAATAAAGTGTTAAGTTGAGCTCGTAAAATGTAAAGACGTAGAGTGATCGGAAGACGCACCACAATACTGGTGAT
The DNA here is from genome assembly GCA_963921515.1 of Calotriton arnoldi. Lineage (NCBI taxonomy): Eukaryota > Metazoa > Chordata > Amphibia > Caudata > Salamandridae > Calotriton > Calotriton arnoldi. The sequence continues at coordinate 407,877 of CAWUFW010006271.1, forward strand.
CCTATGTATTGCCCGTGCCGTGATTAGGTGTGAGAGTAGACCGCTCCGAAAATGGATCTTTAGCGGGTGCGCTGAGTTCCCTCACGGCGACGGTATCGTATTCTGTTCCAACTACTGGTAGGCTAACAACTTCACCTGTCAATTAGATTTTTAATAAATATTAGATTCTTTCTGTAAGCTATCACAAACTCATATTAGCAGATTTAGTTGCACATATTTACAAAGAATTGGCGTAGTGCAGTGCAAAAAACTAAGTTATTGTGCATTGTTTCATCACCTGGAGAGAGCTGAACTCCGCTATCTCTTCTAAGAAATGGTGCAGTCCTGTTCTCTCCATGAGCTTGCGCACTTTAGGTTGCCTAGTGCCAACGCAGGCATACTTGTGCTGCAGTGCAAGGGTGTTGGACTTGGCCCTTTTTGCAGGGTCATCCCAGAACATTTTGCCTTCCTCCTGTATTTTTTCTGACCTGTTATTGGTGGTTTTATGACTCTGCGCACTTTACCACTGCTGATCAGTGCTAAAGTGCATATGCTCTCCCTGTAAATTGATGTTATGGATTAGTGACTCCATGATTGGCATATTTGATATACTTGTCAGAGCCTAGTATAGTGCACTGTGTGTGCCCAGGGCCTGCAAATCAAATGCTGCAAGTGGGCTGCAGCACTGATTGTGCCACCCACAGAAGCAGCCTGTAAAATGTATATCTGGCCTGCCATTGCAGAGCCTGTGTGCAGTCTGGACTGCCATGTCGACTTGGCCAGTGCACCCACTTGCCAGTCTCTAAACCTTCCCTTTTCTACATATTAGTCACCCCTAAGGTAGGCCCAAGGTACCCCTGTGGGCAGGGTGCATTGTGTGTGAAAGGTAGGACATGCCCTAAAGTCTGTGGCATGTCCTGATAGTGAAATACTGCCAATTGCGTTTTTCACTATTGCAAGGCTACCTGTTCCCATAGGACAGAATAGGGAGTTTGTTTATAACATCTTATAAACATAATTGGCCCTGGGAACAAAGTAGAAAAATAAAGTTTAGTATGCCTGAACTCAGAATGTTAAAATGCATCTTTTAGTGAGGGTGATTTTTACATTCTGTGTTTGAAAATACCACTTTTAGAAAGTAGGTATCTTCTTGCCTAACCATCCAGTGTGCCTCTACTAGGTTTGTGTAATGCATGTCTGGATTTTGAATGACAGGGGCTGGAGAGGGGCAGTAGCTCCAGAAGTCTGATGAGTTAGGGCTAGGCTGAATAGACCTGGGCTGCATTTAGAGTAGGAAGAAGAGATTTCCTTTCACCTGAATGGGCCTGGTCTGCCTTCAACAATGCTGTCTCCACCTCCTGCCAGGAAGCTGCACCAGTGAGGACATAACTGGTTTTGGCTGGGAACAGATACTCTCTGCCTTCAGAGTACAAAGGCTTTGTGTGTATAAAAAGAGGGGCCCAGACCCCAGACTTTTAGATCACTTCTGGGAAATCAAGAGGAACCTTTGCCAAGGAGAAGAGCCGGAGAAGCTGAGGAGGAATACTGCCCCTCTGCTGTTTTCTGTCTGGGGTTGGCTTGCAGTGGCTACTTGCTGCCAAGGAAAGGAGAAAGGACTTTGCTGCTTGCTTTGTCCCCCTGCTTGAAGAGAAGATCTCCAAGGGCTTGAACTGAGCTTGCCCCCTGTTCTAGAGATCTCAGGAACAGCAAAGACCTCACCGTGTCTGTGGGCACCGTCTCTGATTGTCGCCGCAGAAGAAGAAGGGTAACCGACTCTGTCATGGAGTCCGTCGCAGGATTCCGTGCCCTGAAAGCACCTCCGAGTGCAATGCCTTGCTTCACAACGCAACCCTGGTCTCACCGACTCCGTCAACGAGCCCCTGCTTGTACCGCGTCCTGAGGGCACTGCATTCCGCAATGCTTCGCTACAGGCTGCAAGGGCGTCACCAACTGTGTCGCTGCCCGAACCGAACATCGACCAGCTCCGTCGCTGCACCGTGACCTGCCAGCACCGGAGCGAGCACCATCTCACCCTTCAACGCAAGCCCTGGTGTCACCGACTCCGTCAACGAGCCGCTGACTGCACCGAACCGTGAAGACATCGTCCGCCGCAACGCTCCGTTTCACAACGCAACCGGGACGTTTGCCCCGACCGACTTGCACCAACGTGTTGGTCACAACAAGAAAGGTACTGTGTCAGAGTATGTCGACGCTTTAGCTGGCCCGTATTGACGCGGTCGGCTGGAATTGTTAGACTCTGTCCTTTCCAGTATCGCAGTAGCCCCAGGAGTAGCCACCAAGTCGGAAGAACTGTGTTGTATTGATTTTCCTACAATTTAAAGGTTATTTTGCACAAGTACTATTTTTCAAGAGTATTGTATGTTGGATTTTTGTCATATTTGGTCTTGTTGGTTTAGATAAAGATTTACTATTTTTCTAAACTGGTTTGGTGTCCATTTATAGTGTTTTCACTGTATTACTGTATGTGTTCACAAATGTTTTACACTCTGCCTCTGACATAAGCCTGTCTGCTTGTGCCAAGCCACCAAGGGGGTGAGCAGGGGTTATTTTAGAAGTGTATCCCCCTTACCCTGGCTAGAAGCAAGGGTCCCTATTTGGACAAAGGTACCTACTTCTGCCAACTGGAGACCCCCATTTCTAACATTGGTGGTCAGCGGTGAGGATCTGGACTTGCATTTGTGTCTAACATACAGTGATTGGTGTACACTACTAGTATGGTGCAGACCATTACGCAACCACATACTGTTTTTTCTCTTTTCTGGTGTCCTCCTGGAAGTATTTTTTGATACTTGGACTCTGGTTAGTTGTTGCAAAATGGAACTTGACGTCTGGCACATGTTCATCTACACAATGAAGGAGCTACGTGTGTTCTGTAAGGAAAGAGGGCTGCCTGTGAAGAGAAGGTCCAGGGAGGATCTAGAGGCATCCCTATTTCATTATGAGTTACCCCGCTGGGGGCCAACACTACCAGTAGAGTCTGAGGAGGAGGATGTCCCTGAAAGTGAGGGAGAAACAGAAAAAGATGGCTGGCTTCTAGCTTGTGAGAAGAGGCTGAGAGAGCTTGATGAGGAGCTCGAGAGGGCTGAGGTCAAAAGGGCCTTAACCCAAGAAGAAGAAATGTTTGTAGCTCAGGAAGTGAGCTTGGCTGGGTTGGTGGTGGAGTCCAGCTCAGATGGCGGCAGCAAAATAGTGTTATTTAGTGCTGAGGGAGCAGTACACACACCCAGATATGTGGCGCCTGACTTGAAGGAGGGGGTTAGCATACACCAGGGGCCTCAAGGATATGAGGTAGCTCCAGTGGTGCGCAGTGTCCCTGAGGTAGATTGGGGAACTGGCACAGGGGTTCATAGTTCTAGAGGTGGGAGGGACACTCTACTGACTCTAGATGAGAGGTGCGGGGAGAGGGGTTCCCCCATGGTTGAAGTCCTGGTGTGTGAGTGTGGAGACCACCTAGAAGAGTGTGGGTTGAGTGACAGAGACAGTCAGACACTGTCTTGCCAATCTCAAGAGAGTGGTGTGGGGTACGTGTGCGAGGCACTGGATGGTAAGGCAAAGAATAGCTTGGTTAACACCTGTGTGGGGCAGTGTGATTCAATTGGTGGAGAGCATATTTTAAGTCCCTGTTTTCCAGAGCTATGCCAATGCCTAGTGGAGTGTGAGTTCTCTGACCCCAGGGAGCTCACACTGGAGGCAGACCTTTTGATGGATTCCAGAGGGTCTGAAGAAGCATCTGGGGGTGATCCTGATGGAGGTGGCTCAGGTATTTCCCAACCGAGGGTGGTGGGAAAGGCTCTTAGTAGCCCAGATAGGTCCCGGTGTAGTGGGAGGGGTGTAGGGACTCACGTCCTGTCTCTGCGGAGAAGGAGTGAGAATGGGATGTGTCCCAAGGTACCCGAAACCCAGTCCCAGGGCCTGTAGGCTTTCCTAAGGGAACACCAGGTGGGGAGCCAAAGCTGTACCGGGAGGCCATCCCCTGAGGGGGATCCCAAGGTGTCAGTAGAGCTGGGGTAGACTGCTGTAAGTAACTAGCATTCCACCAGCTCTGGTGTATGGCAGCACCTCTCCAGTAGGGAGAGGACATGAGTCCAGAGAGAGGGGTGAGGGGGGACACAGACCCCAGTGCAAATACCAGTGGGCCAGGGTTTGCCAGCTCTGAGGTCAGAGCACCCCAGGACTGACCCTGGTGAGGCCACCCCTGGCATGGGGGGTCTTCATGCTCTGTCACGTGAACAAGAGGTAGGAGACCTGCGCCAGGTAGACTCTTACACAACTCCAGAGGAGTGTGTTTCTCTTGAGGGGGTTGGTGTACTCCCCTAGAAGTCCTGGGTTGCCAGGCACAGGTCCAACCTAAGGGTACAGAGCCTGGGTTGGAGGGCCAGGTTCAGGGTGTCCCCCTTGACCTGCAGGAAGGGGCAACTGCTAACAGTGCTCCTACCGGGTTGTCTTCTTGGGGCACTGGTCCAGGTGGGAGGGTGCAGGGCCCCAGTAAGGGGGGCGGGGAGAGGACAGCCTCACCCCTGACCTCTGCCCAGTCTAAGGGTACAGAACCTTGGCTGGGATCCCAATTGCAGGATAGAACCACTGAACTGGTGGGCGAATTGTGCAGGACACCTGCCATAGGTGCGCTGGTAATTCTAGAAGGGGTACCGCTCCAGGTGGGAGGGTGCAGAGCCCCAAGGAGGAGGACAAGGTATGGGAAAGCCCACCCCAGTCTCCTGTCCAGCCGCTGAGTACAGGCCCGGGGCTGGTGTGTCAGTGTCAGGATGTCATACCTGACCTGACAGGAGGGAGAGTGGACAAAGGGTGCCAAGCATCTGGGGCTACTGCCCCCTGCTCTCTGATGCCACATGGGTTTGAGAGCCCTGAGAGGCATAAGGCCTGGGTCTCATTGCTGACAACTGTCAGTGGCCACTGTGGCTTGCTGTCCTGGTGGATAGAGTGGCCCCTGGGGGGGGCAGGAGTCACACCCCGGGGTGGACTGGGCCACACCACTGTGTTGGCCATGTGGGTACTGTCTGGTTGTTGGGATACACCTGTGAGCAAGCTAAGGTTAGGTGCTGCACAGATGGTGTCCACAGGTGAGGAGAAGGGTTCCCCATGGTTTAGCTTAGTGGGCCCTGAGAGTATGGACAGAGAGTTCCAAATGGGTTTAAATTGGTGTAGAACTGGAGTATGCCCCTGTAGTTGCGGGCCAGGGTCCATGTTTTATCACCCCAAGCAGGGAAGCCCATCCAGGTATTGATTAGTCTACCCTGGCTTTAGGCTGGAAGGGGGTAGTGTTGGACTTGGCCCTTTTTGCAGGGTCATCCCAGAAATTTTTGCCTTCCTCCTGTATTTTTTCTGACCTGTTGTTGGTGGTTTTATGACTCTGCGTACTTTACAACTGCTGATCAGTGCTAAAGTGCATATGCTCTCCCTGTAAATTGATGTTATGGATTAGTGATTCCATGATTGGCATATTTGATTTACTTGTCAGACCCTAGTATAGTGCACTGTGTGTGCCCAGGGCCTGTAAATCAAATGCTGCTAGTGGGCTGCAGCACTGATTGTGCCACCCACAGAAGCAGCCCGTAAAATGTAACTCTGGCCTGTCATTGCTGAGCCTGTGTGCAGTCTGGACTGCCATGTCGACTTGGCCAGTGCACCCACTTGCCAGTCCCTAAACCCTCCCTTTACTACATATTAGTCACCCCTAAGGTAGGCCCAAGGTACCCTTGTGGGCAGGGTGCATTGTATGTAAAAGGTAGTACATGCCCTGATGTGTGTGGCATGTCCTGATAGTGAAATACTGCCAATTGCGTTTTTCACTCTTGCAAGGCTACCTGTTCCCATAGAACAGAATGGGGAGTTTGTTTATAACATCATATCAACATAACTGGCCCTGGGAACAAGTTAGAAAAATAAAGTTTAGTATGCCTGAACTCAGAATGTTAAAATGCATCTTTTAGTGAGGGTGATTTTTACATTCTGTGATTGAAAATACCACTTTTAGAAAGTAGGTATTTTCTTGCCTTACCATCTAGTGTCCCTCTGCTAGGTTTGTGTATTGAATGTCTGGCTTTTGGATGACAGGGGCTGGAAAGGGGCAGTGGCTCTGGAAGTCTGATGATTCAGGGCTCGGCTGAATAGACCTGGGCTGCATTTAGAGTAGGGGGAGGAGATTTCCTTTCACCTGAATGGGCCTGGTCTGCCTTCAACAATGCTGTCTCCACCTCCTGCCAGGAAGCTGCACCAGTGAGGACAGAACTGGTTTTGGCTGGGTACAGACACTCTGCCTTCAGAGAACAAAAGATTTGTGTATATAAAAAGAGGGGCCCAGACCCCAGACTTTTAGATCACTTCTGGGAAATCAAGAGGAACCTTTGCCAAGGAGAAGAGCTGGAGAAACTGAGGAGGAATACTGCCCCCTGTGCTGTTTGTTGTCTGGGGTTGGCCTGCAGTGGCTACTTGCTGCCAAGGAAAGGAGAAAGGACTTTGCTGCTTGCTTTGTCCCCCTGTTTGAAGAGAAGATCTACAAGGGCTTGAACTGAGCTTGCCCCCTGTTCTAGAGGTCTCAGGAACAGCAAAGACCTCACCGTGTCTGTGGGCACCATCTCTGATCATCGCCGCAGAAGAAGAAGGGTAACCAACTCTGTCATCGAGTCCGTTGCAGGATTCTGTGTCCTGAAAGCACCGCCGAGAGCAACGCCTCGCAACGCAACCCTGGTCTCACCGACTCCGCCAACGAGCCGCTGCTTGCACCACGTCCTGAGGGCACCGCACTCCGCAACGCTTCGCTACACGCTGCAAGGACGTCACCGACTCGGTCGCTGCCCGAACCGAACATCGACCGGCTCCGTCGCCGCACCGTGACCTGCCAGCACCGCAGTGAGCACCGTCTCACCTTTCAATGCAAGCCCTGGTTTATCCGACTCCGTCAACGAGCCGCTGCCTGCACCGAACCGTGAGGATATCGTCCGCCGCAACGCTCCATTTCACAACGCAACCGCGACGTTTGCCCCGACCGACTCGCACCGACGTGTTGGTCGCAACAAGAAAGGTACTGTGTCCGAGTCTATCGACGCTTTAGCTGGCCCGTATCGATGCGGTCGGCTGGAATTATTAGACGCTGTCGTTTCCAGTATCGCGGTAGCCCCAGGAGGAGCTACCGAGTCGGAAGAACTGTGTTTTATTGATTTTCCTGCAATTTAAAGGTTATTTTGCCCAAGTACTATTTTTCAAGAGTATTGTATGTTGGATTTTTGTCGTATTTGGGCTTGTTGGTTTAGATAAAGATTTACTATTTTTCTAAAATGGTGTGATATCCATTTGTAGTGTTTTCACTCTATTACTGTATGTGTTCACAAATGCTTTATACACTACCTCTGAGATAAGCCTGTCTGCTCGTGCCAAGCTACCAAGGGGGTGAGCAGGGGTTATTTTAGAAGTGTATCCCCCTTACCCTGACTAGAAGCAAGGGTCCCTATTTGGACAAAGGTATCTACCTCTGCCAAATAGCGACCCCCATTTCTTACAAAGGGTGTTTGCTTTGCTGTGAGAATAGTTTATGCACAGGAAGCAGTACTAGTTTAATATGGAAATTGCTCTACAGATAATGTACAGGCCAGTTATAGCCAGTCCCACCTCCAGGCACTGAAGCTCAAAGCCGCAATTCCAGATTATTGTGCCCAAGGCTGAAACATTTTATTACTAGGAGTTAAAAATATGAATGCTTATAAATGCGTACAAAACGTCTCTCTTGAGAAGGGTCTGAGAACACACAACATGTCTGCATATTTAGCAATGTATGAAAAACACATGCACTAATGGTATTTGGAATTGTATGATGGTCTTATAGTTCTGTGCACACAAAGAGGAACAGTTATGCCCCCTCGTCGACAACTGGTACAAAACAAAACTTCTAGTATTGGTGGCTTGGAAGGGCTAAACAGCACAATTAGACAGCATTGCATAATGGCATCAAACTTTTGTGATTTCCGCACAGTGGCATGGGCAGTAAGAGCAGGGTGGACTAAAATGAATAACACATCACAGCCTAAAAATAAAGCGCCTCATGCATTGAACATCGTGCCAAAGACAGAGGGCCTCATTTATATCCTGGCAGACGGCCCACAGGAGGTACTGCCTGCCAGATTTATAAATGACCACCAAGCTGGTGGTTATTCATTAAGCATTGGCAGGAACTGGCGTGACGGTGGTTCCTGTCTTTGCTTTTCACTGTTTGGTGTAGGGTTCTGGCAACATGAAGGAGCCCTTCACCAAACAGTTTTCTTTTTTAGTTTAAAAAAGAAAATCTCAAAGTGGGATTTTCTTTTTAAACTAAAAAGATGATGCCCCTCTCCATGGGAGTCATCTTCCATAGTGAGGGGAGGCATTATTTCTTTTTTACTGTGCCTTACTACCAGGGTTTGTCTGGCAGTGACGGACAGTAAAAAAGGCTATATGTCTGCAAATCCTAATTAGGTTGATGGATAGATAACCAATTCTCTGATGGCCCCTACTCCATCGGCCCATCAGAGTAGTTTGGCCACGGCGGTGATAGAGCAATCACCTCCATGGCCAAACTTAAGGTCTGTCTGAATCTAAATTGGGCAAATGGACCTCAGTCACCATTGCAACAGAGTTCCCACTCCGCCAACATGTAAATCTGGCCCAGAGTCTTGGATTTAGGACCAGAGGTAGACACTCTGATTATCTTTAACTGAGTGCAGCGAGTCTGTGCCTACACTACCTCTCAAAGGTCACTGAAAAGCCACACTGCATCCTGGTTGAGTGGAAGATCAGAGACAGATGGGGGATCAACAGGAAGAGAATATAGACAAATGTCCATGTCATCCTGTTGCTCTAATTTCTCATGGCTTTCTCCAAACATTTAAGCTTAGCTAGCAATATTTTCAGGTGTTGTGCCTTTCAGTGGTGGCTCCTCTTAATGGGCAGAGGGGCCAGGCCACCCATGTTTTCTTGCTCATTTCCTTTTGTTTTTTATTATATTAAGAGTGAATACTAACCAAATATTTACTCTCAGTGTAATAAAAATGCCAAACGTCTTAGTTCTGGCAACAGTCTCTGTTTGATGGCTTTCAGACAGAGAATACCAGAGCTGAAAAAATGATATCTCTGGCAATGGGGCCTTGGCATGCCTCTGTGCCTTCCTTATTCGTGACATGCTAGACATCACATCTAAAGGCAGAGATGGCAACTGCAGGCTTAAGCCCTGCAGTGTCCATGGCTATATTCCAATCAGCCTGTCACCCCTCCCTTTCCCAAATCATCACAGATTTGGGAAAAGGGTGGGGTGAAAGAGCAGAAACTAAAACCTCAAGTCTGCAGCTGGGCAGGTTTGAAGTTCCAATTTCACAGCCCAGAGCCGGAAACTAAAAGTAGTCCAAACTGGACCTGCAGCAAGGTAAGTAAAACACTTTAATGCTTTTAAATGTTGTGTCTTGTGCGTGTAGTTAAGTATGTGTGTTTGTAGGGAAGAGTGTGTCTGTGAGAGACAGCATGTGTATGTGGGGTGTGTGTGTGTGTGGCTGTTGGTGTGTGTGTGTGTGAGTGTGTGTGTGCGTGTGTGTGTGTGTGTGTGTGTGTGTGTGTGTGTGTGTGTGTGTGAAAATGAGAGAATCACTGAAGGGAGCCAGTGAGTGAGAAAGAGTGATAGGAAGAGGGAGTATGAGTGTGAATGAATGATTTAGAGAATGAGTGTAACTGTGAGGGAGAATGACAATGAGTGGTGCTGTGAGGGAGAATGACTGAGTGTAACTGTGAGGGAGAATGACTGTGAGTGTAACTGTGAAGGAGAATGACAGTGAGTGTTACTGTGAGGGAGAAAGACACTGAGTGTTACTGTGAGGGAGAAAAACAGTGAGTGTAACTGTGGGGAGAATGGCAGTGAGTGTTACTGTGAGGGAGAATGACATTGAGTGTTACTCTACGTAAAACTTAGTCACAGTCTGAGTATGTCAGAATGAGTGAGACAGAGTGAGAATCAGTGAGACAGATTTTGTCAGAGGGAGTCTGAAAGAGTGCGTCTGAGTAGAAGCTAGTGAGTATGATTGAGGCTAGATGACTCAGTGAAATTGAATGAATCAGAGTAATATTGATTGACTGAAAATGTGGGAAAATTAGTGCTAATCAGTGTGACTGAGAATGAGTGAGACTGAGTGTTAGAGCTGGCATCCTTGTCGTTGTTTTCCCTGTCTTTTTGCCTCTACCTCCTGTGTCTTTTTTGACGCTGTGCTAGATTTCATTTTTGTTGGCTTTGATGCTTTGGGCACTTTGCCACTGCTGATCAGTGTCAAAGTGCAAGTGCTCCCTGTGTAAATTGTTATTGTGATTGGTTATCCATGATTGGCATATTTGTTTTACCAGTAGGTCCCTAGTAAAGTGCACTGAGTGTTCCAGGGCTGGTAAATCAAATGCTACTAGTGGGCTTGCAGCACGGATTGTGCCACCCACATGAGTAGCCCTGAAAAGAGGTCTCAGGCCTGCCACCGCAGTGCCTGCGCGAAGTTTGTTTTCTGCCATGTCGACCTGGCCAGTGCACCCACTTGCCAGGCCTTACCCTTCCCTTTTCTTACACATAGGACACCCCAATGGGAGGCCCAAGGTACTCCCCTGGGCAGGGTGCAGTGTATGTGCAAGGTAGGACATGTACTGGTGTGTGTAACATGTCCTGATAGTGAAATACTGCCAATTTCATTTTTCACTATTGAAAGGCTATCTTGCCCATAGGACAGAATGGGGAATGCTTTGTAGCCTTTTTACAAGCATATCTTCCCATAGGAGTAAGATAAGAAATTGGAGTCTGGTATCCCTGAACTCAGAATTTAATAACACATCTTTTAGGAAGGATGGTTTTTAAATTCTGTGTTTATAAATAGCACTTTTAGAAAGTGGCTATTTTTCTTGTTCAACTTTTCTGTGTGCCTCTGCTTGGTTGTGGATTGACTGTCTGGCTTTGGGAGTGACAGGGGCTGGTGAGGTGTTGTGGCTCTAGGAGTCTGGGTGAGTCAGCACTAGGCTGAATAGGCCGATATGCATTGGAAGTGGTGGGAGGAGTAGCCCCTGTACCTGAATAGGGCTGTGCCTGCCTTCCACAAAAGACTGGCTCCACCTCCTGTGGTGTGTCTGGGACCCAGGCCCTCATTAACAAAGGAAGAAGTTGTGCACTGGCAGAGTGCACTCAGAACTGGTTTGGACTGGGCTCAGGGCCCCTTACACAAAGAGAACAAAGACATTTTGGGGTATAAATATTAGAGCTGAAACCCCTGAATTTTTGACTACTTCGTGATCAAGAGGAACCTTTGTCAATGAGGACAGCTGAAGAGACTGAGGAGAAGTACTGCCCTTGCTGTGTGTCTGGGGTTGGCCTGCAGTTTGCTGTTTCTGCTAAGGGAAGGACAAGGGACTTTGCTGTGTGCTGTGTCCATCTGTACTTGAAGAAGAGTCCCCAAGGGCCTGAGTGAGCTGGCCTCCTGTTGTGGGAACTCAGGAACATCAAAGTTTCCAAAATCATCTCAGCGACGCTGTGTGCGTGTGTCTGCTACAGCTCTACCTGCACTGAGACCGTCGTGAGGCCGGCGCTGTGTACGTGTGTCTGAACACAGCCCTGCCTGGCCTGTGACCGGCAACGTGACCATCAAAGTGCTGCGTGTTAATCACCGCCACCTGCCCGAGCCGTCATCAATGAGAAGTGCTGAGAGCCCGGTACCGCGGCCGGCCCGAGTCAACGTTCCAAGATCAAGATTGCCCGAGAAAGAGCAGCGTCGTATCCTGATCGGCTATGAGGCGTTGCCTGGCAACCGGGATTCCCCTGTGAAGAGCAGCTGTTGCCGACGGAGCTACCCAGCAGGACGTCAGCCGCGAAGGAGAGAGAGAGAGAACGCAACCCCCAGGTAAGGCTCGGACCGAAGTCCTGAGCCGCTGCGTGTGTCGTTGCCTGGGGCGGGTTGCGTGTCTGCGAGGGAGTGCTCCGATTTCCATTCAGTAGCGGAGCCTCCTCTCTGGGTGATTCTGATGACCCGTACTTGCCCGGAAGAGAACGACAGTACCGGGGGCCCGTGTTGCACAGTGCATCAGGCTCTAAAGCATTTGGGGGCATATTTTCGTAATCGCTGACCACTGAGTCAGCAGTCACGTGGTGAAGAGTGCCGTAACCGCAAGAGCACCGTGTGTCGGTGCTAACGGAGACCTGGGCTTGTGACATTGCATTTGCTTAAAAGAATACCGAGTCTACAAGTTTATTTTTGCAACATCTTTGAAAGACATTTTCTCTAAATACGCATATGTTGGATTTTAGTTTTTGTCGTTTTGGTCTTGTCTAGTTTAGATAAAGATTCTTTATTTTTCTAAACTGGTATGGCGTCCAGTTGTGGTGTTTTTATTGTGTTACTGTGAGTGTTGGCGCAAATACTTTACACATTGCCTTTGGGATAAGCCTGTCTGCTCGTGCCAAGCTACCAAGGGGGTGAGCAGGGGTTATCTAAAGTGTGTATCCCCCTTACCCTGACTAGAAGCAAGGGTCTCTATTTGGACAAAGGTACCTGTCTCTGCCAACTAGAGACACCCATTTCTAACACTGAGTGAGTCACAGTCTGGTCTGAGTGAGTCAGAGAATGAGTGAGACTGAGTGAGTCAGAAAATGAGAGAGACAAAGTGAGCTGGTATGAGTAGGACTAAATGGAAATGAGAGGGACTAAGTGAGAATAGAGGAGTCAGAGTGAGATTAAGTGATAGGTGAGTCAGAGTGAGATTGATTGAGTGAGAGTGAGTGGCGCTCAGTGAGAAGGAAAGAGATTGAGTGAGACTGAGTTAGACTAACTGAGAATGAGTGAGACTAAGTGAATGAGCCAGAAGGAGAATGAGACAGAGTAAGACCGATTGACAGTGAGTGAGTCAGAGTGGAACCGAGTGAACTCCTCTTGAATCCTCTGAGAAGTCAGGCTCACTCAGTGGAATTTGAGCCCGCCATGTTTAAAGATCACCAGCAGTCACTGGTCTCTTTAAATCTAACGGGAGCGTCTGTATACAGCAATTTAGCAGTCTAGCTTTTCTGTATTTTCTTTAGTTTGCTTTAGTCCCTTTATGCATGATACTTTTGCACAATTCTTACTGACTATAATGCAGTAACCTTCGCTTAACCATTCATCTATTCTGAAAGTGACCATCCGACCCATTGCTGAGGATTAATCTGCAGTCTGATGTCATTGGTACAGCATTCTAAATTCACGATTATATAATCAGGATATGGAATAAAAGGATAGCCTTCGTAACTAAAATGGTAATTGTGTATCCAATACACAAGAAAATATGTTTAATCACTTTTCTCAAATTAACAACACAGTTGTTTTACATTTAGCTTAAGCGTTATGTTTCCTTATAACTGACAGCATGAACAAAGCATGCTTTAGTCAATCCATACATATAGAACATTTGACAGTACCGCAATGGAAATGGATACAAAAAACGGTCTGTGTCCATCCTATAATTAATCTTTCACACATCATCCCAATAGTACCGTCTGTCTATTTCTTCAAATTGCTAGGCAGCTCTTGCAAAAGAAATGTTTAAATTGCGATTTAACTGCTTGGGAGAGAAAAGGTCTATAATGCTGTGGGAAGGAAATGAAAACGGTTCATCCCACTAGTTTATGTGCTTATCAGCTACGTTACAATGGATGTTGATTACAGTGTATCATTCTTTGCATCCATTGCTACTGGCTGGAGATACACTTTAACATCATACTCAATGACATACTGAAAAATCAGAGATTGAATGGGAGCAATCCAGACGTTCTCAAAATATAGTTAATCGAAACATCCTATTTTGAGGCTGAACTGGTTGTTTTTGAAGTCTGAAAAATGTGAAACTACGCTCGTGTCGAAAGGAATCAATCTGACCGCTTGCATCTGGGTTTTATGGACTCTTACAAACGCAGCCCTTCATAATATTAATTGCTAATCAATTGTTTACTTTTCGTTTGCAGTTTTGTGTTGTAATCATGCTAGATTAAAACATCAAATTAGGATTGACAAAGATCAGACAATGTCGTACCGTAATACGCTTTCAAAGACATAAGGCCTCATACCGACTGTTGTTGGGAATTGAGAGGCCAATACAAATAATGTTAGCACCTGCATTTCCTAAGTAGAATTATATAGCGCCGTTTATCATCCGTGTGGGTATCTAGGCGCTGTCCCAGGGGAGTTTAAGGGGCATATTCACAAGGACTTATCGCCGAGTTATCGCCACCTTAACGCATCAAAAGTGGAGATAGATTTAACGCCCCATTCACAAGCGGGTGCAAACTGCAGACATCGCCAGTATTCCCGCGATAACTGCCGCAAAATTTATCTCCACGGGTGACACCACCAACTAACCCTAATGAGATGCAGAGTAGGCGTTCCCGTGCAAAAACTCAAGAAAACACCACTACACCACTTTCACAACAAACTGTCAGATCTGCGATGCGAACCAAAAACAGGCGATAAGCCGCGGTAGCAGCAGGGAATTAACACCTGCCTTTTGCTGGTGTTAAGCAGGACGACTACCTGCAGCATGAAAGGGAGCCCAGCCAAGAGCCACATCTGAAGACCCACAGATGGCATGGAGACAATGATCATGCAGCTCCGAGACCCATGAGGGCCACAACACCCACCGCCACCACCCCCAGGCCCGCCACCACCCCCAGGACCCGTCCCGCCCCCCCACCCCGGACCACCACAGAGGCAGCGTACACAAAGACAGCGGACCCACCTTAAACGCACCAGCCGCACAGACCGAACGCCAGAGGAGGACATTGCCCACTAAAGGCCCAAAAGGACAACCATCCCCCGCATCCTGACCCACATCGCCCACCTGCTGACGGTACCAACACAGCGGACAACCAACATCCCTCCGCAGAAAAAGCTGCCGGCTGTGCTGCACATGTTGGCTTCTGGTACCTTCCAACCCACAACTGCCAGAGTCGGAGGCGTCTCACAGCCAGCCCCATCCAAGTTCATCACACCTGTCCTGGATGCCATCATCAGCCTGGTACCCCAGCACCTCCACTTCACCCACACTGCGCAGGAGCAACTGGAGACCAAGCAAGGCTCCTTCGCCATAGCTGGATTCCCTCACGTGTCGGGGGCAATCGACTGCACACATGTACCCCTCGTGCCCCCTGCCGACACTGCACACAACTACCGCAACATAAAGCACACACATCCCATGAATGTGCAGGCAATAGTGGACCACCCGGGACTCCTCAACAATGTCGTGGCCAACTCCCCAGGCAGAGTGCATGATTCCTACATCGCCCGACAGTCCATCATCAACTAGCGCTCCCAGGATGGCACCTATGGAAATGCAGTGCTCGTTGGTAAGTACCAAATGAACACACCACACACCTCCACTCCACAGTCATGCAACTCACGACACTGGCAATGGGCACGCAGCAGAACTACATGCAACATGCCACACAACATGCCAACCGACCAGACACAACAACATGACTCCATTGGGAACCTGGGCTTGCGATGCACACAACCCAGCCACGGCATGGCACCACAGCCACACAATAGCAGAATGCGAGGAGAGGCTTGGAGCAGGCATGTGCGAGATCGGCAAGTGACTAATGAATGAGAACCTACCCAATGCCAGGTGTGGCGTCGAGGTGCCGGACAGACTCCAATGTGCAAACCACGGAAATGGCCAGGTGGACATTAACTGCTGGTGCATGGAGTGTAGTGGCCAGTGGACGCTACCATGTCCCCACAAACTGTGGGGCAGAACGCGGAAATGTCGCACGTTACTCCCCCCCTGTATGCGCGGGCAGAGTGGGTTGGCCCTGCGTACGCCAGGCCTGCGTAGGGGTGTGAATAAAAACCCTGTCGCACTGGGCGTGGTTCTCTTTCGGAATGGCCAACATGTCTGCCAGGGCGGCGCCTCTCAGCCCGCCACAAGGCCGGCGCCGTGCGCGGCGGGGACTGCGTCCCTGTGCGCCTGCTGCACCCCGGGCCGCTGGTCCCCAGACCCGTCATGCCTGCCCGAGTGCACCAAGGAGGCTCCGCTCACCTGCAGACACCGGCGTGTGTCAAAGAGGGCTCACCACGTGCCGGTGCAAGCTCCAAGCCCCAGTCCCGCGACCTTTGCAGCCTTCGCAGACCATTGCTGGCCTCCGCGGCGCTGGACCACAGTACTCCTTTCTCATTGACATACTCCACCGGCGTACTCTTCGGCCCAGTTGTTGGCACATGTTGTAGTGAGTCGTGAGTTAAGAATGGCAGTGACCCCAAGTCTGTGGCAGCATCCACATCACTATACTCCCTCCGATCAGAGAAGCCAAAGTCTGTGGTGCCACTAACCCTGTTCAACGCAAGCCTGCGACACGCGGTGCCACTAACCCTGTTCAATGCAAGCTGGCAACACGTGGTGCCACTAACCCTGTTCAACGCAAGCCGGCGACACTTGGATGAGGGCTCAGGCCTACACTGCGGCCCAGTAGTTCCCACATGTGGAACTGTGTCCTGAGTCTTGAATGGCAGTGACCCCAAGTCCGTGGCAGCGTCCACATCACTGAACTCCCTCCGATCAGTGAAGCCAAAGTCTGCATCGCAAGCACACGACACATGTCTGTGGGCCTGTGCTGACCGCTGCCCCCGGCCTACACTGCGGTCCAGTAGGTCACACATGTGGAACTGTGTCTTGGGTAAGATATGGAGGAGTCCACACCATTGGACACGCCTCATCGCAGGCGGCATCCCCTATCAGCACTGGTGCCACTAACTCTGTGCGCAATGAGTCATGGGCACTTTCTGGTTGGACTTTGGTGGCGTCTGAGTCCATGGCTTGGGGGTTGTCTGCATCATCATCTGGCTGGGCCGGACTTGGTGTTCGACATGTGTCTGTTCCATTCATCTCCACCATAGTGACTGTTTCTGCGTAGTTGTGCACTCTGCATCATGCCCTGGGGGTACACCTTCCACTGTCCACCGAGACACTCCGCGACAACCCCCTTTGTCATCTACGAGAACCTGCTCTGCTCTCGTGACCCTGCCCCAGTGCACCACAAGTCAGCGGCCCGTGGCGGTAGGCCCGTGCAGGACGCTGTGCATCTGGGGCCACTAACTCTGTGCAGCTCAAGTCATGGGGCCTTTATAGTTGAATGGTTGTGTCCTTAATAGGGATGGGCGGAATTTGCATAGTCGCGCTACGCAAAGCTCCACGAAACGGTAAAAAATCTCCGCGAGCACGCAAAAGTTCAGCGAACACATGGAATTGCTTGTTCCGCCCGTTCGCGATGCTTTTTTCCTGTTCGCGAACGCTGTTTGCGTGCTCGGGGAGAAATATCTCGCGAACACGCATTTTGAAAGCGGGAACAAGCAAAAAATTCCACGAAACCGCGGATCGTGGAATTTTTGGTAATTCCGAGTTCTCTGCGGAACGCGAAATTACCCAAATTCCGCGAGCAGAACGGAATTTACCGCCCAGGCCTAGTCCTTAACGATGTACACTGTTCTCGTTTTTTGACTGCACCAGGCACTCCATGACGGCTGGTGTACACACACCCCACACACATCCAACACAGGTGTCACTCGACATGTGAGCCTGCTAATAAAAGTGGCCGGGCGCACGTGCCCGTAGCCATTCACACCATCTAAGCAAGTGTGTCCGTGTGGTCATTATGTCAGCATGATGGGCCCGAGCCCTGCAACATCACAGTGTGCTGTCTTCAGCAGACGATACCATGTCACCTCAGCAGTGGCTGTGACCTTGGACATGTAGCTTCGCCCGCCCCCCCCCTGCATGCACAAGCGGCATGTGCTGGTCCGGCGTATGTCAGGTCAGCGCAGGGGTGTGCTGATTCGGCAGGGGGATCAGGGCGTGGCTCTGATCTGGCCTTGCGGTAAGCGTGTCTCTGTGTTGGAGTGTTATCGCCACCGGGGCCACAGTAGTCGATGTTGCAATGTAGCATGCACCCGGAGGGCGGGCCCGCACGTATGGGGAAATGTAGGAGCGCAAGACCGCTCGGGGTCTTGGCTCATACATGCCAAGTGTTATGTGTATCAGTCGTGCGGCTGCATAAGTCAGATGCCTAGCCTCATTCGCAGCGTGATCACAGCCAGCCATAAGTCAGATGCCTAGCCTCATTCGCAGCGTGATCACAGCCTAGCCTCATTCGCAGCGTGATCGCAGTGTGATCACAGCCACACCTGTGTCTGCCCTGTACAGACCATTGGCCTACACTCACATGGCCGCACAGCCTCAACGGCCAGCTTCACGGTGTTGTTGGCATGCTGCTGGACATGCGCAGACAGGCATGACAATGGGGTGCCGTAGGAGTGCACGTGATACAACCGCACAGTGCACACAAGTGTGGGGACTCGTGGGAGGGAGGAGCAGCTGTGAGGCAACGTGACACCCAGTGTGGCCGCTCATGTGCCACGTGCTCGGCATATCATCCATGATTCCCTGGGTCGCAGACATCCCACCCCACCCACGACAGGCCTCTGTACATCTCCTGTATGCAAGCAGATGGTAGGGTTACTGTAGGGATGAAAGGTCCTTTGTCTGAACTATCAGGAGGAAGCACATCTGCAGCTCCGAGCTGGGACTTGCATGTGCCCAGCACCCCCTGACAGATACGATAGCATTTGCTGGCGACTCCCACACTACTCACTGCCCGACGTGAGACCAACGTGTACACATCCCACACACAGAAGTCCTTGGTCGTAGTTAGCGTGCATGAAATGGCCTTCACACGTACTCCCACCCCACCCCAGGGCTGCACCCGTGGGACACAGACACTGCTCATTGATCCGAGCTGTGGCATTTCATCCACAGGACTGGCGCGGATCAGCACAGTGCCGCTTCAAGCAGAGCCACTGACGCAATGGCAGGACATTCCGGACAAATGCACGACTCCAGTCACGTGGACCGGTACCGTGCACGTCTGCTGCATGTACTGGGGGCACTGCCATTGGCAGTGTTGCGGATCAGTTACCGGCTAAGCTTCCGCCTTGCCAACATCACCTGCGTTCAGCCTGTAACGGTAGCTGACCTGGATTTCGATGTGTGTGTGCGCCCCCTGTTGGCCCACGACCAGGAGTGTCACCGTGATGCCCGTTTATGGCATGCCTGGATGATTGGCATGCATGCTGGCAACTGGACCTGGGAAATTACACGACTCGTCGTGTGCAGTGACCACATTGAGCCGCTCCCCTATTGGGCTTTAGTGCCAATTGGGGCCAGGGGTGGGAGTCAGCACATCTGTCCGGGACAGCTGATGGGTTACGTCGCCGACATGTTAGATCTAGTCGACAACGAGCTCTCATTGGAAATGTTGGCCTACGCTACTTCACTCGCGTTCATGGACGAGTGACAACGTACCTGCAGCCACAACTGAATGTGACCCATTGCACGTGTCCCGACGCCTGGTTGCATGTTGGGGATCTGGTCACATGTCCCAGGACAACAGTGGACAACAGTGGACATGGCTGCATTGGCCTGGACTCCGGATCCATGGCGGAGAACCAACGCGGGTTGGCACTGACGTGTGTGGGTGATGGACTCCCCCGGGGTGGACATGGGCGCTTTCCAACATTCCTCATTCAGACATGCTGCTGCATTGGTCTGCATGATGTGGCACTTCTCTTGGCCGTACTGACACACAATTGTTGATAAAGTTTCCGCACCTTCACTTGTCTCCAACTGTGATTCGTGTTGATTTGTATGCCAATGTGTGTGTCACGGCCTATCTGGGTTCCTGCCATACATGCATTGCTACCCCATCAGGGCTGTGGGTTTGTACTTGTGCATTATCATGTCCCTGTTTCGTGCTTTGCCAGATGCGTATGGCCATTTACCGGCCACAAGCAGGTGCACTTGTGTAGTGTGTTCGGTTATGCAAATGTTGCTGTTTGTGCCACATTGTGTTCGATGTTGGGGTGCTCTGCTTCCTATGTGTGTGTGCTGCATTGTGTGTGAGATGCCCCTTCAGCTCTGATTTGGCTCACCCTTCTCCCTTTCAGGCAGTGTGGTTTTCACTACTGTGCTTGTTCAGTGGTGTGATATTGCCGAGTTGTGTGACTTGTGCTCTTGGTTGGTGTTGTTACTCTTGGGCATGGTTTGTCTGCAGTTGTGCTGTGCTTAATTGTGCATGTGTGCCATTGTGCCCATCTCCCCCCGTCCCCCAGTACCTGGTCGTTCCTCTCCCTGTTGCTGTTGTGTCTGTTGATTTTGAGCAGTTTCCGGTCCCCGACTCCTGCCACCATCTCCAGACTGATGTGGCGGACACCATTTCCTCCATGTCATCCAGCTGGTGTGGCGCTGGACTCCCACCTCCGGTGTGCATTGCTGCCTTCTGGTTGTTGGCGTGTTTCTGCTTGTTTGTGCGTTTCGCATCATTCCAGCTGTTCTGGTTTTCTTCCATTGTCCTCCTCCGCTCTCCGGCTGCATTCACCTTGTCCACGATGGACTGCCATGTACAATGTTTTGTTGCCAATGGGGCTTGTGGGGTTGTGTACTAGCTCCGGCTGCCTCCATTGTGCTTCGCTGCTGTTATCTGTTTGGTTTGTCTTCCTTTTTCCTGCTTTTGTTGTGCTTATTCCCGCCTGCCGTGTGTGTGTCGCGGGCCTGGCGCTGCTTATCGCTGCTTTCCTCATCGCGAATGGGCTCATCGCACGTTTTTTGGTGTTGGGGGTTTGTGTTTTTATCTCCGTCGAGGTGATTGTATCGCAGACATTGGCCGCGTTTTCGGCAAACTATCGCATGGTACCGCCGTGTTGTGAATTCCACGTTAACACAGGGTTATTTTCCCTTAATAGACTGCGATGTGTAAAGTTGCGTTAACATTTTTTGGAGATGTTTAGCGCACGTTCTTGTGAATATCCCCCTAAGTGATTTTCCCAGCATCACAAGATGTTAAACCGACACCGAAACTACAACCCAGATCCCCAGCTCCCAAGTCAGCAGCTCTGGCCACTGCGCCACAGCTTCGAACGTAGTCATTTTCGCTCCCAGATGTGCTTGTTTTGCACACGGATTTCTCCAGTTCTTATCTGGGGGGCTTTATGTGGGGATAAAGGCCCCAATTGCAAGCCTTCCAGCTCAGAATGAGGGAAATGTTAAGCAGTAAAACCCGACCTCCCAATGTATCACTCATTGCATCCAGTGGAACTTGGAACTGGGAAGTTGAACCTCCCTCGGTGAAAAATATTCAAGGTGCAGTATCAGTCTTTCCCTAGTTGGGTTTACCTTCCAGAAGGACCTGTGGATATGGAAAAAAGTACATGTTGTTATGCCATGGTGATTTTCTCAGTTTTGCTGGTGCACTACCAGTTACTACAGCCAAGTAGCTCTTTGTCTGAAAAGGCCAGAAAGCATGTCTTCCAGAGCAAAAAAAGAAATACGTTTATTTAATGTGCGGATGACCTGCAAGGCCAATATGACCTTCACAATATAAAGGATTGAGGCATGTCCTCAAGATTTCTCATAATATCTGCCTACTACAAAACATGAGGGTGACACTTAGGGGCTAATTACGATAGCGGTTGGACTGCAAGCAACAGCTCGTCGGTTGCTGTCCAACCGCCATCTGCTGCTGCGGTCCGACCGATGCATTCCAATTCATGCGGTTAAAGGCAGCAGTCGGAGGGACCGACCAACACTTTCCAATGGGCTCAAGGAGCCCGTCGGTCAGTCAGAACCTCCTTATAATCCCTTAAGGACAGTGTTTCCAACGTCGGGATTATGATGTCAGTTTCCAACAGCCAATCCATGTGGGCCTTTCCGACATGGATTGGCTGTTTAAAACTGACTTTGGGGCCCCCTTCCCCCTGGCCCCCCTCATCAACATCCCTGTGCCGTGTGGCAGGCATGTTTACAAACTTCCATTTTTCAATGGGAGCTTGTGCTGCAGATGTTTTTAGCCCACCACACAAGCTCCCTATGTGCGGTTGCATCCAAATTAGGGTGTCAGAACCGCTGACCTAAGGTTGGGCGGTTCCTTCCCGGCAACGGTGTCGTCCAACCAACATTGTAATGAGGGCCTTGGTTGGGACGTTCAGCTACTCCTTATTTTTGCAGGTTCACCCTAAAAGTAAAGTTATATCACAGGACAATTTAAAATAACCAGCAAAGGCCAAAATGCATCAGGTGTTACTTTATGCTCTTTCCTTGCGTTTGACCACTATGAACTCTAAAGAACAATAAATTGTTTTATTTACTTAATTCATGCTATGGAGAATAGTTTATGGAATTCCTCATGTTCATACTGAGTCAAGGCGTCTCCCTTTGTGGTAAACATATAAACGGAGGGATGTACATAGCCATAACAAATTGTGGTTTTCTCTTGCTTATGCTGTTTTGCATGCTTTTTGTACCTTCTTGCCATCTCTACATAACTGACTGTTAGAAATGACGTTTCTGGTTGTCTAGGTTATGCACCTAAATCAGGCAGAACCCACCACTCTAGCTAGCGCAAGTAAGTTACACACTAAAGATAACCTGTGCTCCCCCCTTGGTAGCTTGGCAAGAGCAGTCAGGCTTATCCCCGGAGGTCACATGAAAAAGCGTTTGTGCAACACACTCACACCAGTAACACAATAAGTAGACCACAAAAGAGACTCCACACAGGATTATATTAAAGTACATCATATATTGTACATAAAACATAGACAAAAACGACATGAATCATGAAAACTGTGCATACTATGCCAATCCTGAGTCCGTACCCATTATCCTGGCAACGCAAGAATCGAAACAAATACCTAATCACATCAGGGTATGAAATGCAGTAGTTTATATTAAAAAAGGAACACATATGAGTTAGCACATGTCACCATAAATGCATGGTATGTTGTACATGAACATGAATCCTAAATACCTTGCACCCTATGCGGTGTCCAACCTTACAGTGCATATTCTTTACAATGTATTGCTCTTGATTCTGACCCAGGCAAGGCAGAACGATGAAGATAAAAGCAGTAGTGTCAGTTGTTAGAATTGAAACGTAAAATTGTCATATTACTCGTATTTTACCCAATATTAAGTTAGCATTTATATAGCTAATACATTAAACATGCATATTGTATGTATACGCAACTAGTAAATGCCGATGTTATGTTTGTCATGTTGACATCTGTGAGGCCATTTTGAATCTCCAAGGCGCCATTTTCTATTATAATCGAAACTGTTACTTGTTCATTTACGAGAAATGGTCCTTGGTAAGTTTTGTTTCTCCAATGCTGAATCTTGCTCATTAACACATGCCTTTTCTGTTACATCGAGGCCTTTTCCCACCTGTCTAGCGGGGAGGATAAGCCAGACGACCTTGGGCAGTAGATAGCTTGTGCCAGGCTCCGGAATCGAAACTTATGTTCTGTACCCCCATTGTATTACGACAGCTACCAGTGTTTTTCCATGGTAGGCGGGTCTTTGTGGGCTCTGCAACATACATAATGTAACTTTATGCTTGTTAGAGTCAGTCCCTCGTCAGCCATCATAGGAGGCTGGTCAGATTGGACTCCACTGCAGTGTACTTTGTGAATAAACTAGTTTGCTTGTATTCTCTACTGCGCCAACGACTCTTCATTGCATGGAAGGCTAGAGGAGGTTGAGAGTGACCCGGGTGACCCTAGTTGGGCCACTTTCTTCAGTTGGCGCCCGAACAGGGACTCCACCAGGTGGCCCATCCCGCCCGAAGTCAGGTTGTGGGGTCGGGGTTGCGTCTGGTCGGATGGGCGGATCGGGGATCTCCATATGATAGAGCTTGGTTCTCACGGCTGCCCCGCCTGTCTGATCGGGTGGCTCCTCGTCTAGTGGTCATCTTGGCTGGGGTCCTGAAAAGGCGAAACCCTTGGATCTGACCGTTTGGTCTGAAGAGTCGGCAGTGGAGAATAATCTTGTTTGACCTGTGTGCACCAGGTGAGTTTACCTTGATGTGTCTTGGTAAGAGCGGCGCCGTCTTGATTTAATTGGTGGGTCTGTGGACCCTTGTGATACGGAACGTTTTTGAATGTTCTGCCAGGCTATTTGTTGAATTTGGCCTATTCTTGAAAAAGGCCTGGGGCTAAAGCCTATCTTGTCTTGGTGCAGTCTGAAGACTGTTTTTGAGAGCTCTTTTGTTTGTCTGTGTTTTTATTGTATATGTGCGTGTGTTGTTTGAGTGAATAGTGAATGTGTCTGATGCTAGGATGCTTTGTTGGAGTAAAGTGTGGTGTTTGGGGTGCCGCTGCTGTTCTGTCGAGCATCGTCTGGAGGAAAGGCAGCCTGCGCCTCCAGAAGGCACTCCAAATTTTGAGATGTATGTGAAGCACGGTATTTGCCCTATTATGTTTCGTACATTATGGCACAAATATACGGGGGACAATGCTCAGCTTCAGTGGCCATTGGATGGTACCTTTGACAAACAAAAATTGAATTATTTACAGGACAAATTATTTGCTAGAAGAAGTAGAGAGTCGATGTTTGATACTTTGCAAGTATGGCAGAAGGAAGCTAAGCAGAGGCGTATACGGTCCGAGAAAGAGTCTAGGAAGAAGGCAATGCAGACGGTGGTGCAGAAAGCTGTAGCTTATGACAAAGAACAAACAGAGAAAGGTATTGAGTGTGCTGATAGGAAGTTTTGATTGCAATGTAATAAGTCCTATGTGGTTCAAGAGGATGAGGATCCTTTTGTGGAGGATCTGTTGGAAAGTCGTCCCCCACCTCCCTATGCCCTACAGAGAATACATCCTGTTGTTCCATCGTCTCAATCTTCCGTTGCTTCTCCCCTTTCTTCTGGCCTCGATGTGGACTTAGCAGCTTCAGCTCCAGCCCTGTCTCTCTCCCCTCCGGTTTCACAAGCTGCAAGTGTGGTGACTGCAGGCACCCCGCAGTATCTGCTATTTCTGCTTCTGTTTCTCCTCCTTCTCTTACTCAAACCACACAGTCATTGCTGACACTGTCCCCTACGTCTGTACCTCTTGTGTCTTCCCCGAACCTTTCATCTGCAGTGTTGTGTAGTGTTGAGACACCAGTGCGAGGGTCGGACGGAGGGTATTGGGCGGCAGCACGGGAGCGAATGGAGCGGGTATTGACTCGATCTAATGTCGGTGAGGAGGAGAAAAGGATGGTTGCAAATCAGGGAGCACAGTGGGCCCGGAATCCGATTTATAATGTGGAGGATATATGGAGTGTGATGAAAGATTTTGACCCGTTTGTCCAACAGCATGCCCTCCATCATATGTCGGCTACATTGGTTGGTTTGTGGGAACATTGTATTGGAGGCACAGCCCCTCAAATTATTTATGATATTCAAGATCGTGTATATTCAGCTAGTATGGCCCCTGCAGAAGTTCTTGGCAATGTTGGGATGCTACTTAGTTATCGAGAAAGATTATATCATCGTACCTCGACTACTGTGTCCCAGTTTCCAATGAGGGAGGTACACCCTATTTTTCATCCCGAGATCCCAGAGCAGCAGAACCAGAGAAATTAGGTGGTCCAACAGCGGGTGGCGGCTCATTTTCAGGAGCAGTGGGTTTATACCCCGTGGAAGAGTAGTGAGGTGCTAGCTCTTAAAAGTCAGTTACCGGATCCAAGGAAAAATCCTATGGCATATTACAAAGAGTTAACAGAGGCCGCCTCCTCGTCAGTTATGACCCCAACAGATATAGAGATGTTTTTCGGGGTGTTGGTGCCGGTGGACATATGGAGGCAGGTGCATATGCAGGATCACAGGGTGGAATTAGGTTCCTCTTGGGATGAGATTAAGGCATGGGATAAGGAGCGAAAGTCCAGTGAGAAACCTAGAGCTGAAATCCTGGCTTTGCCGAGTCATATCATCACTTATATGCATTCTCTTATCCCACCCAGACGAGTAGACTGGGACAAGCTGATGGCATGTCGTCAGAAGAAAGAAGAGAGTGTGTCTGATTTTTTTACTAGGTTTCAATGGGTGTTCTTGGATTTCAGTGTCTAAAGGGGGTGTGCAGTTCCTATCTGGATGGATGGGAAAGACAGGTCTTTCTTCATGCTGCCCTCACACACCCCGGAAGGTGTCATGCTTCATCATCGGGCGTTTGCCCCTCGTCAGGCCGGCGCTGCAATGCCTGACGGGCTCCCGAAACCGGGGCTCTTTGCCGGGGATCTTTTAAAGAAGAAGCCGTAGGGTGCGTGCGGGTATGAGGGATAGGTAGTGCACAAGGTGATAAAATAATTAAAATAGGTGTGGAGCAGTCCTATTGAATCAAATTTTAATAAACTAGGTAGCTCTAGCCTAATTAAAAACTATGTGTGTACCCAAGTGGAAATAGTATTCCTCAAGGGCAAACTAAATGCGAGTGGTCAACATGTTTCGTGCCCGATTCGCCCCTAACGGGTCAATTGGCACTTCGTCAGGACCGATGAACAAAAGAAAGGTGATAAAGTGCACTACCGTCTGGTATTCGGTATATTAACATAAATTACCAAGACCGGTAGAAATGCCCTTATAGACGTGTACTAAGGAGTACTGTAGACCTGTAAGAGAGGGGGACAAAAAAGGGGGGTAGGAACAACCAAGAAATATGTGAGATATGGAGAACGTAAAGACATTAGTCTAGAGAAGCGGCATGTTAAGCTCATGTTACCAACACAATTTAATATCACAGCTTTTCACAAAGACATTTAGTAAATCATTTTGTAGACATAGCCAGTGCATCATTGGGTACAGCAGGTCAGTGAAAATAGTTAAAACCAGTAAAAAACACAATCTAAGTCACATGGTGGTTGAATAGTGTACAAACATCGCCAGTATAACCATTGGTATAGCTGGCAAGTAACAACCAATCTCATGTGAGCGGGGGCATTCATACTTGTGAGCATATCATGTTGTCAGCGGGGTCATTCGTACTTGTGAGCATTTCGTATTGCGTGACATAAAGGTCCCGATAGCAAAAGTTACCGAACGTGCGTGTTAGGACTATACCGCTACAGTACTGTGAACATTGATGTGCCTAACAACATGGAATCAATTAGTAGCCTTCAGATGTAAAAGTCATTGACAATGTGAAAGGTATCGCTTAGGACGAGGCTATTTCGTCCGAAGTCAACCTATGGCGGATAGGTGGCATAGAAACGTTGAAAGTTAAGAAAACAGAACTGAATGCCAGAAGTTCAAGGACCAAATTGCGGGCAACGAAGATGTAGTGCGGGGTCTGCGCCATCCGAAAAGGCAGGTGGGAACGGGACAGAGTACTAGAGGTACAATTGACCTAAATGCGGGCAGTGAAAATGAAGTGCGCGATAAAAACCGTCCGTGATGGCAGGTGACAGAGGAGGGAGAGGTAGGAGGAAGGGGGGGAGGGGAGGAAAAAGGACAACCACGATGTGGTCGAAATAATGAAAACCACTTCGGGTGACTGTTGACCAGTATCAAATGACCGCATACAAGCACAGACGCACTCAAGACAACATTACAATGCTAGCACGCACTCACCCCTAGTCACAACGTCTAGGGTTGACGGGAATAGCCAGAGCACGTCGTTGCTCCGGTAATCTGAAAGGGACAAGTGGTGGGTTCAGTTGTAGGTCAAAGTGGCAAGGCTTACCGGTAGTGCAGGAACTCCTGAAAGGAGGTGCATACTCACAGGCGTAGACAAGCAACTAGCCTTCGTCCTACCCTTACTCCGGGTCCCGTGGGTTATCACTTCCGGGTTTCCGGTCTTTATAGTGGAGGCTAGAATGCGTGTAAGAATGGCGGCCATCTTGGAAGGGTGTTGTACGAAAAACTTTATTGAAGGGACAGAACTCGTCAAAAGACGAACGGAATTACAGATAGTGAGCCAAGGGTCTCTGCTCCGAGATGGATTACCATATGTGATGTGTTAAATAATGGTAAGGCAAATGATACTGAATGCAGTGATCACGTTATGTGATGTGTTAAAGCAAATTGAATGCAGTGATCACGTGTGGGGTGCCCAGATTGCTGGTCTTTGTGGCAAGTACTCAATTGGGTAACAAGTGGATGGCCATAAGGTCGATAAGATGCCATCTATAAGGATATCTTCCTTAATAAACAATAAGAAAATTTCTTAAAGGGGGCGGCGGGGGGAGGGAGCGGGGGCACGGGACAGGCAGGGGCGGGGCAGGGCAAGCACCAGGCAGAGGAAGATCTCTGCTCCGCTAAGTGGTGACCCTTGAGATCTGTAATATGTTGGAAAGGACAAAAAGGTTCTTAAGGTCCTGTGAAGAATGCCTATTTGGAGACTCAAGATGCAGATGGACATGTTAGTAAGTGTTCAAAAGAGGGTATATCAGTTGGTCCACCCTCCTACAGGGGAACTTCGTTCAAAGGTGGATAGGAAGTGCTGCTTGGGGGAACTAATAGAATGGAACTAATGCTTAGGGAACTAATAGAATGAGTGAATAGATTGGTAGTAACCAAATTCACTAATGGTTTAGTTCTGCCCAAGGAATATCATCGTTGAGTCCCCTAATGTGTCCTCCCAATTTGAATACCCAACGTTGTTCCTTTCTGAATAGAGCCTCCTTGGTAATAGTTGGAAAGGCTTCAAGAACCGTCCATTGTATGTCACTGGCGGTGTGATTTCGTTCCACAAAATGAGCACACATTTTGGTGTTCGTTTTTTGCATCTAAAGTTACTCCTATGTTCAGTGATTCTTGTTTTTACAGCACGAGTGGTCATCCCTACGTATTGAAGTTGACAAGGACACGTAATCAGATAAATGCAGTTACGTGTGTTGCAATTCGTGTGCTTGTTAAGGGTCCACGTCCAGGTATTGGTTAGTGGAATGGTTTTAGTGGCTAGGGTGAAGGGACAGACAACACATTGTCCGCAAGGATAATGTCCAGTCACGGGTGGTAAGTTCCAGAGAGTATTTAGGGCCCTGGACGTTTGTTTTATTGGTCTTGAATTGATCAATAGGTCCTTGATGTTGGCTGTTCTCTTAAAGGCAAACCGTGGTTTGCTTAGGGTAAGGTCCCCTGTTCCCAAAATTCTCCAGTGCTTGTTAATTATTCTTTTTAACAAGTTCGACTCAGGGGTGTAGGTCGTAACACATGTGATGATATCACTTGTCGATCTTGTCTGTGTATCTAAGAGGTTTAGCCTATTGGTGTTGCGTGCTCGTTTTTGAGCATTGTTTACGATGCGTGATGGATATTGCCTCCTAACCAGGTGCGTACTTAATTCAGAGGCTTGTTTTTTGTAATCCTCAATGTTGCTACAGTTCCTACGGAAGCGTAGGAACTGGCCGTAGGGTAGATTCTCCCTTAAGGCTTTGGGATGGAAACTTTGATACAAAAGGGGGCAATGACTGTCAGTGGGTTTCTTATATGTAATGGTTTCCAACCTGTTTGGTTTCTTGATGATCATAAGATCGAGGAAAGGGAGTTCCTGTTCAGAGCAATTGGCTGTGAAATTAAGGAACGGATTGAGGTTGTTAAGCCACAGGAGGAAGTTGGGGATGGTGTCCTTGTTACCCCTCCAGAATATCAAAATGTCATCGATATAACGCTTCCATAAGAGAACGTTATCCGTGAAGGGGTTGGAGTCCGTGAGCACATATCTTGCCTCGAAGTCCGACATGTAAAGACACGCCAGACTCGGAGCGAAGGTACTGCCCATGGACGTGCCCTGTGTCTGATGGAACAATTGTTCCTCAAACTGAAAAAAGTTTTCAGTGAGTGCAATGTGGGCACATTCCATGACAAAACTGATTGGGGTAGGTGAGGACCAGGGCATACTATAGAGTGTTTCCTCCACCACCTCAAGTGTGTTCAGTTGTGGAATGTTAGTGTAGAGAGCCTCCACGTCCAGTGTGAGTAGTATATCTGGCAGGGGGCCCTCTAAGTTGGTTGTTTCAATTAGTCTTAGGACATCCCTAGTATCTTGGAGAAAGGTGGGAGTCCTGCGGACCAAGGGTTGGAAAAAGTGGTCGCAGAACTTGGAAAGAGGTTCCAGGACTGACCCTATACCCGAGACAATAGGTCTCCCAGGGGTGGGTTGACCCCCTTATGAATTTTGGGCAAGATGTAAAACTAGGGTAGCCTGGGATTCTGGTTGGTCAAGAAATCTGCCTCGTTTTTAGTGATCCACCCTTGATTGAGTGCCGCTGTAACCATGGAATTTATTCTGGTTTGGAGGCGTGGGGTAGGATCTTGGATGAGGGGAGTGTAGTAATGATTATTCTCTAGTTGGCTTAGACATTCCGTCCGGTAGTCTGTGATGGCCATGATGACAATAGCGCCCCCTTTGTCTGCTTCCTTTATCATTATAGTGGTGTCATTTGATAGTGCTTTTATTGCTTCAGTTTCAGAATTTGTCGTGTTGGAAAACCTGGCGTCCAGACGTTTCTCTGTTATTTCTTTGAGAACTGCTTGTTCGAAGGTAAGAACTTCAGGTGGTACCATGCTTGAGGTGGGTGTAAAGGTAGAGGGTTTTTGCAGACCAGTATCTGTTGATGGTACATCAGGTTGTTCGCCAAAGAATACTTTTAAGCGTATCTTCCTGAACAATTCCTGAATTTCGCAATTAGTGCGAAAGTGGTCCACCTTTGGGGTGGGTACGAAACCCAGTCCTTTCTTGAGGATTTTAATTTCTATAGCGGTGAGCAGTCGATCAGAGAGATTCACAATTAATTTCTCTTGTCCTGGTGACTCATCAGTTCCATGTGTAATGGATTCAGATGTGTCTGATCCTGCCATTGTACCTGTTTGGGTTGGTTCTGTACGCCTCTTCTTCTTCTGCCACGCCCTTTGCCCCAGCCTCTGCCTAAAAAAGGTTGTGGTTGAAAGGGGGCGAAGAGTGATGGTGGTTCATTTTAGTAGGGCGGATAATGCCACATCGGTGGTCCTTGGAACGGAGTGGGTCCTTGGTAAGGTGGAGGGTCATAGCCATACATAGGGTTCGGTGGCATTCTGTGTTGTTGATTGTGTTGGTAACTTCCTTGGTTTTCCGTGCTGGAATTGCTTCCCGAGGAAAGAGTTCTCCGACGTGAGCTAGTGCTGTCGTCTGAAGAATAATCATCTCCTGAGGGTTGGTAATCATCCCTGAGATAAGGATATATTTTTTCTTTGCTAAAGCGTGCAATATCCTTCTGGAGTTTGTTGATTTTGTTTCTCATCAAGTAGTCCTTGTTATCATTAATTTCTTTGGTTATTTCTGCCAATTTGGCTTTGAAAGCGGCGTTGGCGATGTTAGATTTCAAGTTACCCTCTGCAATGGAGATTCTTAATATTAGTTCATCTGCCAACCTTTTGGCGGTTTTAATAATAAGGACCAGAAGATCCCTGGTGCATTTCCACGCCACCAGAGACCAATCCTCTTTGAACTGCTTACCCTCAAGAAAAATTCTTGGGGTATTGCTGACAATCAATCCATTGGGTGCTATGTTTGCACGTAGATACTCCATCATGATTGCCCCGTGCATGATTATTTTCATTAATTGGCGTTTCATATTTGTAATGGTTGTCCAATCACTTGTAGAGCCACTAGTTGAAGCTCCTCCATCAGGATCTAATAAGGAAGGACCATTCAGAATTTCTGTAACACAGTCCTCCCCAAAGGAGAGACCTTGGTTGTTTTCCATAGTGGTGGAGAAACGGGGGAATCGTAGGAATTACCTCTAAAAATGAAGGGGAAAGGAAAGGTACGTCCCACGGCTGAGCCGCCGTGCTAATGTATTTTTAGAAAAGGAGGGACAGGGAGCTGAGTTAGGAGGTCCTGCACACAGGCTCCCGGGTATAGCTAAGTATCTAAAGGGGGTGTGCAGTTCCTATCTGCACGGATGGGAAAGACAGGTCTTTCTTCGTGCTGCCCTCACACACCCCGGAAGGTGTCATGCTTCATCATCGGGCGTTTGCCCCTCATCAGGCCGGCGCTGCAATGCCTGACGGGCTCCCGAAACCGTGGCTCTTTGCCGGGGATCTTTTAAAGAAGAAGCCGTAGGGTGCGTGCGGGTATGAGGGATAGGTAGTGCACAAGGTGATAAAATAATTAAAATAGGTGTGGAGCAGTCCTATTGAATCAAATTTTAATAAACTAGGTAGCTCTAGCCTAATTAAAAACTATGTGTGTACCCAAGTGGAAATAGTATTCCTCAAGGGCAAACTAAATGCGAGTGGTCAACATGTTTCGTGCCCGATTCGCCCCTAATGGGTCAATTGGCACTTCGTCAGGACCGATGAACAAAAGAAAGGTGATAAAGTGCACTACCGTCTGGTATTCGGTATATTAACATAAATTACCAAGACCGGTAGAAATGCCCTTATAGACGTGTACTAAGGAGTACTGTAGACCTGTAAGAGAGGGGGACAAAAAAGGGGGGTAGGAACAACCAAGAAATATGTGAGATATGGAGAACGTAAAGACATTAGTCTAGGGAAGCGGCATGTTAAGCCCATGTTACCAACACAATTTAATATCACAGCTTTTCACAAAGACATTTAGTAAATCATTTTGTAGACATAGCCAGTGCATCATTGGGTACGGCAGGTCAGTGAAAATGGTTAAAACCAGTAAAAAACACAATCTAAGTCACATGGTGGTTGAATAGTGTACAAACATCGCCAGTATAACCATTGGTATAGCTGGCAAGTAACAACCAATCTCATGTGAGCGGGGGCATTCATACATGTGAGCATATCATGTTGTCAGCGGGGTCATTCGTACTTGTGAGCATTTCGTATTGCGTGACATAAAGGTCCCGATAGCAAAAGTTACCGAACGTGCGTGTTAGGACTATACCGCTACAGTACTGTGAACATTGATGTGCCTAACAACATGGAATCAATTAGTAGCCTTCAGATGTAAAAGTCATTGACAATGTGAAAGGTATCGCTTAGGACGAGGCTATTTTGTCCGAAGTCAACCTATGGCGGATAGGTGGCATAGAAACGTTGAAAGTTAAGAAAACGGAACTGAATGCCAGAAGTTCAAGGACCAAATTGCGGGCAATGAAGATGTAGTGCGGGGTCTGCGCCATGTGAAAAGGCAGGTGGGAATGGGACAGAGTACTAGAGGTACAATTGACCTAAATGCGGGCAGTGAAAATGAAGTGCGCGATAAAAACCGTCCATGATGGCAGGTGACGGAGGAGGGAGAGGTAGGAGGAAGGGGGGGGGAGGGGAGGAAAAAGGACAACCACGATGTCTCACATATTTCTTGGTTGTTCCTACCCCCCTTTTTTGTCCCCCTCTCTTACAGGTCTACAGTACTCCTTAGTACACGTCTATAAGGGCATTTCTACCGGTCTTGGTAATTTATATTAATATACCGAATACCAGACGGTAGTGCACTTTATCACCTTTCTTTTGTTCATCGGTCCTGACGAAGTGCCAATTGACCCGTTAGGGGCGAATCGGGCATGAAACATGTTGACCACTCGCATTTAGTTTGCCCTTGAGGAATACTATTTCCACTTGGGTACACACATAGTTTTTAATTAGGCTAGAGCTACCTAGTTTATTAAAATTTGATTCAATAGGACTGCTCCACACCTATTTTAATTATTTTATCACCTTGTGCACTACCTATCCCTCATACCCGCATGCACCCTACGGCTTCTTCTTTAAAAGATCCCCGGCAAAGAGCCCCGGTTTCGGGAGCCCGTCAGGCATTGCAGCGCCGGCCTGACGAGGGGCAAACGCCCGATGATGAAGCATGACACCTTCCGGGTTGTGTGAGGGCAGCACGAAGAAAGACCTGTCTTTCCCATCCGTCCAGATAGGAACTGCACACCCCCTTTAGATACTTAGCTATACCCGGGCCTGTGTGCAGGACCTCCTAACTCAGCTCCCTGTCCCTCCTTTTCTAAAAATACTTGGATTTCAGTGGACAGGATTTGTCGGTTGAAGGTGGTGTTCGTTTGTTTGTTAACATGTTTGTCACAAATTTGCTTCCGGAGATTGCAGCTTGGTTGCAAGCTTTGGAGAGCACTTGGACTACCTCTTCCCCTTCGGTGATATTGAGTATGGCTAAGTACTATGAGCATCAAGAAAATGAGGAAAAGGACAAGGTGGAAAAGAAAAGTAAGGATTTGAAAACGAGGGTGTTGCTGCAGCAAGTTGCAAGAGGGTCCGGAAGGGGACGGGGCGCTGGTCCGGCTCAAAGGTCAAGGGGTGCCGGTAGAAGTGGAGCACCTCTAGGGCCGAATCAGTGTGCGTATTGTAAAATGGAGGGACAATGGCGAAGTGAGTGCCCAGATTTATTACAAAAACTGGCAGTTCCTAGCGGGTGAGGTTCGAGAGGACGGGGCCATTATGAGGTTGATCGGGATGAGGTTTAAGCAGGTGCATCCTCAGGGGGTCGTTCTGATCAGAACTATTTTGATGACCCCCAGGGAAGGCAGTACTATCATGATGATTATGATATGGATGAAGCTGCAGGGATGTCCTATGGCTAGGGCAGCCAGGGACAGGGAAAGGCACCGGATCAAATTGCTGTAGATCAGCGTGGTCCTTATGTCACTGCAGATTTACATGGTTCGCACAGAACTTTTTGGTGGATACAGGTGCAATGAACAGCTCTGTTTCTCGTTCGCTGGTCCCCGGGGCAGCCCTGTCTGGCCGTAATAATGTTTCGGTAGGTTTTTCAGGCGTACCGGTTGTGAGCCCCATTTCCAAGCCTCTTGCTTTGACTGTTGGTCCTTTTACCGTGGACTCTCCATTTTTACTAACAGCTAACTGTGGGGAAAATTTATTAGGATTGGATTTGTTGAAAAAGTTACATGCTACCATTTCTTGTTCCCCGGATGGTGTTTACATGACTATTGGACCGAATGTGGTTAGTGCAAAACAATATTTGGCAAAGGATGAGCCGCTTCCTGTTGAATTTAAAGATGTGCCATCCTCATTGTGGGCAGCAGGGGATACGGATGTAGGGTTGTTGCAGATACTACCAGTTTCCATAAAGATGAAAGATAATGCTGTGCTCCCTTGTATTCCCAGTATAAAATATCACAAGCAGGGGAACAGGCTTTGATGCAGATTATACAGGACCTGATAAAATCGGGAGTGGTTGAGGAGACAGTAGCGAATGTATGCAATAGCCCCATTCTCCCTATTCTTAAGAAGGCACCTTTGGATTCTCCTGATGCACATCCTGATGTTTATCGTTTTGTGATTGATCTCCGAGAAATAAATAAGATAGTTGTTCCTCAGTTCCCGGTGGTACCAGATATTACTGCCCTCTTGACGATGATTCCTTCTACTGCTAAATTCTTTTCCAATTCTGTCGAGCTTCTCAGGGGTATACAGAAAGTCCCAGTATTTATAGTCAAGCTTTGAAATGTCAATTGGACACTCTCTCTCTTCCCACAGGTAATGTATTATTGCAATATGTGGACGACATTTTGATAGCCTCTGATACCAAAGAGGGTTGTCGGGATGCCACGGTACGATTGTTAAAGCATTTGGCGAACAAAGGACATAAAGTGTCCCTTTCTAAATTTCAATATTGTCAACAGCAGGTCACCTATTTAGGTCACCTACTGTCGAAGGAGGGTCGGAGGCTAACACCTGAGCGAGTTGATGCCATTGTTAAGATGCCCGTCCCTGTGACACAGAGGGATGTGCGTGCTTTCATCGGCATCACCTCGTATTGTCGACACTGGATACCCGCCTATTCTCTATTAATACAGCCCCTGCTTCGCCTAACAACCAAAGATGTGCATGAACCTTTGCCCTGGACGCATGAATGTCAGCATGCTTTCGAGCAATTAAATGTTGTGCTTTGCTCTGCACCTGTGCTTGGTACGCCTCACTATAAGAAGCCTTTTCTGCTGTATGTACACGAAACGGCTGGGTGTGCGCTTTCGGTGTTAACACAAGCCTTTGGAGGTAAGCAGAGGCTGTGTGCTTATTTTTCTGCCACGCTTGACTCTGTTGCCAGAGCCCTCCCAAGTTGTTTGAGAGCCGCGGTGGCTGCGGCGGTCTCTATACAACAGTCGGCAGGGCTCGTCCTCAATCATGACCTCACAGTAATGGTACCTAATGATGTGGATGTAATTTTAAATAAGACAAAGACGCAGCACCTCAACAGTGCTCGTCTGACTGGTTACGAGTTAACCTTATTTGAACCTCATATTACTATCAAACGATGTGCCATCCTGAATCCAGCCACGTTACTACCCCTCCCTTCTGGGGATGAGGACAGAGCTGTCCATGATTGTTTGTTCCGTACAGAAGAGGAGACGAAGGGACGGGTAGACTTGACTGACGTTCCCTTATCTGACCCGCAAGGGTAACTATATGTCGATGGCTCTTGTTTCAAATTGTCAGATGGCACCACTGCAGCGGCATATGCTATTACTACGCTGCGCACTGTGGTTGAGACCTTACGTATTGCTTACCAATCCACGCAAGCTTCAGAGTTGATAGCCCTTTTGCGAGCATGTGAATTGAGTGAAGGACTGACCGTCAATATTTATACTGACAGTCAGTATGCCTTCGGGGTGGCTCATAATTTTGGGCGCCTCTGGGCAGAAAG
This sequence comes from Calotriton arnoldi, assembly GCA_963921515.1. Lineage (NCBI taxonomy): Eukaryota > Metazoa > Chordata > Amphibia > Caudata > Salamandridae > Calotriton > Calotriton arnoldi. The sequence continues at coordinate 444,332 of CAWUFW010006271.1, forward strand.
AGGAATCTTGACTTCACATGGAACCAAAATCCATAATGGTCCGCTGATAGAAAGACTTTTGACAGCCTTGACCCTTCCCAAACGATTGGCAATAGTGAAGTGTAGTGCTCATAAAGCAATTACTGATGATGTGGGGAGGGGAAATGCTTTTGCAGACCAGACAGCAAAAGAGACAGCCAGGTCAAAGACGACAAGAATGTTTGTGGGAGGACCTGCTAGATGGGTACCAGATGTTACCATGTTTGAAAATTCGTTAGAGATTGTTCGGGAAATACAGACTGAGGCAACAATTGGGGAGTTGGCGGGGTGGCAGGAAAGTGCAGGGCGTTTAGACGATGAAGGGTGTTGGACTGATAAGTCTGAGAAGCAGAGATGGATGTTGCCTGATGCATATGTATTTCCTGTAGTTACTATGGCACATGGTCCAGCTCATATTAGCGCTAAAGGAATCTGTAGGCTATTGGATCGTGTGTGGCAAAATGATAATATCTCAAAGGTTGCTGTACACCTAGTGAAACATTGCATGATTTGTATGAAGCACAATCCTGGAAAAGGTACCCCCTTTGCCTTCTGGTAATTTTGCACCACCTTCTCTCCCTTTTGAGGTACTCCAGATGGATTACATAGAGATGCAGCGAGTTAATAATTTGAAATATGTGTTAGTGGTGGTTTGTGCATTTAGTAAATGGATTGAGGCTTACCCAATGAAAGAAAATACAGCCATGGCGACGGCGAAAGCTCTTATAAAGGAGTTTTTCCCGCGCTACGGTTTGCCCCGTTTGATTTGGAGTGACAATGGAAGTCACTTCAACGCCAAACTGATCCAATTGGTGTGCGATGGTCTGCACATCAAGCAAAAATTCCATGCAGCAAATCATCCTCAGTCAGCAGGTTTAGTTGAGAAGTACAATGGTACTCTCAAGCTAAAATTGGCTAAGATTAAGGAAAGTACTGGGTTACAATGGCCAGATGCATTGTCCCTTGCTCTATTGTGCACCAGAATGACAGTCCATTCTAGAACTGGATTATTGCCATACGAAGTGGTCTTTGGCCGTCCCACAAATGTGTGGGGTGTCCCTATACCGAAAAGATTTTCTGAGATTGACTATCCTCTGTTAGTCGATTCTTTATATGATCTCACTAAATTTTGCATTCTATTTACCAACAGATACATGAAGCTTTGCCTCCAGCACCAGAGGGGCCCGGGCATACCACACAGCCCGGCGATTATGTACTTGTCAAAAACTTCCAGAGACGAGACAGCTTGGAACCTAGGTGGAAGGGGCCATATCTGGTCCTCATCACGACAAGGACGGCGGTAAGAGTAGACGGCCGGAAGCACTGGATCCACACCTCGCACTGCCGGCGGGTGCCGCTCCCCCTCCCCTATGATCGATGGGTGCAAGAGGGGATTGGGGACCGCGAGTTGGAGAAGGTTCCACGTTTTGTTCCTTTCTCCGACGCCCTGCTGACTTGGGCACGGACGGAGGAAGAGAGTGAGGCGGTTCTGAATGAGGCAGTTCCCCCAGAAATTAGGGCTGCCCAGGCTTCTTCTTCATCTGACCCACAGGAGCCCGAGCCTCGCTCTCCTACACCCCCGAAGTTCAGATCTTTCTCAGTGATGAGACAGTGCCTGGAGTAGAAAGGTACGATTTGTGTCCTCGACGGAAGGATAGTGCACCAAAAGAGAAGTGAGTGTAGCAGGGATGGACTTCGTGGATAAGATTAGTAAAATGCCCCCTTGCTTCTGCTTTTTCCTATTAGACTAGGGATCAGAAGATTGGTGCACTGCCTGAGACGCAGGACAGGATAAGTTGAGGGTATTTTCCAAGGAGGGAGAGTGCCCTATCCTGAGGACAGTGAACATTTGCTGATGAGCTGCAACAGTGTGGCTCCACCGTACAGTGCTCAATAGCACCATCGAGGATTGAACAATAGAAGCCTGCCAGGGAGGCGTGTAAAGGACCCTGATCTTCTCATTGTTTTTTATTTTTTTCTCTTTTTCCGTGTCCTTTCCACCGTTGGTTCCATTATATGACGTCTCTTTCTCTGGTGTTTTCATTTGTAGTTCTATAGTGAACATGTATCTTTTTGGTCGTCCCTGTGTAGAAGATGAACAGTTTCTTGTTGCCCTGCGACCGGGGCAGATCAGTTTTGAATGGTTGCTCGGGAAGAAAATGTTTTGGGCTGTAGTTATATTGTTGTTTTTCCTAGTAGGAGGGGGGCTGTTCTGGGTACTGGAATGTTCTTCTGGAGATACCTCGTCATGTGTTTTATATCAGACAGTTTCCTCAGATCGTAGTAAAAGAACAATGCATAGCAATGTTTTCTTAGACACACACCGGAAATTCTTTGGAGATAACACAGCTTGTTACCCCACTGATTCTGTTACAAGTTTATGGACCGCTTATCCATTAGCATTGGTAAATTATACATATGTTCGTCCTCCCCATTTTGAAGAAGTAAAAGGTGAATTCGGCCTGGGATATCGTGGACCTTGCTTATGCTATATTAAGCTGAGGGGACCAGGGTATCCGGGGTGCATGGACGAAATGTATTGTGGTGATTTGTACCTTGGTAAAAGAAATATCACCCTGACAGGTTGGCACTACCAAGATCTAACTGTCACTCAAGAGGCAGGTGTTTATCCAGCGTGTTGCCCCGAGATAAATAGTACTGATGCTTATTTGTATCTCAATTGCTCTGGAGAAGTAGTGTACAAAAATGTAATGCGTTTAAGGAAAAAGGATGATCCCAGTATGAAGGGAATGAATACTAGATATGCTCCATTAGATTATCAAGGTCCGCTCTATGCACATCCAGGTTTCTATTTTTTATCCAATGGTGCGTATTCTAATATGTACAATAGTACAGAGGATGTGGCCTTGGGAATGGTTTTACCTCTTGGGGTGCCTTGCAGGTACAGTAAACCACATATAAGATGGGTAAAAAGAACATTGACCAAGGAATTTTGTGAGGGCGTTACCGATTTGGAAGTTAATAATTATAGCAATGGTATCACTTTTGGGTATATCCTTTCCTCTATTATTACATTTGGTGGTACCGCTATGGCCAGGGGTGAACGAGCTAGAGAGTATTTTGGGTGTAAGTTGCAAATGTTATCTAATTCTACTGTGGCAGCTTTACGAGACATCACCATTCAGTTAGAAAGTATGCGCATCTACTCTGAACAAACGAGATATGCAGTTGACTTAATTTTAGCCAAGAATGGTGGTGCATGCGCAATAATAGGAGAACAGTGTGTAGTCAGTATCACAAATATGGAAAAGAACATCATTCAGCATATTCTAGATATTTTGGAAAATGTTAAAGGGATGGAGAGTGGTAATTGGAGCTGGTCTTTATTTGGTGGTTGGGGTTGGATCCTAGAAAAAGTGATATATTTCATTGTCCTTCTAATTTGTTGCTGTGTTTTGATTCAGCGTCTTCCCTTGTGTTGCTCATACTGTACTACTTATCTCACCCTCAAAAGGATCTCAGTTCATGACACCAACGCCACTATAATGCTTCAGAAAGAGTTAGATACCATCATGCAGATAGATGAGGGGGTCTTTGGTTCTACTACCTCTCTTGCAGGTTCAATTCCTGATGTTAACAGAGAAAGGGCAAACGGCAGACCAAGGTCAAGCACATCCAGTCCACATGTACAGTGAATTCAAAAAGTGGTGCAATCACTTCCCACACCCGCCGTCCAGAGGTGTCAGTAGTAGCCAAATTCTCAAAAGGAAATGGAAGGTGCACTCGTTGTGAAGTCAATACACGCACGTCGAAATCTGTTCCAGAATTGCTTCTTTTTATTCAATCAATCTTTTAAAACTGGCACACAGCCAACGCGTTTCGTTCCCGATTTTTGCCAGAGGGAACTTCGTCAGGGCTCCTATATAATCAGCTGGTCAGTGGCAGTAAGAAGTATATATGGTGGTATTGGACCTCATGGGGCATAAGTTGGCCACAATAGCAGTATGGTTGGTAAATTCTCACGCCTCAGAATAGTAGGCTTACAAATATCCTATGTAGTGAAATCGAAATGAAGAAAAGGTCCAAACATCACTTATTCGTCAAGAGACTTTATAGATATAAAGTCATGCTGTATCAATTAGTAAAGCAGCGTCTTCTCCTACAGTGGCATGCTAACCGGCAGTCTGCCGGTTAGCATGCCGCTGTAGGAGAAGACGCTGCTTTACTAATTGATACAGCATGACTTTATATCAATTCCTTATGTTACTCATACTGCTAATGTCTAGTGTTATTTTCTTCTTTACGTTGGTTTTGCATATATACATATTCGTACCTGACATATTATTGTTTGAATTATTATATTTTTCTTTTCGCTGTTAGAATTGTAAAGACTCTTACCTGATAGCAAGAATAAAGGTGCACGTATTAGCTTATAATGCTAAAAGGAGGGTCTGTTAGAATTGAAACGTAAAATTGTCATATTACTCGTATTTTACCCAATATTAAGTTAGCATTTATATAGCTAATACATTAAATATGCATATTGTATGTATACGCAACTAGTAAATGCCGATGTTATGTTTGTCAGGTTGACATCTGTGCCGCCATTTTGAATCTCCAAGACGCCATTTTCTATTATAATCGAAACTGTTACTTGGTCATTTACGAGAAATGGTCCTTGGTAAGTTTCGTTTCTCCAATGCTGAATCTTGCTCGTCATTAATGCATGCCTTTTCTGTTACATCGAGGCCTTCTCCCACCTATCTAGCGGGGAGGATAAGCCAGACGACCTTGGGTAGTAGATAGCTTGTGCCAGGCTGTGGAATCGAAACTTATGTTCTGTACCCCCATTGTATTACGACAGCTACCAGTGTTTTTCCATGGTAGGCGGGTCTTTGTGGGCTCCGCAAGATACATAATGTAACTTTATGCTTGTTAGAGTCAGTCCCTCATCAGCCATCATAGGAGGCTGGTCAGATTGGACTCTAATGCAGTGTACTTTGTGAATAAACTAGTTTGCTTGTATTCTCTACTGCGTCATCGACTCTTCATTGCTTGGAAGGCTAGAGGAGGTCGAGAGTGACCCGGGTGACCCTACTTGGGCCACTTCCTTCACAGTAATGCAGACTGTTAGAGTAAACCAAACAACTTACAATGAGGACTTATGGTGTGGAAGCACCTGCTCACCTATTATGCAGGATACAGCAATTTACAGATCCAACAAGGTTGGGACCTCCGTTGAGGGTTTTTACCCCGTCCTGCTACTGCCACATAAACCAGGCACCCCCCAAAGTATGGGGGCACATATACACACTTCAGGACGCAGCGGGGAGACCTCACTGGGTCCCCCTGCACCACACAGGGATAGGCAGCTGCCACGAAAGAGTGGCGCAGCTGCAATAATCAATACGCCATTTTTAGATACACCAAGCTTCTCCGAACTTGCAGTGTGCCTGGGACCTCTCCTGGGTCTCGCGGTCTGCTGCTGCAAAATGCGGAAACCAATGGTGCTGCCCATAGCGGGAGGACCTTGCATGCTATACTTTTAACAGCAGATATGTCACCAGCACATGTGGGAGTGCCAATGCTCTCCAATTTAGGGGTTTACAGTAACTTCTTTAAAGTCTTCAGTCAACTGAGGCCAGCAGCGCAAGAATGTATGGAAGCATCTTTTCTTTTTAAAAATCACACTGTTCTCAAGAGCAGACAGTGACTGAAATGCAGGCTGTAGTGAGCACACTGGCTTAAAGGAATGAGCTTGTTACCCTGAAAACGCCTCTGGAGAAAACAGTGCTTTTCTCACTGGGGAGGCCCTCCACAAGTGTGTAGAAAGCAGGGAGGGCACAGACCCCTCAGGGAATGCGGCATTGCTCTCCACGCTGAGCCTTGTGAACGGGGCAAGAAGCAGGGCTCTCCATGTACTAGTGAGAGGAAAGCGGCACATCACTCGCAAACTACAAGACATGGAGCAAGTTAGCCTGAAGTGAACAATAAAGCACTCACCACGTGTTGAGAACACTGGTGGGGGCAAAAAGCAGGTCAGCTCATCCAGGTAGGAAGAAGGCAGGGATAGCAGTTTCTCCTCACATTGCCACAGTGCCTTAGGGAGTCTAAAGTCAGAGATCAGCTGTCAGATGGGCAACAAGCAGAAAAGCAACCCAGTACGTCCTTTATGCCACTCAACAGGTAGCAGGCAGCAGGGCAACATTAGAAGAGCAGTCCAGATGAGTCATTTGTGCAGCGCAGCAATCCTTCTGACAGAGGTTCAGTTCCAGTTCCAAAAATGTTCTGACAACATGGGGTCACATCCCCTGTATTAAACTCAAAATGTCTTTGATGCAAAGGTAACCTCAAAACAAACCTTAGGAGTGCACAACACCCACTTTCAACTCAGCCCTGGCTCTAGACATACAGTAGGGGGATAAATCAGCCCTTTGTGTGAGGGCAGGACTCAGCCTATACAAATGCTAGTGCGCCTCACCTCCCTCTCTCCCAACCAAGGATGACTATCAGTATGTAGATGCACCCAAACCCTCCTGCATGATGGCTGTCTGGAAAGTATACACAAAATGTAGCTGTCAACCAGGCCCCGACATGGACTGGAGTCAGGCTGCAAAGCACATAGAGTTATAAGCACAGAGAATTGCTCACTTTCTAAAAGTGGCATTTCTAAAATCGTAGTAAAAAATCCACCTACACCAGTAAGCATGATTTCCTCTACCATTCTAAACATACCAAACATGGCAACGCTACTTCTTTCAGATTGGGAATTACCACTTAAGTACAAATAAGGGAATTACCAATACTAGTCTATGAGAGGAGTAGGCCTCACAGTAATGAGAAACAAAATAGGGTGTTTGTAATTACCAGGTCACGCCACACAATAAAGGCACATGTCCTTCCTTTTACTTACACAGCACCATGCCAATAGGGCTACCTAGGGCATTCCTTAGGGGTTACCTATATGTAGTAAAAGGGAGTTTAAGGCTTGGCATGTAGTTTTAAATGCCAAGTCAGTGTGGTAGTAAACTGCGCAGGCACTGCAGGCATTGCAGTGGCAGGTCTGGACAGGTTTGAAAGGCTATTTCTGTGGGTGGCACAAGCAGCGCTACAGGCCCACTAGTAGCATTTAATTTACAGGCCCTGGCTATATGGGATATCACGGTACAAGGGGCTTACAAGTATATTAAGTATGCCAAACAGGCGTCAACCAATCATACCATGTTTGCAATAGTAAAGTGTCCAGAGTCCTAAAGTCAGGAAAAAGAGGGTCAGAAAAATACAGGTAGAAGGCAAAAACATTAGGGATAACCCTGCAAAAAGGGCAAGGTACAACACTGACTTAGGTGACTTTCAGTTAAATATTTATTTCTGTCCTGATTGTAAACATTGTAATCAGTAAATCCAACCTCTCATCTTATCCCTGTTCTACTTAGTGCAAACTTGGAATTGGGAAGTAGAGCATCCCCTTTGAAAAGAAATGTCTTGCCTTTAGCTCATTTTAACTTCCAGATGGGAGTGCCATAACACTAGTGCTGTGAGAGTCTGTTTCTTTATACCATGGTCAATGGCTCAGTGTTGTCGGTGCCCCGCCAGTTACTACAACCATATACCTCTTTGTCTAAAAAGGACAGAATGCATGTCTTTCATTGCAAAAAAATGATAAATTCAATCAATTGGCAGATGACCTGTAAGCCAGTATGACCTTCACAATATTCAGGATTAAGGCATGCCCTCAATATCCTTCAGAATATTTGCCTACTATAAAAGATAAGGAGACACCATCCACATAAGTCAAAGGGAAATCATAGCTCCCTTTCAGAAAATAGGAGGAGACACCATTCGAAATGGGGTTATAATTGCCTACCACAGAACATGAAGAGACACAATTCACATAAGGCAAGGTTCCCTCGGCCTCATTTAAAGGTGTAGGAACTGCAAAGTTTTCTCTAGTGGATCCACAGCTGGCTCTACTGGTAGAAAACCTGGTTTGCAACCTGACTGCCACAGAACCGCCAGCTTAAAATATGATCATCAATTCCCCTACCTGGGACCACCATATGAGTCATGGTAATGTCTGGAAAGTAAGGCAAGCAATGACCAACCTGTCAGAAAACCATAACCTGAAATCCATATCTGATAAGATTGATGACTACCCATCAGCTGACCGTTCCCACTGCTCATCCAATAAGACATCAATATGTGAGGGTAAACAATAGACCCGGTGTAAGGTGAATGGGATAAGAGAGAATAGAGGCACTGTATTCACCCACTATGGCATTTTCATCTTGGTTGGTTTATTTGGTGCTACCACTCCAATAAAGAAGAATTCAAAATTCAATTGAAAAGTAATTCGAACTTCAAGACTTGACATCTCAGGAGCTGGAAACCAGGGAGGACAACAAATATCTTCCAAGTAGGCCCGGGGGTAATTATAATTCTGACCGCAGAGTTGGCGGAATTTGGTAACTCTGTGCTGCACTTGTGATGTGGAGTTACCGCTGAATTCCGTCTTCCGGCATGTGGTGGAATTATAATTCCATTGGCACGCGTGAGACTTGGTTTATTTTATTTTTCTTTTGTCCTCAATGTTCCTCAGAGAGGCCAGGAAACTCAGAGGCAGTGTTGACAGTCCCACGCCTCTCACAGGAAAATTGAGAAAGCCCAGGGACAATATGACCCCTACAAGTCGGAGTCCTACGCCTCATATGCAGATCTGTTTGAAAATAGGAGTTCTAAGCATCACCATTGAGCCGACTCCCTTTCAACTTTGTTGCGTTGATGAGACTTGTTTTAGCATGCGCTGCCGAGCATGAAAAGGTTTACCAGCCGCTGGCGAGCGCGTGCAACATTTTCACCCGCTAAGGTGGGTTCCGGTCGCCACGAGCCTTCTGGCATCATTTTTGTGATGCTGGGAAGCTCAAGAGGCTGTGACTGCTTCTTGAGCAGATTCTCTACTCAAGAAGCAGCTAAATCAACTTGAAAAGACATTTTCACATGAATTTTCTATTCAAACAGACTATTCAGCTTGTTTTTTACTGTGAAAAGCATTTTTCTAAAATTGTGCTTTTTTTTCCAACAAGAAGGAAGTGCCCAAGAGACACTAACTTCATCGTCCTGTCCAGCAGGCTCCTCTCAGTGCTTTGTCCATTTCCCGGTCATTTTTCATTTGGACTTTGAGATGGAAGGATCAGTCTCTTTGCCTGCAATTCCTGTTGCATATATACCATTGGATTTTAAGTGCTTTGTTTTTTGTGATAGCACAAGTAAGTTCAAAAACGTTTGTATAAGTGTGTTGTTTGTTTAATAGATGGCATGCACCAGTATTTACTTGTACTTTTAAATTTGATTGTGGTTGTGGTGGGTGGCCTGGCATTTCCATACAGGCCTAGTTATTTTTTTGTAGTTATTTTTTTGTCTTTTGTAAAGGAAAAAGGTTGCAGAGATCAGTAGATTTTCTCCATCTTTGTTGAATTTGCGCTGTTCATTTATTTTACTATGTGGCCTAGTCTGTCCATGGGCCATCCAGCCAGTACTAGTCATTAGGTACATGAAACAACAGTTTCTGTGGTATATGTTGTTTCAAAGCATCATTTATGCCAGGGATGGCATTGGATTAAATTAAAAATGTGGGTTTTCTTTTTTTAATGTATTTCACGTTTTTTTCTGCAAAAGGGTATTTTGGTGGGTTAATTTTTGATGCCTTGAGAGGATGTGTGTTGTGGTAAAATTTTTGTAGCTCACTTAATTTAAATTTTTGGCATAATGGTTGTGTTTTCTTCATTGTTCACCATGCCTCCTTTGTCTGGTCAGTGTGTGTGTGTTTGCCATAGGCCACAATTCGTCTTTGTTTTCTGTGCCATGTGGCCGGGGACCCTTTTGTGCAGCCAGCCAGTGTACTTTTGCCATAGGCTTGCATGTGTTTTTTGTTGCGTCCACCATAAATCAGTTATTTATAAAGCATGGCAAATCACCTGTGAGGGTCTCAAGGCGCTGGAGTCGCTAGCTTCTGTGTGGTAATTGGTTCAATCGAACAGCCAGGTCTTGAGTCTTTTCCTGAATTGCTGGAGCAATGGCACAGTCCTGAGGTGCAGGGGAATTTTGTTCCAAGCTTTGGTTGCTAAGTGTGAGAAGGAGTGTCCTCCACTGTTGGCTCGGAGGATCTGGGGGGTGTCTGTGAGGAAATGGGAGGCAGGTCGTAGTTGTCTGGTCGGTTGGTGGAAAGCCATGCATTTGCTGATGTATGCTGGTGCTTCTTTGTGCAGGGCTTTGTATGCGTGGGTCAGCATCTTGAACTGGCATCTCTTCTGGATCAGGAACAAGTGTAGCTTCTTGAGGTGGGGTGTGATGTGGGTCGTTCTGGTGAGGTCGAGGATCAGTCTTGCTGCTGGCTTTTGTATTATCTGTAGTCTCTTCAGGAGGCATGCAGTCATTCCTATGTAGAGTGTGTTCCTGTAGTCCAGCTTGCTGGTGACAAGGGCTTGCATGATGGCCCTTCTGGTGTTGACTGGGATCCTCCTGAAGATCTAGCGGAGCAAGTGTAGGGTGTGAAAGCAGACAGATGAGACTGTGTATACCTGTTTCTTTATAGACAGCTTGCTGTCCAAGATGATGCCAAGTTTGCAGGCGTGGTCTGTCGGGGCAAGGGGTGGGCAGAGTTCCACAGGCTACCATGAGATGTTCTATGATGAGGTGTCCTTCCCTAAGATGAGGACTTCTGTCTTGTCCGTGTTGAGCTTGAGACAGTTGTCCTTCATCCAGTTGGTGATGTTCATCATACATCTGTGGAAGTTGGCTCTGGTGGTGGAGGGGTCTTCTGACAGCAAGAGGATGAGCTGAGTGTCATCAGCGTAGGAGATGATGTTGAGTCCATGAGATCTGATGATGTTGGCCAGTAGAGTCATGTAGGTGTTGAAGAGGGTGGGGCTGAGGGACCAGCCTTGGGGGATACTGATCTTCTTGGGTTCCGAAGTGAGCAGTGGGAGACAGATTATCAGGTTTCTTCCAATGAGGTCTGAGGCAATCCATTTGAGGGTGTCTCCCTGGACTCTGATGTGGTGGAGTCTGTGGATCAGGATGTGATGGGAGAAGGTGTCATAGGATGCTGACAGGTCCAGGAGGATGAGGGCTGCCATTTTGTCACCATCCAGGAAGGCCTTGCTGTCACTGGTGGCTGCGAACAGGGCTGTCTCAGTGCTGTGGTTAGCTTGAAATCCGGATTGAGAGGTGTCCAGGATGTTGTTGTGTTCCAGGTGTTCGGTGAGTTTCTGGTTGATTGCTGTCTCGAGAACCTTTGCTAGAAAGGGGAGCAGAGAGATGGGCCAGGAGTTCTTCGGTTCTGCTGAGTAAATGGATGTTTTCTTCAGGAGGGGCCTCACTTCAGCATTTTTCCAGTCCAAATGGAATGAGGACAAGGTGATGGAGGTGTTCAGGACTTTCTTGTGCTTGTCAGAGTTCATGATGGAGACTGTGGCTTGAGTTGTGAGATGGTCCCAGTGGGTGAGCAGGTTTTTGGGGCATGTGTTCATGGGTATGAGCATGTTGATGATGTCAGTTGTGGGGGGTTGGGATTTAAAGTTTATGTAGATGGCTGAGATCTTGTCATGGAAGAACTCTGCCAAGGTGTTTCACAGTTTTTGGGAGAGAGTAATGTCGTTCTTGGTGGCCAAGAGCTCGTTGCTGTTGTATGTGCTGGCTTCTATGAAGTCTGTTAGGGCGTTCTTTTTTGTTTCTTTCAGGAGGTGGTAGTACTGGTTGAGTACTGTCTTGAAAGGGGTATGGTCTACTGTCTCTTTGCTGGTGGTGCACCACTTCTTTCTGGTTGCCAGCAGTTGCAGTTGGTAGATTTCAGCTCCACTGTGAACCAGCTGGCTCTTCTGGTAGGTCCTTTGGATTTGGCTGGCTTGGCAGGCGGTTGGCGCATTCTGTGATCCACATTGAGAAATTCTTAGCAGCCTGTTATGGGTTGGGTGATGAGTCTGGGAGATGCGAGTTGAGAGTGTTGTTTCACTAGTCTTCTGACATCTTTTTCCAGTGTCTGCACGTGGAGCTGGGAGGCATGGTGCCAGTGTTGGTAGGTCTTAAGATGGTGAGGTGGACACTGTAGTGGTTGGTCCAGGTGAGCTGTGTGACATGGTTATACTTTCAAGCATGCATCCTGCGATGTGGGTTGAGATGGTGACAAGTTGCTTGAGGCCGATGTTGCTCATGCTTTCCAGGAGGTCAGTTATGTTGGTATCGCTGGGGTCACTGAGGTGGAAGTTAAGATCTCCTAGGAAGATGTAGTGCTCAGAGTCAATGGCAATCAGGGCAATGAGGTCAAGGATGGCATTGAAGAAGCTGGGGTGTTGTCCTTGTGCTCCTTAGTCAAGGGTGTCTCTGATGGTACCTTTTCCATCTGTGTGGAGCTGGAAGTTGAGATGTTCCATTATCAGGGTTGGGTTGTCTGAGAAGGTCGTGCAGTGATGGTGTCCTTGTAGATGATGGCAATGCCACCTCCGTGTTTGTTGGCTCAGTCCTACAGCGTCATCTTGTAGCCTTCGGGGGTGGCAATGGGGATGTCCGGCATGGATGCGGGGTTCAGCCAGGTCTCTGTGAGGAAGATGAGGTCCAGGGTGAGGGATGAGATCATGTCCCAGATCTCCATGTCATGTTTCCTGGGTGACTGCGCTTTGAGTAGAATGCACTAGAGTTGTGCCTTGGTCGGCATAGTGGACACAGTCGTTAATGCGGTGTATCTGATGTTGTTGTTTGTTTTGTTGCTGCAGGTGAAGTGGCTGTGCTGGCAGGAGAACGGTCCTCTAGTGGTGCGAGGGGATGTGTGGCAGCAGTGGTTGTTGTTGATGAGTCCAGGTTCCAGGGCTCGGAGGTCAGCGACAGCGTAGCTGTGGGGTGTGCCATGGTTTCTGATGCTGGGAGCAGTCCATGCACAGACGGGCTTGCCTTTAGCACGCCTTATGCACACCAGCAGCACAGCCATGCAGCAGCCTCCATAAGTAGTCAAGGGAGGTGAGAGGGGCTATCAGGGAGTCAGTAGGTGGGAGGGCAGGAAGGGGGAAAATGGCAGAATCAGGGCAGCGAAAGAAATGCAGTAAAATATACCTAAATTAACTAAATTTAAATGGTGTGGAAGAAAACAAAAACAACAGAATGCAAAAGTATATAGAAAGTACAGTGCAGGAAATGCAGTCTCCCAAACAGCGGTTCCGATCACGTGGGCTAACACAGCAGCAGTGGGGGAGCAGCAGGCTTGACCGCGGAGTAACCCTACTCACTGGAGCTGCACAGTGACCTCCATAAGTAGTCCTAGAAGGTGGAGGGGCTGGCAGGGAGGTGAGGGAGCAAGAAAACGGCGGGATCATGGCAGAGAAAAAACAGCAGCTAACAGATACGCAAATTAATCAAATTTAAAATTTAAATGGAGTGGGAGAATACAAAAACAACAGAATGCAAAAAGGATGTACAAAGTACAATGCAGGAAATCCAGTCACCCGAACATACACACAGTACAATGCAGGAAATGAAGTCACCTGAACAGCGGGTCTGATCGCGTGGGCTCGAGGACTGTGGCACAGTCACAGTACCTGGAGCTCATATAGCAGCGGCGGCGGTGGTGCGGCATGCTTGACCATGGAGGTCAAGGGCTACTCACTGGAGCTACGCTGTGGCCTCCATAAGTAGTCATGGGAGGTGGAAGGGGTTGGCAAGGAGTCTGGATGACAGGAAGTGGGAAAATGGTGGGATTGGGGCAGTAAAAACATGGGCACCAACAAAAACACAAATGAACCAAATAAAAACTTAAATGGTGTGGGAGAAAGCAAAAACAGCAGAATGCAATTGGATATACAAAGTTCAATACAGGAAATTCAGTCACCCAAACCTATACATAGTACAGTGCAGCAAAGGCAGTCATATGAACAGCGGGCCTGATAGCGTTGGCTCAAGGCTGCGGCAGAGTCACAGTACCTGTGGGCTAAAACAGCAGCAGCGGGGTAGCGGCATGCGTGACCCTGGAGGTCAAGGGCTACTCAATGGAGCAGCGCAGTGGCTTCCATAAGTAGCCCTGTGAGGTGGAAGGGTTCTGGCAGGGAGGGCAGGGAGCAGGAAAGTGGCGGCATTGCGGCGGCGAAACAAAAACGGTCAACAGATATATGAATGAACCAAATTTAAATGGCGTGGGAGAGGAGAAACAACAACAGAAAACAAAAAGATTTATATTGAACAATGCAATGAAATGCAATCACCCGAACATACACACAGTACAATGCATGAAATGCATTCACCCGAATAGCGGGTCTGATCGTGTGGGCTTGAGGACAGTGCCGGAGTCACAGTACCTGTGGGATAACACAGCAGCTGCGAGGGAGCAGCACGCTTGACCCTGCAGATCAAGGGCTACTGACTGGAGCCGCAAAATGGCCTCCATAAGTATTCCTATGAGTTGGGAGGGGCTGGCAGAGAGGCAGGAGGGTAGTGAGTGGGAAAATGGCAGGGTCGGGGCATTAAAAAGCTGCAGTCAAAGGATATGTGAATGAACAAAATCAAAAATGTAAATGGCTTGGGAGAAAACAAAGAAAACAGAAAACAAAAAGGATATACAAAGTACAATGCCGGAAATACAGTCACCTGAACATAAAAACAGTACAATGCAGGAAATGCAGTCACTCAAACAGCTGGTCCGATTGCGTGGGCTCGAGGATGTGGCAGAGTCATAGCACCTGTGGGCTAACACAGCAGCAGTGGCTGACCAGCAAGCTTGACCCAGAAGGTCAAAGGCTACTCACTGGGGCTGCACAGCGGCCTCCATAAGTATTCCTGCAAGTTGGGAGGGGCTGGCTGGGAAGTGGAAAGGCAGGGAGTGGGAAAACAGTGTAATCAGGGCAGCAAAAAAACAGCAGTCAACAGATATGTGAATTAACTCAATTTAAAATGTAAAAAATAAAAAGGATGTACAAAGTACAAAGCAGGAAATGCAGTCACCCAAAAATAAACACAGTACAATGCATGTAATACAGTCACCCAAACAGCAAGTCTGATCGTGTGGGCTCGAGGACAGAGTCACATTACCTGTGGGTTAACACAGCAGCAGCAGGGGAGCTGTACGCTTGACCCTGGAGGTAGAAGGCTACACAGTAAACAAACTACACTGGGAACATTTTCATAATCCCAGGCAAATCAAATACTGTATGCAGTTTTGTATACAGGATTGCCAACTGACCAGTGATTTAACCAGGATGACCAGTTTTATCCTTTCAAAGCAAGTAAAAAACTGGAAAATTTGTAAAATCTGTATTTTCCCCCTTTCAAACAAATGCAATGAAATTCCTTCAAAAATATTCCAAACTGCTCTTTAACAAATATTAGAGTAAATAGAGGCAGAATTCAGGTCTTGGCCTTTCCCGAATCAGAGCACAAGCAAAGTGTCGGCATTTTTATCGCAGAAAGGTAGCAACTCTAATCGTGTCTGCTTTTATGACACTATTCTTTAGAGGGCGATCTCTCCTTTGTGTAACATTGAGTGTTATTGCACACAATATAACTTGCTTTTTCTGGTTTCCTGTCGCTCATTTCTCTTGTGCGTTCTTTCAAATTTTTACAGAGGAAACTGTAAAATGTGAGTTGCAATGAAGGTGGAGAGACAACCCTCCTCCATGCTTGCTTACATGCCTCCTTTCTTGTTGCTGTTTGGCCTTGTGGCCGGTGGCCATTTTGTATAGCCAGTCAGTGTGCTTTTGCCATTGGCCTGCATGTGTTCTTTGTTGTGTCCATGCCTCCTTGCTTGTTGTTTTTGTGCGACCATGTGGCCAGTGGCCATTTTGTGTTGCCAGCCAGCGTGCTTTTGCCATAGACCAGCATGTGTTCTTTGTTCTCCATGCCTCCTTGCTTGTTGTTTTGGCACATTGCCTTTTTGCGTAGCCTATTCAGCCATTGTGCTTTTGCCACAGGCCTGCATGTATTCTTTGTTGTGTCTAAGCCTCCGTGCTTGTTGTTGTTTGACCATGAGACCGGTGGCCATTTTGTAAAGCCAGCCAATGTGCTTTTGCCATAGGCCTGCATGTGTTCTTTGTTGTCTAAGTCTCCTTGCTTGTTGTTGTTGTTTGACCATGTGACCGGTGGCCATTTTGTGTAGCCAGCCAGTGGACTTGTGCTGTAGGTCTGCATGTGTTCTTTGTTGTTTCCATACCTCCTTGCTTGTTGTTGTTGTTGGTTGACCATGTAGCAGGTGGCCATTTTCTGCAGCCAACCAGTGTGCTTTCACTATAGGCCGGCATGTGTTCTTTGTTGTCCATGTCTCCTTGCTTGTTACTGTTGTTTAACCATGTGGCCGGTGGCCATTTTGTGTAGCCAGCCACTGTGCTTTTGCCATAGGCCTGCATGTGTTCTTTGTTGTGTCCATGCCTCCATGCTTATTGTTGTTGGTTGTTCATGAGGCCTGTGGTCATTTTGTGCAGCCAGACAGTGTGGAAATCTTTTTTTTCAGTTCTCAAAGCCCTTTTATGGGGAGTTTGAAAGTTGTTTTTGTTCATTTTTTTTACTTTTCCCTGATATCTGTCTAATATGCTTGAAGATCATTGTAGTATATGTATACATGAACAATGTTTAATGTTATATGCAGTTTTTTTCATTTTACCCCTGCACCTCCTTGCCTCTCCATGGGCTTTTCATAGTACCCCAGTACACCAGCAATCATTTATTTTTAAAAAAAATATATAAATATAATTATTTTTTCTTTCTTTCTCTATTTTTTACTTTTATTTTTAATTTCTTTTTTACATTTTTTAAAAAATTTTGTTTTACATTTCCTCTCTACCCCCTGGCTGCCTCAGGAACCTGCCGCACACTAGCATTCTTTTTTTAAGGATTGTCATTACTCATTTTCCCCAGAGCCCCTGCCTGCCATAGGTGCACACCAGCATTTATTTTTTAAGGATTATTCCATTTTCCCCTGGACCCCCTGTCTGCCATAGGTGCACACCAGCATTCATTTTTTATTATTCCATTTTCCCCTGTGCCCCTCTGCCTGTCACAGGCACACATCAGCATTCACTTTTGAAGGATTATTCCATTTTCCCCTGCATCTCCCTACCTGCCACAGGTGTCTCCCCTTCGATGCACATAAAGCAAACAATTAAATCTCTATGTTGTTATCCTGATTGAAATATTGTGGTAGGGTAGTGTGGTTTGACTTTGGAATGGATACACGATTGTTAATTATTTAGGATAAGTAACCACACTTAATTATATTGTCTGTACTATAAATAATTCAAACTGCAAAAATGCAACATTTCACTAAATGTTTTTCTTGCTTGTTTGCTTTTAGGTACACAAGAGACATCACCCACAGTACTGTCAGGCGCAGGCACAAAGTGGCATGACCAGAACATGTGAGTCCTCCTCTCTTCTGCTTTTGCTGCTAAGTGACAACTGACAGAGCTTGAAGATGACTCCGAAAAAAGGCGCTGCCAGGAAAGTGGCCAGTGAGGAGAAAAAGAAGCAGACTGCCACCACTGGCTTGTTACCCTCCTCCTTTTTCAATACAGTTAGTCTGCCTGCCGCACCATACTTCAGGCTGAAAGTTTGGAGCAGCACTCCTGCAACAACGACGGCACCACCCAAACCTAAGCCCAAGCCATTGTCTCTCAGCAAGGCAGCCACTTCAATCATGGTGACGAGCAGTGAGTCTGAATTGGATATGTCTCAGCTGCAAACTAGTACCTAATCGTCACAGGAAACTGAGCAAAGTGGACAACTCTAGCTGCAGACAGCAAGAGATCTTCCTGAAGCAGGAGCAGAACAGCAGGTTGAGCTTCCTGGTGAGCAAGATGCACCTCTTCTTGAAGCATTGGCTTCCTGATCTCCAGCAAGAAAAAGAAAGGGTACTCTACCATCTTCTCCAAGCCCCCCTACTGATAATCTGGACATGGGTTGGACCCCGGCTGAGAACGAGACCCACCACAATAGACAAGGGTAAAGGAAAGTTCCTAAAAGACTTACAATTATGGAAGGGAATGAGGAGGACGAGCCAGTCCTTGTCACGAAAGCTGGCTCAGAGGACACAACATTACCCCTCCTATTTAACCAGCTCCGAGGGATGTGGAACTGTTACCACCACCACTACCAGCTTCCATATTTGTAAGGCCCCAGCTGAGACCTGCATCCACCACTACCTCAGTCGAAGTACACACTGCAGAGAGGCAATCATCGTCACACCCACCTACCTCCAGTTCTTCGGACTTTGACAGTGGCCTACTAAAAAAGTTCTCCTCCCCAGTTTGGGACGTCTTTACAATTAGGAAGCAGGAAGATAATATTGCAATACGCTCCATTTGCCACACAAGTGTTAGCTGGGTTGAGCCTAGTCCACTCTATGGTACTGGAGGCCAAAAGACCCATTTGAAAAAGCATCATGCAATCCGATGGGAGGAGAACCTTAAAAAAATTGCTGCAGGTGGTGGCGGTGATGAGAGCGGGGAATCAGCTCCGATCATGGTGGGAGGTGATGACGAGGAATGAGACGGCAGTTTTATGCAAAGCAGCCCTGTCCCCAGCAGTGCACTAGTATATCCAGAATCAATAATCTCGAAATGGCAGAAGAGTCAGAGAGAGACACCACAGCATTAGGTGACTGCCCAAAGATGCACATTGAGTCTACAACCTCCTGGTTCTTCCTGGAAGTCGTCTGCACCAGCGGCACCACAAAAGAAAACAATCCAGGCTACTATTACGGGCATGTTTAGGCAGCAGGAGCCCTTCAAATTGAACTTAACCACGCAACAGCACGTTTGTACAATGGGAAGCTGGCTAAAATGCTATCTCTGAACCTCCTCCCTTTTTCTTTTGTGGGATTTTTATAATGTGTCAGGGCCATCTGCCAGAAATTGAAGGTTCCCAGCTATACCAATTTTACCAGAGTTGCTATTCCAGCGCTCCATCAAGATGTGCTGCAATTGGTTGGACAAGCTTTGCAGCAGAGGGATGTTCACACTATTCACCTGATGACAGACATGTGGACCAGTTGTCAAGCAACTGATTACATGTGTATTACTACACACTGGATCTCTTTTGTGGGGGTAAGGCAACAACTGAATACAGGTCTCAGCACTGAAGAAACATTTAAAGTTGTTTGGCAGCATGCAATAGTAGCGATGTTCACCATAGACAAAAACCCATAGAGCCGCAAACATCTGGGAAGACTTTACCTGCAAGGTGTGTGAATTGGCTGTGACCCAGAGGTCTCAGAATTGGATTTTTTGCCAAGGACAATGACAGTAATATATTTAAGGCCGTGGCAGATGGTGGCTATCTTAGGGTCCTGTGTATGGCGCATTGCATCAACCTTATTGTGCAGGACTTTCTCAAAAAAGAAAACATAGTCAGCAATATACTGACCACCTACAGAACAATATGCACTCATTTCAGCCATTCATTAAAAGCACGGAAGCAACTAATAGAGTAGTAGTTAAAGCCATTCATACAGGAGGTGCCAACACATTGGAACTCAACCTATTACATGTTACAACATCTGTTTGATCAGTAAAAACCAATCAATGACTATGTCACTCAAATATGAGGGAATGCAACTGGGAAAAGTATGATGATGACTGTGGACAAATGGGGCCTAGTCAAATGCCTGACACAGATGCTACTTCATTTTGAGGTTTTCACAAGGGAAGTCAGCAAGGAGAACAGTACGAATAGCCAAGCTATCCCGTTGTTGCCTATGCTACAGGACTAGTTGAAAAAGGTGTTGCAAAGGTTCGCTGTGTGAACGGAGAAGTGCATGAGTTGGTTGAGAGTTTAATCCTTCGCTAGCCTGTTAATCCAAGACTGCAAAGAGACATCGTGTCATCCAAAGAATACATCTGTGCCACAATACTTGATACATGGTACAAAATAATACTGGCCACTTTACTTTCTCTTTCAGAAGTGGATGTTTCACTATACAAGACGTGGATTGCTGAGCAAGCAAGAGACCTGGAAGAAGAATGTTTGGAAGTTAGAGTCCGGGCAGAATTTCTGGAGTGAAGTCTTCAACCTCCAGAGAGGGCACTGCTGTTGTCTCACAGCAGCCAACACCAGCAACAAGAACACTGGCAACAACAGCAACAGAAGAATCAGAACCAACCTCTGCAATGGCTTGGTTTCAAGTGGCAGGGCTTAAGGTAAGTGCAGAGGTGAAAGCAAAAGAGGTTGAGCATGTGGCAGCACCAAAGACCATTCAGAGAATACCCTAGGACTATCTGGATGACCCAAAAGAGGTCTATGTGGTTCAAAACCCATTGGTCTATTGGCATGGGAAGATGCGCTAGAGGCCAGAGTTCAGGATGCTGGCAATAAAGTGTGTGGCTTGTCTAGTATCAGTGTGTCTGCTGAGTGTGTGTTCAGTGCCGCTAGTGCTGTTGTCACAGTGAGTCTCTCGCCTCAAAATGTGAAAAGATTGACCATGATTAAAATTAACCAACACTTTATACCACACAATAACACTGTTCCTGAAACACCACAGGAGGAGGAAGAGGATGAGGGCGATTGGTCAGACTCAAGTGCATTAGCTGAGCAACTCCTGGGAGAACCACCTGAGTTTGAGGATGAACTTTTCTTCCCTGACTGAGTAGGCCACCATATAACTTTCAGATTATCGTCAAACTGCTTTGCTCCCAAAAAAATTGATATAGCTAGAGGAACATTATACATTTTGTTTGTGCCTGACTTATGCAGCCCCACCATTTAGACACATGTATGGCCAGATTGGAGTTAGACCAGTGTACAGTGAAGAAGGTTCTTAGTTGCTATATTATGTATTGAACAATATTGCACAATATTGTCAATCAACTATTTACACGTGTTTTGTAACACATGTTTGCAATCTATTTGGAATTATTTATAGGTACCCTGCATTGTTATAAGTCAATGAGTATCACAAAAAGAATGACTTTAGCCTTTGCTCATTCCTTTTCACTGCAGCGTAGTCTGACTGACTGTTTGAAACGTATGTGGCCCGCCTATGTCATTGCCTCCTTTTTCTTCCCTTAAAGTACTGATCAAATTGGAGAAATTGATTCCTAGTACCATTCGAATATGTGTATCGAGGTATATCTTACTCGGTTAATGCTGCTGATTACCTTAAATATTGGTCTGCACACATAAAGGTATTTCATTTACGCTTTATGTATTTGTTATACTTTTGTTTCGGCACAATGATAAGGATTCTTACTGTTTTTGGAGTTTGCTTTGGGAGTGTACGAAGTTGTAGATGTTTGAACACTAATTGGGATTTATTGAATTTCTTCATGTAAACCGTTTGGTTGTGATGGCATAGACCTTTATGTGGGTGAAATGTTTGGTCATAAGTGGCTCACAATTTTTATTGATTGGATGTTATGGGGCACGCACCATTATTTATTTTTTTACAACCATTTTACTCCTTTTGTATGTTGGCTTTTAAAACATTTACGTTATATTTTTGTCATAGTTGTGAATCGATTTTTACTTTTGTTTTTTTTGTAGTGTGTAGTGGAGGACGTTGGACCTTGGTAGCATTCCAGTTGCTTATTTACCTTGCTGCCATCATAATTTGGCCTTACTCAGTAAAAAGCTCTTAGATACTCCATAGGTATAAATTAGAATGTAGCACAGCCAAGGAGTTATTTTTTGTTTTCTATATGAGACATTATTACTGTACTTCTATGTTCTCACATATGTCAAGACATACCAGGTACCAAGGGTTACTGCTATGGAGTTCTAAGCAATGTATTATACATTCGGTGATTGGTGGACACTGTTGGGTTCTCTGTGGAAACAATGCTTGTGTGTTTTGTTAGTAGAGATTCTTGTTCTTTTTACTATATATGTGGTTAAGTATTGTACTTATATGTATGTTTGTTTTTTGTGTTTTTTTATGGAATGTGTCTAAGTCAATGTATTTGTGTTTGTTTTTTTGAATTGTACTTGCAGCCCTGGAGAAGCCCTTGTCTGGGGCAAAACGTGTTGGCTGTATCTACATGTAACACTGTCCATACTGAGAGAAAGAAAGAAGAAATAACAAAAAGACCATTTGAATATTATTGGACTCTATAAACATTTTTAAAGGGAGTGTACTCATTTGACTTGATGCCTAATTAACTCTTTATGTTTATGTATTGCCTCTTATCACTTGTATAGTGTAATGTATGATTCATGACCATTTGACAGCTGGTCATTTGAGGAGGGCAATACTGGTGTTGTGGAACACAGTTGTGCAGTGATTGAGTTTACCTAGCTGACAATGTATGTTTTCAAGTTTTCTACTTTAAAGGGAATCCAGCATGATGATAACTTTAAGAGGCCTACTCAGCTCTGTGGACTGGAGAGAGGTGCATTGATTTGGGAGATGCTGCTGAGTAGTGTGTGCTGGCTCAAATTTCAAACTCCTCTATAAATGTGGTAGTGGTCAGGGTGGCCTGTTGTAACTGGAGATAGACATGGGATCATCACATGATGGATGCACTCTGCTAAATGTTATGACAGTTGCAAGATTGATCAGCCATGTACATGCAGCTACTTGTCTGGGATTGGTTGTAAAATTTATCTCACTTCTCAGTTAATCGCACATGAGTCATAATGAATGATTGCCACAGCCTGTCCTCTTGCTCTGCCTCATGGTCCACTCCTCATGAGGCTTACCTTCTGTCCTTCTCCTTGACTCTACAATATTGTTTCTGTTTTACAATCCACAGGTCTACACTTCTCCTGCATGAAAGGCAAAAGCTCCATAACATTCTATTTACCTTACCCGACTGGTTCATCCAGGCACCCAATACAGACATTTTGAGAAGAATACAGATGCGCTGCTCAACTTTGCATTTATATACAGTATCATTTTTCTTTTACCAATCATAATATTTAGACCTGTGTTGGTGCACTGTTCCATAATTTGCAATTTTCAAACTCAAATGACAGAACATTCAGATATAACTTGGGTCTCTGGATCTGAAATACTGTTTGCAATGCATTTAACTGAACTGTGTAATTCCTTTATTTCCTTCCACAACATATTTGATGGTGACGATGTGCTGCTCATCGACCTGATGAATATTGTTGTTTTGTATAACCCTGGGCAAAGCACTACGCTACGCTCGCGTAGTTTGCGAAGTTTGCGATACTTCGCACAACGCGAATTGCACGTAGCACAGTGCAAACACGCAGTAAGCGTAGCGTAGTGCAGCGGTCATTTTTGCTTGCTCGCGGTCCTCAACGCCAAGTTGGCGACCGCGAGCAAGCAAAATGACATCCTGGCGAGACTTTTCTTCGCTCGCGATCAGCAACATCAAGTTGCCGATCGCGAGCGTTGAAAATAAACCTCCCGGCGAGATTCTCAACGCGGGAGGTCAGGTTTCTCATTGCGAGTGGTCGCGTATGCTCGCGACCGCTCGCGATGAGAAACTACCAGTCTGCGTTGAGAAAGCTGCCGCTCGAGTAAAAATCTACTCGAGCTGCAGTAAAAGACACCTCGCACTGTGCAAGATGCCGTTTTCAATGATTGCACAGTGCGGACAAGCATCCGGCACTGTGCAATCATTGCGAACAGTGCACTACGCAGTTCGCGTAGTGCTACGCGTAGCTCGCGTAGTGCGAACTGCACTTTGCGTAGCTTCGCGTAGCGCTACTTTGCGAACTACGCCCAGGCTTAGTTTTGTAGTGTTTGTCTTGGTCACACCTTTTCCCAACTCCCTATTCCGATCCAGTCATCAAACCCCCTAAACCTCTTCCTTCAGGCTGTGTGAAATATCGAGGTGTGACTTATGAATTTACACCATAAATGTATCACATTCTTGGTGGACTAGATGTTGTAAAAGCAACACCAACTCACTGTGGGATATTCTCTTACCTAAGAAATAGGCCATGCCAGCCCATTATACCCACCCATGCATAATAGTCATATATCCCAGCATTCGTCAACATCATCATTCAGGCCTGGTGTTGCTTACACCCTTAACCTTCTGCTGTCATGAGTACACTCCTCCTGAATCGAGGATTTAGTAAGGTTAGTTTTAATAGTTTTCATAAATTAAGTAAATAGCTCCCCATTGCTCAAAAGTTGCTACTTTATATCAGGTCTTCTTTGTGTCATGGTGGTCTCAGTCTTTGATAAGTTATGCTATAACCCACTAACTCTGCTGTCTTTCAATCTAGTTGCCTGTGATGGATAATCCTTCTGATTAATCCTACAGGACGAGTTCACCTGGGTGGGAGTGGGATCTTGCTTGTGATGTCTTCTCATTTTCCCTGTTAGTGCGCTAGCCTTCTACTACTTCTACCACTATTAAGAAGGCACCCTGGGAAACTGTGCAATAACGTTTTGGAAGATTGAGACAGGTAGCAGCCATTGCTTCATCTATTCAGATAAGAGAACTAAAAAGGGAAGTTTTCTAGTTTAGTTAGTAACTTCTACTGAAGATTCAGTTTTTTTTATATGTATGTAACTTGTCAGGGGGCGTGGCCTGACGCTGATGGAGTGAGCAGTGTTGCTCCGAACTCTGACCGGCCAAGACCCATATAGTGCCATCCTGACCTCATGAAACCAGACCAGGCACCCCAAAAGTCTGCCTGCTGCTACTCGCAGGGGGGCTTTGGCACTGCTGTCCCTTGGTGGTGGGAGAGCCAGCTCGGACCCAAGGTATGCTCTGCCCATGGATGTGCGGTGAGGCTGCGGCCGAAGATGGCGGTGGATGCGGCCTGACATAACCTATAGTGATGCTCTGCTCCTGCTCCTGCAGTTGGGGCCCTGAATTAACAGAGTTGTTGAACTACACCTGGTGGTGTTGCTGGAGGCTCCTGAGCCTCATCCCCCTTGCAGTGACATTTCCCAGGTCCCACCTTGGACTGCACTAGGGAAGCAAGACACTGCCTGGCACTGAAGGAGAGGGCGTAGGGCCTCGGAGGCGGTGCCACCTTGGGATACTTGGATCCAAACATCGAGAGAGCAGCACCTTTAATATCGCAGCTACGAGGGGAGCAGAGTGAGGTGAGTCTGTGATCACGGGGGGCCTGTGGTAAACTCCTGCCGGGGCCCACGTGGGGTGCGCTTGGTGTGACATCGGGCCGTGGTGCAGCCTCTGCACCTCTGACTGTGTGTTGTATGCTGCCTGTGGGAATGCCTGGAGATGCGTGCTGAGACGACATGTCCTATTGGTCTGCCTATTGATGGGCAGCCCCCCAGCTTTGTACTGGGTGTGAAGGACTGTCTAGCTATCCCAGACTGAGGATCAGATGGGAAGGCCTGAAAAAAGGGATGTCTGCAGACATGTCCCCTGATGCCCTCCCTGCTGAACGTTTTGGAATTTGTACTGTTGCTTTCTGGGAGTGCTGTGGAGGCAATTTTCAGTGGGCTGCCTTGAATGATTGGGGAACTCCCCATGCCAGTGGACCCAATGCCTGAGGGGGCCTGTCATCACTGGTCTAAACTGATGTTGGCAAAGGACCTTATGAGAGTTGGGTGGATGCCGGTTCTGAGAGCGACTCCTACGATTAATCCTGACTGTGCCTCCCATTAGTGCCGGAGCTGTAGCGCACTCTCTGCCGGTAGGTGGAAAGGGAGACCTTTGTGCCACAATCTCCTGGCGGTGGGAGACAGTAAAAAGGGACCTGTCAGTCCCTATATCAGCAGGAGGCTCGGCTGCTTAAGGCTGGATGCAAGGGTTAATCGCACTATGCCTCGACCAGAAGGGGAGATTTGGGGTTCCTAGAGTGGCAAGAGGAACGAGCGCTGACCTACTGAGAGACCTGCTATTCTACGACCACGATAATATTGAGGGCCCGTGATGCTCTGGGGTGGACCTGCTTACTGGCAACCACCAACTTGCCCGATAGACTGGTGATGGGGGGGTCTGGCACTGCTCACCACCTTGTTCTGCTGAAGTGAAGTGTGAGGAGTCTGCTAGCGGGTTTGCCCATCAAACAGTCCATCCTAACCTGAGAAGACCATTGGCAAGGCCACCTGCAAACAGGACCAGGATCACAACTGTGCTCTTGACCCCTCGACCAATATGCAGACTGAATCATGGATGAGTGCCTCGGCTAAGGATCTTATATTTCAGGATGTTATTCAGGCAATCACGTCCTCTCGAGAGACTAAAAAACTAAAATAGATACCCTGAGGTCAGACATGGGCCTACTGCGGGATGATCACCGGCGCTTAGTGGAGAGAGTCACTACCAATGAGTGAGCACTGGCAGACATGCCTCACTTCAAATACGAAGCGACTGACTGTCATGGAAACTAAAATTCATACTCCAGAATTGAGGGCAGAAGATGCTCAAAACTGCTCCCGCAGCAACAACGTTCGAGTCGTAGGCCTGCACGAGAAGAATGAGGGCCCGAAATGCTGAATTTCCTGGAAAAGTGGATACGTGAGGTGGTTGCACTAGAGGGCCTCTCCACCTTTTATGCACTCGAGCATGCCCACAGAGTGCCCACTAGACAGCATTGTCTGGGGCCCCGCCGCAGCTGGTTGTGGCCCAACTTCTCTATTATAAGGACCGGGACCATATCCTGGTGCAGGCATGACGTAAAGGAGAATTATTAATTGAAAATGCGGTAGTATGGGTTTTTCAGGATTTTTCAAGAGAAGTACAGGAGCAGACATCCTCATTCCAGGACGCTAAACAGAGGCTGCGACAGCTAGGGCACGCCTATGTGATGATGTTCCTTGCCCGTCTCAGGGTTGCTATGCCTGAAGGGGCTGTCATTCCCCGCAAGAGATATGGAGCTGGCTGAATCGGCAGCCTTATCGGAGCCCACAACAGCAGCAAGTCCATAGATCTTGCTCCAGGCACCGAAAATCACAGCGCAAATCTGCTGCCCCCTCACAGGCTGAAGCGCAACTTGAAAGACTGCATGCGATTGAGGTGGTGGCGGAGATGAGTGGTGAGGGCGTAAAACCCCCAACACCTGAGAAGGAGGGACTCAAGAGAAATTCGGACACTGATCAAAGCTCCTGCATGTTTGCGGCTTAAAGCCTGATAATGCCCAAAATAACCCTAGGTCATTGGATGATATAATATAGCATGTTGGTCACATTAGTGCAAGACTAGGGGATTTACAATATAAACCTAGCTTATTGGGGATCTGTGTAAACTCTTTTCTTGCTATCTTACCCCTGGGCTAGGGCAACAGTTTGAAGGCTCTATACTAGTTGGAGGGCTCGCTGTCCGGGAGGAGCTAATGGCTGTCCCCTCTTAGACAACCGCAGGACATTTCTTGCGCTCACTCAGTTATAGTTTAGTTGTTTGGATGGGGTGGAGACCTACTTGTCATGGGGAGTGGGAGTGGGGGTTTTTGTTTCTGCTTTGCCAGTTGGGGATGCTTGAGTCGTACTAGGCGTGCCTACCAGATACCACCTGTGAAGCCTTCATTGTTCATATTCTGAAACCAGGTAAACTTGCCTCTGATGGCAGGGCTTATTGGCCTCTTTCAATGCTGAACATAGGCCATAAGATCCTTAGTAGTATACTAGTGGCTAGATTGTTACCATTCATGACTAAGCTTATACACCAGGACCAGGCAGTATTTATACCTCGGCGCAACATGGCCACCAATATCAGAAGGCTACTGGCCATACTGGAAGTTCAGGATTACAATAAAGAGCATGCAGCAAAATTTGCTGTCAACATAAAGAAATCTTTCATCAGCTGGGAATGGCACAACTTATATGCGGTGATGCTACACATTGGTCTGGGCAGGAAATTGTTGGCCTGGACTAAGTTGCTGTACGCAAATTCGACCGCTAGAGTCCACACCAGAAATATCATATCAGAGAGGGACCTGATGAGCCGGAGAGCGAGACAGGGCTGTCCCTTGTCCCCCTTACTTTTTGCGCTGGCCATGGAACCTTTGGCTAGCTATTCAAGAGGGGGCCATGCATATCGGGGACTGTCCATTCAGCATCACCATCACCACATTGTGCTGTACGCAGACGACCTATTAATCTTTCTCTACGATAATGTGGAGGACTTGGAGGGTGCCAGGACTATGTTGGACTCTTTTGGACTCCTCTCTGGGTTACGGGTGAACTGGCAAAAATGTAAGCTTTTCCCTGTGGTGCCCCGTGGTGACCCCTCTGAGGGCCTGGAGTGCCTCCAATGGGAACCCAGTTGTCTGCCCTGTCTGGGGGTCAAGATTTACCATGATCGCCGGGATCTCCTGGAAGGTAATGTGGGGCAGGCTTTCGGCTCCCTTCCGTCCCACATGGACTTTTGGATGACGCTGCTGTTATCAGCGGGAGGCAAATAGCTTTGCTTTGCCACCTCTACTTTTTTAAAACACTTCCTATTTGTATCCCAAGGGCTCTGTTCAAAGACCTTGAATCCTCACTAATCACTTTCATCTGGGGGGCGAGTCGCCGACGCTTGACATTGGCCACGATGCAGCGTTCATCGACGGATGGAGAGTTGGCAGTCCCTGACTTTGAGGTGTATTATCTAGCAGCACAGCTACAGTGGATTTTGCAAGGGATGGCAAGTACGCGAGACCCCACTAAGCCCTAAAAACCATTTGCTACAAACCTCACCGATCTCATTAGAGTGTTCCTTGGGGTGCGACGCTCGGCTACAGAAGATACCCAGGAATTTTGAGTGATTACTAAATGCTGGAACTGATGTTTGCAGAAAATGCATGCAAAGGTGCCATACACACCTCATCTCCCCCTTGATATGCTGAGGGAGCAGCCCCATAGTGGGTGCTGGAGGGGGCTTGAGGCGTGGATGGAGGCTGGGGTGTCAAGGATGAGAGATGTATAAAGAGACTTGGAACTGCTTCCGTTTGAGGACCTTGACCTTGAGGAGTTTGACCTACCAAGAGGCCATTTTCTGCTCCACAGAGGGCTGACAGCAATGCTGAGAAAGTACTGAGGGTCCAGCTACGCTGAACCAAGAATGCTTAGCAGTTGCCGCTATATGGCCCTATCTGCAGGTACCATAAAGGTGATTTTGTGCTTATACGTTGCTGACCAGCTGGAGTGTTTAGGACTGAGATAGGAAGAACATTTGGGGACACCTATAGAGGCTAAGAACTGGGCCACTATCCTAGAGAGAAACCTAAAAGTATCTAGTAATACGCACTTCAGGCTTATAAGCTACTATGTCCTTCGTAGGTCGCATCTAACTCCAGAGCGTATAATGAGGTATTTTCGTTCAGCCAAGGCAGCCTGGCCACGCTGTGATGAAATGGGGGTCCCATTTCTGCATATGTTCTGGGCCTGCCCTGCAATTGGCACTTTCTGGGAGGCCATCATATAAACTGTTGCGGCTGTTATTGAGAATGAGATCCCTATGTCCCCAGGCCACTGCCTATTGGGATGGTTCCCTCACACTTCCAAGAATAGAGTCACCAGTAAATTTCAGGACCTGGGGTTTATATTGGCCAAGTGAGAAATCAAGAGATGCTGGAATTAGCTGCATGGAGAAGGTAGATGGAGAAGTGGGCAAGCTGCAAGGGGAGAGTGTTGCATAGAGAGGACGCATGTGGGGTGGGCAACATGGATACAGCCCAGGCATGGAATACACTTGTAGACAGCTTTATATCCCCTGGACCCTCACCTGCAGGAACACTGCCATAGACCTCCTGCTGTGACTTATCTTGTGACAACACATATTTTACTTGAGTCCACAGGGTGGAGGGGAGTCATTTGGTGACGAACTATGACTTCCCTAAACACTAGCGCCTAGTGCTGGGGCATTCAGACTACATGACTTTTGGGAATATGTATGTGCCTATGTACTGACTCATGGTGGAGGGTGGGGGGACTTATTCAATGTTAGACAAAGATGTTGCCATCACTATGCTACCGGAAAGCTATTTGATGCCAAATTGTATTATAACACTGTCTGCAGTGATTTAAAATCTGCCTCAATAAAATCTGTTTAAAAAAAAAATGTGTGTAACTTGTCACAAGGCAATATAAGCATAGCATACCCCCCTAGAGGCCAATATTGTGATAGAGGGTAGAAGGACAAGGGTATAACTAACTGGTATATACATTTTGATAAGTGGCTTGGTGCTGTAAAAGTGGCAAAAGTTAACATCCTCAAGCCAGAAGCAATAAGACAGTCCTAGTCTGTGTTGTTCCCAGTCTTTTAGCGGTGTGTGGTTTGGGTATAAGTAAAGCATGTAACCTAGCAAATAAATAAAATAAATATATGTCAAAGGACTTCAGAATAAGCTAGGGAAAGGCTAGGGGGAAAAGTTGATGTACAGTTATGTGTCTATTCAGAGGGCTGCTTTTTGTCAATTAAGGCTGTGTTAAAAGCAGTGCAAAGACAAAAGACATGAATAAATAATTCCCATTTATTTTTGTATCAAATAAAAAACCCACCTTCTCCACATACAACAGGCCCACCCCTCTACCCAAACAAATAAAGATCACCCAAACCAATGTCCAAAGTCCTAAGAGTCCTTTTGTAGGGATTCTACTTGCACAAAACTGTGCCTTGGCACAACAGAACATAAGAATGTAGGGACTTTGTCTCTCTGCCTGTCAGCCCAGATTTCCTGGCTAGCTCACAGTGCCTTACCTGAACTCCTAAACTTCCCAGAGTAGCAGGTAATTTTGGCAACCTAGAACACAACTCTATAGTCCCCAAGGGAACTGTGGAAACAAATCACCACCTTTCACTTCTCACTCATGCCTGTCCATAATAAACAAAATAAAGACATGAGAAAAATATTTTTGAAAATATCATGCTCTATTTAAGCCCGGGCGGAGCTGGCGTAGTTGCTCTACACGTAGCTCCACGAAGTTGGGCAAAAACTCTGTGGAGCTCCACTCTGCTCCGCGCCTCCACCCCCCTCAATAAATATTTTTAAAATTAAAATTAAGGTAAATTAAACACACTTACCTTTATCGCGGCATCTACGGGCTGCCTTCCTCCTCCTCGCCGTGGTCCTGCAGAATCCCCTACATCAGATGTACGTCGTGGGTAGGACTGTGCACGAGGAGGAGGGCAGCCCGAGACGCCGCAATAAAGGTAAGTGTGTTTAATTTACCTTAATTTTTATTTTTATTTTAAAAATATTTATTGAGGGGGTGGAGGCGGGGAGGGTCCGGGGCTGAACTCCGCTCCGCTGCGGAGTCGGAGTTTTGCATAAACTTTGCGTTCTCAGCGGAGCGCGGAGTATGCAAAAATCCGCAAGCTCCTCCAGCGGAGCGGAGTTCTCTGACCACGGTTAGCTCTATTATGAAGCAAGTATGCTGCAATTAGAAAACATATACAATTAAGCAAAGTAATAAACATTACAAGCTAACTGTACACAATGAAAATCCCTAACAGGGTAAATGATATATCTGTCTAAGCCTACCCTCACTATGTAAGCACAGGGATATAACAGTGATTGCTGAGATTAGCACCGGACCCCATACCTGGTATTTTGAAGTCAGATGGTGTGCATCGTAAGTGTAAACTCAGTTTACGCAAGGCTGGGGCGCTCGTTCCAAGACCTGTCCCTTTGCAAGAAACCTACTCTCTGCTTTCAAAAAGACAAGTCTTGGTATTTATGATAAGAAGTGTTGTGTTGGAAAACAGTAGCTGTGCTTTTGTACTGTGTCTAAAACATTAGGA
This sequence comes from Calotriton arnoldi, assembly GCA_963921515.1. NCBI lineage: Eukaryota > Metazoa > Chordata > Amphibia > Caudata > Salamandridae > Calotriton > Calotriton arnoldi. The sequence continues at coordinate 475,900 of CAWUFW010006271.1, forward strand.
GATATTGCTGACTGATCAAATGAAAACAGTGTACCATGTTGTTCGACCTTGTACGAAATGTTCGGACTGAGTCCTGAGAAGGAGAACTACATAACAAATAACATGTGCAGCATATTTCTAAAATAATATCATGGCACAAAAACAAATGTATTATGTGTGGCTGTACAAGTCAAAAGGCAGCCTAAAACGTGTAATATGCAGAACTTAGGGAGAACCAACATAGGTCCAGAAGGGAACTAACCACTCCCCCTCCTTCATCTCGAAAGTAACTTAGCAACTAACAAAATAATAAAAAAGCACAAGCCAAGATAAGCAAATTCAAAGCTATGCTAATAAGCACTTTATACAAAAAAGGTATAATTATAATAAAAAATATAACATGTACATTTGGAAAACATGGCCAAATGTAAGTACATCCGGAGGCATCTGAGATATTTTCTGTAAGATCAATGTTTAGTGAATTCAGAACAGATTCCATCTCCACAGACGATGATTTTGCAATTGCCCAATTTAAAAGCTCAAAAGAACAGACATGATCCTCGTTATCAGCCGATGCTGAGGGAGTTTAGAGACAGAATTCGATTTTCCTGGTGCTGAAGCACCCATCTGCCCCAGAGGAAGTGCCTGGTATCAAGCATCTTGAGGCAGCCGCAAGTTCATGGGACAACTCCGAAAATGGGACATTATAGGACTCACCAATAGGTTCATGTTCTTAGGAACTGGCATTTGCAGAGCTAGGCACACATCCAGTGCCCATTCAAAGGACACCACAGTCTGTAAAACACGGGTTGTACACAGATAACCAGGTAGGTCGGAATGACAATGACCAGTCAGTGTTCAGTTACTGGAGCATAGGGGATCCAAAGAATTGTAACAATGCTCACGGCACAGCTGGACCGGTGGTAATTGCATTACCAGTGGGCTTCAAAATGGAACATCCATTGCGGATTAGAAAAAATAGAACCAAAATGCTGCAAATGAGGAATAACATCACAGGTATGTCTCTGAACACACTTGAAAAAAGGAATGTATATAGGCTGGAAAAAATCCAAAGATTTTCTGGAAGGAGCTGAACAAGCCAGTCGCAATAACCTTAAAAAAGTGTGCTATACAGGCAGTATGGGATGGCTTAAATATGTGGGGGCAGATTTACAAGCCCCTTGCGCCGCCGGTGCATCACGTTGTGTGACGCACTGGTGGCGCAGCCTGCCAATTGATATTTGCAAGAACAGGTAAAGTCACCCTGTGTGACTTAACCTGTGCTTATAAATATCGCCCCTGTTCACGCAACACTTTGCGTGTTAGGGGCGTGACATGGGTGTTGCTGTGGGTGTTCCCACGCAACACCCATGTCCACTGATTCATTTCCAGATTTACGAGAAATCGTAAATCTGGAAATGCGTCAGAATGCTACAACACCCTAGGGGTGGCGTAGCGAGGTGCAACGAGGAGAAATATTTTCATTTCTCCTCGTTTTTTTCCTCTTTCAATGCGTGCTGCATTCTACAGCACACATTGGAAGAGGAAATCACCTCAATTGATTGTTTTTGTGCAGGAAGGTGCTCCTTCCTGCAAAAAAACAATCTCCCCACGACGCAGGCATCCTTGCACCATGGTGCAAGGGTGCCTGCACCGGCGCTTGGCAGCAGTTTGTGCGCCAGCGAAGGGGGAAGCACAGAGATGCGACATATTGTTGTAAATGTGTCGCATCCCTGTGCTTTGAAACTAACGCAGTGCGGCACAGCAAAATGAGGTGCTGCACCGCGCTGCGTTAGTTTCTTGTAGTTCTGCCCCATGGTGCACTAGCTCGCCGAAATGTAATGGGAGATTGGTGTTTAGCAAGGACTGTATTTTACTGGATGTCCTTGCAACCTGCAATTCAAAAGTTTCTCGAGCAGATGTTAATGCTACATCTTTTTGAAACAATAGTGCTTTTACTCTGCTTAGCTTGTTAAAATCTGCCTTCAAACTTGGAATGGAAGGCCACAACAAGCTACTGAAACCCCCTTGAGTGGGAGGGAGTAGCATGCTATTACAGCAGGTCACCATCTGGGAGACCGATAAAATATACAGGATCCCGGACTTCATTCCACAACAATCCTGGTCACCTAACATTAAGTAGCTTCTATTTGAAAGGGCTGTAATGAGGTGGAGAATTGAAGGGGCTGGTATTCCTTTTAGAAAACAGGCCAAATTCACAACCAAAACATTTCATGGACTTTGAATGGTAACGTGTTTACAATCAAGTGAGTGTCCACTTATAAAGTCACATTCCTTTCCAGTAAGGAAGACCTCTTTGTTGGCTCGTTCACAACAATAGGAAAATGGGAGTGATCATAACTCATGAATGAAGCTGCCTCCAAGGGGCTCATATCTGCTGACAGTGAAATGTTTCATGCAAGCTGTGAAAGTGGCAAAGATATTACGCCGTGTATTAAACAGACAGAGGAGGGTGTTTATGTTATTGTGAATGGGAGCTGTTCTAACTTCTCGAGATGTTAGATGGTTTATGTGCCACTTTTTTTAGCCATGAGTCCTTGTTTATATGTCAGTTTCAAAGGCAAGAATAGCTGACTTGAATTAAGGTAACGCCGTAGGAAGCAACCATTCTTAAGAATTTTGAGAGTTTCGGTAACTGCATGATAGATCTAAGCTGACTTTGCCCATTATACAATGAAGAAATGTCACTTTGCATGATATGGATAACAGATGACACAATGTTATTCAATTTGTAAATGTGAGAAGACAATGTAATAATACTATTATCAACAACAGCAAGCACTTCATCTAAATTTTCTTGATGAATTTGTCTTAAGCATGCTGCAGCTTCCATTTGTGATCATTTCAAAATTTCATTATATGTGGCATAAATAAATCTTTTAGAACATGGAGACCCAGGAGCCAATAAGAAATCAGATACGTCCATGTCTTCCGACAGGAGAGAAGGATGTTGTTTTACTGCAGACAGTGTGGAATATTCCAACCATTGTTGACACAATTTCCCCACCGGATAGATGGTGAGTGACAATACCTGAATGCTGAAAGTGGGAATAATAGGAGTCGAGTCTGCTTGCCTTAAACCCCGGTGTTGAATTCAAATAATGAGCATAACAGCTAATTGTGTGTACTAGCCAAAATAACCACCAGTGAGGACCTGAAAGTGCGGAGTTAAATGTACCATTCTGCAATATACTATTGAGTTGTTCTTCAGTGTAATTTGTCAAATGTTGCCAATTGTGAAATTGGCAATGGAGGGAATGTTTGGTGTATTCATGTTTATTAATTTTTACATCATGTTTGTACACTTTAAATTATAAGTCCAATTTTGATCACCCATTTGTTTCTTGAACGTGCAGTGGTGGAGACATGCTCTGTCTAAAGCCACAACTGGTGTCGCCATACAGTATATTTATTTAGTGCTTTACATTCTTTGATTCCTTCGATTGCCACTACAACCTGTATGTTAATTTTATATGCAAATGAAATGACCGAATCTCTAAAGGAGTATGTGATGTTGCTATACGTCTGTAAAGTGTAACTCAAGCTCTGTGCAAATGAAACCGCCAGCCGACTCAAAGTAGTGTGGCGTGCAGGACTGTATCACAAATTCAGTACGTGATGTTAGCATATGCCTGTAAAGTGTACACTCATGCTCCGTGCAAAATGAAACCACAAGCTGACCCAACGTACTGCAAAAAGTACTATGGTTCTGCCCAAGTACGGTGGGAGATATATGTAATCTAAAAATAGACTTATTTAAATATATACATAATTTGAAATTTAAATAATTCTTTGCTCTAAACCCAAAACTGAATAAAGGTGATGCTGCACAACAGACTGATTGGATGTCTAATGAGTTATCCATACAGGACTTACATGAAACAGTTGTTCTACTATCCATTACGGATGTAGAGGGTGACACGTTCACAGTAGCCAGGGTCATAGAGGACTTGAACATGCAGACTGATGCTAGTATAGAGAGCAGTTCTAAAAACAAATCATGCTGGACACCACAGCTAGCCAGTGGCAAAAATATTGATATGTTTTATAAAATACTACATGGAGACCTTGATAAATGGAATATGAGTGGACTACGCAAACGGAGTAAATTTAATGACAACTTAAGTGCTGGTGAGTGTGTGGTACTGAAATTATTACAAGACAATAATAATCTGATCATAAGGGAAGCAGACAAAGGAGGCAATATAGTCTTAAAGAATCAACCTCAATTATAACCAAGACATTTACTCACAACTTAGTAATGGTTCCTGCTATAAAAATCTATATTGTAATCCAATCTTTAAATTGACAAAAAAAGTTAATACCAAGCTGAAATACTGAAATGACAGCTGGTTACTGACTGCTGATGAATATTACTATTTACGGGTAGACCGTCCAAGAGACCTTTGTCTGTACACACTTCCAAAAATTCATAAGGAGTCAGAGTTTCCTCCAGGAAGACCCATAGAATCAGGTATTGGGGGGTCAACAGAGAGACTCTCCGAATATGTCAATTTATTTTTAAAGCCATTTGTGGCTAAACTTCCATCACATATAAGTGCCACCAAACATGTTTTAAACCTACTGAATGATATACAATGGGAACCTGGGATATGGATTGTCACCTTGGATGTGTTATCTCTCTATACCAGTATTTCACATAAAATGGGGTTACATGCTCCGAATCTCATATTGAATACAAGACCGGTGGTGCTTCTAGAACACACCCAAATGTTGAGTTCTATGGCAGAAATGATTTTGGAAAACACTGTGTTCTTATTTGCAACATTATGGTACAAACAATTGCAAGGCACCGCCATGGGCTCCAGATTTGCCCCCTTGTATGCCAACCTTTTTATGGGGGCGTTTGAGGAGGAGCATGTCTGGGGCCGGAATGGTGCAACATGGGTTGAGCACATACTATACTGGGGCCACTATATCGATGACTGCCTAATGATAAGGACAGGCAGTGAAACACAACTTAGGGAATTTGTAATTTACCTCAACCAGAATGATGTCAATATAAGGTTTACATCAAAACACAGGAATACAGTAATTGAATTCCTAGATGTGGAGTTGTACATAAAGGGGGACAAAATACATAGTAGGCTATACCCTAAGCCCACATCATGTAATGCAACCCTTAATGCGGCCAGTGCTCACCCAAACTGTCAGATTAATGCTATACCATTTGGTGGGATGATGAGAGCTAGAAGGAACTGCAGTGAGGAACATGAATACCGAGTGTGTATACAACAAATAGAGATGAGGTTCATAGAAAGAGGCTATATCCTACATGTAGTAAGTTCAGCAAGGAAAAGAATCACTGGTATAGACAGGAAACACACGTTGTGTACACAAGCGGTGATGGAGGACAAGAACACCCAGATACATCACATTATTGACTACAATTGACTGTCTAACAAATATCATAAAAGTTTGAAGAAACACTGACATCTACTTAAGGCGGACAAGATGTTGGAAGACTTTATCCCACCAAGGCCAGGTCTGACTTTCGGCAGAGATCACACATTAAGGGCTTTACTCAGTCCTAGTTATCCCAGACAACAACACCAGGATAACTGGTTTACAAGACAGACACATGCTTTTTTCAAATGTGGCAAATGCACAATGTACAGATGGGCCAAGGACAAAATAAAGGTGTTTTATGACAGGATATGACTGAATACAATATAGTATGAACATTACGTGTCACACAAAATTTGTGGTATACATTATTGTGTGCAAGAGTGACCGTATGTATGTGGAAAGCACCATCCACGCTCTAGTGGTTTGGATGTATGAACATATGAGATCGGTGAAAACCAGTGACACATAATACCCAGTGGTGGTTGACATGAACTAATGCCAGTCAAATGGAATACATAGGAACTCTATGTTTTGAGGAATTGATCATGGACCCAAGGACCCCATGGGTGGACATGGGAAATTGACTCTGAGAAGAAGAGAAGCTATGTGGATTATGAGATTACAGACAGTGGAATATGGTCTTAACATAGACCAGGGTTTACACTATTTTTTGGGTGACTGAATGATCCCCACCCCTGTAATGACAATGTTTGCCTGTCCCGGAGGATACATTTTATGCTTATGTGAGTGTGACACTCACAGTTGTAAAATACCTGAAGAAAATGCCAGGCCAATTATGTTTGCAAATCTTTTTGTGAATGGATGCATAATCACTAATGTTCCATACTCAGACATAATCTGTATTATATGTACTCAATTAAGATTTTTTTTATCATTTGCCACTACATACCTTGTTAAGTGATTTGCTCTTTATGGATATAGAAGCAGTCATGTCTTTATCCAAGCACAGGTTGTTTCAATTTGAGTAAAAATCATGATGGGTTTTTATTCAAACAATATGCATGATGATGTGCCTTATACTCGGTTAACAAGCAGAGCAGACATAGTTGTTTTTACGTATGCAATATGATTATCTTTTTTCACAAGCTGATACAATGTAGATGGCCGATCAATCCGACTCGGGACTAGAGAGATATACATTGTCAGTGCCCGAGTCCTATGAGGATATATATTCACACAATGGAAGATGGCCATATCGTCCGTCTGTTAGCAATAAGAATATTATCTCAGAAGTTATTAACTTCCTATGAAGAACATAGGCATATGACAATATCGCTAAATGACAGTGTCATACCCGTACTCAGGAACAGTTACTCGTAAGTGGGATATCCGACTATATCTGCTTACATATATATGCATATACATTTTACTAATTCTACACACACGGATGTATGTTTTAAGAAATAATGTAGATGGCTGATCAATCCGTCTCGGGTTTTGAGAGATATATCACAATCGGTGCCCGATTCCTACGAGGAGTACATATTTACACAATGGAAGAGGGCCATACCGTCCATCTGTTAGTCATGAGAATATTATCTCAGCCATCACTAACCTTCTACGAAGAACATAGGCATATGACAATATCGTTAGTACCCGGGATATGTTACTCACAAATGGGATATCCGACTATATCTGCATGCATATACATATATACATAGACATTTTACTAATTTACACACATTGATGGATGTTTTAAGAAATAATATAATTATGCAATAAGGCATGCATATTAATGGACACATAGTCACCCCCTCTTCGTACTCGAGTGATATAGACACTCCAAGACGGCGGAACCAACATGCACAGACTTTAGTTTGTCCATTCTCTAACCATGGATAGGTCCGTAAATTTAAGATGTGGTCAAGATGGCACCCATCGTGAACGCAGTTCGGTCGGACATGCCAAAAACAGAAGTCACAGAGCTTTTGCCCACACTCGCGTAAGGAATTGGCAGCTTATTGGGATTATTATTTATTGCTACATTTAGATCTGGACTAGGTACTCAGTAAAGTTTTGTTCACTGTAGGTTACGAGTGACACATACCCGCTTGAACTTGGATTTGCGTTTGACTTACATTATAACTACAGTTTTGGGAAATGACTGCGGATTTAAGGTACTTTGATAAGATTACGTAATGATTTCTTCGGGATTGGGACGTGCTAGTTATCTTATTTGATCCTGATTTTTTGCTTTGTTTCTTTTTAGATTGATACTGAGGAATACTGGTACCGAGGTTAATATAGATTTACGAATATACCTACACGAAGTGCCTAATCTAGACACAGGTTTTTCCCTGGTTTTAAATTTTGTCAATTGGTCCATGTTCACTATTTATTTTATTAATTTTAGTGATCTGCCAGTACCGCCCTAGGCTGGAAATACAATAATAACCTGGGCGACATGTTGGACCCTTTTAGGGGCCTCTGTCTGAGAATTTTGTCTCCCTGGTCTTATATTTTTGCTAGTCCCAGACATGTAGTATGTTAAACTGTATCATTCAGAAAAATCATTTTGTGGGATTAAATAAGTTTGAAACAAGGTTTCGTCCCCTGAACTTGCCAAGGTTTGGTACCCCAAATTGAATTCATGTCAATGGTATCCTTCCAATAATCGTAGTTTTACAGCTAATTGGGTAACAAATGAGTCTGTATATATTAGGTTAGTTTGTGTAAGCATATATTTCTTTGGTGGTGTAGGTACAAGTTTGAAATAATACTATGCTGGGTCTGATGTATCATATCCCGAAAAAAATGTGAATGTATCCCTATATGTTTTTGAGCTTCCATGTAGGGGAGGGGGCAATGTTCCCATTGTGTGCAGTTAAAAAGTGTACGTTGAACACTAGTTCGATATTATTAGTAATGTCCATAATGATGGTAACAGAACATTTCACCATAATAAGCAGAATTTAAATATAGATCCTCTGATTTGAAAACATTGTAGTATTCCAGCTCCAAGAGCATGGACTTTACAGTTTCAACAGCCCAATCATCAGAATGTAACCCAGGCACAATTAGACCACCCATAGAAACCCTAAATACATAAGGTATCGGCAGAACTTCTGTAGGACTGTATATATCATAAGGTACTTTATCCAAAACAATTCCATCAGTTACTGGAACGGCTAAAATGATCTCAATGGACAAGCATCTTCTAAACTTATGTTATAATGAGTGAGGCATCACAATATCATTGGCCAGATCTGTGGCAGAGTGCCTGGAAGATTATGCCATTATTTAGCAAGAAGAAAACAGTCACAGATCCAATCCACAGGAGTAGAAAACCAAGGAAAGTGTTATCCAAACATATATCCAAGTAGGGACCAGAAAAGTGTGTTCTAGCCATGAAAGGAAAACCCAGACTTGTGTAGGAGGAGTGTCCATAATAAAAGGACTGTCAAAGAAAAATCATCTCCCACATAATACCCAGTAGCAGTTTGTCAAAAAAATTGTGTCAAAGGTACAGTACCGGAAAAATCCAAAAGTGGTGGATCTGTTTAAACAACATCAGCTGCAGAAGACACAGTAGTAAGAGCAGTACTCACTTCAGTCGTGTTTCTGGAATTTGTAGTGGTATTGGAAATTAACTGAAGTTCATTCTCCACCCCCCTCCCAGCTGGGGAGAAACAGCAATGGTGGTGCTCACAGGCTGTAGAGGAATATCCTGTATGGTAGCGAGAGGAATTAGGGAACTACCAAGAACTCCTCATGGCCTACTGTTTAGAGTCAGCCACCTGATGTAATTTGATGTGATACATGGAGATAAAGCGATTGTCTTTGGAAGCAGGAAACAGTGGAAAGATTATAGTTCTTGTAGCTTGAATGACAAAGACTGGCACAGAGCACAGTATGATGGGCCGAATGCCTTCTTCACAGCCACCTTCTCTCGCACGAGATCCCCAACCTTTGGAATTCAGTCGGAAGGTTCTGGTTTCTCTTAATTCCTGCAGAGGCAGACGTCTTCAACTGTTCGTTGGATTGGTTGTCACAAACGTTTTGTAGATCCCATAGGACAGCACAATGATCATTTATGTGATATGGCGTGGCTGCTGCCCCAATGGCTGTACATCTTGATGCCAAAGAGGACCTTGTATGGGGTCCGGTCACTCAGAGATCTTTTAGGGAGATTGTTGAGTGCTTGCTGTACCCCATTTAGGTTGTGGATTCAACTACACACTGTGTCTAATACTCTTTCTGTTAAGGATTGTTTTAAGTCATGGTTCATCCTCTCCACAACAGAATTGCCCTCAGGGTATTATGGCGAAAAATAATGCACCTGCACACCCAGGGAAGCCATAGTATCCTGATACGCTTTCGAGGCGAAAGGCAGGAACTGTTCCAAGTGGAACTTACTGCATGCATAAGTGCCGATGAAGATTTGCATATCTTTAATACCAGTGCAAGTATCAGCTGATCGCTGTGGCCAAACCCAGAGGAACATTGAGCAAGCATCAACTGCAACTAAGATAAATTTAAACACAGTATCCAAAATAAGAGGACCATAATGGCTCAAATAAATGCAACAGAAAGATTTGTTGGAAATCAACAGGTGTGTCTGCGGTGGATGAGCAAGGTGAAAGATTTAATCTGGTGACAAATGTCACAACAAAGGACATATTTTCTGGCCTGTTGATATAAGTCTTGCCACCAATAACGTTGCTGTAGCAACAAAATTGTGACTACCACACCTCTCACAGGGTTGGTTAGACTTGGCCAAGATGGGGAATGCACTAAGCCCTTTAAAATAAATACAGGTGTTGGTCATGGCTGTATTCTTGCCCCTCTTTTATATAGTATTTATATTAATCGCCTGGAAGAGGTCTTAGTTTAAATTGAAGCTGATGTACCTCAAGCAAGGGGCAGAGCTATTCAGTTTTATCATGTTCCAATGATGCAGTTTTAATTGCCCGTACGACAAGGAGCCTCCATCGTTTGCTAGATGCATTTGCTGATTTTATGTGAAGGTTGCACCTATCCACAAATTTAAAATTGAAACTCTATGGTGGTGGGTCCTAGGAATGTTAAATGTCGTAACCCCTCAGCTAAGAGTCCGGTTTTATCCAGGGTGGAAAATTTCTTCTACCTGTGCTTGTTCCTCAACTCAGGCCTTAGCTGTGAAACCTCTTTTATCTTCAAATAGAGGGGCCCTCCAACGTGCAAATTCTGGGCTTCAAGATTTTACAGGGCGCATTGGGCAAAAGTCCCCGAAATTATTACTTGATGTCTATAGTGCCCAATGTGTTCAGATGGCCACCTTCGGCAGTGAAATTTGGGGATATGCCAATATTTACTGTATTCAGGCGATAGAGAATATATTCCAGAGAAATTTACTAACCATTGGTCAAGAAATACTCATCAAAATTGCACACTAAGAGTTAGATATGACATTTATTGCAGATTTTATTTGGGTTTGCCCTCTCCTAATGTGGTGCTCAGTTTGGTATAAAGAGGACTTGCATTTTAATAGGATTATACCCCAGGGCTGTTTGCTCTTAGACAATGTGTCTTGAGTTCCACGGTTGCAATACCTAAAAAGATCATTTAAGGAATTAGGAAGTCCAGGCTTATATTTCAATACTTGAGGAATAACAAAAAAGGATCTTGCATGGGTTAAACAGACTTTTTTCAAAGGGTGGCCACTGAAAGAGAGAATTCTGCCTTGTCAAAACAGACTGTTCAGAAGTACGCCCTGGTTAAATCTGTAAGTGGATTAGGCCGAAATGTGCTAGGTGGAATTTTATGCCCCTTATTTGCACTTGAGCATTATATACTTTTAAAATGCAATATTATTTTATTTTTCTTAATTCATACTATGGAGGATTGTTTTATGGATTTCTTCATGCTCAAACTGAGTCATGGGGACGCATTGCACATGTGGCGCATTTTCCTTCATTGCGCCTGGCACACCTTTAAAAATGGGGAATGTGCTGTCCCTAGGGCAGCTGCAAACTTGTGCTGCCTTGGGGGTAGCGCATTCACATGAAATACGGAGCGGCTGCTTAAAAGCCGCTTCTTGTTTCACTGTGCTGGCGGCAACCCACCTGCACTTTTAAAGGGGAATAGAGATCCCATTGAAGGGGTGTGCAGTCAGTGACTGCACCCGCCTGCAAGGTGATGTCTTTACCTCTTGCAGAGGGCTGCTCTCTGGAGGAGCACTGACAGTGCGCCACCTGTTAGGTGGCCCACTCTCAGCGCACCTCCTGAGGGCTTGTTTGCATCTGCGCTCATGTCTGTAATATGGCGCGGGTGCAGAGGCGAAGGGATATCCTCATTTGCATGGGGCAGGCCCCCATGCAAATAAGGGGACTCCCCCTTGAAGATAGCGCTGGCGCTTTATGTGCGCTAGCGCTATTGGTATTACAGAATGGGCCACACAAGTGTCTGCAGCCCCTTCTGTAATACCAAAGTGCACCGGGGGCTCGCAAAATGGGCGCAAAAGCCAGTTGCGCCCCCGGGGCACTTTATGTAATTTGGCCCCTGGTGCCTGCCTGTATGGTGAATATTGAAATTGAGTGATGTACTACGCCATAACAAAAATTGGTGTTCTTCTGCTTATAATATTTTGTATATGTTTTGTACCCTTTTTCTATACTTACAAAACTGACTCCTATAACTTTCAGTTAAATGATGCTTTCTCTCCTGACTGTAAACATAAACACAAATAGGCACATTTGTAAAATTCAATACTCTTAAAAAGCTTAACTACCGTGACATTTTACAGCTATATTTTCAAAATGTTTGCACTAGAGTAAAAAATCAAGTTCATAAACATTATCAATCCACTTGTACTTCTAGAATGTTTGTTCATAGAAATGCTGGTTCCTATGAGGTTTAAATATTCATTTCTGTTATGTATCAAAGTACTTTCAATATATGTCAAGAGAAAAGAAAATTGATGATGTCAACCAGTTTCAATATGAATTTTGATTCCTCAATTAACATTTTTTTTCAAGAGAATAGTGCAAAAAAATACCCAAGGTTCAGCACTGTTACTCCTGTGATTTCTGATTCCACAAAACTCCAAGAGTTTTCACAAGACAAGTTCTAAGAGAATTTACCAAAGTGCTAACAACAGTGTCCTGGCTGCAGCAAGAATTAGACCTTGATTGCCTATCAAGGCCATCCAGATCTGCATTTGACAAACAATCATTGAGGGAAGATGACCAACAAGCTTGCCATGTTGTGGTATAACTTTAAGCTTTCATGACAATTGTAGTGATGCAGAAGAAAGCTGGGCAGAATTTCACTTGGTATATAATTCATCCTACATCTATTTCCTCTCTGGGCCCTTAACATAATACTAAACTGCCATTAGTCCTCCAGTGGATCTTTTATGTGAGCTAACAGAGAATTGGATATTATAGAATGTGAGGCAAATCCTTATGAGGATGTCGAATAAGAAAATGCCAAAAATCATGCTAACAACATATAACCTTTATTTTAGATTTTTCTATTCATGGAACTTACGACAAAAAGGTTCACACCAAGAATGACTCAAATACATTATATTTGCTTTATTTATCTAAGCCTCTATTTGAATGATCGGTAACATAAATCACATTATAATCAGATTTAGTAGAAAACATTTAGTACAATTAGTCAAACAATGTCATACAGATTCAACAGGATAAATATATGCTGGCTACCTAGGACAGAGATGAGAGAGAGAGAACATTGGGAAAAATCAAGTTTCAGAATTTTGGTTATACAAACCAAATAGTCGAAGTGCAATGAGTCACAGGAATTAGTCCATAAACTCTGCAGCCGAAGAGTTGTACCTGAACACTTTACCAGCCGGCAAAGTATAGGTTTGAGTCAGTTCAGAAAGTTCAGTTCAAATGGGTTTGGTATAAGAAAATAAATCAGAGTTCAGTCCGACAGCATGCCAGGCAGAAATTTGGAAATGACAACCAGCCCCCGACTCCTCCTCCAAGGGGGCAATATACTTCCAAAAGTTCTAAGTTTATGCCCACAAAGTATCCTTTCCATCATACGATATGGTTTCCATTGGTTGTCCACAGTGGGCTGCTCATGGTGTGATCAATACCTCACTAAGAAACACGGAAGCATTCAGTAATCCGTTTGCAAAATCATGAAATTCAATAACTTTATATTCCATCTTTTCCTCGGAAGTAAGAAAATTCACTTTGTTCAATGTCTGGTTGTTCCCAGACACTCTCTATGGGTTTGCAATTGTATTGATACTTTTCTGTCTTAAGTGTTGCTTATTCAAAAGAGTATCTATTGTTTGAAAGCCTAAGAAAGAAACTTCATGAAAAGTTCTCACAGAATACTTTAGCTAGATTCTGCTTTTCGAACGAAGAAAAGAAAGCATTTGAGGCCTACATGAAAACTTACTGAATCACTATCACGTTATGATTAATATAAAAACTCATTAATATGAATAACTAATTTTCCTAGTTAATTCACTCATTAATCTTCTCTTAAAGGTTACATATCAATATTAGGTACTACTAAAAAATATTTCACACGTTTATATTTTTAAAATAGATTAATATACATGTTACTTTTGATATGCCGTTAGTACCACACAATACTAAATAAAACTGAATCTTCATATGGTCAAGCATCTTTAAACTCAGCATTTTTATCATTTTCAAGTGTTTGATTACATAAACATTAGTTTCATTTATCACATTTAGAAGTCTTCAGCAGTACATTTTCTAGGTTAACTATGTATGCATTCTTAATCATGTGATTACATAGCATAAGCATATACCTTTTTCTCTCTCTTTATTTACATATTTCACATTTTCACGTTTCAAAACATTTCTGCATGCTTTCACAATGCAGTAGACAATCTCACATTTTTCATCTTCCACCCTTTTTATATGTGTTAATCAAAATTATTGTCATAAATCTCATTTGAAGGTGAGAATTGATAGAGGCAACCATCATTAAACTTTTACGCTCCATCAGTAGTTTAAATGTTTATGCATGTTGTGTACTATCCAAGTTCATTTCATAGCTAGTCAGGCTGTCACTACATTATGTGTGTACATTCAACAGCTCATCTGCCACAATGACTGTAGAATCTGTGCCAAGTGTGTCAGGGCCATAGATTTCTTGTGTTCTTGAAATCCGAAAGAATTTGATGAGTGGGGAAAATCTTTATGGAGACTGCTTAGCATACCCTACTCAATTCAGAACTACCACAGCACTGGCAATTCCACTGAAGGCATCAGACTGGAAGAGATTTCACAATAGGGGGCACTGGTCATAGCCTTCACTGAACTCGTTGACTGCAGGCTCTAAATCAGTCATGGTAAAAGTTCAAATCATTGTATACAAACAATACATGGTGCCTACATTGTTTTCAGAGCCGCATTGTTTCATGAGATGCCCTTTACTCAGGAAGCAGACAGAACCTGCCAACCAACAAAATACTCTAGCATACTGAAGACTCACAGGTCATGTGAAGGAAACTGCTGGGTGATATCAGGAATTATGCTAAGTAAAGACAAAAGAACCTATAAACACATACAGCAAACAACATGGGCCAAAATCAGTAAATGGCACTGGTCCTTTTGATTGAAATTCAGCTTGAATTAACACAAATGTGTGTGTCTAGATATTATAGTGAATCTTCATATAAGTTTCAACATGGCTCTTAACCCCACTTCATCAGCTTGCAAAACCTCATGATGGCTAAATCCACACACATTATACCATAAAACCTTCATTTGCGCTATTGAAGTTAGAGATGCTGCAGTAAGGTACACCCTGAAAAGGTTTGTAAAACTGTGGCCATGTGCTGCATGTTGCACAAACTGGCCATCAGCCACTGACCATTGAGGGTATACAAGACAGTGGATGTTGATGAGCCTACATACTCTCCTGCACTTCCTAACCCTAACATGAACTATGGAAGAGTCTTCATGAGCAATGTGATTATCCACTTTTTTTTAAGTCATACTGAGGTCACACTAATAGATGCTTCTGTCCATTGTCCTTCCCCATCCCAGACCCAACAAACCCACAGAAAAAAACAGATCATCATCTTACAATTCCCCAAAACACAGCCTACCCAAAGAACAATAGGCCTCTTTATCAAACTGTCTCCCTAATCCAAATACACTCCATGAATTACCCCATCTTCATCCTCTGAATTCACTAGCCTGAATATAGCAGAAATCACCATCATCAGCTTAACCTTAACACACCTTAAAACCAGTCCACTTTGTCATGGATAGCCACAGGTGCTCCCTCCCGTTTGCATCCATTCCTGGTGTTGGGTATAATTGGCTGCCCTTTCCACCCCTTGCTCAGGACATCGCCACTCAGGAAGTGGCTAACATATCTGCGCTGCCCATTTGTGACCCTCCTCCATCGCCAGTACAGCCAGTCCTGTTCCATGTGGGCATCCCAAAGGCCCCTCCTTAGTGTCACGCTGTATACAGTGGTATTTGAGGATCCACCACAGGATTCAATGATCCTAGAATTGCAGGATCTATCTCAGGATTCGAGGATCCCGGGCTTGAGGCTTTCCTGCTGGATTTGAGGATCCTATAGTCTATGAAAGCTACAACCAGGGCATAGCCAGGGTCATGGCTTTCCACCATGTCAATGAAAGGAAGATTTGGATGGGGATCTGCTGTTATCCTGTGCTTTTGTGTTTAGGTTCTGCTCTTTACCTGTGTTTAAGGTTCTCAAGTTGAGACACTCTTCAAGCTGGATACTGAGTTCATCTTCTCAGAGGTAGTCTGTTTGTGGCGCATCTTGGAACCTATTCTTCAATTTCGCTTCAAAGAATTTCCTTCATCCTTCCCACGCTGTGTTAATGGTCCTCAGTTTAGTGAGTAGCTAGGGAGCGTTACATTTATTTGTTTATATGGGGGATCTACTATTAGATTCTTGAACAACCCATTGCATCTATGTATTGGATCTCTACCTCACCTTCTAGGTTGTGTTATAATAACTGTCTCTTGGACATTCACAAATTGTTTACAAGTCCTGAATGAACTTTTGTTTCTGTTTGGTGCCTCATCGAGGAGAGCTTTAACAACTGTGAATAGAGCATTGGAACAGGACCAGTCTTATTTCGATTCACTTGACTTTAGCAATATAACAGTACTGTGCCTTTGACACATTGAGAGTTTGATATAATGCACTTTTGTTTAAAATTATTCTTTGTTGTTTTTCATTTTCTCTATCATTCACGTGAAATTGAGGTAAAAGGGAAAACTTCATGCAGCTGACATTGATGTAAGAACAGAAAATAACAGAAGTCTTTGGATCTCTTTAGTATAAAACGCTGTCACATGTGAGAGAGTGCAGAACACCCGAGAGAGCCTCCATTTGATTACACAAGCTGTCTAACACAACCTGGCAACTTCTCTTGTATGCCTTTTCTCATAACCCTATCTCCATTTCTACTCTTTGCAATCACTACTGAGCACAGTCTTGAATGTGTTAGGCACTGTAGATGGGGATGGAGACTGGCAGGTTCCATGTCTTTCCTGTATTAACATTCAGATCTATGGGTTAGTGGCTGTTTGAGTATGATACCAATCATCATTCTAAACTCTCCCTAATCTGAAACACCAACACCAGTCACAGTCAAAGGTTTATGATGTAGCCGTATCATATCTCTCCATTATTGAAGGAAGACTGGATGAGTGGACCATGAGCCTGGTCATATGGAAAGATCTACAACATCCTATCAGGTTGGATTGTTGAGATTCATTTTGAGAGTCAAGCTCTGGGTGTTGAGTGCATGATTAAAGTAGAGTAGTTGCCTTTTGCAAAGTGCAATACCATTTTAACATGGTAGCATTTCATTTACAGGCTCTGGGTATATGGTATACCACTCTACAAGGGGCTCGTAAGTAAGTTAAATATGTCAATCAGGTGTAAGTCATTCAAACCATGTTTAGATGTTTAGGGGAGTCAGCACAAACACTTTAGCACTGGCTAGCAGTTGAAAAGTGAACAGAGTCCTAAGGCCAACAAAAATAAGTTTCAGCACAAAAATGGAGGTAAGTAAGGTTGACAGGTTTAAGAACCTCTCACATAACATCAGCTCTTAGTCTAGGTCATCACTGTCATGTAATGTAGACCTTATCATGAATCAAATTCTGTTTTTGCATATATGTTGTTCCCTTTGTGATGCAATACTATGGTGATTCATTAACCTTGCACTTATGTGCCTGCTGATCTTAGCTCCACATTCTGAAGTCCCACTAGCAAAGCAATACCAAAGGCATACTGCGTTAGGTCTCCCATGGTCAGTCTCAGTATGGAAGCACTGGCACATCGTGTTGCTTAGAAACGCTGTCATGTTAGGTTATAAGAAACCTAACCAGACTCTTTGTGAAGTTTATTCCACCTCTTCTTGAAGAGGCCTCATCCTGCTTCATAAATAACACATGATGCGATACCTAATGGTTCAGTGGAGAGGGTAGAATGTGACCCTGGGGATTGGGTTCCTGCGGCTTACTAAGGCTCAAGCAGGGGGGCTGAAGGCCGTGTGCAACGTGGGGTTGGCTGCCTGTGGGGGTTTGACACAGGGCCTGGCTGCAGGCCGTGCATGTTCTATGGCATCATTTATGACATAAAGATGGCTGCAAACACTTCCTTGTTGATGTGGTGGCAGCCAATCAGATCTCAGCAGGAAATCTGTTGGATCTGCAGAGACTCAACATCCCTATATATACAATATTTTGAGCCCTAATTGCTCAAAAACTACTGAACGTATTTACACCAAATCAGAAAAAGCACTCTTTCTGGGCCGAAATCAAACTTTCAGCCAAATTTGGTGTAAATCTGTTCATCAGTGTGGGCAGTAGGTGTGTCCAAAGTTCCTATAGAAATATGAGTGTGGAAAACATGTTTTGGGCCCCCCCTTTTTTCGGTTTTCCCCTGTTGACAGTTCACCCCGAGATTTCCCATGGGCAAACTAGTCAAAAAGTAGCCCTCATTTGAAAGGTTTCATGGAGTTTGTAAAATGATGACAAAGTTATTGGCAACATAAGAAAGGCATTTCCTATGGAATCACAATTCTAACTATAACTACTCAGTGATGGATGCCACAGGGTTATATATATACTACCTACTGGCGGTCGCCAGTAGGTAGTTATAGTTGAACCTAGTTTCCATAGGAAAAGCGTTTTTGATTTGCCAATATCTTTGGCGTCGTTTGACGAATCTTCGCGAACTTTTTTAAACTAATGTCCCGCTCCGGTCAACTCCTGTCTTGAAAGTTTCAGAGTGATTCGTCAAGCGGGGGCCGAGAAAAAAGGGGGGTCCCAAGACGCGTTTTCTCCATGTTAATTTCCATAGGAACTTTTGTCGCGGCTACAACCCGAACTGCTGAACAAAATTGCACCAAGTTTGGCAGAGAGGTAGCTCTTGGTCCAGAGTGCACTCTTTGCTTTCAATGGTGTAAATCCGTTGAGTAGTTCCTGAGAAATTTAAAAATAAAAAATATTGATATCTGGTGACCGAGGAGGATTTGCGAACCCTCCCGATCACGAGCTTCATTCTGATTGGCTGCCAACACTTCAAACCAAGAAGTGTTGGCAGCCATCTTGTGACTTGGTAAAACCGAGTCACAAGAAAATAGTAAAAAAAAGATAAAAAACAAGAAAAGGGGGCAGGGTAAAAACACCCTGACCCCCTAGGCCTGCTCAGGGGGTCCCACAGAGACCCCCCAGGCCCCAACAAAAGCATTTTTTTTAAAACAATTCGCCCGGAGTCGCGCTGGGTGCGTGAATCCAGTAGAAATGTTTTTTAAAAAATGAAGCGCGGGCTCCCGAGCTTTGTTTTCCTTAAGCCCCCGGGTGGGCCAGGACCCGGGGGCAATCAAAATTTATGTAGCGGGGGCCCGCTCGAGCCCCCCCACACTGCCCCGGGGACCACCACCTCCCCGGGCTATTTTCATGTTGGGAGGAGGGCCGCATGCCCCCCTCCTGGAGCCCTCTATGGCCCTGGGGACCGCCACAACCAGGGCCGGCTCCGGCAATGTTCTGGAGTGCCCACCCCGGGACATTGCAGTTTGCAATGACAGGGCGGGAGCACGGCTCCTGCCCTGTCATTGCAAACTTCTGCTTTGCTTCGTGGAAGCGAGAGCAGGAAACCTGCTATGGGCTGGGGGATGAAGTCCACTTTACTCCTGAAGGACGTTGGGGCCAAGAAGCCCTCCTGGTACCCCCTGTAAGTCCTATGCAGCGGAATTCCTGAGCGCTGGTTGGAGGCCCAGCCCCCTTTCTACACCACTCTGCAAACGCAACTACCAGTTAAAGAAGCATTTGTAATGTAATAGGTCTCGCATTTGCAAGAGTTAGAGTTATTGGCATTGTAAATGTAAAAGTTTCTTACTAATGTTTTTTGGAGTGGAGTGGATCTACGCTGTGTGTAGTGGAATTAATTGGTATGCTGTGCAGTGAAATTATGTGGATAGAAAGTATGTGGTATGTAGTGTATAGGAATTATGTAGAGTGGGATTATGTGTTATGGAGAGTAATTATGTGGTATGATAGTCTGCGTTGTGGAGTGGTAACCTCAGGTTTAGTCTTCCTCATTTCCATAGAAGCTCAACTATGTACTCAGTGAGATTAAAAAAAAGAAGGAATCACTGAGGAGCACTTGTGGACCTAGTCAGAGGTATGAGCAGGGCCACTGGAATTATGCGACTGATTGGATGTACCGACTTTCGCACAATTATACATTTTCCACATTAGCCACATAATCCATCATCTGTTGCCTAATCTGCAGATTTGTACAAAAAAAAGCCTTGTTTCTAGCTCAAACTGCTCAAATGTTACCAAAAATGCAGCAACAAGTGTTACAGCATAGTGGAAGGTCCTTTGCAAACCTAGAATGGTCACCTCTTACTTATTGCTAAATGTGGGTGTTAAATTGGTACTAATGGTGTGCAAGCCACTCTTGCTTCTTTCTGTGCCTCTCTTGCCTCTTTCTGCATTTCTGTTGCTTCTTTCTGCACCTTTCTGTCATTTCTGCACTTCTCTTGCCTCTTTCTGCAAATCTCTTCTACTTTCTGCACATCTTTTGCCTCTTTCTGCACCTCTGTTGGCTCTTTCTGCACCTCACTTGCTTCTTTGTGCACCCCTCTTGCATCTTTATGCATCTCTCTTGCCTCTTTCTGCACCCCTCTTCCCTCTTTCTGCACCCCTCCTGCCTCTTTCTGCACCTCTGTTCCTTCTTTCTGCACGTCTTTTGTTTCTTTCTGCACCTCTCTTGCTTCTTTCTGCACCCCTCTAGCCTCTGTCTCCACCCCTCTTCCCCCTTTCTGCATCTCTGTTGCTTCTTTCTGCACCTCACTGTCTCTTTCTCCACCCCTCTTCCCTCTTTCTGCACCCCTTGTGGCTCTTTCACACCCCTCTTCCCGCACCCCTCTTGCCTCTTTATGCACCTCTGTTCCTTCTTGCTGTACTTCTTTTGTTTCTTTCTGCACCTCTCACGTCTTTCTGCACCCCTTTTGCCTTTTTCTGCACACCTCTTCCCCCTTTCTGCACCCCTTTTTCCTCTTTCTGTACCTCTGTTCCTTCTTTCTGCACATCTTCTGTTTCTTTCTGCAGCTCTCTTGCTTCTTTCTGCACCCCCTTGCTTCTTTCTCCACCCATCCACCCTCTTTCTGCATCCCTGTTGCTTCTTTCTGCACCTCTGTTCTTTCTTTCTGCACTTCTTTTGTTTCTTTCTGCAGCTCTCTTGCTTCTTTCTGCACCCCCTTGCCTTTTTCTCCACCCATCCACCCTCTTTCTGCACCCCTGTTGCTTCTTTCTGCACCTCTGCTCTTTCTTTCTGCACATCTTCTGTTTCTTTCTGCAGCTCTCTTGCTTCTTTCTGCACCCCTTTCCTCTTTCTGCCCACCTCTTCCCTCTTTCTGCACCCCTTTTTCCTCTTTCTGTACCTCTGTTCCTTCTTTCTGCACATCTTCTGTTTCTTTCTGCAGCTCTCTTGCTTCTTTCTGCACCCTGTTGCCTCTTTCTCCACCCATCCATCCTCTTTCTGCACCCCTGTTGCTTCTTTCTGCACCTCTGTTCTTTCTTTCTGCACTTCTTTTGTTTCTTTCTGCACATCTCTTTCTTCTTTCTGCACCCCACGTGCCTCTTTCTGCACCCCTCTTCCCTCTTTTTGCACTCCTCTTGCCTCTTTCTACAACTTGTTGCTTCTTTCTGCACTCCTCTTGCTTCTTTCTGCACTCCTCGTGCCTCTTTCACACCCCTCTTCCCTCTTTGTGCACCCCTCTTGCCTCTTTCTGCACCTCTGTTCCTTCTTTCTGCACTTCTTTTGTTTCTTTCTGCACTTCTCGCTTCTTTCTGCACCCCTTTTGCCTCTTTCTGCACCCCTCTTGCTTCTTTCTGCACCTCTGTTCCTTCTTTCTGCACTTCTTTTGTTTCTTTCTGCAGCTCGCTTGCTTCTTTCTGCACCCCCTTGCCTCTTTCTCCACCCCTCTTCCCTTTTTCTTCACCCCTGTTCCTTCTTTCTGCACTTCTTTTGTTTCTTTCTGCACATCTCTTGCTTCTTTCTGCACCCCTCGTGCCTCTTTCTGCACCCCTCTTCCCTATTTTTGCACCCCTCTTGCCTCTTTCTACACCTTTGTTGCTTCTTTGTGCACCTCTTTGCTTCTTTCTGCACCACTCGTGCTTCTTTCTGCACCCCTCTTCCCTCTTTCTGCACCACTCTTGCCTCTTTCTGCACCTCTGTTCCTGTTTTCTGCTCTTCTTTTGTTTCTTTCTGTACCTCTCTTTCTTCTTTCTGTACCCCTCTTGCCACTTTCTCCACACCTGTCCCCCCTTTTTTGCATCTCTGTTGCTTCTTTCTGCACTTCTCTTGCCTCTTTCTCCACCCCTCATCCCTCTTTCTGTACCTCTGTTGCTTCTTTCTGCACTTCTCTTGCTTCTTTCTGCATCTCTGTCCCTTCTTTCTGCAACCCTTGTACCTCTTTCTGCACACCTCTTCCCTCTGTCAGCACCCCTCTTGCCTCTTTCTGCACCTCTGTTCCTTCTTTCTGCACTTCTTTTGTTTCTTTCTGCAACTCTCCTGCTTCTTTCTGCACGCCTCTTGCTTCTTTCTGCACCCCTTGTGCCTCTTTCACACCCTCTTCCCTCTTTCTGCACCCCTCTTGCCTCTTTCTGCAGCTCTGTTCCTTCTTTCTGCACTTCTTTTGTTTCTTTGTGCACCTCTTGCTTCTTTCTGCACCCCTTTTGCCTCTTTCTGCACCCCTCTTGCCTCTTTCTGCACCTCTGTTCCTTCTTTCTGCACTTATTTTGTTTCTTTCTGCAGCTCTCTTGCTTCCTTCTGCACCCCCTTGCCTCTTTCTCCACCCCTCTTCCCTCTTTCTTCACCACTGTTGCCTCTTTCTGCACCTCTGTTCCTTCTTTCTGCACTTCTCTTGCTTCTTTCTAAACCCCTTGTTCCTCTTTCTGCACCCCTCTTCCCTCTTTTTGCACCCCTCTTGCCTCTTTCTGTACTTCTGTTGCTTCTTTCTGCACTACTCTTGCTTCTTTCTGCACCTCTTTGCTTCTTTATGCACCACTCGTGCTTCTTTAGGCACCCCTGCACCCCTCTACCCTCTTTCTACACCTCTCTTTCCTCTTTCTGCACCTCTGTTCCTTCTTTCTGCTCTTCTTTTATTTTTTTCTGTACCTCTCTTGCTTCTTTCTGCACCCCTCTTGCTACTTTCTCTACCCCTGTTCCCCCTTTTTGCATCTCTGTTGCTTCTTTCTGCACTTCTCTTGCCTCTTTCTCCACCCCTCATCCTGTTACGTTTCGTATAGAGGCCCTAATATAGATGCGTTCATATATGCCGTATATGGTCATAATCGTATATGCCCTATTATGGTCATACTCGTATATGCCCTATTATGGTCATGATCGTCTAGGCCCTATTATAGTCATGATCTCCTATGCCCTAATATAGGCATGATCTTTCACCTACATTAGTTCCCTACAGTACACAACGAGTTTTTTCACGAACACAGGCCTACAATGTACTCATAGATTATGCATGAGCATTCACCAGCTACATCTCCCGCATAATATGTATGTACAAAGTTCACCCCTGATGTCTTCCTCATGTCTAACAAAGACCAATACAAACCATACTGAGGGACAAGACACTTTAAGGTATAAATACACCACATCTTGCCATGGTAAGATAGAGGGAACCGAGACTTCCATGCTGACACACTGACCAGAGACGCTAAGGCTTCTGCATGCAGTCGTTCCAGCTGACAGCGGTATAACACAGACCTTGCGGGGTGTCCAACTCGAGACCAGGACAGGGTCCCACACTCTCTCTATTCAGGTATGGGGGTTCGACTAAATCCTAGAGGGATTCTTGCCTCTTAGGCTTTTAGACCTACACATATGCTAGGTACACTCAGGTACATCTAGTTAGGCATTGTAGGAGTACGAGCACTTCCATAATGCTTTTTATATTCATGTATGTATCCATGATTATTGCAATATGGTAGAACTGTTCTATCCCTTCACTTTTATCGTACTGCTGATAATATATCTCTGCTATTGTCTGCTGGTTGCTGCAGCACATATATTTCACACTAGAATAACAACTGTTCAATAAATACTTATTGAAACGCCCAGACTGTTTATTCTGTGTAGCTCTCTGAGACAAAAACCGAACAAGTGAGCAAGAGTGACTGAGCAAAAAGTAGTACATTGTTTCCACGATTCTGAGGGATCAAGGTTGTCATAATCTAAGGTTGCCAGGAACTAATCTCTCCCCGATAAGAGGAGATTCTAGTGGCACTGTGAGCTAGCTAATGCAAATTTGGCTAACATATGCGGTGGGGGTGCACAGAGTCAGTCTAACACCAAGCCCACAGTTTATGTTATCCAAACGCGCAGGTCCTGCAGGGGTACTATAGGAACTACACGACATGGCGCCCAACGTTGGTTGGGTACTTATTTAACAGTAGAATCTGAGTAGCTCAGTCATGCTATTCTCAGAGAACCCACTCACAAAACCCCAGAGACGTCTGGAGTGGGTGGGCACAAACTCCGCCACAGCTGAGTAGGCGAGATATCCTATTTATCGGCTGTTGGTTAATCAAGCTTGAAGGACATTTAGTTCCTAAATTGGGCATAAAACCTTTAACTTAGTTCTCTTGGAAAAGCTTTTCTTTTCAAAATGACTGAGAGCGATGAAGAAAGAGTAAATCTACAGGTCTCAGCCGGAGAACAACCCGAAAATGCAATTGAAATTGCACCTAAATTCAGACATACGCTCACCATGAAACTATTAAAAATGGTTTACCACCAAGGGGTGGCGTAGTAGCTCTCGTGATTGAGGCACAAGAATCAAATAAAACAGAGGTATTCTATTCATGGGTTACATTCCCAGCAGCAGATGCTGTAACAAAGACATTTCACTACTATATAGAAGGAGATGCACCAGAGGAATACTGTCCATTTGATGACATAGAGATTCCACTCACGTACCAGGAACACATACTGGTTTAAAGGCGCCATATCCCATTTAAGAGCAAGAGTAAGACTAGGCCCGCTCGGAGGACACGGGGCCACATGGCCAATACTAGCGGCGTACACACCGCACCCTGACATTAACACAATGCCACAGCAAGAATTACTCATACAACACAAATATTTAATAAAAATCTACAGGAACTTGACAAAATTCGTCATGAGGACTCTCACAGTTCAACTAACAACAGTTGCAACAAACGGGACCCAATACAGCAACTAATATGACTCCTCAAACATTACACGCGGTAATGGGCAAAATGCCCGCAAAACGTGAACAAATACCATTCTGGATAGCTCAGAAAATAACTTGAGGCAGTATTCCCGAATACTACCACCTATGATAAACACAGAATACTAACAATCTGCTTGCCCATGGGGATCACACCACAAGTAGAGGACTGCACCTCTTGGGGTTCAGTCTTTGCTGCCATATATACCAGAACACATGGTATCCCGTCATTAGCAGTAGTACCTGACGTATTGAGACCGATACAAAATGAGTACAGAGCACAGCCTGCCCTAAACTTAGGGATGAAATTACTAAACAACTTTGATTAGGTATCAGCCATAATACTAGCTAACATTAAGGGGGAAGCTGCTTCAGTGGCGATCCGCCAATGCCTAAGGGAGTTCAGTCCAGCAGATCAACAACACGTACTACCCAAAATAATTGAAACTGCATATGCAGAACTAGGCAGAGACAGTCTATGTGGGAAAGCATTAAAACCACAACTGGTGGGCAGTCCTGAAAAGGACATTACAAAGCAGACACCTACTTCTTATAAAAAGAAGTGGGAAAATAAAAAACAACAAAAGTCTAAAGACAGCAGATCTCAATTCAGAGGTAGGTCTCCTCAACAGGAGCCCTCTGAAAGGAGGTATAACCTCAGGAATAGGGATAATATTAAAAACCTGACAGGTATCAGGATACTGATACACGTTCCTCTCATTCCTTTCAGGGTTCATCAAAAACTCAGAGAGGGAAGGACGGTCAGAGGAGCGTACAAAGTCCAGAGACACGCAACGCCAGCTGCGGACTACGCACCTAAAAAAGAAGATAAACACAAACAGAAACCTCAGTTCAAAAAGAAGAAGGTAGCAGGTCTCAAGATCAGACATGCCCAGAAATCTGAGGACACAGCTTCTGAACGGGGAATGGGCTCTGACGATGCTAGACAGCGCAGCAGAAGTAACAATAGCTCGCCAGAACCTGAAGGAATTTCTGGTGACAGCGGAGTTTAGTGAGTATATCACGGTGGAAACACCTGATACTCGGGTAAGTGTCCCACATAAGTTACATGAGATAACACTCCGGATGGAGGGGGACAAGCCCAGGAAAGTTAAAGGTCTATTTTGGGAAAATCTGTCATCTGGATATGACATCCTATTAGCAGAGCAAGACTGGCTGCCAGCATTCGTCATGGAGTGCCCTAAGGGAGAAAAGGCAATTTTTCCAACATTTGCCGACCTCGTTCCCATACATTTAAAACATGCATATGCGCAGGAGTGGGCGGTTGCCCTAGCTCCAGCATTGTACAAAAATAATGCTGATTGGGATGAGGATTCAACCCACCACGTGATCCCGTTAAAATTTTCCCCAAATGCTCAAAGGCAATACCCTATAAAGCAGGAAGCTAAAAAACAAGTCAGGGAGATCCTAGATGAACTTGAATACCAGGGGGTGATAGAAAATTGCACTTCACCTATGAACAATCCTTTGTTCCCCGTATCAAAACCTGACAACACAAATCATCTAGTTTTAGATTACAGACATTTAAATACCTGCACAAAGACATTTGCAGTACAAAATGCACACAGTGCCGCATTAATGAATAACATTGTGCGACAAAAATACAAAACAACACTTGATATCTCAAATGGATTTTTCTGCCAAAACATAGCGCCTGAAAGCAGGTATCTGACCGCATTCTCAGTGCTAGGGTCACAATAGCAATTTTGTCGACTCCCCCAAGGGTATAAGAATAGCCCGGGGTTGTTTTCAGCAAGGGTAACAGAGTTAGTCCAAAATTTGGATGAAGAAGCATTGTCCTATGTGGATGATATTTATCTGACGGACGATGACTTACCGAGGCACTTGACCAGGGTGAGCACCATTATTATGGGATTCGCCTCTGAGGGCTATAAATGTAATTTAAAAAAATCAAAAATTGCCCTTCTCAATGTCCTATTTTTAGGGTATGAGCTGTCAAGTGAAGGAAAAAGCCTAGCAGCTAACTTTTTAGAAAAGTGTGCGCTGCTCCAACCTCCAAAATCATTAAAGAATTTACAATCAATTCTGGGATTCCTAAATTTTGGTTGAACATACATTTTGGATTACGCAGAAAGAGTAAAACCTTTCTACGACTTAATAAAACCTGATTTTTCAATCAGACAATGGGCACAGGAACATACAAACATCCTACGTTCACTACAGGAAGACATGATAGCTTCAAAACATTTACAGACAAGCGTAAACGTACACAACTTAGTGATCCGAGTAATAGCGGGTCAATGTGGGTACACTTATTTAACTTTCAATGAAGGCGAAACGGTACCAATCGCATACAAATCACACCTGTACACAAACACAGAAATGCGTTTCACTTCAACAGAAAAAATCCTGACAGCAGTGCAGACCGCTGTCGCTAGAGAAAGAGCTCTGGCCCAGGGAAAGCGCATAATAGTCATGACCCCAGTACCAGCCTTAGAGGCTGCTACAAAGGCTAGCATTCCTAATGCGAAAGCCTTACATCCGAGATGGATACAATGGGCTAATTCTCTTACTGCAACGGACATTGAATACAGATTTGATCCAAGTTTAAAGACACAGGCATTCCTGCAATATGAACAAGAATATCCTCTACCAAATGAGATTTTGCCTCTAGATCAGTATGAATACATTATTTACACTGACGGTTCTGCTCAACCGGCCATAGGGAGTAAGCAAGCTTACAGCGCGGCGTGTGCAATCGTTAAAGGACGCATGCGCGATGGAAAGTTCCATCCCAGTAGCACTAAAATGCAATCTCTAAGAGACTGCATTGCTCAGTTAGCAGAATTAAAAGCACTGATACTGGCACTTGTAAATACGGAACACAAATTCCCCACACTAATTGTGTGTGATTCCTTTTACTGTGTAGAGTCATACAATGAATATCTACATCATTGGGAACAAAACGGGTTTAAAGACGCAAAAGTTGGCACAATTAAGCATAAAATGCTATGGGAACAGGTAGTAGAGTTGAGAAACGAACTACCAAGGGCTCACGTGATACATACACTGAGTCATCAGCGTGATGGCGTTCATGTTGAAGAGAATTCATTGGCTGATGAAGCCGCAAAGGGGGCTGTACGCACAGCGTCCGTAGCTGCAATCACTCGTTCAAAAACGAGAAGAGACAGCAAGATTTTGGTAGCTGTCAATGCTTCACGCAAAGGCAGCACAGCAGTACCTAAAATATTTCCACTCAAGTACTCCTATAAGTTAGATGCACAAAACATTCCATATGCTCAGATTCCTGGAGTGGGGGATAGAGTAATACCAAATATGGATCGTAGGCAAGGCTTAATTCTAGCAGCACACGAGGGTTTGGGTTCTGCGCATACAGGCGTTACAGTGACTATTTCTTTATTGAAACAGCGCTACTGGTGGCCAGGGTTAACAAAGCAGACCAAAGACTATGTCTTAAAGTGCGACATCTGCCAGCAGATGAAAGGCTCCACCGTGACACGCCCAGAGCAGACACCATTACTAAAATCAGACAAACCACTTGCATGTGTTTATTTGGACCACTGCGGACCCCTACAATTGGATGGGGCCAAGAAATATATCATGGTTGCAGTGGATTCCTGCTCTAGATTCCTATGGGTTTGGCCTCAGCGCTGTGCTGACGCTCGAACTGTTATAAAAAATGTGCGAGTATTTATCGGCACTTACGCAGTTGGCACGTTACCTTCTGACCGTGGCCCGGAGTTTAGCTCTCGGGCTTACAAAGAGGCCATGGAAGGAATGGGCGTAGCATTGCGGTACTCCTCTCCGTACCAGCCTGAGTAAAATTCTGTTGTGGAGAGGAAAAACCGTGACTTAAAGCAATCTTTAACAGCTAGGGTATTAGGCAAGGGCGGTAGATGGATTGATCACTTATATGGGGTGCAAAGAGCCCTGAACAATAAGCCAAGAAGCTCTCTAGGGGGTGTCACTCCTTGCGAGGTCCTATTTGGGACAAGAATGTGGGTACCTGATCTTGATTGTGAAGGCGCAGTGGCGGATGAAAAACCATTTGATATCCATGATCGTTTGGCTGTTTTACAGGATCTAAATGTTTCCCGGACACAACAAAGCAACGTCCACTTAAAACAGACCGCCACTGAGGAAGTCAAGGCAGTAACGGCAATACCTGTCTGGATCCCAAAAGTCGGGGATCTGGTCAGAGAAAAGATTGCAGACAAGAAAGAATTCGGACCATCCTACAGAACAGCTGTACCAGTCCTAGCAATCCAAGGCACAAGAACTGTACTTCTGCCGCCTCTTGCCGGGAAAAAGGAGAAAAGATTTGTCTCAATTGACTTAATCAAACCACACTATGTGGCCGATACTAAACAGTAGGCCTCGTGGACTCCACAGTAGCAGACACCCTCTTCTCGCTAAAATGCAAGAAGTCCAAACAGAAAGACTCATCACGTTTGAAGAGCCACCTGTACAGAATGAAGGACTAAGCAACAATGCTATGGAACTCGTTCCACTTCAACAAGAAAATCAACTTAACAACCAAGTTGCAATAAGACCGAATACAGACGTCTACGTCAACATGCCTCTTCAAGAGCAAAATCCAATTTCAACAAATCCCGATGCAATTCCAACAATTGATCGAACTGCTTCTGGCTATTTCTTGAACTTTGATACGTTTTCACTGGATCCAAGCAAGCCGGAAACGACGCCAGCCCAAAAATCACACTAACAGAAACTCATTGACTTTTTGAACTTTTTTAGAAAGACTTACCTGGTGTCACCTTGCATAGAACTATGGTATATCACTGGGATTCTATTTTTTCTTTTCTGGCTAGGTTTAATTATAACTTTTAGTATGCTTATTAATGGACGATATCTTCCAGCAGAGCTCTACAGCCCAAAGAGTCAATTTGATTTTAAAACCACACCAGTCTTCACATCGTGAACCAAGGGACTTGTCTTCAGTGAACATCACAGCAGTTCCTATACCGGACGGTATAGTATGGGACAAGATTGATTTTGATATATTCGGTCCGACTGAACTTTTAAAGCTTAAACATGTATTTAAAATTTCTTTAAATGATATCATTACCTCCAGTACATTGTCTGATGATTGAGGCACTGAAACATCAATCTGGGGTTCTAGGGACTGGCAGGTCCAGGGAACAGAAGCGCTTTTTCGAGCATGCCTCATTCCACAGCAGATTATATTTCTAAATGACACTGTGCAACAGACATCCTGTCTTGGACTAGCCAAGAACAAGGAAATGAACACACCTGGGTTTCCATCACCATCACAGTTGGGTGGGGAGCAGAATTCAACTACACATGGGGTAGGATTAGATGACATTCTCCAGTACAACAGGTCAGATCCCAATTGGACAGAATGGCTGATTTGGCCCATTGACACAAACACATGTCAACAGAGATTCCAAGGTATAACCGAGGGGTTTAGTATCAGTAGGCCAGATACACGCTATGTACAAAGACAACACCCAGGGTTAGTGACATCTTATAGTGTTGGGAAGTTGTGCCTTGATTGGCTAGAGACCTCAACACTCACAATAGTAAAACATCACTTGACCTTACTCACACCTGATGTAGACCTTAGGGATTTCCTACTAGGCCCAAGGAAAACACGTCAGAAACGTTTCATATATGCTGGCATTTATGCCTACTATAATGAAAACTGGAAAATATCCCAACAGGAGGCCGCAGAAAGATTACGGGAAATAGACCGTATTAACCTAGAGAAGGCATTAGCTGTAGTGGATAATGGGTTAACAACTTTGACCTCCATGATTTATTCCTTAGGCAACATTGTGTCTTCGGCAATCGACATATTAGAACAAGATCTGGCCTTGTTACAACATGGGCAATCCCAATTACGTTCTTTTATGATGTTAAGCTGGACGCTGCAATCTTTGTGTGCAGGCTATGTGACCTGGCATTATATAAACACCACGTCTCTGTTTTCAGAATACAATCTAACTGATAAACAGACAGAAATGGCACAGAGGGGAGCCAAATATACAATGCTGCGTATTGAGAAACTGGAAAGGTTACCATTCACTGTAGCCGAATTACCATCAACTGAATGGCTAATTCATGGCCAAATCACTCTGCCGGTCACTACGTTTCAGTTTCAATATTGCCTTGAGCAAAGGCAGGCAGGCAAATATGAAAAAGTGGGTAAGGGGTACATTAAGGAAACTTGGGAGTTACCATATAGATATTGATGCCGGAATGGGGATCGAGAAGTGTATCTGAGTGGTACAAACTGCAAGAACGATTTAAGCGGTTCTCTCATGTGTCAGGATATTTCTCTGCACGGAACATGTAGTGGTTTGGTAGCGAACTTATCATGTCACATGTCAGGCACCCCAGCGGCCATGATCACGCCGGTTTTCCAGCTGCTCTCGAATGGGAGTTACTTGATGCTAAACGATCAAGGTTGCTGTGGGATGCTTCCGGGCGTCGCCTATCTGGTCACTGTTAACTCCAGGGTTACTTGCTGTATGCAAGTATTGTTTCCGCCACTGAACACAGTCAGGGAGGCGCCATTATGGCCTTCATTGAATGTTCCCTTCATACAATTTGATACTTTGAGCAGACTGAAAGCCATGCTTTTACAGCAACCCGTTTAACCTCCGCTCGAGAAACCTTTGAACTTCAAGTTGCAAGGACCTCGACTGAGATACAAGCGCTTATACGTACAAACTGCCCCTTTCATTTCGCAGAAATGGTGGGTCGTATCTTTAACATGTCTGATACGAGCGGTATTGTACATCTATTTAAGACCATAGGGTCAGGACTATTAAGCACCTTTCAGACAGTCCTCGGAGTAATCCCAAATTTTATACACTCCGTATTGGGGAGCGTCTTTGGAGGTCTCCCGCTTATCCTGTTCCTAATTGCAGGAGTCCTGATTGTAATCTTACTGCTACGCAATGGACGGCCCAATTTCCGATGAAATGGCGAACGTACTCATGGGGGCATATTCTCAAGGAACTATCGCCGAGTTAACTGCACTTTATCTCAGCCAAAGTCGCGATAAAATTATCGCCCCATTC
This sequence comes from Calotriton arnoldi, assembly GCA_963921515.1. Taxonomy (NCBI): domain Eukaryota; kingdom Metazoa; phylum Chordata; class Amphibia; order Caudata; family Salamandridae; genus Calotriton; species Calotriton arnoldi. The sequence continues at coordinate 508,090 of CAWUFW010006271.1, forward strand.
ACCAGCTGGTGCTAACAGCCGATACCACCAGTTTACTTGCGATAGCAGTCGCAAAAAACATCGCCACAGATGACCCCGGCAACTAACGCTAATGATATGCAGAGTAGGCGTTCCCGTGCAAAAAGCCGCCACAACATTCTCAACGACCAGCCAGATCGGCGATAAGATCACAAAACATGCGCTACGGCACGTTAGCAGCAGGAAACTAACACCTGCTCCTACCTGGTGTAAAGTCGTACGACAACCGGCACCAGACAAGGGAGCACAGCCCATAGCCACACATGAAGAACAACAGATGCCCTGGAGCTATCGATCATGCAGCCCGGAGCCCCAATAGGTCAACATCACCCACCGCCACCACCCCCAGGACCACCCCCCCGGGCCCTTCCCTGGGCACCCCCCACACACACACCCCCTTCGGACAAAGATATTGCACCTCAACTCCATGAAATCATGAACCAAACAAATCGCCTGAAGTCGCACAATCACAACACCCAACATACATGTGTGGTCAGAAAAAGGGAAATCATTCATCCATACCATAATATCCAAACAATACGTTTATTACAGAAGAAACCAAAAAAAACAAATCTGAAGAGGCATGGCGGGTCGTCTCAGGACATTCTGTAAGTCACAGCCTGCAAAACAGAAATCTGGATCAGAAGGTGTGCCATGCACCCATCAAAGTACAGAGAGAGAGAGCGAAAGAGAGAGAGAGAGAGGGAGAGAGGGAGAGAGAGGGAGAGAAAGAGAGGGAGAGAGAAAGAGAGAGGGAGAGAGAAAGAGAGAGGGAGAGAGAAAGAGAGAGGGAGAGAGGGAGAGAGAAAGAGAGAGGGAGAGAAGGAGGGAGAAAGAGAGAGGGAGAGAGGGAGAGAGGGAGAAAGAGGGGGAGAGGGAGAGAGAAAGAGAGGGAGAGAGAAAGAGAGGGTGAGAGAGTGCCGACACTGCAGACCTAGGCCTCACTGCTCACCTGCTGCCACTGGTGTGACTCCAACAATGTGCCGGTATTCACAGCAGTCCCCCAGGTCCCTCATCTGAAACAGTTTCCAGAGACATGAATGGCAGAGTCCATACAGTTGCACACGCCATCATCGCTTTCCCGCCCCTGCGCGCACAGGCTGCTGCACCGCAGCCCCTCCTGCCGCCCAGCGGTTATTGCCCGCCCCTACGCAACCAGGCCTCACTGCTCACCTTCCGCCACCGGTGTGTCTCCAAGAGGGCCCACCACATTCCGGAGGGATCTCCAAGCCCGGTGCCCGCGACCATGGCACCCTCCACATCATGCAGCCCCACACCGCGGGCCACCAGGTCACACACATGATTCTGGGTCTTGATTTCGCAATGGCAGAGACCGCATCAGTGCACACGGCATCATCGCAGGCTGCACACCCGCACAGCGCTTGAGATGCCACTAGCTCTGTGAACCGTGAGGCAACGCCACGTGGCGGGAGGCCCGCCCTGCCCGCTGTTTCAGGCCTACACTGCGGTCCAGCAGGGCTCACACTAATCCTTGCCAGTCTGGACCGCCAGGACGGCACATCATCGCAGGCTGCACACCCACTCAGCACTTTAGGTGCCTCTATCTCACTGCACCGCAAGACACCGTCCCATGGTGGTGTGCCTGTGCCTGCCGCAGTGTATCCGGTGCCACCAAGTCTGTGCACCGCTAGCCATGGACCCTTAATGATTGAGTCCTGTGGTGCGGACGCCATCATGTCACCCCCCGCACTGGGCAATGTGAGGTGGCAGGGCCCTAGGCCCTCATGCATACATGAGAACTACACGGAGACACCCAGTCAGAGAGAGTGGAAATGGCGTCCAGCACGTGCACCAGGCCCTTTTCATTGGCAGGGTCACATGTCCTGTGGCACCTGTGCTGGATGGGTGTGGTGTGGGTGTACACCAGCCATGAGGGAGTGGCTGTGGCATGCTGACAACTAGACCTGTGAGCTGCGGATCCCAACAGTGAAGACCTGGGACATGTAGCATCTTCGTCCCCCCCTGTGTGCGTAATTGGAGTGGGCTGTCCTGGAGTATGCCAGTCCAGCGTAAGGAGGTGAACAATGACCCGGGGACTCTGGGCGTGATTCCGTCCTGGGCTGGACAAGGAGGTGACTACTGGATGTCTCTCTGTTGTAGTGTCGGCACCACCCGGACCGCAATCGGCAATGTGTCACCCTGTGACAAAAGTCCCACAACATGGGCAACATGGACGTAAGGGGGAATCACTGACCCTACATTCATCCATACTTCCACACTTGAAAGATCATAGACATGACACATCTGTGTGAATAAGAATGTTTATTGCACATTCAAGGGAGTGTTGCAGCTGGAGCAGTACAGGGCCATGCCAACCCCACTTCACATTATTGGCCCGTGGAGGGCCAGCCAGAGTCCTTCAGGGAATGACAGGTACATCAGGAGAGGAGGACTTCAGTCCGCAGTCTGATAGCTGTGTCATTGGTGACCAAACAGAATATGGCAGTCCATGTCAAGGTCCAAGGTGAGTGTCGCAGAGTGCATCGGGGACAGTGGAAGGTGATGATGCAGAGGGCAGAACCAAGCAGAAACAGGCCACATGGCAGAGATGAATGCTACTGCGTCCTCCTGACCACGATGGCAGATTCATCCGCATCTTCGTCCTCTGCTGTTGCATGTGCCTCATGTGTGGCTGGTGGTGTTCTGTCTCCAGCACTGTGTGGCACTGACACATCAGGGGCCGGAGATGTGGATGGGGTGGTAGCAGCTGCATGCATCAGCGCCAGGCCTTGTGGCAGCAATGCCATGAGGAGGGTCTTCAGGGCATTGAGGGACCCAGCTACCTCTCGCTGGTGTGCAGCCGTGGCAGCCGCTCTTTCTGCCTGCGTCCGCTCCATGTTCTCCATGATCCCCCGCATGTGTCCCAACTCCCTGGCGAGATCGCTGGAGGCACTCTGACCAGACAGTCGTTCTTGTAGCAGAGTCAGGACTCTAGCGATCTCAGCCATGGTCCGTTGGAGAGCATGGAGCAGACTGTGGGTGTCCGTCAGGGACTGTGAGTGGTCCCTGATGGGACTTAGACACCCACGTATGGCGCCTAGTTTGGCTGCCATGCGGTCGAACCCCACCTGCACCTGTTCAGCCAGCTTCTCCTGGCACCCCAAGACACGGCGTTGGAAGGCCATGTGTTCGTCGTGGGGGTCCTGGGAGGCAGCCGTGGTGGTGGTTGCTGCCTGCTGTGTGTGCTGTGCAGGGGGTGGGTTCTCCTTGTGGCAGCTGGGCTGCCCTGATCCTGGAAGTGGGCTCCGGAGGCTCTCCACGAGCTGTTGGAGGGCGTTGTAGTCGAAGGTGTGGTGGTCCTCTTCGTCATCAGAGAAGAGAGGTTCGGACTGCTCTGCAGGAGGTGTTGGATTTCCCCATGCAATGTGAAGGGGAGATGCAGTTTAACATCGTGTTCACATGTATGTTGATGCATTGTACATGTTTACATTCAGACTGCATGACAGTGTACATTGTGACTGTTTGGGGGAGGTGCCTATTTGATGCAGGACAGTGGACATTCCGACTACATCACGGATGTGTGTTTGTACTTGTACATTGTCAACTCACATTTCCCTGCAGTGCCAAATGTGATTGGCCAGTTTCTACACACATGCGGCACCAGTTGTGTCCTCTGTTCTGTTGTGGGTGTGTTGCGGTTTGTACCACATCGTTGTCAATGTTGATGTGCTCTGCATGTAATGTGTGTGTGCCGCATTTTGGGTGAGTCGCCCCTGCAGCTCTGATTTAGCTGCCCTTATCCCTTTCATGTGGTGTGCCTCTGGGTTCTGTGCTTATGCAGTGCTGAGATGTTGCATACCTGTGTGCATTGGTCTCTTGGTGGGAGTTGTGGGTCTGGGGCATGGTCTGTCCACAGATGTGCTATGCTTAATTGTGCATGTGTGCCATTGTGCCCATCTCCCCCCATACCCCCAGTCCTTGGTGGTTACTCACCCTGTTGCTGTTGTGTCAGGTCATGTTGAGCAGTGTCCGGTCCCCCAACTCCTGCCACCGTCTCCCCACTGATGACTGTGGACACCATTTCCTCCATCTTGTCCAGCTCCTCCTGTGGTGCTGGACTCCCACCTCCAGTTTGCATTGCTGCCTTCCGGTTGTTTGCGAGTTTCAGATTGGTTTTGCACTTCACATCATTCCAGCACCTCTTGACCTCGTCCATTGTCCTCTTCAGCACTCCGACTACATTTACCTTGTCCACGATGGTCTGTCATATTCCATTTTTAGTTGCCAGTGACACAGTGGAGGTGACGAATAGTGGTTGATGGTGTTCTATCACCTCCGTTATCAGGATCCTGTTTTCCTGCGGACTGCACCGCTTCTTCCTACTCTTCTTGTCCTTGCCCTTCCCTGACCCGAGGTCCCTGGCTGTTCCTCCGGGGGCCTTGTGGGGTTCTGGTTGTCCTCTGTACTTGCTCCGGATGCCTCCATTGTGCTTCGCTGTTGTTTGGCTTTTGTTGGTATGTTTTTTTTCTACTTTTATAGTGCATTTTCCCGCATGGCAAGTGGGAATTGCAGGCCTGTGGCTCGTTTTCATAGATTTTTGTATCGCGATTAACCCTGGGCAAAGCACTACGCTACACTCGCGTAGTTTGCGAAGTTTGCGCTACTTCGCACTACGCGAATTGCACGTAGCAGAGTGCAAACACGCGTAGCGTAGTGCAGCGGTCATTTTTTGCTTGCTCGGGGTCCTCAACGTCAAGTTGGCGACCGCGAGCAAGCAAAATGACATCCCGGCGAGACTTTTTCTCGTTCGCGATCAGCAACATCAAGTTGCCGATCGCGAGCGTGGAAAATAAACCTCCCGGCGAGATTCTCAACGTGGGGAGGTCAGGTTTCTCATTGCGAGTGGTCGCGTATGCTCGCGACCGCTCGCGATGAGAAACTACCAGTCCGTGTTGAGAAAGCTGCCGCTCGAGTAAAAATGTACTCGAGCGGCAGTAAAAGACAGCTCGAACTGTGCAAGATGCCGTTTTCAATGATTGCACAGTGCGGACAAGCATCCGGCACTGTGCAATCATCGCGAACAGCGCACTACGCAGTTCGCGTAGTGCTACGCGTAGCTCGCGTAGTGCGAAGTGCACTTCGCTTAGCTTTGCGTAGCGCTACTTCGCGAACTACGCCCAGGGTTAATCGCGATTGGCATCATCGCTACTATATTCGCATTGGGGTTTCGCGTTTTTGCGGCGTCGCATTGTTTTTAAAGCGTTCATTTGACGCGTTGTCGTGTGACTATCGCATGGTACCACCGTGTTGTGAATACCACGTTGACACGAAGTTGTTTTCCCGCAATATTCTGCGATGTGAAGGGTTGCGTTAAGCAACACTTGCGGTGGTTATCACACGTTCTTGAGAATATGCCCCATCCAGCGGAAGCACCGTGAACGCATGGTACAGCTTCTGGGAATACCTTGCCTAAGAAAACTGAACGCCTCTTGGTTTCTATCGTTTAGACCAGTCTGGGTGGACTGCATCTTACCTGTTCTTCGATGCCTGTTTTGCGGAGAAGAATGCACGTTGGATCTCTGTCTAACGTTTCCGTCAGATACGCCTCCGGACATGGATGCTGTGCTGGACCCCCTAATGGCCCATGCTCTGCGATGTCCCCAGCATCTTCCAATTCTGATGAATGCATTCCTTGAGAATCCACAGGTGCCGTTTGCTCCTGCTGGGTTAGGTGGTTCCTTCAAAGGCACTCAGGTAACAACTGCCGCACAAGCTGCCGCAGCACCGACTGTTGGTAGAGCTGGATTCCATCTATGTGCGATTGACGTTCTCTGTGAGGCGTTGGATTTGTCATCTGAAGTAGCTAACACCGATTATGCTGTATCTCCAAGCCAGGACACTTAGGGGCCAATTCCGATTCGGGCCGGAAAAAATACCGACCAACTCGGTACGGGAATATAGTCCGACAGACACGTACCGGCGCTGCCCGACCTGCGTAGTACGATGAAATGCATGTGAATCACGACCGACTCGTACGGAAGACAAGCCGAACGACCGAACCGCACGGAAACCAGCTATCCGGCCGGGAAACCACGCGAATCGAACCGACCGACACACACCAGGAATGAACCCGACCGAAACGTACCCGCGAACTCCGACCCGTGCAGTACGATGCAATGCGTGGAAAACCAGACCGAGTCGCACGGAGCCCAAGCCGTACGACCGACACGCATACAAAACCCAGCCGAAGCAACCCAATACTCCGCGACCGACGCGTACGCTGCACATGAAACCTAGCAGAAACACAGCGTGAACGACTCGGAGAAGCTCGCACGAGACAACTGCAGCGTCCTACTCGGTCAGAAGAACGTCTCCTACATGCACCAAAAATACAAAGGAAAAAATACAACAAAAAGGGCCAAACAAGCAATTACAAAGCCAATAAATACTGGGGGGGGGAAAACATGGAACAAAGACACACCCACAACTCCACCCATATAAAGGCCACAAATCCCTACCATGATCCTTTGCAAATTCAACTGACCTGCCAGCACAGAACAAAATCAGACAGCAACCACAGACACACTCACAGCTCATCCATCACACAAGCCACACACCATTAGCACCTCAACAAATAGCACCCTCACATACACCCAGCAAAACCTACACTCACACACCCTCACTTGCACACACACACACATCAATCACCACCACCACCCATCACCATGCCCCCAAAGAAGAATCCAAAGTTCCTAGACAGTGAATTGGAAGTCCTGGCAGATGAGATCCTCAGGGTAGAGCCACAGTTGTTTGGTACATTGGTCCAACAGACCCCCATGTCGCAGAAAACCAAGATGTGGGAGAGGATCGTCGACAGGGTGAACGCACAATCACCATGTTTGCGCACAAAGGAAGACATCCAGAACAGGTGGTATGATGTGCGCAGGAGGGTCAAGGACCTACTAAAGAAGGATTACATCTTGAGTCAGCGCACCGGCAGTGGCCCTCCTGCCAAACCACTATACCTCAGGCCCTGGGAGGAGAAGGTGCGGGCCATCCTACCACCAGTGAGCGTACATGGACTATCAAACATCCCAGAGCCTGGTGAGTACCCAACAAATATACACAATATTGTGTGACAATACACACACATCACTGTCAGGGGGATAGTCAAACCATGCACCCTTAGCAAATCCACAGCAACCAAAAGATAATCACCCCAAGATGTGTCTGTCAGTCAGATAAACACAATACATGCCATCTCATAGTAATATGTAACTGTGTCATGACATGTACAAACCTAACAACAAATACAGCAAGGCAGTGGCACAAATCTAACCAACAAACACAGTCAGATATTTTGCCACCACTAGAACACCAGCTCACTGAAAGGAAGGAATTCTGTGTATGCTGGTGAAGTCAGTGTAGCCAATAGCATGATGGGAGTTGTAGTCACAGATATTGGTCACCCTCATAATTGGCCCATCAACACCACCCTGAACCATGCTCACATCACAGGGAGTGGAAAAGAAATGACAAGATGGCTGACACTGGGTACTGCTGTGGGGAGCACAAGGCCCTGCTGGGAACTGTGCACCAACAAACAGCAGGACACCACTGTCAGCCATCTTGCCATTGCTGTCACACTCACACACAGTGAAGTCCACTCAAAAGGAAGGAAGTATGGGCATGCTGGGAAGGGGGTGTAGGCAATAGCATGATGGGAGTGGTAGTCACAGCTCAACATCCCCCACCCACATGGCCCAGCAAGCTCACGCTGAAGCATGCACACCTCACAGGGAGTGAAAAGCCACTTCAAAGATGTCTGACACTGGCCTCAGCTGTGGGGAGCACAAGGCCCTGCTGGGAACTGTGCAGCAACCAACAGCAGGACACCACTGACTAACATCCTGAAAGCCAACTTGCACTCCCTGCAACGGAAGCACGTTTCATGGTGGGATATCTGGCTGGGTGGGAAGGAGGACTGACAGCTCTTACCATAGTCACCAGCAGCTTTTCTCACACACCCCCTTAACACAAACTCCACACAACTCACCTGGGAGAATGCAATGCCTCACACTCTAATTAAATATTCCACAAAGAACAACCACACTGGGTTATGCCGTGTGAAGCACAGGGACACTTTTGGGACTTGTAGCCAAACAAACGTCAGGACAACACTGTCAGCCATCCTGTCAGCACAGGCACACTACCCCACAGGGAAGCAGAGTCAAAAGGAAGGAAGTATGGGCATGTTGGGAAGGGGGGTGTAGGCAATAGCATGATGGGAGTGGTAGTCACAGCTCAACATCCCCCACCCGCATGGCCCAGCAAGCTCACACTGAAGCATGCACACCACACAGGGAGTGAAAAGCCACTTCAAAGATGTCTGACACTGGCCTCAGCTGTGGGGAGCACAAGGCACTGCTGGGAACTGGGCACCAACAAACAACAGGACCACACTGTCAGCCATCTTGCCATTGCTGTCACACTCACACACAGTGAAGTCCACTCAAAAGGAAGAAAGTATGGGCATGCTGGGAAGGGGGGTGTAGGCAATAGCATGATGGGAGTTGTAGTCACAGATATTGGTCACCCTCACAATTGGCCCATCAACAACAAGCTGACCCATGCACACCTCACAGGGAGTGAAAAGCCACTTCAAAGATGTCTGACACCGACCTCAGCTGTGGGGAGCACAAGGCCCTGCTGGGAACTGTGCAGCAACCAACAGCAGGACACCACTGACTAACATCCTGAAAGCCAACTTGCACTCCCTGCAATGGAAGCACGTTTCATGGTGGGATGTCTGGCCTGGGGGGAGGAGGAGTGCCAGCTCCGACTACAGCTACCAGCAGGCCCTTACACACACACCACTTCCACTAACTCCAAACAACACACCTGGGACCGTGCCCTACAAGAGAGTGAGTGAAAAGCCACTTCCAAGATGTCTGACAATGGTGCTCTGTTGTGGGGAGTACAAGGCCCTGCTGGGAACTGTGCACCAACCAACAGCAGGACACCACTGACTGACATCCTGAGAGTCAACCTGCACCCACTGCAAGTGTGGCATGCTTCATGGTGGGACAACTGGGCTGGGGGGAGAAGGAGGTCCGGATGTCAACCAAATACCACCAATGCTGTTCATGCACACACCTCAACATCCACATAGAAATGCGTCAGGTTGGCAGGACAATGAGCCACACCAATATCAACCTCTGACTGTGACAACTTAGGACAATGCAATGTACAGGGCCGCATCCAGAGGTACAGTCACAACTGTCATGTGTTTGAACCAGTGATGCCTGCAGAAACATAACATACATTGTGTGTCTCTTCCAAAAACAGGTGATGATGGGGACACAGCAGCAGATGAGGAGGAGTCCCTGTCCCAGGCTCCGGGGACCCTGAGCTCTCTGGTGTGGAACAGCCACTGCCCTCATCGGATGGCGAAGACCAACCTGGCACCTCCGGTGGGAGTCATCATGCAGCACCAGCAGGACCACCATCTGCACCCCCTGCACCCATTCCTCCAACATCTGCCAACACACAGACCACCCCCGCCGACACAGACAGACCAAGGACTCTCAATGACAACAGCACAGGGACCACAGCCCACCGTGAAGCAACGGACAACAACCCCAGTACCAACCCCCAAGGGGGCCGAGGGTCACCTGTGTGTGCCACGGCAGCTCCCGCACGTGTGTCCAGGGGTGGTGGTAGGGGTGGTAGGCAGAGGTCGCTGTTTGCAGAGGGGTCTGGACTGCATGATGACCCACAACTGCCATGCATTGCTGAGGCGTACCAGAATAGCACCAGAGAGGTCAGCCAGGTAGTGGGGATCCTCAAGGACATTCAACAGCAGCAGGCTGCCCATCATGCCCGCTTGGACTCCCACATGTCCCGTGTGGAGACACACATGTCACGTGTGGAGACACACATGTCTGGCATGGAGTCCAAGTGGGACACATTGGAAGAACTGACAGCGGTGCAGAGGGACATATTGACATGCCTCCGCCAGATTAGCACCAACATGTCCACACCTCCCTGTGTGCCCACAACATCTGGTGCCGCAACAACTGCAACTGCCACAGGGAGGGAGGATGACTCTGGTGGGGAGTCCTCTTCACCGCAGCGGCCTGCACGTGAGGGTCCCCCAGAAAGAAGAGGGGTCGTCCGAGGAAGGACAACTGAGAGGCCGATGGCCATGTACATCCCCCAGGAACCCAACACCTGTTCTGGAAATTCTCCTTTGTGTGCAAACTGTTCACCCTGTCGAATGCAACACAACTCTCCCACATGACATGGGGAGTTTAAGTTGGACTAATGTATCAGATGACTGTGGACTTTACTCAGGACATTTCTGCTACCAACACTTCCAACTCATCTGGGAACTTTGGATTACAATACCAATATACAGCACCCACCATCCTGTGCACTATCCTCACACATGTATGTAATAAACTCACTAATACACCATACTTGGCTCTGTTGTGATTCCAACGTTGTTTTTGTCATGGAGATGATGATCTGCTAAATGACACTGTGCATGCTAACTGCCACATTAAGTTCAACACCGTCATGGGAGTCATGGCGACGTGACACATATGAGGGAGACACACCACTAGGGCTACACAACACATAGACACCAGGGCCATCGGACTCATCGCCTACACTGATGTTGCCAGGAAATACAGTGGAATGCACAGACACCACACCTATTCAGAGTCTGTGTTAACTAAGCCTGGGCGTAGTCCGCGAAGTAGCGCTACGCGAAGCTACGCAAAGTGCAGTTCGCACTACGCGAGCTACGCGTAGCACTACGCGAACTGCGTAGTGCACTGTTCGCAATGATTGCACAGTGCCGGATGCTTGTCCGCACTGTGCAATCATTGAAAACGGCATCTTGCACAGTGCGAAGTTGTCTTTACGGCCGCTCGAGTAGATTTTTACTCGAGCGGCAGCTTTCTCAACGCGGACTGGTAGTTTCTCATCGCGAGCGGTCGCGAGCATACGCGACCACTCGCAATGAGAAACCTGACCTCCCCGCGTTGAAAATCTCGCTGGGAGGTTTATTTTCCACGCTCGCGATCTGCAACTTGATGTTGCTGATCGCGAACGAGGAAAAAGTCTCGCCGGGATGTCATTTTGCTTGCTCGCGGTCGCCAACTTGACGTTTAGGACCGCGAGCAAGCAAAAAATGACCGCTGCACTACGCTACGCTACGCGTGTTTGCACTGTGCTACGTGCAATTCGCGTTGTGCGAAGTAGCGCAAACTTCGCAAACTACGCGAGCGTAGCGTAGTGCTTTGCCCAGGGTTAGTGTTAACTAGCCCACAGGTGCAGTAAGCAAATGTCAGTCAGATGTGTGACCACAGACAACGCACATCCCAAAGTGAAGCACAGGTTTATTACACATTTGCAACATGTTGTTTCCACTACAAATGCAAGGTAATCCCACGTGGCAGTGGCCACACAGTCAAAAAGTGTAGAAGAAATAAAGTCCAGGGGTGTGTGGCACATCACCTGTAGGGAAACGACTGCTGCCACGCTGAAAGCTGAATCATGGTGTCGCGGGATCCAAGTTGACCAAACAACTCTGTAAGCACCCTGTGAAGGACAGACATGACACACAGTCAAAAGCACTGAAGAACAGGACAGAACTGCAATACTCATGCCCAATACATGTCACAAGTTAGCATGTCAACACTGTTGGGGAGTACAGACTACCTGTAAGGACACATCGCTGCACGCATCCAGTCAAGTAGCACATGGCCACACTCAAACAGCCCCAGAGCACCACCCACACATATCATGCAAACTCACATCATTGACATGACAACTCTCTGGATACTCACATTCAGCTGAAGAAGTTGGTGATGAGCTGTGTGCGGACATCACCCTCATCATCATCATCATCACTGGCATCGTGGCCCAGGCCAGAATCCTCCACAGGTGGCGGATGTTGGTCATCGTCATCCAGGATGAGAGGCAACACCTTCCGCACTGCCAGGTTGTGTAGCATGCAGCAGACAATGACAATCTTGCACACCTTTGCTGGGGCATATGGGAGGGCCCCTCCTGTCTTGTCCAGGCAGCGGAAGCAGCTCTTCAGGAGACCAAATGTCTGCTCGATCACTCTCCTGGTCCGACCATGTGCCTCATTGTAGCGCATCTGGGCTGGTGTCACAGGGTTCCTGAGGGGTGTCAGCAACCACGGCATGTTGGGGTATCCGGAGTCACCTACAGACAGACAATTGCACATTAGCTGAGTTGGAAAAGAGGGCGGAATACAACATAGCAGAACACACACAATGGTACAAAGTCAGTACACACCGACAAGCCAGGCACGCTGGATCTGCATCTGTGACATCATCCTCGGGATGCGACTACTCCTCATCACGTAGGCATCGTGTGCCGAACCGGGAAACGGGCACACACATGTGTGATGCTCATATCTGCAAGACATACCACCAGAGCATTGATCGAATGATAATGTTTCCTGTTCCTGTATGCCTGCTCATGTGCCTGTGGTGGTACCAAAGCCACATGTGTCCCATCAATGGAGCCAATGACATGTGGCATCCTCCCCAGGGCATAGAAGTCACTCTTGACGTCAGTGAGTTGTTGACGTTTAGGGAAATAGATGTACTGGTTCAGGTATCTCAACATTGCCTCCAAAACATCGCGTAGCGCACGGCTGAACATAGTCTGTGACATCCCACCAGCAGACGCCACAGTGTGTTGAAAGGTACCGGTGGCAAAGAAGTGTAGGGCTGCCATCACCTTCACCTTGGGGGTCAGCGCTGTAGGGTATGGCCGGCCAGGTTGCAAATGTGGGGCCAACCGCACCGCCAATTCCTCAATCAGTGCCCTGTTGAAGCAGTACAGTTGGATGCAGTCATGTTCCACCATCGTTGCAAGGTCAGGGAATGGTCTATGGACAGCTGGTGCCCTGCAGTGCATAGGTGAAGAAAGAAAGATTGTCAGTCACCCCACATATGTGGCATTGACCATACTCAATATCACATGATACATAATTTCGAGACACAAGTACCTGATGTGTGTGCCGTTCTGTATGGACATATATGGCACCTACATGGCCAACATCTAACATCACGGTTCAACATGTGTTGACAACAAGTTCCAGGTTGTGCTATGGGAAATCATTAGGCTGTGTCACAGTACCCATTTACTGCTGTCACGTTCCAAACACACACCACAGTGACATGTCAGGACAGATGTGCCTCAGGCATCACAGCTCATTGACAGGTAGATTCCCAGGGACCCTGTATTGCCACATGGACACTGGCATGACATGGCGTATCATGTACACGTCAGCAAAACAACCATGACTCCCACAGGTAGTGGCCCCTGTTGCCTCTGCAGGACAGACATGGACGTCTGTGACACACACACGCACAACATCAAAGTCCATGCACAAACAACGTGGATGTGGAGACTGTCTCCCATTGTGCACATGGAATCAGAGACATCGGAAACACAACATGCACACAGACTGTGGAGGGCCATCACTATTGTTGCAATGGGTCATGCTGTGACGTACATACCTTCCCACATGGGACTCAGGGTGTATGTGACATGACATACACATACACATCCTGGAAATGTGACCATGCCACATGCTCTGAAATGAACAGTTGCACATCACAGTGGTCATGTGCACAACACACAAAGGATTCTGTCCCCATGAACACGTGCACAGCCTGGGAGTGGCTGCCCCCAAGTGCCACCCAAAAAGACATGTTGACCCCCATACACAGAAAAGGTAATGCAGCCTTACATGCCTTAGGATACAGTGTGGGCAGGCTGTGGTGTTGTAGGTGTGCCCCTGAGTCCCTGGCAAGTAAATGTGGCTGGCATACGTTCACCAGTGACAAGCATGGTGACATATGCGAGTGACTTGTACAGGGACGCGTCGTACAACAATTGACCGATCCGTGCGCACGCATTGGCCATTGCATATGATGTGAGCGGGTACGCGTTGTACAGCAATGGACCGATCGGTGCGCACGCATTGGCCATTGCATATGATGTGAGCGGGTACGCGTTGTACAGCAATGGACCGATCGGTGCGCACGCATGGCCAGTGTATATGATGTGAGCGGGTACGCGTTGTACAGCAATGGACCGATCCGTGCGCACGCATTGGCCATTGCATATGATGTGAGCGGGTACGCGTTGTACAGCAATGGACCGATCGGTGCGCACGCATTGGCCATTGCATATGATGTGAGCGGGTACGCGTTGTACAGCAATGGACCGATCGGTGCGCACGCATTGGCCATTGCATATGATGTGAGCGGGTACGCGTTGTACAGCAATGGACCGATCGGTGCGCACGCATTGGCCATTGCATATGATGTGAGCGGGTACGCGTTGTACAGCAATGGACCGATCGGTGCGCACGCATTGGCCATTGCATATGATGTGAGCGGGTACGCATTGTACAGCAATGGACCGATCGGTGCGCACGCATTGGCCATTGCATATGATGTGAGCGGGTACGCGTTGTACAGCAATGGACCGATCGGTGCGCACGCATAGGCCATTGCATATGATGTGAGCGGGTACGCGTTGTACAGCAATGGACCGATCGGTGCGCACGCATTGGCCATTGCATATGATGTGAACGGGTACGCGTTATACAGCAATGGACCGATCAGTGCACACGCATTGGCTAGGGCCTGGCATGGCAACGGACGCGTTTTCGAAGCTTTAACGAGTCTGATGCAGTGAATTCAGTTGGCCAGCCACAACAATGTTGCAAATTCATGGGTGTCATGAAGTTTAACTTTTGAAGGATGCTGTGGGCATGTATAAGTGGTGCAATTCCATGGATTGGCCAGATTTAGAAGATGCAAACGACTTGGACCTATCACTTTGGACACATGGGACAGTATCTGCCTCTGCAGCACACATATAATGCTGGCTGTTCCCCTGAGAGCTCACTTGCCTGCACTACATGCTCCAGGATGGCATCTGCCACCAACACTGCTGCTGTCTCTGCATCCTCTGGCTACTGCAATGGCACGTACTGTGAAGAGAGCCCCAGCCTTCACCACTGAGGAAAACCAGGCCCTGCTGGACAGCCTCCTTCCACAGTACAGCAAGCTGTATGGGAAACCAGGGGAGCAGGTGAGTGTGCTGTCCACTGCCTTACTAAATGTGCATGTTGTCTGACTAGCAAGACTTACAGTGTGCACACCACTGGCTAGCATGCTCACTGAGTAGTTCTCACCCCCCAAAGTGTGTAGTTACATGCACTGAACAGGTATAGTCCAGTAACAGTGCATTCCAACAAGGTTTTACTTCCCAGGCAATGATTCCATGTAGTAACTGCTGGCAAACTGTTCATAGCCATCGTTGCACTGCCTGTGTACATCATATGCCCCTGTGAATGAGACATGTATATCCAACTGTGTGATGCACGGATATGTTGCATGTGTAGTAATGGCCTTTTCACTTTGTCATCCTCACAGGTTGATGCCCACCAGAAGCAGGAAATCTGGCTGACCATCGCCCGGGCAGTAAGATCCGTGGGGGACTACAAGCACCGGATCTGCAACTGCCAGAAGAGGTGGCAGGACCTTCGGGGCTGGACCCGGAGGATCGCAAGGGTCCAGCTGAAGCTGTCGCCTCCTCGCAGGAGGGGCGGACACTGGACCCTGACCCCCCCACATGCTCAGGATCCTGGCGGTGGTCTTCCCTGACCTGGATGGGCAGCTGAAGGCCAGACAGCAGCAAGGAGGGGGTGAGTCCATGACTGCACTGTGAACTTTGTCTGACATGCTATGTGCCCTCCTCTGGCCTGGTTAAACTTCCACAGTACATCAGTCTTGTGGTCCAGGACCCATGTCCCTCAATTGTGACATGCCCACTCCTCATCTGATACCCAGGTGTGGCCCTTACAGTCAGGAAATTGTGTCACTTGGGTACTGTGTCCTTGCATTTTGCTTTGCTCAAGGTGGGGGACAGCATTTGTTCCCGTAACTTTGTGGTGGGCTTCATGAGTGGGTCAATTGCTTACACAATGCCTGAGTTCTGACATGTAATCTGCGTGTAACTTTGATATGTGGTCCAATTGCTGATCTGAATCACCACATGTGCCTGGGGTATTTGGCACACCCCATGCTGCGGGTGGGAATAATGTTTGGGCCTCAGGAGTATGTATATCAAGTGTGTCACACATGCTTAGCCACCTGCCTACTGTCCAGGGCTCATCCCTCTTTCACGTGGAGCAGGACAGTCATGCCTACTCCAGGGCATACAATACACTCTGTACTCCCACTCCCGTGTATCAGCTGACACGTTGTGCTCAGTGAAATGTTCCCTCAGGTGTCTGCCTCTGTGTCATTGTGCTGTGGCTTCGTTGTCAGGACTACTGGGGTGTTTATCGGTTAGGGCTCAGCATGCCATCTGAGATGTGACCATGAGAGACGATACTTCTGTGACATATAGGTGTTTGATCACTTGACTGTGCAGACTGGTGTATGCGACTGTGAAGTTCAGGCAGCTGTTTTTCATTCACAGCAGACTGTGAGGTGCTCAGGTTCAGAGAGTTGTGTTTCATGTCTCCCATATGTCCAATTGGTATGACGTGGATAAATAATAGTTCAGATGATGTGGTTTGTGGGGGATGGACATGTGCACTTGTCAGCTACAGAACTTGCATTCCCCATTACCTAGGATTGTGACACAGTGCAGACTGTTGTTGGCTGGCTGCCCTGCCCATGTGACTGGAGACAGTATTGTATGACTTTGCAGGCATGCCTGTGCCATGGCATTAAACTTCCTAAGAGTGATCCTGCAGGGGAGTGACATGTGCAACATGCACCCCATTGTGGCATTGACTATCCGGACATGGGTGCATCATGGTGTCTGGTGCTGGTATGCATCACATGCATTTCAAATTAGACTCTGGCCATCCCTTTATCCGGACACCTGTACTGACTCAGTGGCAAGAGATGTGATGTGTGCATGTTCACATACTTCACCGTGTTCTCTGCAATGTCCAACAACTGTGTAGGTGGTGCATGTGTCCACACTGGGGTATTACCATCCGACAGGCACCAGACAGATGGGTGCAAGGCCAGGAGGGGTGTGAGTGCCATGGTTGACCATCAGACTGACAATTGGCTTCTCCTAATCTGTGTGAGCAGTTTTGGCAATGTTCAACTAAGGATGCCAGGGCTTGCTCTGTAATGTGCTGTACTTACTGTGGTGTGTGCGGTCAGTGCAGGTGACTGATGTTTGTCTGTTTCCCTAATTGTTTGAAGATACATCCACGGCCACAGGAGGGGACAGCTCCACGGACCAGGAGGAGCTGCAGAGCCAGACTGGGTCAGCAGCCGATGAGTGGTCAGAGGGACCCAGTGGCACGGAGGGCGAGGGGAGCCACACCGAGGAGTCCTCAGCACAATCCACCTCAGCTGAGGATGACTCCCTTGTGGAGGCGGGTGTCAGCAGCCACCACACCCCAGCTAGTATGGCTGGCCCCGCCACCACCACCACTACCGCCCTCCCATTGGCTCCCATTCCAGAGGTCCGTGGAGGCTCCTGTGTTTGGGAGCCTGTCTCCTTCGTGCCAGGCACCGCACCCCCATGCCCCTGTGTCCCCTGCTGCCCTGAGTGAGGAGTCTGTGTACTTACTTTGCCAGCTCCATGTAGGGCAGACAGCAATGCTGAGTGTCCTCCATGCACACAGCACTCTGTTGACACAGCTGGTGTCGTTCATGGAGGGCATCTCATCGGGCATGTCTGCCCTACAGAGGAGCAATAAGTCCACGGCAGCAGTGTCCCTCCTCCAACAGTCCCTCACCCCTCCTACCTCTGCCCCATCCACACTTCCTGGCACCCTACCTGTCCCAAGCACATGCACACCTGCACAATCACCCAAACACACAGACACGAGCATCACAGAAACACCCAACACAAAGTCAAAACGTGCACGCAAGCAACCTCAGGGGACTGATACCACACCCACAGGGGATGGGGAACAGACACACACACAGGCATCCACAGTCACTCCGCAGTCCTCCAAATCCTCTCCCTCCAAGACCCCTTCCCTTGCCTCACCTGCAACCCCACCTAAAAAGCAGCTCTTCCTCTGTGACCTCGGCCTCTTCCCCTCTGATCCAGCTGATCCAGCATACAGGGGGAAGAGGAAGTCCACCCACACAGAGGGGAGTGCCCCTCACCCCCGGACACCCTCCCCCAGGCACAGACAAACTGAGGCCCCCACCCGCAAGTCCCCCGGGCCCGGAAGAGCAAGACCCCGCCACCGCCCTGCAGCTCAACCACACAGTCTCCTTCCTCCATCCCTCAGGCCCCCACAACACAGGTTCCCCCACCACACCCTGCCCCAGGTTCCCCCACCCACAGATACACCATCCCCAAAATGATCCGGCCTTCTCCACCTACCACTTGCTCTTCCAGCCCCACACCCCCCACTGCACATGTTTGTGCCACTGGTGTGGAGACCGTGACCTCCCCCTCTGTCCTGCCCACCTTACCTGAACCCCATTCTACTCCCCTGGAGATAGGCACTGCAGTGGAGTCCACTACCACCCCGTCTGACTTGGGCACTGCAGTGGGGAACCTGTCCACTCCATCTGGCCAGCCCACTGCAGTCGTGCCGGCACCCACACCATCTGACTCATGCCCCCAGTTGTGCCGGCACACACCATGTCAGACACCTCCACTGCAGTTGTCAGTGACTCTCCAGCACCAGCCACCCCTTCCCTGCCTCCTTCTGGTGAGCCCTGATCCTGTCCCTGCGGTGCCTGGCCTGCCCCCATATGCCCCTCCGAGGGGAATGTCCCTGGTCCGTAGCAGTGCAGGCAAGCAAAGGGTGACATCTGCCACTGTCACCCTGTTCGGACTTTAGTGATGGACTGGCCATTGGCCTTTGTGTTTTTTCAGGAGTTTCTATTTTACACACACATATGCTGAATAAAGCTACTTTCAGTTCTCTAGTGGTTTTGCTTCAGATGTACATGATGTTGATGATGCTAACCATGCCCTTGCTGCAGTGATGGTGATTTTTGATATCAGGAAAATGAAGTGTTACTGTGCAGGACCCCATGTGGCCCAGGGGGAATGTGTCCTATCCTGGTGTGTAGCCATGTCATCCTTTGCAGCAATATGAGGGTGTCATGTTTTCAATATTTGCCAATGGGATTTCCTACATTTATTTGCAATATCACATCTGTGGCTTACACCCCTGCACATCAGATGTGCTTGCCATTGTTCAATTTGTCTATTTCCATGACCGTGTGACCATCTCCACTGGACATGCAAGTTTGGGCATCAATGGGGAAGGACTCATCTGTGTTATCAGTGCAACTTGCTATACATGTGTATTGGATCTGTGCAGATGATTTTGGTGACACTCCCATGACCAGGCTGATGTGACGAGAGCCTTCATTTTGTGCTAATTGTTGACTGAGTGACCAAGTGTTCTGCTGACATGATAGAGCCCTGCAGAGACAACGTATGGCACAGCTTTCCTTACACAGGAGTGGAGTCCCCTCATGGCAGTGTGTAATTCCGTGACATTGCCTGAGCCCAAGGTGTGTGTTGTGTGAGCATGTCTGTGTGTGTTCACTTCCATTTTGCTACGCAGGCTGGGATCCCTAGTGATGTTCCTGTTTGTGATGCTTGCTGAGTTGACCTATGTTCCCCCCAAATCTTCGCCCTGGGTTCTCTGTGATGTGGGTGCATGGCACATTACTGGTCATCAGGGTGTCATCCATAGGTGTGTTTGCTGTCAGGGCTGAGTTTGTGGGCAAACGCAGATGAGACACAGTCAGGATTCCCCTTGGCACTTGTTGGTTACACAAGTCATGTAATTTACAGTTTGTGTTAGCTTTCAGTGATTGTGACACATTGTGTGTGTGACTGCTGCCACTCCTCAGGGTAAGAGCTGCAATGTTGGAAGTTGTCTATGTGTGTTCTTTGTGGGTGACCTTGGCTTCTTTATTGGTGTGTGACTGTGGCCGGGATCCCATTGGCTGGTGTGGATTTGACGTCATGCCCATGTACAGCGTACTGTGCAGTGTGTCAGACATTCACGAGTCTTGTTGACTGGCCATGTGTGATGGGTTTCTGCACCTTAGTTCCCACCACCACCCCTGGGATTGTCATGGGTGCATGTGCAATGTCACCAGTCCATGTGAGCTTCACTGCTGCACATTGGTGGAGATCAAGGTGTGTGGTGTTGAGTGTGTGCAAATGAGAGTTGTTGCATGGCTAGACCCCTACCTCCATGTTGGCCTTGGCTGACAGGCCGTGCTGATTGATTTGTGCTTGTGTAGGTGTGATGGTAGTTTGTTGCTCAGGACACATGACTGTGGTTCACAGTGTGAACAACATCTAGCTTTGTCATCACAGTGGGATTATCATGCAGGCCAGGGTCACCACAATGTGGGGTCCCTGGGGGTAGTGCTGTGGTGGGTCTGTCTCTTGCTGTGTTAGTTGCTGTTCCTACAAGCTTGTGTGACATGTGTAATTTGGGCTCCCTCTCATCTAACAATGCCTGATTGCCCACATAGGGGAATCCGATCCATGAGTTACTTTTGTGTGGCACTGTATACACATCTGTGTAATTGGGATTCAGGTCTCCTCATGTGTTTTGTGGTTGCCTGGGGACACTGGCACACCCCCCATCACCTGTTGTGTTTGATATGCCGTGTGAGGCTGCCTGTTTGTGTTTGTGCATCTGCACCACTGCATTGGCATATCTTTAGTGTGCCATTGGCTGTGTGTTGTTTGGTGGCTTTCCCCTGCTGTCCCTGGGACTCCTAGGTCATCAGTCAGCACAATGATCATGGTTTGTATGTCCCATTGCTGCCATGGAATGGAATTTGTTCACTTCACATCTACAGACTCCACAGGATATCTACATTTGTGTGTCCATTGGTACAGATATGTGGGTCTGCATTATGATGGTCACTTCTGTCATTGTGTTATTGATGAATGTTGACAATGTGAGCCCCCATGGGTGATGTTTGTCTGCACATGGCCAAAGGTATGTCTTATTTGCACTGCACTTTTTGCCTCACACAAGCACTACTATTCCACAGATGTGTTTGTTGTTCTGTGACCAGGAATCATCCATGCTGTTTGGCAGTTGCAGCTTTTCCTATGACAACACTTACATTTTGGTCACTGTGATGATGGGGTTTTAGACCCCATTGCCACAATGTTCAAAATGTGCTTCAGCTATGGACCCCACACTTACATTTTGGTCACTGTGGTGATGGGGGTTTAGACCCCATTGCCACAATGTTCAAAATGTGCTTCAGGTATGAACCCCACACTTACATTTTGGTCACTGTGATGATGGGGTTTAGACCCCATTGCCACAATGTTCAAAATGTGCTTCAGCTATGGACCCCACACTTACATTTTGGTCACTGTGGTGATGGGGGTTTAGACCCCATTGCCACAATGTTCAAAATGTGCTTCAGCTATGGACCCAACACTTACATTTTGGTCACTGTGGTGATGGGGGTTTATACCCCATTGCCACAATGTTCAAAATGTGCTTCAGCTATGGACCCCACACTTACATTTTGGTCACTGTGATGATGGGGTTTAGACCCCATTGCCACAATGTTCAAAATGTGCTTCAGCTATTGACCCCACACTTACATTTTGGTCACTGTGGTGATGGGGGTTTAGACCCCATTGCCACAATGTTCAAAATGTGCTTCAGCTATGGACCCCACACTTACATTTTGGTCACTGTGGTGATGGGGGTTTAGACCCCATTGCCACAATGTTCAAAATGTGCTTCAGCTATGGACCCCACACTTACATTTTGGTCACTGTGGTGATGGGGTTTATACCCCATTGCCACAATGTTCAAAATGTGCTTCAGCTATGGACCCCACACTTACATTTTGGTCACTGTGATGATGGGGTTTAGACCCCATTGCCACAATGTTCAAAATGTGCTTCAGCTATGGACCCCACATTTACATTTTGGTCACTGTGGTGATGGGGGTTTAGACCCCATTGCCACAATGTTCAAATTGTGCTTCAGCTATGGACCCCACACCCTTTTGGTCACTGTGATGATGGGGTGTTTGACCCCATTGCCACAGTGGTCATGGTCTGCTTGCATTGTGGAGGCCACACACATTTATGTGTGACACATGTGATAGGGGGTCACATTGTATGTTCAATGTCATGTTCAGTGTTGTAGGCATTTGACACAGACTACACACGCTTGTCATGGTGTTGGGGGATGTATTTTCAGACATTCCTTATGTTGGAGTATGCTGGTTGTGTCATGCATTACCCGTCCTATGAGTAGGGGTGGTGGTAGTGGCAGGCATCCAGGCCCCCATGAGTAGGGGTGGTGGTAGTGGCAGGCATCCAGGCCCCCATGAGTAGGGGTGGTGGTAGTGGCAGGCATCCAGGCCCCCATGAGTAGGGGTGGTGGTAGTGGCAGGCATCCAGGCCCCCATGAGTAGGGGTGGTGGTAGTGGTGGGTATCCATCCCCCTATGAGTGGGGATGGTAGTGGTGACAGGCATCCAGGCCCCCATGAGTAGGGGTGGTGGTAGTGGCAGGCATCCAGGCCCCCATGAGTAGGGGTGGTGGTAGTGGCAGGCATCCAGGCCCCCATGAGTAGGGGTGGTGGTAGTGGTGCGCATCCATCCCCCTATGAGTGGGGATGGTAGTGGTGACAGGCATCCAGGCCCCCATGAGTAGGGGTGGTGGTAGTGGTGGGCATCCATCCCCCTATGAGTGGGGATGGTAGTGGTGACAGGCATCCAGGCCCCCTTGAGTAGGGGTGGTGGTAGTGGCAGGCATCCAGGCCCCCATGAGTAGGGGTGGTGGTAGTAGCAGGCATCCAGGCCCCCATGAGTAGGGGTGGTGCTAGTGGCAGGCATCCAGGCCCCCATGAGTAGGGGTGGTGGTAGTGGTGGGCATCCATCCCCCTATGAGTGGGGATGGTAGTGGTGACAGGCATCCAGGCCCCCATGAGTAGGGGTGGTGGTAGTGGTGGGCATCCATCCCCCTATGAGTGGGGATGGTAGTGGTGACAGGCATCCAGGCCCCCATGAGTAGGGGTGGTGGTAGTGGCAGGCATCCAGGCCCCCATGAGTAGGGGTGGTGGTAGTGGTGGGCATCCATCCCCCTATGAGTGGGGAGGGTAGTGGTGACAGGCATCCAGGCCCCCATGAGTAGGGGTGGTGGTAGTGGTGGGCATCCATCCCCCTATGAGTGGGGATGGTAGTGGTGACAGACATCCAGGCCCCCATGAGTAGGGGTGGTGGTAGTGGTGGGCATCCATCCCCCTATGAGTGGTGACAGGCATCCAGGCCCCCATGAGTAGGGGTGGTGGTAGTGGCAGGCATCCAGGCCCCCATGAGTAGGGGTGGTGGTAGTGGCAGGCATCCAGGCCCCCATGAGTAGGGGTGGTGGTAGTGGCAGGCATCCAGGCCCCCATGAGTAGGGGTGGTGGTAGTGGTGGGCATCCATCCCCCTATGAGTGGGGATGGTAGTGGTGACAGGCATCCATCCCCCTATGAGTGGGGATGGTAGTGGTGACAGGCATCCAGCCCCCATGAGTAGGGGTGGTGGTAGTGGTAGACATCCATCCCCCTATGAGTGGGGATGGTAGTGGTGACAGGCATCCAGGCCCCCATGAGTAGGGGTGGTGGTAGTGGCAGGCATCCAGCCCCCCATGAGTAGGGGTGGTGTTAGTGGTAGGCATCCATCCCCCTATGAGTGGGGATGGTAGTAGTGACAGGCATCCAGGCCCCCATGAGTAGGGGTGGTGTTAGTGGTACGCATCCATCCCCCTATGGGAGTGTTTGGCATTGGTGATAGTCATCCCGCCCCTATGGTTCTGCTGTTGCTAGTGTACGTCATTTCTGCATCCCTATGTGTGTGTGACATATTTCGGGTACGTGTCGTTTGTATGTGCTGTGGGTGTTTGACTTACCGTCTGCGCCGTACGCGTCCGTACCGGTCCCGGTAATAGATGTAGAGTATTGGTAGGACCTGCGCGATGGGATTCATGGTTGGTTCATCTCGTTCGGGTTTCTCGTGGCTTCGACTCGTACTCGTCGCTGGCTTGTTCGTCTTGTCGCCGTGGATCGTCTTGTGGCACGAATCGGAGCTTATGTACAGCTCTCCCGGATGCTCTGACATGCCGGAGGTAGCGACGGGTTCGGCGCATACGGAAGGCGCATCATACTAGTCCGGCCGGAAGGTGCTGTATATTTCCTTCCATGCGACTCGATTCGGCGTTTACGGATCCGGCTCGGGCGGGGAACAGGAGCTGGAATGGGTAAGTACGGCTCGCTCGGAATCTGTGCTGTTATGCGCATCGTACTTGCTCGTTCGGACGACTGTTCGAATCGGTCGGGAAACACGCGTTCGGCTTGGTTTTTTTCCAGACGAATACTGTTAGGTGCGCTTCCGGCCGAGATCGGCATCGACCCCTTAATCTTGAATTGGCTCATCGCGTCCTGGGAAAGAATTCGGCTTCTCCACTTCGTTTCATAAATAAACTAACTAAATTTGGAACATTTCCTAAATTGACACTTTCACTTGAGAAAGAGTGGCTTTCTTTTGCTTGTAGTGATGCAACTTTTATAAGTGAGACAGAATTGACTTTTTCAAGTGGCAACTAAAGAATAGCTGATTTTTAACATTTTTAAAGATTTTATTGTCCTTTTAAAACCATGTTTTTAGCTGTTTTTAAGAAATAATTTTAAAGTGTCCAGATTTTAAGTATGGTCATTGTCATCCAATTCGAAAGTAGAGTGGGTGTTACGTTTCGTATAGAGGCCCTAATACAGACGCGTTCATATATGCCGTATATGGTCATAATCGTATATGCCCTATTATGGTCATACTCGTATATGACCTATTATGGTCATGATCGTCTATGCCCTATTTAAGTCATGATCTCCTATGCCCTAATATAGGCATGATCTTTCACCTACATTAGTTCCCATACTGTACACAATGAACTCTGAGGGTTGAACGTTATCTAGTCTGTGGTTAGAACACTGCAAGGTTTTTCACGAACACAGGCCTACAATGTACTCATAAATTAAGCATGAGCATTCACCAGCTACATCTCCCGCATAATATGTATGTACAAAGTTCACCCCTGACGTCTTCCTCATGTCTACCAAAGACCAATACAAACCATACTGAGGGACGAGACACTTTACGGTATAAATACACCACATCTTGCCACAGTAAGATAGAGGGAACCGAGACTTCCATGCTGATACACTGACCAGAGACGCTGAGGCTCCTGCATGCAGTCATTCCAGCTGACAGCGGCCTAATACAGCCCTTGCGGGGTGTCCAACTCGAGACCAGGACGGGGTCCCACACTCTCTCTATTCAGGTATGGGGGTTGGACTAAATCCTAGAGGAATTCTTGGCTCTTAGGCTTTTAGACCTACATATATGCTAGGTACACTCAGGTACATCTAGTTAGGCATCGTAGGAGTACAAGCACTTTCATAATGCTTTTTATATTCATGTATGTTTCCATGATTATTGCAATATGGTAGAACTGCTCTATCCCTTCACTTTTATCGTACTGCTGATAATATATCTCTGCTATTGTCTGCTGGTTGCTGCAGCACATATATTTTACACTAGAATAACAACTGTTCAATAAATACTTATTGAAACGCCCAGACTGTTTATTCTGTGTAGCTCTCTGAGACAAAAACCGAACAAGTGAGCACGAGTGACTGAGCGAAAAGTAGTACATTGTTTCCACGATTCTGAGGGATCAGGGTTGTCATGATCTAAGGTTGCCAGGAACTAATCTCTCCCCGATAAGAGGAGATTCTAGTGGCACTGTGAGCTAGCTAATGCAAATCCGGCTAACATATGCGGTGGGGGTGCACAGAGTCAGTCTAACACCAAGCCCACAGTTTATGTTATCCAAACACGCAGGTCCTGAAGGGGTACTATAGGAACTACACGACAATCCCTCTTTCTGCACCTCTGTTGCTTCTTTCTGCACTTCTCTTGCTTCTTTCTGCACCTCTGTCCCATCTTTCTGCACTTCTTTTCTTTCTTTCTGCACCTCTCTTGTTTCTTTCTGTATCCCTCTTGCCTATTTCTCCACCCCACTTCCCCCTTTGTGCATCTCTGTTGCTTCTTTATGCATTTCTCTTGCTTCTTTCTGCATCTCTCTTGCTTTTTCTTCAACCCTCGTGCTTCTTTCTGTATCCCTCATCCCTCTTTCTGCACTCCTCTTGCCTCTTTCTGCACCTCTGTTTCTTCTTTCTGCGCTTCTTTTGATTCTTTCAACAACTTTCTTGCTTCTTTCTGTATCCCTCTTGCCTGTTTCTCCACCCCACTTCCCCCTTTCTGCATCTCTGTTGCTTTTTTCTGCACTCCGCTTGCCTCTTTCTGCACATCTGTTGCTTCTTTCTGGACTTCTTTTGTTTCTTTCTGCACCCCTCTTGCCTCTTTCTGCACCTCTGTTCCTTCTATCTGCACTTCTTTTGTCTCTTTCTGCACCTCTCGCTTCTTTCTGCACCCCTCTAGCCTCTTTCTGCACCTCTGTTGCTTCTTTCTGCACTTCTTTTGTTTCTTTCTGCAGCACTCTTGCTTCTTTCTGCACCCCCTTGCCTATTTCTCCACCCCTCTTCCATCTTTCTTCACCCCTGTTGCCTCTTTCTGCACCTCTGTTCCTTCTTTCTGCACTTCTTTTGTTTCTTGCTGCATTTCTCTTGCTTCTTTCTGCACCCCTCGTGCCTCTTTCTGCACCCTTCTTCCCTCTTTCTGTACTTCTCTTGCTTCTTTCCGCACCTCTTTCCCTTCTTTCTGCAACCCTTGTGCCTCTTTCTGCACCCCTTTTCCCTCTTTCTGCTCCCCTCTTGCCTATTTCTGCACCTCTCTTCCTTCTTTCTGCACTTCTTGTTTCTTACTGCAACTGTCTTGCTTCTTTCTGTATCCCTCTTGCCTCTTTCTCCACCCCACTTCCCCCTTTATGCATCTCTGTTGATTCTTTCTTCACCTCTCTTGCTTCGTCCTGCACCCCTCGTGCCTCTTTCTGCACCCCTCTTTCCTCTTTCTGTACTCCTCTTGCTTCTTTCTGCACCTCTGTTGCTTCTTTCTGCATTCTTTTATTTCTTTCTGCACCTCTTTTGCTTATTTCTGTCCTCCTCTTGCCTCTTTCTGCACCCCTCTTCCCTCTTTTTCATCTCTGTTGCTTCTTTCTGCACTTCACTTGCCTCTTTCTCCGCCCCTCATCCGTCTTTCTGTACCTCTGTTGCTTCTTTCTGCACTTCTCTTGCTTATTTATGAACCTCTCTTGCTTCTTTCTGCACCCCTCGTGCCTCTTTCTGCACCCCTCTTCCCTCTTTCTCTACCCTTGTCTCTTTCTGCACCTTTGTTCCTTCTTTCTGCACTTCTTTTGTTTTTTTTCTGCACCTCTCACTTCTTTCTGCACCCCTTTTGCCTCTTTCTGCACCCCTCTTCCCTCTTTCTGCACCCCTTTTTCCTCTTTCTGCACCTCTGTTCCTTCTTTCTGCACTTCTTCTGTTTCTTTCTGTAGCTCTCTTGCTTCTTTCTGCATCCCCTTGCCTCTTTCTCCACCCATCCACCCTCTTTCTGCACCCCTGTTGCTTCTTTCTGCACCTCTGTTCTTTCTTTCTGCACTTCTTTTGTTTCTTTCTGCACATCTCTTGCTTCTTTCTGCACTCCTCGTGCCTCTTTCACACCCCTCTTGCCTCTTTTTGCACCCCTCTTGCCTCTTTCTGCACCTCTGTTCCTTCTTTCTGCACTTCTTTTGTTTCTTTCTGCACCTCTTGCTTCTTTCTGCACCCCTTTTGCCTCTTTCGACACCTCTCTTGCCTCTTTTTGCACCTCTGTTCCTTCTTTTTGCACATATTTTGTTTCCTTCTGCAGCTCTCTTGCTTCTTTCTGCACCCCTTGCCTCTTTCTCCACCCCACTTCCCTCTTACTTCACCCCTGTTGCCTCTTTCTGCACCTCTGTTCCTTATTTCTGCACTTCTTTTGTTTATTTCTGAACATCTCTTGCTTCTTTCTGCACCCCTTGTGCCTCTTTCTGCACCCCTCTTCCCTCTTTTTGCACCCCTCTTGCCTCTTTATGCACCTCTGTTGCTTCTTTCTGCACTACACTTGCTTCTTTCTGCACCTCTTTGCTTCTTTCTGCACCACTCGTGCTTCTTTCTGTACCCCTTCACCCCTCTTCCCTCTTTCTGCAACCCTCTTGCCTCTTTCTGCACCTCTGTTCCTTCGTTCTGCTCTTCTTTTGTTTCTTTCTGTACCTCTCTTGCTTCTTTCTGCACCCCTCTTGCTACCTTCTCCACCCCTGTTCCCCCTTTCTGCATCTCTGTTGCTTCTTTCTGCACTTCTCTTGCCTCTTTCTCCACCCCTCATCCCTCTTTCTGCACCTCTGTTGCTTCTTTCTGCACTTCTCTTGCTTCTTTCTGCACCTCTGTTGCTTCTTTCTGCACTTATTTTGTTTCTTTCTGCAACTCTCTTGCTTCTTTCTGTATCCCTCTTGCCTCTTTCTCCTCCCCACTTCCCCCTTTCTGCATCTCTGTTGCTTCTTTCTGCACTCCGCTTGCCTCTTTCTGCACCTCTGTTGCTTCTTTCTGCACTTCTTTTGTTTCTTTCTGCACCCCTCTTGCCTCATTCTGCACCTCTGTTCCTTTTTTCTGCACTTCTTTTGTTTCTTTCTACACCTCTCGCTTCTTTCTGCACCCCTCTAGCCTCTTTCTGCACCTCTGTTCCTTCTTTCTGCACTTCTTTTGTTTCTTTCTGCAGCACTC
Source organism: Calotriton arnoldi (assembly GCA_963921515.1). Taxonomy (NCBI): domain Eukaryota; kingdom Metazoa; phylum Chordata; class Amphibia; order Caudata; family Salamandridae; genus Calotriton; species Calotriton arnoldi. The sequence goes on from CAWUFW010006271.1 coordinate 536,897, forward strand.
TTGCTTCTTTCTGCACCCCCTTGCCTCTTTCTCCACCCCTCTTCCCTCTTTCTTCACCCCTGTTGCCTCTTTCTGCACCTCTGTTCCTTCTTTCTGCACTTCTTTTGTTTCTTGCTGCACTTCTCTAGCTTCTTTCTGCACCCCTCGTGCCTCTTTCTGCACCACTCTTGCCTTTTTCTGCACCTCTGTTGCTTCTTTCTGCACTACTCTTGCTTCTTTATGCACCTCTCTTGCTTCTTTCTGCACCACTTGTACTTTTTTCTGCACCCTTCTTCCCTCTCTCTGCACCCCTCTTGCCTCTTTCTGCACCTCTGATCCATATTTCTGCTCCTTTTTTGTTTCTTTCTGCACCTCTGTTGCTTCTTTCTGCACGCCTCTTGCCACTTTCTCCACCCCTGTTCCCCGTTTTTGCATCTCTGTTGCTTCTTTCTGCACTTCTCTTGCCTCTTTCTCCACCCCTCATCCCTCTTCCTGCACCTCTGTTGCTTCTTTCTGCACTTCTCTTGCTTCTTTCCGCACCTCTGTCCCTTCTTTCTGGAACCCTTGTGCCTCTTTCTGCACCCCTTTTCCCTCTTTCTGCTCCCCTCTTGCCTCTTTCTGCACCTCTCTTCCTTCTTTCTGCACTTCTTGTTTCTTTCTGCAACTCTCTTGCTTCTTTCTGTATCCCTCATGCCTCTTTCTCCACCCCACTTCCCCCTTTCTGCATCTCGGTTGCTTCTTTCTGCACCTCTCTTGCTTCTTTCTGCACCCCTTGTGCCTCTTTCTGCACCCCTCTTCCCTCTTTCTGCACTCCTCTTGCTTCTTTCTCCACCTCTGTTGCTTCTTTCTGCACCTCTGTTGCTGCTTTCTGCATTCTTTTTTTTTCTTTCAGCACCTCTCTTGCTTTTTTCTGTACCCTCTTGGCTCTTTCTCCACCCCTTTTCCCCCTTTTTTCATCTCTGTTGCTTCTTTCTGCACTTCGCTTGCCTCTTTCTCCACCCCTCATCCGTCTTTCTGTACCTCTGTTGCTTCTTACCGCACTTCTCTTGCTTATTTCTGAACTTCTCTTGCTTATTTCTGAACCTCTCTTGCTTCTTTCTGCACCCCTCATGCCTCTTTCTGCATCCCTCTTCCCTCTTTCTGCACCCCTCTTGCCTCTTTCTGTACCTTTGTTCCTTCTTTCTGTACTTCTTTTGTTTCTTTCTGCACCTCTCTTGCTTCTTTCTGTACCCCTCTTGCCTCTTTCTCCTCCCCTCTTCCGTCTTTCTGCACCTCTGTTACTTCTTTCTGTACTTCTTTTGTTTCTTTCTGCACATCTCTTGCTTCTTTCTGTACTTCTCTCGCCTCTTTCTGTACTCAAATGGGAAGTGCAAGCTGTCAAGTTTAGAGGTCTGCGAGCTCTTGTGACTGAGGTATATGTCTACTTGTATTTGTATTCTCACATGTGTTATGCATCTGAAGATGGTAGCTTAAAAAGTGGGTAGCTTCTTCTATAGGTGGTTAAATGTTCTCAGTTCTGCTCTGTCATTCAGTTGCACAGGCAGACATGTCTTATGTATATATGTGTTATAGAGCCCCTCAAATATAATATTGAATACCCATGTGCCCTGTATTATGAGCAGAAATAAATACATACACCTTTTTGTACACATATTTTCAGAGTATGCTGTTTGAAACACAGGTATTCAAGTATTTCTGTGTTTATTTTTATGTAACATGTCACTCGGTAACAGCAGAGACACGCATGCATACCTTCACAAACTTGGTCAGACTTACAACAGTGATATGCTTAGGATTGCTGTTTTTTATTTAGTAGGTAGGCCTAACATTCTGAGCAGTCGATTAATAGTGAACCTTCAAGAGAAAAGTGAGGTTTAAGACATCTCGGGAGAAGGATTAGTGATTAGGCTACTTTGTATGAGTCTGTGTAAGGTACAGTCAAAGTAGGCCTCTTTCTGCACCTCTGTTGGTTCTTTCTGCACTTCTCTTGCTTATTTCTGCACCTTTCTTCCACTTTCTGGACTTCTGTTGCCTCTTTCTGCACTTCTCTTGCTTATTTATGCGCCTTTCTTCATCTTTCTGCACATGTCCTACCTGTGTAGGCATATTTAGAAATTAGCATTTAAAAAACCTTAGAAATTCACTGAAAAAACCAGAGGTTTCAGGGATGTTATAGTTAGAAATTAGAATTAAAAAAACTTTAGGAAATTCACTGAAAAAAACAGAGGTTTCAGGGACGTTATAGTTAGGAATTAGCATTTAAAAAACCTTTGAAATTCACTGAAAAAACCATAGGTTTCAGGGACGTTATAGTTAGAAATTAGCATTTAGAAAACCTTTGAAATTCACTGAAAAAATCCCAGGTTTCAGGGACGTTATAGTTAGTTGGACATTTCACTCGTACAAAACCAGAGAAATTCAGCTGTTATAGTTAGTTCAGCTAACTATAACCCGCGCCCCCGCAATGCATTGCTGATGACGTCACATATTACATCACTCATGATATGGTTAGTGACATCACTGATGACATCACTGATGACATCTCAAATGACATCACTGATGACATCATCCACATAATATCTGACGCACCTCCTCATACCCTAATATAACCTTTCATACACCCACTCCAAAATACAGACTACCATCCTCGAAACCATAGACACACCAATACCAGTTAGTACATACCCACTCACTGATTCATAGGTCTACACACATCCACTCACTCACCAATACAGTCACTCATACACATAGTCAATCATCAATACAGCCTCTGATATATGCACTCATACACCCATACAGACACTCACATACTGCCACTCATCCACAGAGATACTCACACACCTAGACAGTCACCCAAAAACTCGATCACACTGCCATTTACTCACCAATACAGTTATACACATACTGCCTCACTTATTCATACAGATACTAACACATACTTACTCTCTTATACCATCACTGACACAAGCACACACTCATCCATACAGCCACTCTCACAATCACTCACTCTCACATATATACTCCTACATTTACATATACTGCCTTTCACATATGTAGTTACTCACAGATATACCACTGAGACATCCATTCACTCACCAACACAGCCATACGCACACTCACTCACCCATACAGCCCCTCACAGATGCACTCATGAACCCATACACCCACTGAATCACCCACTCACACATCAATGGAGGGAGTCACACACCCCCCCACCCACCCACACAGACACTCAGGCACCCATACAGGTAATCAGACAACCAATCATTAACCCATATAGACACTCATGTAGCTACTCACCGACCAATGCAGTCACTTACACACCAACTGACAGACTGATACAGACATTCACACAGATTAGTCATTCACCCATGCATTCACTTAAACAGTCAGTCACGCACCCACTAAATCATCCATTCAGACACTCATACACCTAAGAGATTATTTTACATAATTGTAAATATCATATATTTGTAACTGGAATAAAGATATGTTATTGTTAAATAAAGTTTTCGGGAATCGCATCGGGTGCACGTCAGGTGCGCGCCGCTTGCTCGCCCAGTGCACGAATCCCATGTGACTTCAAAAGAAAGCATTTCATTGGTTAAGAAGCTTTTGATTCTAGAACTTGCAGGACCCCGCCCATTTTTTTCATTCTTTCAACAGCATCTACAGAGACACAGCTATTGTGTTTTTCTCTTCTTTTCTGGATTTTTTTAGTGTTTTTTTACATCAAGATATAATGGCTTCTTCAAATCCCGTGCAACAGCTTCCTCCAGAAGAAGAGTTGGAAGAACCTGTCAAACAAAGGTATGAAAGTATTGTATGGGCCTTTTTCTCCATTCCTGCTGGGGAGAAGAAAGTAAATGCACATAAGGTCACGTGCACAATTTGTGAGAAGGTCCTCTCACGTGGATCGGACAAAAATATTCATGTGGCACCTCTTCGATGCTTAAACACATCCAAACAATGCATCCACGGCGTCTCGCGAGAGAACAACAGCGTCAAGACCTGCAAAGACAGGCACCTCAGGACAAAGTTGCAGGGCCAAGCACATCATCTGGTTCTTCCACTACTGCCAGACCTCATATTATACCTGAATTTGCTGGAGTGGGGCAGCATTGTGTAAAGTGCAAAAAAGTTCTTTGCTATGGTTAGCAATTGGTGGATGCCATCGTGGTTCCCAATAAAAACTACCATTGTTAATTTTTTAATTTTTTTATTTTTGCAATGACTTTCTAATTGCATGTTTCCAAAGTTTTCTCTGTTCATTCTGTTAATTTTTTCATTAAAAAAAAACACACCAAAACAATATAAAAAAGAGTTGAAAAAATACAAACAAATTATAAAAGAAAAGAAAATGGGTCTTATTAGAACCGCCTATTTGGTTAAAAATAGACAAATTTGTATGTGTTGTATGAATTGCGGCAAGTGTAATATATAGAGAACTGTATGGGTAGTGCATGTGTGATTGCATGAGTGCATCTGTAGTGCCTGGGTGATTGGAGAAGTGCATGTGTACTACCTGAGTGATTGCATGAGTACATGGGTAATGTTTGGGTGATTGCAAGAGTGCATGGGTACTGGCTGTGTGATTGCATGAGTGCAGGGGTAGTGCTTGCGTGATTAGAGGAGTGCATAGATAGTGCCTGAGTGATTGAAGGATTGCATGGGTAGAGCCTGGGTGATTGCATGAGTGCAGTGGTAGTGCCTGGGTGATTGCATGAGTGCATAGGTAGTGCCTGGGTGAATTTATAAGTGCATGGGTACTGGCTGAGTGATTGGAGGAGTGCATAGATACTGCCTGGGTGATTGAAGGAGTGCAAAGGTAGTGCCTGGGTGATTGGAGGAATCCATAGGTAACGCCTGGGTGATTGCATGAGTGCAGGGGTAGTGCCTGGGTGATTAGAGGAGTGCATATGTTATGTTATGTTATGTTATGTTATGTTATGTTACCAGGTACTTATAAAGCGCACGGCTACTCCTAGGAGTGTCCCGGCGCTGAAGAACCCCGTGACAGACAATGTGCACTAAAGTACGAGAGCTAGTTTAATGTTGAAACAGCCAGGTTTTTAGTTTCCTCCTAAAAACAAGAAGTTCCTGTACCTGTCTGAGAGAAAGAGGCAGGCTATTCCATAACCGGGATGCCACCATTTGAAAAGAACGGCCACCCGTACGGGAGCGGGAGAACTTCTGGATGGTAGCTAGGCCTTGAACCGAGGACCGCAAGGTGCGTAGAGGGGCATAGTGCTGAATTCTTTTCCTGATAGAGGTTGCCCCTGAGTCGTGGAGGGCCTTGAAGGACAGGACTAGAGCTTTAAACTGAATCCTCTTCCGGACCGGAAGCCAATGCAGGGATCTCAGGAGGGGGGTCATATGAGCCCTAGAGCATAGGTAGTGCCTGGGTGATTTTATAAGTGCATGGGTACTGCCTGAGTGATTGAAGGAGTGCATGGGCAATGCCTAGGTGATTGCATGAGTTCAGGGGTAATGTCTGGGTGATTGGAGGAGTGCATGAGTAATGTCTGTGGGATTGCATGAATGCAGGGGTAATGTCTGGGTGGTTGCATGAGTGTAGTGGTAGTGCCTGGGTGATTGGAGGAGTGCATAAGTAGTACCTGGGTGATTTTATAAGTGCATGGGTACTGGATGGGTGATTGGAGGAGTACAGGGGTGGTGCCTGGGTGATTGGAGGAGTGCAAGGGTAGTGCCTGGGTGATTTTGTAAGTGCATGGGTACTGGCTGGGTAATTGCATGAGTACAGCGGTGGTGCCTGGGTGATTCGAGGAGTGCAAGTGTGGTGCCTGGGTGATCATATAAGTGTATGGGTAGTGGCTGGGTGATTGAAGGAGTGCTTGGGTAATGCCTGGGTGATTGCATGAGTGCAGGGATAATGTGTGGGTGATTGGAGGAGTGCATTGGTACTGCCTGAGTGTTTGAAGGAGTGCATGAGTAATGCTTGGTGATTGCATGTGTGCAGGGGTAATGTCTGGGTGATTGGAGGAGTGCATGGATACTGCCTGGGTGATTGCAGGAGTGCAAGGGTAGTGCCTGGGTGATTGGCGAAGTGCATAGCTAATGCATGTGTTATTGCATGACTGCATAGGTAGTGCCTGGGTGATTGCTTGAGTACAAGGGTAGTGCCTGTGTGATTGTAGGAGTACAAGGGTAGTGCCTGGTTGATTGGGGGACTACATAGTTAGTGCCTGGGTGATTTTGTAAGTGCATTGGTACTGACTGGGTGATTGAAGGAGTGCATGGGTACTGCCTGGGTGATTAGAGGAGTGCATAGGTAATACTTGGGTGATTGCATGAGTGTAGGGGTAATGTCTAGCTGATTGCATGAGTGTAGGGGTAGTGCCTGGGTGATTGGAGGAATGCATAGGTAATGCCTGGATGATGCATGAGTGCAGGGGTAGTGCCTGGGTGATTAGAGGAGTGCATAGGTAGTACCTGGGTGATTTTATAAGTGAATGGGTACTGCCTGAGTGATTGAAGGAGTACAGGGGTAATGTATGGGTGATTGGAGGAGTGTATGAGTAAAGTCTGGGTGATTGCATGAGTGCAGGGGTAATGTCTGGGTGGTTGCATGAGTGCAGGGATAGTGCCTGGCTGATTGGGGGACTACAAAGTTAGTGCCTGGGTGATTTTGTAAGTGCATTGGTACTGACTGGGTGATTGAAGGAGTGCATGGGTACTGCCTGGGTGATTGGAGGAGTGCAATGGTAATGCCTGGGTTATTGCATGACTGCATAGGTAGTGCCTGGGTGATTGCATGAGTGCAGGGGTAGTGCCTGGGTGATTAGAGGAGTGCATAGGTAATGCCTGGGTGATTGCATGAGTGTAGGGGTAATGTCTAGCTGACTGCATGAGTGTAGGGGTAGTGCCTGGGTGATTGGAGGAATGCATAGGTAACGCCTGGATGATGCATGAGTGCAGGGGTACTACCTGGGTAATTAGAGGAGTGCATAGGTAGTGCCTGGGTGATTTTATAAGTGCATGGGTACTGCCTCAGTGATTGAAGGAGTGCAGGGGTAGTGTCTGGGTGATTGGAGGAGTGCATGAGTAATGACTGGGTGATTGCATGAGTGCAGGGGCAATGTCTGGGTGGTTGCATGAGTGTAGTGGTAGTGCCTGGGTGATTGGAGGAGTGCATAAGTAGTGCTTGGGTGATGTTATAAGTGCATGGGTACTGGCTGGGTGATTGCATGAGTACAGGGGTAGTGCCTGGGTGATTGGAGGAGTGCAAGGGTAGTGCCTGGGTGAATATATAAGTGTATGGGTAATGGCTGGGTTATTGAAGGAATGCTTGGGTAATGCCTGGGTGATTGCACAAGTGCAGGGATAGTGCCTGGGTGATTGGAGGAGTGCATAGGTTGTGTCTGGGTGATTGGAGGAGTGCATGGGTACTGTCTGAGTGATTGAAGGAGTGCGTAGGTAATGCCTAGGTGATTGCATGAGTGCAGAGGTAATATCTGGGTGATTGGAGGAGTGCATGAGTAATGCCTGGGTGATTGCATGAGTGCAGGGGTGATGTCTGGGTGGTTGCATGAGTGCAGGGGTTGTGCCTGGGGTGATTGGAGGGGTGCATAGGTAGTGCCTGAGTGATTGAAGGAGTGCATGGGTAATACCTGGGTGATTGCATGAATGCAGGGGTAATGTCTGGGTGATTGGATGAGTGCATGGGTAGCGCCTGAGTGCATGGGTAGTGCCTGAGTGACTGCATGAGTAGTACCTGGGTGATTGGAGGAGTGCATGGGTAGTGCCTCGGTTATTGCATGAGTGCATAGGTAGTGCCTGGGTGGTTGGAGGAGTGTATAAGTAGTGCTTGGGTGATGTTATAAGTGCATCAGTACTGGCTGGGTGATTGCATGAGTACAGGGGTAGTGCCTGGGTGATTGGAGGAGTGCAAGGGTAGTGCCTGGGTGATTATATAAGTGTAGGGGTAATGGCTGGGTGATTGAAGGAATGCTTGGTTAATGCCTGGGTGATTGCACGAGTGCAGGGATAGTGCCTGGGTGATTGGAGGAGTGCATAGGTAGTGTCTGGGTGATTGGAGGAGTGCATGGGTACTGCCTGAGTGATTGAAGGAGTGCATAAGTAATGCCTAGGTGATTGCATGAGTGCAGAGGTAATGTCTGGGTGATTGGAGGAGTGCATGAGTAATGCCTGGGTGATTGCTTGAGTGCAGGGGTGATGTCTGGGTGGTTGCATGAGTGCAGGGGTTGTGCCTGGGTGATTGGAGGAGTGCATAGGTTGTGCATGAGTGATTGAAGGAGTGCCTGGGTAATACCTTGGTGATTGCATGAGTGCAGGGTTAATGTCTGAGTGATTGGATGAGTGCATGGGTAGTGCCTGAGTGCATGCCTGAGTGCATGGGTAGTGTCTGAGTGATTGCATGAGTGCATGAGTAGTACCTGGGTGATTGGAGGAGTGCATGGGTAGTGCTTAGGTTATTGCATGAGTGCATAGGTAGTGCCTGGGTGGTTGCATGAGTGCAGGGGTAGTACCTGGGTGATTGCATAAGTGGATAGGTAGTGCCTGGGTGATTTTATAAGTGCATGGGTAATGGCTGAGTGATTAGAGGAGTGCAAGGGTAGTGCCTGGGTTATTGGAGGCGTGCATAGCTAATGCCTGGGTGATTGCATGAGTGCAGAGGTAATGTCTGGGGGAATGGAGAAGTGCATAGGTAATATCATGCTTATTACATTATTTCTTCTTACCTTTTTTACTAATGTAGATACAAAACGTAGTGGAATTATTTTACAGTAGTTTTGTTGTAAACTGAATATAAAATCTTTTCAAACTTCACCATTACCTTTTGTAAAAAATAAGAAAAACTGTTATTGAATATAATATTATAGTTTTAAGAACACACCATAATTTTAGAATTACATAACATTTTCAGTTTCCCTTTTTTGATGTTCTCAGATTCTACTGAATTTCACCATACACGGTGAGTTCAATGTAGATCATCATACAACAGCAGGGAAATAAAACAATCAATGAGATTGTAAAAAAACAAAAAACAGCGTTGAGCATTATTTAGAACATGTGTTATTATCTGTATACCCATCTACAGTTTCTAAATTACATTCTTCAACTACATTAAGTCTTTTATTTCTCTCAAGCACATTTTGTAAAATGTACACTCTCATTTACATCGCGTATAATATAAAGATCAAATATATAAACTACTTGTTTCAAACACAATTTTCCAAATGCAATATGAATTAGCACAAACAATAATCCAAACACTAATTGTTCACATCTTCCCAATAGGCTGAATAATGTTTCCAAATCTTTTGCATTAAAAATATCCAAAATAAACTCGTTAATTCGTGTGCACATCTTCCCAATAGGCATGATCCAGCGGCTTACTAGCAACAGATACTCCACTACCATATACTCACTTGGGCCCATACAACACGCTTCTGCTCTGCGCTAAATAAACCACTGGAATCTTTTACTTTTAGATGTTTCTCATATCTCAAGATCTAGTTATTACTTCTTTAACTAAACTTTCTGCTGATCAAACAGTTCTTTCCTCTGGTGAATGGACCAGTTAGGTAAAACTAGTTGATGGCGATAATTGACATAACTTTTATACATTTCTTATTAAGTATAAAAGAATGACAGACTCAGTAAGTTTTAAAATCTTTATCTAAATTAGGGATTTTTGAACCATCTTAAAGCGTTTCAGAACAAACACCCTCATTCGTGGGAGTGCCAATTCAAAAATATCTCAGATAACATTTATCAATTCAGATCCACACAATAACTATGCTCCGAAAGAAGAGGATAGAGACAGAAGAGCATTTATCAAACGATGAATTTTATAATTACCAAAATATGGTGTGAAGACCAACCCCCTGGCCAAAGGGCTAGTTAGGGCCTCCCGGGACAGATCAGGAGACAAAGACTTCAGGACAGGAATCAGGACAGGATACTTCACCTCTCTAGTTACCGACGACTACGTCGCACCCCTCTCTGACACTCTCTTCCTCCTCGTGGTTCTTCTGCGATCTTCTTTCTAACCCACCCAATTCAAATAGATGGTTCTGCATTCAGTTTCTTCATCAGCATTTCAGAGCATCGGCACCACCCCAGCACACCCCATTCTCAGACCTCTCAACGTGCTCCAAAGCTTCTTCGTAATTTTCCCAAAACGTCTCTCCTCTTCTAACTAAACTACCTCAATTATACCTTTCCATAGGCATGTACCACCCATTAATGTTTCATTTTGCACAGAATACTAACTTCTGATTGGACAGGCGAGGGGGGGATGATCATCACACCATACTTATACTTCATTTATTCTCTTTAACCATTGTTTCCAAACTCCTCCCCTCAAACTTTTATTCCGCCCTTCCTTTCCCATACATCTTTAAACTTTATTAATACATTTGTAACTGTTTTTCTTGAATAAGTTCCTTCATATGGACTCTTCACCCTCATGTTCCCAGGGCACATCTCCGCCGACCTTGGACTCGTGACAAATCCTTAGTCATCTTCCAAGCTTCTGTATCAGGGCGCATGCGTCGCGCCATATTGGTCTGCTCGACTCAGAAAACTTTAACAGGCCCAAATATGCACTAATAATAAAGTCGGAAAGAAAAAATGTTATTCTCAAAAATAAATGATTTCACTGTATACCACCAACCTCTACTCTGACCCATACCATTTGTTATTTCTCTCTCTGTATTTGCATTAGTTATAAACCCATTTTCTAATTTCAGCAAAGCAGGTGCCATGCATGTGAGCTTTCAAGCGGCCATTTTATAGCTCTTTGCGCAAGCGCCAGAATTTCCCTCCAAGTTTCAGCACGTCATACTACGTAGATGCAGTAGACGCATGCGCAGTAAAGATCCCATGTTAAATGCGTTCTAGTCCTACTTCCGTGTTATTTTCAGTTAGTAAACACATAGGCAAGCTTCATTCTTTTAGTGAAAATGCATATTATTAATCACGAGACATGTCATTAGTAATTCGCTAGTAAGTTAAATCGAGAGGATTGCTTCCGAGCAAGTCTCGTGTCCGAGTCCTTGCTCCATCAATCCCCTCTCTGATGGTATATTAAGCCTTCACAAAATTCCCATCCATCCCAGATATCAACTTTAGCACTTCTCAGTTTTCTCTATTTGGCCTCCCAACCTTTCATCAAATGTCTCATTTCCTTCTGAATCTCGCATCTTCTTGTATAACCTGCCTTTCATTTCTTCCAAGCGTATTTCTTCATACTTTCTTTTACGTGTCTGTCCCTTTCCTTTTCTGTTCAAGTGTACCTTTCCTTTCATACCTTTTCTACAACATCTATATGTAATCATTATTAACATCACTATTGTTATTATCATTACTAATGGTATTATTTTTTGACCTAGAAAACTTTTCCCAAACCCAACAAACCATTTCCCTATTGATATTATACTTTTTGTTAGTCTTCCCCACACACTGTCAACCTCCAGTTGGGTCAAATCTTTATGCATTCTCGTAATATTTTCAATATATCCTTTTATTTCTCTGCTCTTGTCTGGAATATAAGTGCAGCAATGTTGAACTTTTAACATGCCACAAACTCCACCTTCTTTTGCTAATAATATGTCAAGAGCAAGACGGTTCTGTAAAACCATCAATCTAATTGCAACCATTTCTGTGTTAATCATTAAAAATCCTCCTGCAGTATCTGTAGAACGACGATCAACTATGGTTGATAACTTACAAATTTTCTGTGAATTTAGGATGACTCCAACTGAGGGTATCAATGCACTAAAAATATCTCCTAAAATTTCAGAAAAACTAGCCCTTCTTCTTCGTGTTAGTCTATTAGAATTTCCATTGGTTCCACTGATTTTGTCTACATGATAAATTTTTGGAAAAACTATTCCAAAGTAACAGCTTCCGTACCATCTTTCAGGTAACCTGTAGTAGGCATTGCTCCCACAAACATAATACACTCCTGGAAATACAGGATCAGTTCCCCCTTTTAGTCCCCATCCTCCTAATATTAGGAAGTTATGTTCACATTCACTGGAACCAATGTAATTATTGTTATAATTTGTCTTTAATCTATGGAGGCAGAATTTTCCCCTTTTCACAAAGTCCAGGGACATCGCAGCATGAGCCTTGCCACTTGCATAGATTCCCTCCTTCCCAACCCATGGAGGTACATGGGTTTTCTGTGTAGTTGTTTTCTTCATTAAATCCTGTCTCCTTTCTTCTACTAAATCTAAAAATTATTTTTCTTCTTTTCTTAATGTACATGTTAGATTAGCTTTGCGTGCCTGAACTAAATCTATTGAACTCATTGTTATGAAAAATTCACCCATAAATTGTGGATTTTTACTACTAACTACTGGATTCATGTTCTTTCTAATAGGAAGTTCAGGAAATATTACATCTAAATTACAATAAAAATACTGCAATCTCCCTGTAGTGTAAAATAAACTTGACAAAACACTACATGACACACCATACGTTAAAGGTATATGGTGATACGTCATCCCTTCTGATACTGATGAGGGCAATTTCATGCATACATAACAGTTGTTAATCTGCATAGTGCTAACATACTGAAATAATAATTTAATAAACACATTAGAGGACGTATTATAGTCTGATTCATTATGATAGTTTGCCTCATCTTCCACTCCTATTTCTATTTTAGTTTCTCTTAATCTATCTACTTTAACATTAGTATCTGTATTATTCTTGTCACTTGTTTTCATTATTAAAGGTACCCCTACTGTTAGGAATAACCATCGTAATATTGCTAATAAAATACTACAAAAACAAAATCTAAGACACTTTCTTTTAACTTCACACTTTGGTTTTCCGCTAACTTCATTGTCGGCCATTTTGTCTCTGAGAAAATTTATTTTCTCTTATCTTTTTCCTTTTCAGTCTTTTGTGCTTTTTATTCTTAAGGAGGTTTCAATTGGCTTTCGTCAATTTGTGCAATATGGACTTCTTCTGTCTCATCAGACAGATCCAGGGACTCAAATTCTTCAAGAATGACGTACGTCCACTTTGGAGCCTTATATTTTCTGTTTAAATTTGTCAATCTTGGACTTCTTCGAGTTATTTTTGCTAAAGTTTGCTTAGGTCTTGTTTGACTTGTGATTTCATTCACTTGCTCTGGTTTTTTTTCAGATTTTCTCAGGAGATATTTTAGTTTCTTTACTCCAGTTGGCCAATTGTCTCCTTTTCTGACTCTTTTGATTTGTACTGCCTTTTTACCCTCCTTATCTCCTTGTAAGGTTCTTTTTATTTCATTTGTTCTGGGCACAATCTGTTCTATTTCTCTGTTTTCTGTGCTTGTACTCTCTCTTGCTTCTTCCTGCTCAGGTTCTACTGTGTTTTGTTCTACTTCTTCCTGAGCTTGTTCTTCTAATTCTGTCTGATCCTGCTCAGGTCTTACTTCAAATCTTTCTTCTTCTGCCTGAGTTTGTTCTTCTAACTCTATCTGGTCCTGTTCAGGTCTTAATTCAAACTTTTCTTCTTCTGCCTGAACGTCTTCTTCTCTTTTTCCCTCCTCAGGTTTGTTTATGTCTCTTTCTCTTTTCACCTCAGTGTGTTCTTCTTCCCCTGTCTCTTCCTGACTACCTTCCTGTCTTTTCAGTTCTGATCTTCTTCTGGTTTCTATAGCATCATCAATTACTTCAATTACTGGGGTCCATTCTTCCTGACTTATTTCAGGCTGTTCATCATATAGTTGTCTTTCGTAATCTATCACTCTAGATTCTTCAATTTCACAGTTTACAACTCCTGATGCTTCAGCCTGCTCAGTCAGTTGCAGTCTTGTTGTTCTGTTGGGCTCGGAACTCTTCTTGTATGACTAGCATGAATCCAATTGGGCAAACCTGCACACTTCACTGCTGTGGTAGTGACTAGTATGACTTGCCTTGGTTTGTCCCACCTTGGTGCTAGACACGATTTCCTTGCGTGTTTCTTCACTAGCACCCAATGTCCAGGATTCAAATCATGCGCTTGATCTAGCTGTCTTTCAACTGCGTCTTCTCCAACCTGATGAGAGATAGAACGCATCATTTCAGCCAATCCTTTGCAATAGTCTAATACCAGATCATCAGTTATACTCATTAGTTTATTTCCAGGAATAAACGCCTGTCTCATGGCTCTTCCCATGAGTTCTTCATGTGGACTCATTCCTGTTTTTCTGTCTGGAATGCTTCTGATACCCATTAACACAAGTGGCAATGCATCTGGCCATTTTAGCTTTGTGGATGCACACACTTTTCCCAATCTGGACTTGATTGTGCCATTCATTTGTTCAACAACTCCAGAAGCCTCTGGACGATAAGCACAGTGTAACTTTTGTTCAATGTTAAATGCAGCACAGATTAATCGAATTACTTCATTATTAAAATGAGGGCCTCTATCTGATTCCAAAGTGACCGGAAAACCAAACCGTGGCACCAACTCCCTCAACAACAATTTTGCAACTGTAAGACTGTCATTCCCTCTAGTAGGGTAGGCTTCCACCCATCTTGAGAAAAGGCACACTATGACAAGTACGTATTTCAATCCGTTGCAGGGGGGTAACTCAATGAAATCTAACGGCAATCTGGTGAAGGGTCCTTCTGCCTTTCTGAATTTTTCCCCAGCTTACCACTGTCTTTCTACCTGGGTTCTGCTGTTGACAGGTTAAGCATCTTTGGCAAAGGCTCTCTGCGATTACCCTGAACTTTGGATTGTACCAACTCTGTCTGAATAGTCTGATCATTGAATCTCTCCCTATGTGTGTTGCTCCATGATACACTCTCGCCATTTTTGAAAGCAGACAATCTGGCATGACTGGTCTTCCATCTAGATATACCCATACTTCATCATGTGGTCTTTTGGTACAGGTTGCTTTTATCCAGATTTCTTTTTCCTTTTCCTCAACTTCTTCCTGCAATTGTCTAATCTCATCCCATGTCTCTGGCACTGAGAAGTACATAAGTTGGCATCTGTTTTCCCCCGTTTCAATTTTTCTGTTTATGGCTACTGCATTTTTAGCGCAGTATTTCGCCACTTGGTCAGCATAATTATTACCAGCAGTCACATAGTCATTTCCTGACTGATGTGCAGCGCATTTTACAACTGCTATTTCTTTTGGTAATTGTAATGCTTCCAACAAATCCTTTACATTTTTGCTGTTTCTGATAGGAGACCCTGAGGAAGTCAGAAATCCCCTCTGCATCCAAAGCTGGCCGAAGTCATGCACAATCCTGAAACCATATTGACTATCAGTAAATATGGTTACTCTCCAATTTTTCCCCTTTTTACATGCCATTGTCAAGGCAACCAATTCAGCTACTTGTGCAGACTTGACCCCAGGTAAACAGGATGCTTCAATTACCCCCAAAATCTTGCAAACAGCATATGCAGCACTTAGACCTCCTTCTTGTGTCCTAAGGCAGGAGCGTCTACAAATAACTCGTGATCTGCTTCTTTTAGTGGTGTTTCTCTTATATCCGGGCGGGGCTTTGTGCATAACTCAGTCACGTCTAAGCAATTATGATCACTTTCATCTTTTACTTCCTCATCACAGGGATCTGGCAATAGGGTGGCTGGGTTCAGAATCGTACACCTTGTCACAGTCACATTCTCAGCTCCCAAAATCACTCTTTCGTACTTTGTCAAACGACTAGGGGTGAGGTGCTGTGTTCTTGTTCTCGTCAAAAGAATCTCAACCGAGTGTGGAACGAATACCTTTATTGGATGTCCCATCACTATCGACTCTCTTTGCTCCAGACTCATACAAGTAGCAGCTACTACTTTTAAGCAGCCAGGCAATGCTGAAGCCACTGGGTCCAATGTAGCTGAAAAATATGCTACTGGACGCCGACTCAATCCATGTCTCTGTGTTAAAACTGAAAGTGCACAATTTTCTCTTTCACAACAAAACAAAGCAAAGTCTTTTGTATAGTCTGGCATGCCCAAGGCAGGAGCCTCACACAGACAATTTCACAATCTCACAAATGCCTCTAGGCAGTCATCATTCCAATCAATTGGATCTTTTGCTCGTTTTCGAATCATCTGTATTAGTGGTTTCGCCAACACAGGGAATCCATTTATCCATTGTCTGCAGTCTCCAACCACTCCCAGAAACATTCTCATTTCTCTATGAGTCTGTGGCAATTGCATTTCTTTGATTATTTTTATTCTTTCCGGTGTCACTTTTCTAACTCCTCTTTCTATTTTATGCCCTAAATATCTTACTTCCTGTCGGAAGAACTGTAATTTTTCTGGAGACACCTTGTGTCCTCCTTCAGCCAAATGGTTCAGCAATGCAATTGTATCTGTGACACAAGCTTCTCGCGTTTTTGATTCCACTAACAGGTCATCAATGTACTGAACCAGAACAGAATTTCTGGGCATAATCAATGATTCTAGCCACTTTTTCAAAATCTGATTAAAGATTGAAGGACTTTCTGTGTACCCTTGAGGAACACGACACCATGCGTAAATACGATCTTCAAATTTAAACGTAAACAAATACTGGCTGTCTGGGTGCAAAGGAATAGAAAAGAACGCTTGGCATAAATCAATTACTGTGAACCATCCTGCATTCCATGGTACCTGATAAAGGATCACTGCTGGATTTGGCACGATTGGACAACAGGGAATTACAATCTTATTTATTGTTCGCAGATCTTGCACTATTCTGTACTTTCCGTTAGGCTTTTTCAGTCCCAATATTGGCGAATTACAGGGACTACCCATCACTTCCTTTAAAATGCCTTGTTTAACCATTCGTTCAATTTCCGGAATGATTCCTGCTTTTACTTCTGGACTCATTTTGTACTGTCGGATATTTGGATACACTGCACCTTCCTTCACTGTCACTTTAACTGGGTCTATATTTTTCATTAGCCCAATATCTTTTCCTGTAAAATCCCACACTTCTGGATTGACTGTGGTTCTCAACTCTTCTGGTAATTCATTTTCAGTTATTAGTGAAAACATTTCATCTACTTCTGTTCCCTGTGTGGCCAGCATCATCTTGTATGCCACATCTTCATCAGGGGTTTGGAAAGCGACACCATCCGGTGTACAATAGATCGTGCAATTCATTTTGCACAAAAGATCTCTTCCCAACAGGTTTACAGGACTGGAATCGCAAACTACAAACCGATGCATTTCTTTAAAGTTTCCAATGTGCACCTCCATTGGCTTTGTGATTGGGGTTCTAATCTGTTGGTTAGATACGCCTACAACTTGGATTGTCTCTCCCGAGAGGGGTAGGTTTGGGATGTCTGCTGTTCTCACAGTAGACCTGGTAGCACCAGTATCCAATAGGAAAGTAATGTCTTTACCTTCTACTCTCCCATCAACAAATGGACCTGACTGATCTACCGGCAAGGATGCGCCAAGCACGCACTGCTCTTCCTCCCCCCTCGCACCGTCATTGTGCAGTATCTGAACGTTCTTCATCATTCTGCAAAAAATATTGTGCAATTGTTCTATTATTCTTACCACTTTCTCCTTGAAATCCGGTGTTCACACTGAAACTTTGATGGTTCACAAAATTTAGCATAGGAGCTGGTGGTACCTGCTATTGTGGAGTGACTACCTGTTGCTGCTGATTCATAAGTACTTCATTCTGCATCTGTGGGATTAAATTTTGATTTGGCCCATTCATATTCTTATTATTCTGAATACTCTTACACTCGTTCTTTCAATGTCCAAGCTTTCCGCACGCATGACAAGGGAACTTCTTTTTCGCTTCTTCTCTGTCCATTCGCCCTTTAAATCTATTACCATTCATTCCTTGATTATTCTGACTCTGTTCTTTTACTGGATTATTATTTTGCTCACTTGTCTTCTCTTCCTGCTGCTCTGCCAATTTAACTTGAGCCCACATCATTTTCTCTTTCAGCTTCCTTCGCCTGGCCTCTATGTCATCCCCACAATATTTTGCGTACTTTAAAATGTCATCCACTGTCTTAGTTTGCCAACACAGCATGTGCTGCTGTATCATCTGACTAATTTCCGGTTTCAAGCCATATACAAACCGATACACAAAATGTCCCATATCTTTGTCACCAATGTTCTCAAAACCACTATACTGCTTGAACACCTGCAACAATCGCTCATAATACTCATGTACAGATTCATTCGGTTCCTGTGTCGTTCTATCTATTTTTACCCAATCTGTTTCTTTAGGAGGGATTTTCCCTTTCAAATATGTAATCACTTGGTGATACTTTTTCATCACTTCTTCTGACGGTGCTCCTGTTTTTGCATCTCTAGAATACTCCTCATTAGGCCAATCAATCGTGATCTTACATTCTGCCCATAAATCAGCAGGTACCACTATGTCAAATAGACCATCCAGGTCATTCAATAGCACCTTTGAGACTTTTACAAACCTCTCTACCTGTTTGTACCACTCAACTGGCTTATCTCTCAGTTTTGGAAAATCATTCGTAAATGATAAAATATCTTGTCTACTCCAAGGGACATGAACATATCCTCCTCCAGGAACCTCTCTCATTGGACACAACCTCTCCACCTCTCCACCTTTCCTGTTTCTCTTACTGGAAATGCAGCTGCTGCCTCTCTCGCCTGCACTTCTTCTTTCTTCCTTATCCACCTAATCCTCCATTTATCAATGTCTCCCCATTTCCGCAAAATGTTCATTAATTCTTTTATTTGTAACCTTTTTCCTGAAGCATTCACACTTTCTAAATCTTTATCAGTAAAATCCACTTTATAGGGCTTCTGTAACAATTTTGATTTCCCTATATCTATTCCAATCTCCGAAGCAACTTCAGTCAATCTTTCATGAAATAGTCTTGCTCTCCTGGTTATACTCTTACATAGAAACAACAATTTTTCATCATTGTAAACATTTAATCTTTCTGTGCCCACACATCCTGTCATCATCTCTTCCAATTCCACTTTTAATCTGCTAATATCTAAAATCTTTGGGTTAGGGATCTGATTTTCCCTTTCCTGAGCCCACCTTTCTATTTCTTCAGAGGTGACTACTGTTGTACCTGAAGTTCCAACTGAAACCATAGGTCTTCTCTCTCTCAAATTCATAGGCGTAACTCTCTTTTGAGTTTCCGCATTAGGTTCCACAATAGGGAGATCCATTAGTGAAATAACTGACTCACTTTCACTAACCTGATCATCTGTGATAACTATCTCTTTTCTAGGACTATTTAATGGAACTGTCACAAGTTGTGATTTCTGGGTATCCTTATTATCCCCATATAATGGGATTACTGGACCAATGGTTACAGGTACTGTCAAAGCTTCCGTATTTAAATTCAATTGACTTATCCTTTGAACTAGTTCCTCCCTAGTTTTGTTCAAAGCTTCTCTTTCATTATCTTGCAATACTCGGTTGTATGATGTCTCATGTAAAATCTGTGGAGTTAATGGTATTCCCATTATGGGCGTGCTTGGGACAACCTTACTAGCTGCTTCTTGATACGGTGGTGGATTTTTAATTAAAATATCCTCTAATAATTCATCATCTGACTCTCCATATCCTGTCGAATTCATATGTTTTGTTTTCTCTTTACACTTTCCTCCAGAATGTTCCTCAGCCATCAACACTGGATATAACCCTTCCGATACCATCGCTCTCCTCCACTGTTTCATCTGCCCTTCTCTTGACTCATGCAAATGTCTCGGAAAAAATCCTCTATATCTTCCACCTCTGCATTTCTCTCTTTCATATGACTCAGTCTCCCATTCTTCCAAAGCCTCATATTGAGTTAACCTAGGTCTCGGTTCTAAATCATTCATCTTCAATCTCAAATTCTGAAGAATCCTCCCATTAAACGTACCATCCTTAGGAAACGCCAACACCCCATCATCCTTCGTGTACTCTACCCAATTTTCCAGCCACACGCAAGTATGATATCCTCTCTCCATCATCATAAAAGATGCTGGTGTCTTCAGTGGCGGAATAGGAATGCCCTCTCTAGTCAACACAGGATTATCCTTAACAAAGAAATTCTTTATTCTCTTAAAAATTGACATCTTTCTTTTCTCTCCATACATTCTTGTATTCCGCAAACCCTTGAAATCTTCTACCTGTACGTCTTGTACTGATAGTCAAATCAAAATCCCGCATACAATCCTTCTCTCCTCCAATCCTAGCGCGGCTTCTAACTAAGTGTCCAATCAAATCAGGCTCACACTCGTACTCTGACCAATGTCAGCGCGGCCTTTTCCTGACGTCAGTTTTGCTCCTCACTACTGACCCCTCCTTTACAATGCTGTTCCTGTCACGCGCCCGCTGCTTCTACCAATCCCAGCACGGCTCTTCTGTGACGTCGACCCTACTCAGGCGATTTCTCACCCCTCCTTTACCAAGCTCCTCCTGTCACGCGCCCGCTGCTTCTACCAATCTCAGCACGGCTCTTCTGTGACGTCGACCCTACTCAGGCGATTTCTCACCCCTCCTTTACCAAGCTCCTCCTGTCACGCGCCCGCTGCTTCTACCAATCCCAGCGCGGCTCTCTGTGACGTCAGTACCACTCCGGCAACTGACCCTCCCTTTGCAAGGTAATACGAAATTTTATTTCTTCAAAAATTCTTCGAACTTCTTTATTATTAACAACGTAAAACCATTCGCTACTCTGTCTGTTCCACTAAACAAAAAGGATAGTTTATTTTCTTCCACTGAGAGTAAAACCTTCTGCTTACTCTTCACCTAAGCTCCAGAGAACCTGCTACTCTTCCGGTATCTCCCGTTAAGGAATTTTGAGACCGGTATTTCACCAGCGAACTCCTTTTGCTGTCAATCTTGCTTAGAAGAACCTGCTACTCCTTCAAGGTTACCCTTACTAGGTGATATAACGCCTAAAGTTTCACCAGTGAACTCTTTGCTTTCAACCCCTCTCACTTTTGTACAGAAAATAGTCCCTAGTTTAACACTGCCAGCCCTACCTAGCTTCTCAGTGTTATTCCAACAGACGAGTAACCTCACTGCAGTGTGGTCTCTATCGCCACCTGCTATTCATTCCCCGGGAATTTTCCAGACAACATAAAACAGGACACTAACTCTTTTGTTAAAACATTAACCAAAGATCAATAATCTATACTTATCACCAAACTAGTTACTAACAACCATCCTCTGCTACCAGAAAACGGATCCAGCGGCTTACTAGCAACAGATACTCCACTACCATATACTCACTTGGGCCCATACAACACGCTTCCGCTCTGCGCTAAATAAACCACTGGAATCTTTTAGTTTTAGATGTTTCTCATACCTCAAGATCTAGTTATTACTTCTTTAACTAAACCTTCTGCTGATCAAACAGTTCTTTCCTCTGGTCAATGGACCAGTTAGGTAAAACTAGTTGATGGCGATAATTGACATAACTTTTATACATTTCTTATTAAGTATAAAATAATGACAGACTCAGTAAGTTTTAAAATCTTTATCTAAATTAGGGATTTTTGAACCATCTTAAAGCGTTTCAGTACAAACACTCTCATTCGCGGGAGAGCCAATTCAAAAATATCTCAGATAACATTTATCAATTCAGATCCACACAATAACTATGCTCCGAAAGAAGAGGATAGAGACAGAAGAGCATTTATCAAACGATGAATTTTATAATTACCAAAATATGGTGTAAAGACCAACCCCCTGGCCAAAGGGCTGGTTAGGGCCTCCCGGGACAGATCAGGAGACAAAGACTTCAGGACAGGAATCAGGACATGATACTTCACCTCTCTAGTTACCGACGACTACGTCGCACCCCTCTCTAACACTCTCTTCCTCCTCGTGGTTCTTCCGCGATCTTCTTTCTAACCCACCCAATTCAAATAGATGGTTCTGCATTCAGTTTCTTCATCAGCATTTCAGAGCATCGGCACCACCCCAGCACACCCCATTCTCAGACCTCTCAACGTGCTCCAAAGCTTCTTCGTAATTTTCCCAAAACGTCTCTCCTCTTCTAACTAAACTACCTCAATTATACCTTTCCATAGGCATGTACCACCCATTAATGTTTCATTTTGCACAGAATACTAACTTCTGATTGGACAGGCGAGGGGGGGGACGATCATCACACCATACTTATACTTCATTTATTCTCTTTAACCATTGTTTCCAAACTCCTCCCCTCAAACCTTTATTCCGCCCTTCCTTTCACATACATCTTTAAACTTTATTAATACATTTGTAACTGTTTTTCTTGAATAAGTTCCTTCATATGAACTCTTCACCCTCATGTTCCCAGGGCACATCTCCGCCGACCTTGGACTCGTGACAAATCCTTAGTCATCTTCCAAGCTTCCGTATCAGGGCGCATGTGTCGCGCCATATTGGTCTGCTCGACTCAGACAACTTTAACAGGCCCAAATACGCACTAATAATAAAGTCGGAAAGAAAAATGTTATTCTCAAAAATAAATGATTTCACTGTATACCACCAACCTCTACTCTGACCCATACCATTTGTTATTTCTCTCTCTGCATTTGCGTTAGTTATAAACCCATTTTCTAATTTCAGCAAAGCAGGTGCCATGCATGTGAGCTTTCAAGCAGCCATTTTATAGCTCTTTGCGCAAGCGCCAGAATTTCCCTCCAAGCTTCAGCACGTCATACTACGTAGATGCAGTAGACGCATGCGCAGTAAAGATCCCATGTTAAATGCGTTCTAGTCCTACGTCCGTGTTATTTTCAGTTAGTAAACACATAGGCAAGCTTCATTCTTTTCCCGCGTATAGTGAAAATGCATATTATTAATCACGAGACATGTCATTAGTAATTCACTAGTAAGTTAAATCGAGAGGATTGCTTCCGAGCAAGTCTCGTGTCCGAGTCCTTGCTCCATCAGGCATAATGATGTTTTCAAAACTTTGGCATCAAAATTATCAGATATGAATTTGGTAATTAGTAAGGCAACCTACATTTGAAGTCCAAATGGGCATCATTGCAATGTGTCCATCCTTTATTGCACTTTAAATACACAGTATAGTGTCCAGATGTTGTGGTAGGCCCATCATGGAAAATAATAGCCACTGATTTAAAAGTTCTTCCTGAAATTGATTCTTGACTTGCCACAAAAACTTTTATTTTGGTTTCCAATTTTGTTCCATTTGCTCTACAACGTTGTAGCATTAAAATGACATATTTTCCAAATCTTTCTATATATAATGTTGACAACATTTCTGATTTACAATGAGAACATTTCATATCTTGATTAGCTGTTTTTACTAATTTGTTAAAAGACACTGATTTGCAATCTGGTATTGTCAAGTATATGAATCGTTCAGTGTCTATTTCAGTGGTAGAAGAATATGAACACTCTTCACATTTATGATCCCATCTGTAACTTAGTCCAAATAAATTTTCAATTCCTATTCCTTCATCTTCGAATACCCCAAGCATAAACATAAGAAATTCTTGTGCATCTTGTTGTATATTCAATGTAAATTTCAATGAGCCAGTACATATATCCAAAAGATGCCGAATCCCAGAAGCAGTATGGATTTTAGTTCTATCAGTTACCAACTTTTGAAAAATATAATGTAATAAAGAACAGAATCTTTTTTCTCGATTTTCCATAATTTCATGATGAAGATCCTCTAGACATTCACAATTGCATTAGCATAGCAGTTGATACCTGAATTATTTTCTAACTGGTATCCTACAATATCATCAACAGTGTCCATTTTCATTTTCTATGCAGTTTCATCATTCTCTTGAATTGTTTTCTTTTTTGAATCTCAGTAGAATATTTGTCATATTTTCATTTTGGACACACTACGCATTTCTCATATACAGGATATTCACCTAAGTTAGCAGCATAAAGTCTTCTTAACCGATTGTACTCTCTTACACAATTTACATCAGCACTAATCTTTTTCTCATCAAAATCAATCAAATACAAACCGGAAAATGTTCTTACTTGAGACAATGCAATGTGTGCCACGCCCTCTTTAAATACAGTACTTCCAATATTTACCAAAGCACTGTCTACACTTAAACCTTGAGATTTATGAATGGTTACTGCATATGCTAAAGAAAGAGGAAACTGTTTTCTATGAACTTACAAGTCTTTTACAAGCAAAAAACGAACAGCACAACGTTCAATCTGTTTTACCTCTTCAATCTGATCAAATGTAATCTCCAAAAATTCAATTCCATCTCTGTTCTGAAAATTTACAAAATCAACAACTTTTCCCATTGCTCTATTTACTATACCTCCTTCTACATTCAAATTACGCCGTAAAATTATCCGACAGGTTACACATACATATAAAGTCTTTTCTAATCCTGCAGTCTTAGACACTGACTTTTACAAAGAATCCAATTTTGACTGTAATTTCTCTGATAGAAGAATAGTAACTCCTTCGTGTTCCATTTTATCAATAGCTTCCATTTTCACTATTGGTTGTTTTTCCAATTTCAAAAGTTCTTGATTGAATGTAGAACACTCTTGCAGTGTAGGCATTAGGCAAACTATAGACTTCTTTTCTCCAATTTTTTTGTATATTATTTCAGGTGCTATGTTTTCATTTGCAAACAAGTTCATTAAAAGCCAACTTTGTAAATCTTCTTTACCATGTTTCGTCAAAACACCAATTCTTATATCTTCAAGAATGTTTCCATAATGTTCATCACTTGCTTGTCGCATATTCTTAATAAGTTCTTTGTATTCAAAATGAGACCAAATGTTGACATTTCCAAGACTTCCCAAAGATTTCCTAGTGTCTTCATGGACAAGTGTTTTAAAAACAGGTTGCCCTTTCACAGGAGTAAGTTGTAGTAGGTCGCCAAATACAATTACATGTTTTCCTCCAAATAGAACATCATAATCTGTTTTTAAAATCTGTTGCATTCTTAAATGTACAAAGGCAAGCATTAAGTTTGAGACCATGCTCACCTCATCAATGATTAGAAGGTTCATTTTCTTCAGTACTCTGAAACTTCATAACAAGCTTCTCCAGATAGCTTGTGATATTCCAATTTATTTTCATGTTCAACTGGTAGCATGAGTAATCGATGTAACGTAATCCCTTTAATGTTGTGTGCTGCTAATCCAGTTGGAGCTGTTACAACACAAGATTAATGTGATTCAGTAGTTTTGTGTAGATAACTGGTGAAAACTTTAATTAAGAAACTTTTTCCTGTTCCAGCTTGACCACTGATGTACATTCGAATAGGTTTAAATGATGTGCATTGGCATTCTTTTTTTCATGTAGTAATCCATGCTGTATCTGTTGTGTCACTTGCTGATATATTTCTTATAGTTCAATATTATTTTTTCTTCCAAGTTTCCCAACTCAATAATATCCTGTTGTGCTTGTTGCATTGCCGTTTCTACTTCATTCATGGCTATTGCTGCTTCATTTTCAATAATTGGTTGTCCTAGTGGATCTTGACTTAGTGGAGCAGAACTTTGACTATCTTGAGAACTGTCTCTAGCTATTTCAGCTGCAATAGTAGTTTCTTATTCAATTTCTTCATTTAACATTTGTAGATAAGTAGGGAAAATTGTGCATTGAATGTTATCTTTATATGCATTAAAAGAATCTTCTTAGCAGTCAAAATCTCCAAGTAATCCATTTCACTGCGCCAAGGCTCAAAGAGTTGCAGAAGCGTTAAATAGAAAAAATTCCCTTTTATCTGGAGTTTCGCAACTGAGTTTTCTGTGGTTAATAATATTTCCTTTGGCATGTTTTACCAAACATCCATCAGATCCAATTACTGCATATTTTTCTTCATTTATATTTTCTGTAACATTTCTCTTAAAGCTGTAATGTTGCAGTACTTCATAGAGACATATGTTTTCCAGATGTGGACTCCTTTTGGGATAGTACGTATCCAACATATTAGTTTTAACAATATCTGTACTTTCTGGTTCATTCAATGCTAAGTATTTAATTTCATGTAGAGATTTCAATACTCGATTTCGTGTTGCAGCAAGACCTAGACTTACCCAAATGATTCCTCTTGACTTTGAATATAAACTGGCAGAGCTCAACCGATCCAAACATTCATAGGATCCAATCTCTCGATGGGAAAGCATTTTCAAATTAAAGCTGTACAGTTTGTTACTAAGAGTCTTCTCTTGTGAAATTTCTTCCCACATTTCTTTCAACTCTGTCTTTTCAGATTTGGTTATATATGACATAACATAGCGAGCAACAGCAATTGAATTATCTGCAACATACTGGATATCCATGTTTGCATTCCACATTGTCAAAATCACTGGATTGTAGTCATTAATTTACTTTGAATCTTCAATTCTTTTTATGTTGTATGTATTCTTCGGAGATTTTCGAGTTATAGAATGCCTTACTGCTGACATTAAACTATTGACTCTTCCTTTTGAAATTATTGGACGTGGGAATCCAAAACGACATTTTGTATAAAATTTTCCCTTTGACTTGTATTTTTGTCGACAATATTTTCCACATCGATGACTTTGAAACCGTAAAACTTGTTGTCTTAAGCTGTTTTCTTCTCCTTTTTTTGGAATTGCACAGGTAACTAAGGGGCTGATTACGATGGCGGTTGGAGGCACATCTGCGGTGCTGGCAGAAAATGTCCTTTTCCGCACTCCATCGGCGGTCCTCGCATCCGCCATATTACGATGGGCAAACATAGCCCATTTTCTGTCCGCTTCGGAGTTACGTGAACCGCCAGAAATTTCCATCCGCAACCGCGGCGGAGGGAGCCAATAGAGAAACACCGCCGTGCGGAATGACGTTCCATTCACCGTACAAATCACGATGCTGCAAACAGCCCATCACACCGCAGCGGAGAATCCAGCCACTTGGAGACGGCGGAAGCACTACTGTGGAGAGCGAAACTCGACTCCCGGTCCCCTCCACGCGTTCCTGACCGATATGGATCCAGCTCTTCAAGCCTTTCCACTGCTGTACCTCATCCACTATCAGCAAATAAGACACCGCCGCGGACAACGCCGCAGGTACGCAAAAACACAACCCCGCATACAACACACAACTCCTGTGCTGACATACGGTTCCTGTCCACATCAGACACTCTGGTGGGGACAGGAACATATCCCCCAGTGTACTCACACATGTCCTACCTGATAGAAAACCACACCTCCGCAACGGGGTCACCCATCAACCGCAAAATCATTGCAATGTCCCGGGAAAGTCACTGCAGCGGTGGGACGCGGGAAAACCTGCGCACAATGTAGTAGGCAGGGCCGGCACCAGGCATGGGCAGTCCGCCCAGATTCACTGGGCTCCACCCTCACCCTTCCCACAGTACGCATCACACACCCATTTGGGCACATGCTGTGTGCCCCTCTTGTGCCCCCCATGCACAATTAATCAGCCAGGTGTAGCCAGACCTCGCACCTCACATATCAAAGCATAAGGGAGATTGACTGGGAAGATGGGGGTGAAGAGGAACACCCTGCACAGAAGCTCAGGGGCTGGACAACCCTCCTCCTCACACCTACCTTCCACTCATGTGAACCATAACTGAGTATAATTAAGAAATGAAGACTCACACTGCATATGAACAACCACTGAACTGTTCACACTGCCTGTTCAAGTCCCTCAGAAAGACCCCACACTGACACTCTTCCACATACTCATACCATAGTTCAGCAGCAATGGAGTTGGAGGACAATAAATGGGCTAGCCAAAAGTGAAGTGGACAGTGCTGGAAAGTCATGGAGCAAGCCACATAGCATGTGTACATCACATGAAAGAGAAGGAACATATCACACCACCCTTAGGCCCTCAAATCAGACATGGGTGGCACAGTGAGTAAAATTAAACCAAAGTGACCTCTGTGCAACAACTCAGGGATACATCAAGGCAAGCCATGCATAGGCACAGGAATGATAGGAAGTGTCAGAAGTCATACAGTGACCAGACACACATCTGTGTCAACTCACTTGACATGTGTATGTCATCAGCACAACACACATGGCTCATTGTCACACTCCCTGACTGTCAAACACAAGTAGGACCTTCACACATGCCCCTCACCTACTCACCTCACACCTGCAACACTCAACACCTGTGTGAAACACAAATAATTGTGCAAATGATGTCCTGTGAGTTCACTGACAACCAATCACACTCCCTGTGGTGCATCCACAAATATCAGACTCACACTCAGGGATGCCTGAACCAATGCTGACACAAAACCAATAGCCAAACACAAAGCTCACAAACAACATCCACAGAAGTCCAACAAGCCCAGCCATGTGCAGCCGAACAGTGGAAAGGCAATGTGACCCTAGACAGAACAGGAATACACAACATTGTCACTCTGGACAAAAGCACAGACACCATACCCCAACACAAACAAGAATTGCCTCCTCAAAAAACAATCATGAACAATAACTGGGATCAAGGGGACAAATCAGCTAACACACACATACACACCACACCAGTCATCAAGTGAACATGGTGTCATAATGTACTACAAGCTTGCACATGCACAATCCTGACAAGTGAAAGGCTAAAAATAGGAGGAGAAACCACTAGTGTGCACTCAAAACAAGTCCATGAACCTGAATCCACATTGCTGCATGTGACATACACACAAGAAATGCACACTACACATGCAACACACGTATGTATCACAATGCACAAACTACTCACACACAATGTCATGCAAATAGAACAACACACACATTGCACCTGTCAGCAGAAAGAGCCAACACATGCCAAAAACTGCATACATCCTCAAGAACAACACAACAGAGGCACATACCACTCCATCACACAGCAAACACAGCTGGACATCAGGGGGATGCACACAAAGCAAGTACAAGGGAAACATACACTGACAGCACTGCATGCACACAAAGCAGTGTGTGCACAACTACAAAACCAGTAGCACACATATCTGAGTGCCACACCATGAACTCCCACAACACAAATCATCACAGCACAATCATAACATCACATTCAGGAAGGGTAGCAGTACCTCAGCAAACACACATACACCTTAGCCTTCACCCACAGATGCACATCTCATGGAAACCCAGACGCAAACAACATGACTAGAGGACTGTGATGCTCAAACCCATGCACTGCACATGAGCAACCATGACTGCAAACCAGTAGAAGAAAATATCCTACAACTAATTGTGAAACTATCCTGAGTGGCACATTGGTCCTGTACACAGATCATCCTCGCACAGCATAGTGTCACACTATGAAGTGGTGGGGAGGCTCACACACTGGCAAGGCATGGGGTGGAAGACATGAGATTTAAGTGGTGTGTACTTCAGTAGTGGACAGGTGAGGAGTGCACAGTCCACAAACACATAGAGGAGTAACTCACAATATGTAGGCATCAGAAGCACATATAGGGGATGGTATGACTCCACATACCACATACCATACTGGAGCCAAAAATGGGTCAAGTGACAGCAATGCATGAGAAAACTCACAAATAATGTCAGTGTGGCTGAGCAGGTCTGCACAGTGAGCACAAACAGAAACAACACACATGGCTGATCAACAAAACCCAACACAGACTTGGCTGGCACACACTCTGCATACTAACAACTGGCAGCGACAACAAGTAGGTGTCCCCCAGGAGTGCAAGGACACACCAACACACTGCACAGTGCCCAACCTACTACTCCTACATGTGCCCACAATCTGAAGCACATGGCTGACAATTTAAACAAACAGGCACTCATTACCTGGATCATACATGTGTGTAGTTGGCATTGCAGGGGCAGCCCATTCACACTGTATAACTACTCAAGTTCACACATTCAAAGGTACACATGTGACTATGAAGACAGGCCTACACAAGATGACCACACATCAACGCTGCTGTTCACACATCAAGAAAGATCACACAGATATGATGGACCCTGGCCACCCTGCAAGTAATCCTGTGGATAGAATTCACCTCTGTTGTGGTATTGCATCCAAACATGACATGTGTACAATTTAGCAAACCTGACCATAGAATGATTAGGATAACAGTAGATCATCACAAACAACCATCATTGCACCCTCAAGCCTCAGAGTCAACAAGAACAAAAGTGCCTCTCACCTCTGCAAACTCTGCAAAAGTAAAACAAGCAATTGGCAATGTCAAAGTGGCATACAGAGCATGTGTCACATGCAACCATACACATACAGAAAACATGTTATTTAGCAAGGACATTGACAAAGCAGACAACAGGAGTAACTGTCTTTATTACATAAGACCCAGATAGCCATCAAACGTACAAAACAGCAAGGCCATTGGCCAGTACAAATTCAAAGTATGTACATGTGTGCATGAGAAACTGCACAGGGAATGGGCATCCAAGGTGACAAACAGCAAGGCCATTGGCCAGTACAAATTCAAAGTATGTACATGTGTGCCTGAGAAACTGCACAGGGAATGGGCATCCAAAGTGACAAACAGCAAGGCCATTGGCCAGTCCATAGTTCCGGTGTGCACATGTGTGCATGATAAACTGCACAGGGAATGGGAATCACCCCAGCTCCGGAGATACAAATGGGCAGTAGAGGCACCGCTGTGGGAGAGATGGTGTTGGGAGTGGGACTTTGCCTCAGATGTGGCTGTCAGTTGAACTGGGAGGTGGCTGATTGTCAGGGGCCAGTTGGAGGACTGGACCTGAGAGAGAGAGGACCAGCTGATGTAGAGGCATCAGTGGCTGTGGGAGCCCGAGGGCTGCTTGGACCGGGTGTCGTGGTGGCACGGGGAGGCGGAGACATGCTGCCATGAGACACAGTGTGTGAGGGTGAATGTTGAGGCCTGGGTCTCAACTTCTTGGGGATTCGATAGCCAACAAGTGTCTTGGCAGATGTGGGAAGTGGGGTGGGCACAACAGCCTCACTCTCCACCAAAGGTGTATCAGGTGCAGGTGGCTCTCCCTGTGGGGATTTGCTGGATCTGGTGGTTCGCTTGGGGTGTCCTTGCCTTTTCCCCTCCATCCCCTGTGTCCAGGTAAACTCCCCACTTTGCTCTCCTGTCCCAGCTTCACAGGGGTGTGGGTGGGAGTTGACATTGTGGGTGAATCTGCAATAGAGAGGTGTTTGTGCTGAGTGTTTGCAGGCACCAGGTCCACAGCAGACAGGGCAACTGTTTGTTTGTCTTTGGGAGCAAGTGTGGGGATGGGAGTGCCCTTGGATGGGGGTGATTTGGATGTATGTGAGGTTGAGGCCTGCCTCTTGGCCTGATGTCCCTGAGTGTCACGTGAAGGGCTTTTGCCTTTGCGCTCCTGTGTGCCTGTTTTGTGTTTTGGGGATGGTGTCTGTGCTCTGTGCCGCTTGGAGTGCTGCTGTTGTGTGCTGAGTGTGGAGGACTTGGTGCCTGAGGGCTGTGGCGTGTGGGCACTCTCGTCAGGTGGTGCCACTGGCAGGGTGGTTGCTGAAGGGACTGAGCTGGACTGGGAGCCTGTGACAGCTGAATGGCTGCAGTCACTGTGGAGGACAAAGACTGGACAGTTCTGTTTAGCCCACCCACGTCAGAATGAATGCCCTCCATGAAGGCAACTACCTGTGCCAGCTTCTTGTCATGATCCTGGAAGGCATTCAGGAGAGCAGCCTGTCCCACACACAGCTGGTGCAAAAGGTCCACCGCCTCCACACTGAGGGCAGCAGGGGAGACAGGGGCAGGGGCAGCGGTGCCTGGGGGGAAGGACACTCTACCCTTCCTAGGGGTGCGGGCACGGACAGCACTAGTGGTAGCAGCCGGGAGGGTGGGCACTGGACGATGTGTGGTGGAAGAAGAGGCAGATTTCGAACTTCCTGTGGCCGTCAACATCGAGGAGTCACCACTGGAGTCAGATGATGTTGAGGTTGGTGTTTCCGGGCGTGATTCTTCCAGGGCACTCCTGTCCCCCTCCTAGGCGCTGGTCACATCAGTGTCAGTGAGCTCATGTGTAGCAGTCGTGCCAGAAGCTTCACCACTGGTGTCCGTCCCCTGTCCTTCCGTGCCCTTGGTAGATGCTGCAATAGACAAAGACGTATGTTCAGTATAGTGCCATACTCGCAAACATCATATGCAAGCAAAGTACAAAACTAGCAAATGATAGCCCCATGTTGCCCACCACCATGTGCAGTCTGGATGTGCAAACCTTATGCAATCCTCAGAAGATGCATGGCAACATGCATAGTTGACATTAATGACCCATGTGATGTTGACACAGCCAAATAGCTGGCCCGTGCCTCCTTGTGACCTAACATACTAATCTCTGTAAGCATACTTACGTGCCTGTAGGTGAGATAGACATACATCTCAACATGTTGTCTCTGTCACATATGGAGTCACTTTAAGGGAACAACACAGATAGTGACTCCCAAATGTCTTTTTGCAATGGCCATGAGCTATTGATATCCACCATGTTGTGCTTTGAAGCACAACGGCTGTTGCACATTGGTGTCAGATGTGTAGTTCTCACAATTTGCAAGTTAAGCACTGCACACATCTACAAAAGC
Organism: Calotriton arnoldi; assembly: GCA_963921515.1. Taxonomy (NCBI): domain Eukaryota; kingdom Metazoa; phylum Chordata; class Amphibia; order Caudata; family Salamandridae; genus Calotriton; species Calotriton arnoldi. The sequence continues at coordinate 569,275 of CAWUFW010006271.1, forward strand.
ACACTAAGATGATGCACATTGCTGTTCACTGCCCGGTGATGTCTACGACACCCATAATGCAGCAGATGTCAGAAGGCCGCATCTCATCTTGCAATGTCAAGGGCCATTGTATTAAACACATGAGAAAGTACATGTAGTGAAAATGCATGACAGCTGCACTCAACACAGAGACCACTTACAACCCATTGCATCACACTAGAAACATCACTGAGCTCCGCACTGGCTCAGGGTTGGGATACATGCAGTCACTCACACCCAAAGTCACCCTTCGCAGAATACTCACCCCCAACTTGCTGCTGATGGGCCCTCAAACGTCCATCCAGCTCTGGCTGTGTCACTGCCAAGATGCGGGCCATTAGTGGTGTCATGCTCCTGCACGCAAACCTGCCAGTCCGAGGGAGCACCCCCAGCTTCATCTCTGCCACGTTTTTGCTCAGCCGGCAAATGTCATCCCACCTCTTGTGACAGTGTGTGTGCCGTCGGTTGGAGACACCCAGAGCCCGCACCTTGCGTGCAATGGCCCTCCATATGGCCTTACGCTGGTGGACTTTAAGCTGCAGGCATGGGAGACAAGAAGAAGAAGTTTCAGTGACACTGTGTTATGTACCACTGTGTGTCAGTACAGGAGCATGAATAAACATAGCACACCAATACATAAATGTTGAGAAGAGGCCATACAGCATGACACATAGTACATTTGCATCAAATAATCTCATAGAATGGTATACATGTATGATGATGGACACAGTACCTGGCCATCTCATACACATGCAGAGTGCCAGCACAGAAACCAATGTGAAGAAGGCTGTCATCTGTGATGCAGTATGTGAGTGAGAAATACATACAATACATTGGAAATGATGTGTTGGGGCTGACTCACTGTGTCCAACACTACACACCACTCAATGTCCTTGGCCAGTGAATGGCTACCTGTGTCATGGAGGTCACATTTAGGGACATGATCGTACATTTTCACACTCTTCTCACAAGGTGTAGGCCTATCTTCTGCAATCCTCAGGCCTAAGATAGCTCATTGAGAAATAGGGTGGCAGACAACACATATGTTTCACTCTGTCCATTTACTGATGGGTCCTTTTAAAATTGGGCAGCTTCTGTGCAGGCCAGGGTGACTCACACTAAGGTCAAACATGGGGCATCAGAAAATTCACAAGCATGTACAATATGAGAGGGCAAACAGTGCCTACACATGCGAGAAAGAACACATAATGATAACAATGGAAGGATGATATCTCAAAATTACATTTATCTGATGTGTCATAGGTGAATTACCACCAAGAGTGTTACACTCTGGCATTTTAATCTTGTGCATAATGCACACATATGCATGGGGGCAATATGAAAAATGTACACACAATCGTACCCTCTGGACGAAATACATTTGTAATGTCACAAATGAGCATGTGAAAACCTCATGGCCTACGACATCACATAGCACAGGCAATGTTTGTTCAGACTTCGACTGTCCAAACCAGCAGTGTTACTGTATGGCTGCAAAAACACTGCATGTCCCTCCCATCCTTAAATGCAGCCCTGGATCTGTGGAAATAAGGCTACACACCCCATTGACATGAAGTCAGCATGCTAGGCAGTGTATCACACATTTACATTACCCAGTCTCAGACCAACGTCTGTTATTTTATTGCTGAAGAAGGGCTGTAGAAATGTCCATGTTACCATCCTCCCCAAATATTCAAGTGCAAAATTTACTAGGCCATGTATGGAGTATGGTATATAAAAAATGAGGATGCATGCACATTAACTTGCACTCACAGGCACATACTACTTCAGAGGAACATCGTGTGAGCACTCAGAGCACACTCAAACTTTCACTCTGAAACACTTACCAGTACATCTGGTGCACCATATAGCCTCCCATACTGTGAAAGGACCTCGTCCACCAGGACCTCCAGTTCCTCTGTTGTGAAGGGACGGGCCCTGATGTTCTCAGTTCTCGCCATCACTGGGTCCAGGAGACAGGAACAGCAGCAGTTGGGGATGAAGAATGGCAGGCAGCAGTGTCTGGATGCAGTAGAAATGTGTGGCTCTCTCACAGACATATATAGCCCCCTGGGGTTGTTTCAGTGGTACTCAGCTGCTGCAATTGGTGTTCCAGGTCAGCTTTTTTCGCCTACCGCGGGTTTCAAAAGTGTATTTCACTACTGCGATTGCGGTTCCCATTGGCTGAAAGGGCATGGGCATTGGCGGTGTCACACCGCGGGGCCCAGGCGGTCGCTACCGCAATCGTGCATCTTTGAATTGTACCCAATGACCGGGCCCGCGGTAGCGGAGCACGCCTACCGTGGGTTTCAAAAGTGTATTTTACTACCGCGATCGCGTTTCCCATTGGCTGAAAGGGCATGGGCATTGGCGGTGTCACACCGTGGGGCCCAGGCGGTCGCTACCGTAATCGTGCATCTTTCAATTGTACCCAATGACTGGGCCCGCGGTAGCAGAGCACGCCTACCGTGGGTTTCAAAAGTGTATTTCACTACCGCGATCGCGGTTCCCATTGGCTGAAAGGGCATGGGCATTGGCGGTGTTACACCGCAGGGCCCAGGCCGTCGCTATCACGAATTGGCATTTTTCAATTGGTGCCAATGACCGTGATTGCGGTGGCGGTGCATGCTTACGGCACCTATGGACACATCGTGCTCTAGCAATGGCCAGTTCTCATCATTGAACAGTAACCACTTACAATGAATTATGCCACCAGATTGTTAAATTCAATGCTAGTGTGACATTGAACTCACTGATGACTACACATGCCATGTCAATGCACAGGATTATATGCATTGGCATGTACTCCCTCACATGTCACCTATGATATTTGTGTGCATGTACACAGATCTGTTGTGCAATGGACTCTCAAATGTATAAACATGTCAATGTGTGAGATGGCTAATCAACCCACAGTAATGGTGGTCTGACTACATAATGTGCCTATTTCACTGTGTAGATTGCTGAACTCATTTTGACAGTTGATCTTTATTCACACACTGTGCTCATTGTGTTGTTAATGTGTGCTCTGTCCAACTCCCGCAAGAAGGTGTGGCAGGTACAGCAGCTACGTAGAAGCCAGCAGTGTTGCTGTTTCAAACATTTGCTGTGTCAACTACTCTCAGGGCTGGTGACACAAGATGTCGGAATGTACCTTTTTACATTCACATAGTCTGAATCTGTTTTGGGGGTACTCAGTATGTACATACTGAACACGTGTACAACTACTTGAGAACAAGGTGTCTCTGCATGTGACTTGTGCTGTAAGCTGTTGTTTCTGTCCAGTCATTGTTGGTGCTGGACACATCTCATAGGGGAATTTAATTGACATGTGTCCACTTTTATTTTATGTAGGAGACGACCAAATGTGCATCGTCCATTCACATTGCTGGCGGCCATGGAGGATGAGGACATCATACGTAAATTCCGTTTGGATCAACCTACCCTTCAAGAGCTATGTGGTCAGTTGGAGCCCCATCTGAGGCCTCGCAGAACCTATCCGACTGCTTTGACACCAACATGTAAGGTGATGGCGGCCCTGCATTTCTTTGCAACTGGTTCGTTCCAGTACACGGTGTCCAGCGCAGGTGGGATTTCTCAACCAATGTTCAGCATGGTGCTACGTGATGTCCTGTCCGCAATGATGACATACAAGGACCGCTACATCCATTTTCCCAGGAGTCATGAATTGGCAGCTGTGAAGGGTGATTTTTATGACCTTGCCCACATCCCTAATGTTGTGGGCGCAATTGACTGCACACATGTTGGCCTGGTTCCACCACGGGCACGTGAGCGCATATACAGGAACAGGAAGCATTTCCATTCCATTAATGTGCAAGTGGTATGCCAAGCAGATATGATCATCTCCCATGTCTGTGCCAGATTTCCCGGCTCAGCACAGGACTCCTACATACTGCGTAATAGCATCGTACCACAGCTGATGGCAAATCTGCATCCGGAGCGTGCGTGGATTGTTGGTGAGTACACAGAGTCAAGTAGTGTGCTGTATGTGTGACATGCTGTCCTCAGCTACTGACATATTACAAAATTGGTCTGTGTATCTCACACCTAGGTGACTCTGCATATCCCAACCGGCCTTGGTTGTTGAGCTCACTGAGGAATCCCAGGACCCCGGGTGAAGTCCGCTACAATGATGCACATGGGAGGACACGTCGTGTGGTGGAGCGTACTTTTGGTCTTCTGAAGTCTAGATTCCAGTGTCTGGACAGGAGCGGAGGTGCACTACTCTACTCTCCCCAAAAGGTGTGTCAGATCGTAGTTGCATGCTGCATGCTCCACAACCTGGCCTTGCGCAAAGAGATCCCCCTGCTCCTGGACGATGATGAGCAGCAGATGCCCCCCCCCTGCAAACCTACACATGTCCAGCGACGACAGTAGTGGAGAGGAGGAAGGTGTCGACCTGCGTCAACAGCTCATCAACAACTACTTCCCTTGAGTGTGAGTGACATTGTACAACAGTGACATTGTCTGCTGTCTTTGATTGTAGTGACAAGGCCTAGAAGAGCTTTTTGACTGCTGCCTGTTGTTGGCTCTGTGCTGATGGCTGACGTTTGTGGCACAGGGCAGTTATGACCAGCCACATGATGTCTATGTTGATGTTGTTTCTCATTGTAATGTGTGCTGGTTTGTGTACCTTGATAACTAGTGTTGTGTACTGGCTGTGATGCCATCACCTGACAAGTAAATGTCGTTCTCTTGTGTCTTTCTAGGTCCCTTCAGCCTCTCAATGCCTCATCACAATCAGAGCTTTTGGTACATTGGAATCTGAGTCAACATTGTACATACTGTGATAAACATGGAGCTGACACTAAGACATAGGTGTGTAAAGAGTGTTTATTTACAATGAGTATTTGTGACAGACAAGTGATGTTTTACAAAATGGTGCTAAGTGAATTGATGAGTTGTCAGTGATGGTAAATGGGAGAATATAGTAGTCACCACATTGATGTAGTGCCACAGTCCAACAGACACCTGCCATTGACATGGCAGTGTGGGTAAGGATAGTCAACAAAGTCAATGTCAAGGGGAACAGAGGTGCCATCATGGCTGGCTCTGCGACTGGCGTTTGGATGGTGCTTTGCCATTTGATCCTCCTGTGGTGTTTCTCGGATGGCCCCTTTTGCCTTTTCCAGGGGGGGCCACTGCTGCGGGCTCAGCGGTGTCTGAGGAGTCATCCTGTTGCAGCTCACCCCTCTCTGTGGCCGCAGCTGAGGTGGTGGGAGTATCATCCTGCGGGACACTGGAAGGGGGTTGAGCTGTCCTTTGGGCCGCATGACTGTCCCTCAGAACACCCACGAGCTGGCCCATGAGGTCCACAATTTGGCCCATACGCGTGTTCATGGACCTCAGCAGCAGGCGGAGCTCACGCACTTTTTCCACAACCTGGCCCATGTGTCCTTGGGTTTGCTCATATGCCCCAAGGACTCTGGCGATGTTGGCCAGGGCTTCAGTCCCAGTGTCCTCTCAAATTGGTCCCCCAGTTGCCCTCCCACCTGCCCTGCTGTCCCGGACATGTGGCGTTGCCACCCGACGCACCCGCAGACTCTCCCTGCCCTCCTCTGATTGTGTGGTGGTGTTTGTAACCACTGAGGCATGGAGAGTGTTGCAGGCAGCACTGGTGGTGGTGGTGGTGGTGGTGGTTGAGGCCGCACAGGTCGTTGCAGCAGGGGTCAGCGCTGTTGTTGTTGCTGAGGTGGTGGGGACAGTGGGGGCCTGGGACAATATGCGCCCTGGCAGTCCGGATGGGCCAGGTTCTTGCTCCTCATCCGAGAAACGTGCAGAGTCTGCATCCGAGAGTCCATATTCCAGGGGGGGAGACTGGCTCAGCAGGTCGGTGTTCTCTTCTGCAGCAGTTAATTGTGGATCTCCTGTTGAACAGAGGTGAAATGGTTATTGAAGTGCCTCCCACAAGCTTGGTGTTAGACGTTTGGATGTTACGTTTGATACACCACACAGTTTACATTTATTTCACTTTGTATGGCTGCAAGGTACTGCGCATCATGACATGATGTGGAGGTACCTACATTACTTGTCCATGGTGTGACATGTAAATAGATACCATGTTTCACGTACAGATTGTGTGATTACAAGGACATGTCGTCATCTAATGACTTGCAGCACATCAACTTTATGTGATGCGTCTTTTTGGTTTGCTCTTCATGGAAGACGTTTCATCTGAGCAAGAACTAGCCATTGTAATCTTAGGCATACCTTTTTCATATCATGTACTTTACTTTCTTGTACCAACTGACCATACATAATTTGTGTTCATATGGGCCTTCATGCTCTGACACCATGGCACTTACACATAGCATTCAGTGCTGTGCATGTTTGGGCCCTGAATTTCTTCAACATGTGACTTGGTGAGTCAAACTTTGTTTTCAGTGACTGTTACGTACGCTTAGCTGTCTGCACACTGGAAGTGGCTTTTGGATCTACGCCAAGTTGGGTGACATGTGAGGGCTGGTGTGGTCATATGGCTCCATGCTTTTTGAGAGGAATGGCAGGGTGCATGCACTGTCTACCTACCTGTTGTGTGACACAGTTGATGGAAATTGCTGCCACATGGTTCTGGCTGGGGGGGTGCTCCATCCTGCTGAGCTGTAGGACAAGGGTGCCTGGTGGAAGTTGTAGTGTTGGCTTCCCACCCACAAACACCCCTCCCTGTTAGGATGGCTACCTACCTGTAAGTTTGAAGAGAGCAATGGAATGTCTGTCACATGGTTGTGGGTGTGGGGAGTGATCCATCCTGCTGAGCTGTGGGACAAGGGGGCCTGGTGGGAGTTGTAGTGCTGGCTTCCCACCCACAAACACCCCTCCCTGTTAGGATGTCTGCCTCCCTGTGAAGTGGAGCAGAGGAAGGGAATAGGCTACACATGGCTCTTGGATGGGGGAGTGTTCCATCCTGCTCAGGGGTGGGACAAGAGAGCATAAGATGGTTACCTACCTGTAAGTTAGAAGAGAGCAATGCAATGTCTGCCACATGGTTCTGGCTGGGGGGGCTCCATCCTGCTGAGCTATGGGACAAGGGGGCCCGGTGGGAGTTGTAGTGCTGGGTTCCCACCCACAAACACACCTCCCTGTTAAGATGGCTACCTACCTGTTAGGTGAAGGTGAGCAATGGAATGGCTGCCACATGGTTCTGGGTGGGGGGAGTACTCCATCTTGCTCAGCTGTGGGACAAGGGTGGCTGGTGGGAGTTGTAATGCTGGATTCCCACCCACAAACACTCCTCCCTGTTAGGATGGCTACCTACCTGCAAGTTTGAAGAGAGCAATGCAATGTCTGTCACATGGTTGTGGGTGTGGGGAGTGTTCCATCCTGCTGAGCTATGAGACAAGGGGGCCTGGTGGGAGTTGTAGTGCTGGCTTCCCTCCCACAAACACCCCTCCCTGTTAGGATGTCTGCCACCCTGTGAAGTGGAGCAGAGGAAGGGAATAGGTTGCACATGGCTCTTGGATGGGGGAGTGTTCCATCCTGCTCAGGGGTGGGACAAGAGAGCATAAGATGGCTACCTACCTGTAAGTTTGAAGCGAGCAATGTCTGCCACATGGTTGTGGGTGGGGGGAGTGCTCCATCTTGCTCAGCTGTGGGACAAGGGTGCCTGGTGGGAGTTGTAGTGCTGGCTGCCTTTTCACATGCCCCCATAGAAATATTGCTAGCTACCTTTGAGGTGAATCAGAGGAAGGAAATGGTAGAGATGTGAGACATGTGTTGGGAAGAGTATGTTGTATGTAAGTGCATTTAGGTCTAGAAAGTGTAGCTTTCTAGTTGTGCAAGACAGTACATGGCAGTGTGATGGGATACATTTGTTGGTACTTACCAGCCTCCACTCCCCCGGGTATTCTGTGAGACTCTCTGGATGCAGTATGGCAAGCACCTTCTCCTCCCATTCGGTGAATGTTAGTGGTGGAATGGGAGGGCCACCGCCAGTCCTCTGAGCAAGCTCATTCGTTCTTGTTGGCACGCTCTTTCACCCTGGTCTTGATGTCATGCCACCTCTTCCTGATCTCCTTCTGGGTGTGTGGGGGGGTCCCTACTGCATTGACTTTGTTGACTATGCTTGCCCACATTTGATTTTTTGTGGCTACTGGTGTCTGTTGGACCATGCTGCCAAACAAATGTGGTTCTACTCTGATTACCTCATCTACCATCACTGACAACTCATTGTCAGTGAATTTGGGCATCTTCTTCTGTGCCATGGTGTGTGATGTGCAAATGTGGGAACAGTGCAGTTGTGAAGGTGGTGGTGGAGATATGTGTGGTGTGTGTGTGGTTGTGATGGTGTGATGTGTGCTGATTTGCCTCTCCTGTGTGCTGTGGGGTTGGGCCCTTCAGTTCTGGAGTTGTGCAAAGGATTCTGGTCAGGGAAGGGGCTGGTTTTATACTCAGCTATGTGGGTGGGTCAAAATGGAATATTCATGTCAGGAGTGTTGTGTGGGTTGACCTGGGATTTTTTTTGCCATGGGGATGTGTCATTGGGGTGTGTTAGGTGTTTTTTGAGGCTGAGCCAGATTAATGGCAACACTTGGTAGCTTTGTTGTGTGGTTGCTGTTGACCGCCATTACTCTTCCGGAGCGACCGCGGCGGTCGGAATACAACAGCCCTTCCACCGGCTTGCCCATTCATCAATGGTTGCGATTGCGGCGGTCGGAAACAACTGATCGTTCCGCTGTCACTGCAATTGTATCCTAATTTCACATCCTGTCAATCCGCTGGCCGTGTGGCGGTTTTGGGTGTTTCTGCATCAACTCCGACCGCCGCGGATGGATTTTCACCTGCTCTGGACGCTCCCGGCGGACTTTCGTGGAATCCGTCCGCTGCGGTCGGATTTCTCTGGCGTTCATCCTAATCTGACCGCCGGTTTTCCCGCGGTACATGCGGACGGTTAATTTCCGCTACCACGGCGGTCGGAATGCTTTTCCGACCGCCATCGTAATCGGCTCCATAGTCTTCAATGAAAGACAAAACAGTTTCATCAGAATCGGTTCCAAATTTAGGTGCATTCTTGATCCATAATAGCATGTGTATATGAGGAACACTTCTGGCTTGGTACTCCTTTCTCCAAAAGAAATCAATAACTTCTCCAAGAGGTGAATTATTTTTATTGCAGATAAAAGTCATCAAAGCTTGAAACCTATGATTAAAACATCTGCACACATTTACAGGATCCAAGGAACACAGTTCTCCAGCTGTCTTCAATTCAATGTTTTTTACATTTGAATTTGCTTGTCGTAGAAATTTAAGTAAATCGTCCCATGCATTCAGCACAGCTAAGCGTAACAAAGCACGTAGGCGTACCTAAGTTTCTTAACATACATTTAAGTTCTCCGTGACAATGATACCAATACTCATTAGTACCACGTTGACACGCCATCAAATTAATTAACTGAGATTCTAAATGATCGTCTCTTTGTTGAACTTTGTCCAAGAATTCCTTTGCAGAAACATGTGTAAGATTAACTCCTGTTTTTAATATGTGGTTCACTGCATATGAAAGTCCAGACAAATCACTTTCAAACAGAAGATGAAATATATATGGAATACACTGTCGAAATTTTGGATCTTCTGAGTACAATCTTGTCGAACGGTATTCTGAAGCTGGAATCTGTAGTGGTCGTTCATCATATCGTCCACCTTTTCCAGTGGGGAAGAGCTGTGGAAAACAACGAGCTTCTAAACTTTTTTCCCATACACTCATGGGAGTTCCTTTCGCTTTCTTCATTTGAAATAATTCAATAGTGTTTCCAATCATTTCTTTTGAATGTAGAGGATGTATACTATAATGTTCGTAAATCTCTTCACTCCTGGACTTGTCCACTTTTTCTATTTGGCCAGTTGAAATTTCTATATAATTTTCTAAACAGATTTCCCGTTCTTCCACATTTAGTTTTATAATAAATATTGTTCTGTACAAGATATAATGTAGCTTTTTGAAGTTTGGTGATATCTACTAACTCTTGCCAAATTTTCCGACTCTTTGTTGGTACACCATTAACTAGAATAATTACAGGCTCAGTTTCCTCTCTCTCTATACCAACAGTTTCAATATTTTTCTTAAAATCTAAAGGTAAGTACACAACTCTTCCTTTCAGACCTCTTTGTAAATCTGTTGGAGACAGCTAACCTGTTTCAAGCTCCATACGAACTATAGCCTGAAACGGGTGCACAGATTGAATAAGAATGGACTCATGTGTACTTAAATCTGCCAGTTCCGGAGGAATAGCTATCAACTCTTAGGGCCCAATTCCGATCTCGTTAGGAAGGCCTCCAAACAGGATTTTTAAAGACCAAATCCGATTCGGAGCCTATCATTCTGCCTGAATCGTCCCCCATTCCTAATGAGCAAGTACGATGCGAGTATCCTGTACGCGCCGTGCGAATCATTTACGAACCCGAACCTGTCCGTCCAACACGTTCGTAGCCGAATAGTACCGTGCAATGGATGCACGAATCGGACAGCTGTATCGCCTCGGTCTCATCGAGACGAAACGGCTGTCGGATTCAGACTTCGGGGTCACCCGGAGCCCTCTGATTCGGTCACGGGGGTGCGCATGGGTCCCCCGATCCAAGCATGTACAGCGTGGTGGCCCACATGGGGTGCCCGCCACAGGGTGTACGCTTTTCCGTGCCCACCCCTTTTTTGCTATGGGAGCCTGTGTATGCGTCTGTACACGGGCTCCCATAGTGTTCAATGGGAGTCCGAGCGAGCCGAGTCCGTAAGCATATGGCAGTATCGTACTCGCTCGTTCGGAGTCCCGGAGATCGTCTCGCTCGGAAAGCCCTCCAGATCCGAGTCGTATGGAGGGCTTTCCTTACGAGATCGGAGACGGGCCCTAAGTTGTTATGTACTGCTCTAGCTGGCATTTTGTTCCCTTCTAATTTGTTGTAACAATATTTACAAATACATTGATCAGCACCCAACTCAAAATGACCATCCACCAACAAATAGGCACCAAATTGCTCCCACTTATCATTGTTTTCCTTTTCACTTTTTAAATACATATCAACATTCCTAGTTTGACTTTTATAGTGAGTACGTCAACAACAAATACAAACATAGTTTGGTTTTTCACATCAAAAAATACCTTAAACTTTGTAAATTTTTTTGCAAACTTCTCAGTACTAATATCTTCCACCTGTTCTTCAACACCTACACTTATCAAGCTCTCACTTTCTCTACACTCCTCTTGTGAACCAAAGAAACAAAACTGTATACCATCACAAACTTTTTTTACATCCGATACTGAACCATGCAAAAGAGCTGTGTTCATTTTACTTAAACATAATGCAGGACTTTTTACATAGTAGAATCTCCTTACTAACTTCCGCATTTCTGAGTGGTGTACTGCTAACATTCTTAAATGATGGAAAGTACTTTGTCACGCTTTCTTGAAAGATAAGCCAATGAATGTCCTTGCAAGTTAGTATATTTTCTTATTTTACATGGATCTAGTCCTTGTAACATCTTAATCTTCTGTTTAAAACTTTTTTGGGCATATTCTTGTAAAAAAACTCGTAATATGTCAATAGATTCCTGTCGAATACTACAAATACTACTACAATCCCACTTATACACTGGAGCTTGTGTACGTCTCCCTTGAACTTCTTCAGCTATTACTTCTTCCACATTTCTAGGAACCATCTTTTCTTTTTCAATCGGACAACCATCGTTTATATCGTAACAACGACCACTGGTATCAACTGCAGGAACTAATGTATTTTGTTGAAAATAGCTCTCTTCATTAAAAAAGGCTCAGTACTAGAAGTGTGCTTCCATTCACCTGAAAACATTTTGCAAAAGTTACTTCTATTAACAAGTCTTTCTCTTTTCTTTTCTCCTTCATAAAGTGCATTGTTTTATTCAATGTTTTCATTCTCTTCAATACCAATATAAATAATTTTCTTTTCAATTCAAAAGCTTTTTCTAATACACTTTCAATCTGTTGTTTTTTCTTGTAAGCTGCTGATCTTTTTTATATATTTTACAATCTTTCAATAAATTTTGTAGTACTCTACTTTTATACATTCTCTTCCTAATATCTTTATATCCTTTCATCCTTCTTTCAACATGGATTATTTTATCATAACTTGATTTTCCATAAATATGCCTTTTTTCGTTTCCTTCTGATTGGATGTACATTTTTTCTTTCTCTTTTCCACATTTTGAAAATTCATTACGTTCTTTAAAAGTCTTTTAACAAATTGTTTAGTTCTCTTACAGAATTCTTTTTCTTCAATGTCACATTTTGAACTTCATCTGATTTCTGCTTTTCTCTTTCCTTTAAATAGTACTGTTTTTTTTTCTTTTCTTTTGATCTTTTCTTGCCATACTCGATCTTTATTACTAATAATGGTGAATATTTGAAAAAAAGAAAAGTTTAAATAGTTTCTTTAAATAATTTTATATTATTAAAATAATTATGTACAAATATTCTCATCTATAAATAAAGAAATATTTTTAATTGCATTGCAAAGCTATGTCAGACACTGCACAATTCCTACAATTAGAAGACATCACAACCTCTACAACAGAATCACAGAGCACAACTAAAGGATTTCTCTAATGCTACCCAAATCAAATGTAAAGTGCAGTCTGTCAGGTTTTAAGGCCTGCATGGTCTTGTGATTGAGGTATGTCTCTACTTGCACATTGTGAGAAGTTGGCCTGGTATATGCTGTCCACTAATTAAAGTGGGCCCCTTGCACTACTCCAAACAACCCTTATGGTGATTTAAGAGGTCAAAGATAACCTTAGAAAGCTATCCAAGTGGTAGCTGTGGAGAGCAGCCTTCAGGCTTAGTCTTGAAGTAATGTTAAGCAGCTTGCTTTACCAGAATGCAATCTTATTGTATTGGTTACATGAAAGGAGAACCACACAGTAGTTATAAGAATATATATTTATTATTATAACACACCTTAAATACCTCATAGTATCTGCTACACGCAGATAATCACAAAGCACACAATACTGTAGCACAGAAGCAATCATAAGTAGCACTAATACACAGTGGGCTCCCGGGGGAGACCAAATCATATACTAAAATAGTGGTATAAGAACCACGACTCGAGTCAAGACAGTGTGTAGAGGATGTAGAATCGCTGGGACCCCAAGGAACCACTCAAGGTGAGTAAGTAGGGACTCCATGGAGGACGGGTACAGTGTGAGAACACGACTGCGTGCTACGTACAATTCAATGGGAGAGTCGCAGTTGCAATTTTAAAGTTTAAGGACCCTTCCCAGTGGATTACGAGGAAGCCCTTTGGAACATAGAAGGTTGGAGAGCCACCCCACCCGTGGGTACCAAAGTACCAGAGTTACCTATCCCAGGGAAGGCAGGTGCATAGGGTTGAAATGGTGTCGGAAACCACCGTCGTTCTCAATGGGAGTCTTCAAAGAAATGCTACTGCTGGAAAGAAGAAAAGTGTCCGGTGGAATCTGCAGGTCGATTCTTGATGGAAGGAACCTGAAAGCAGAGGGGACAGAGTCTGGGTCACTCAGGAGTGACCAGGGACTCGGTGGATGAATGCCCACCAATGTCGGGTGCTTCAGGTGCGAAGGAGACATTGACTCTACAGCTGCAGGGACCAGGAGATGTTGAGGATGACCAGGAGCCGGATACAAGCTGTCCCACAAAAGATGTCGAGTGCTGAGGGGTTGGTGTTTGGCAGGAGCACCAACAATCCTTGGCAACGGCAACCCATGAAGAAGGTCAAAGAAGGTTACGGTCTGGCCCAGCAAGGACCAGAGGACTCACCACAGCAAGGGGCATCAGGGCAGGCCTGGAACAACCCGAAGAGCCCAAGAAAATCAGGATTGTCCCTCAAGTGGACCCACAGGCCGAAGGCAGAGGAGTCACAAGGGGACCTCTAGCAGTTTCAAAAAGTCACAGCTTGCAGGGTACAGAGTGCGAGGAGGCCAGAGTCCTTTGTATGAAATGTGCACAGAGGTTGGGGCTATTGACATCCCAATGCACAAAGTTGGGAAAGATCAACAAGCATATGCAATTGCAAAAGTATGTGGTGCACAGGAGTTCAGGTTGTGCACTCCCCACAAGGGATACTGGCTTCAAATGTGGTGAGAGGGCAGCTCAACCTCAAGTAACATAGAAACCCACCTCCTGCATTGCTGGAGCCTTCGGAGTCTGCAGGAGCTCAGGATCAGCAGATGGTCAGTTACGTTATGGTGCCTGCAATCACAGGGGAGTGACTCCTTCACCCCAAGGGAGATACTTCTGTTGTCCTTGATGCTCCACAGGTCCTGCACAGAGCCTGTGGGGTGCGCAGGCACAGACGATGCTTTGGACGGAGAGGGAGACAAAGTCAGGCCCAGTCGAAGTCCAGCGAAGTCCAGAGTGTCCAGACAGTCAAAAGTCAGTGGTTTCTTGATCAGAATCTTGTCCACGTTGAATCTAGGGTCCTAAAGCCAGGTAAGCCATTTTGTACCCACGGGAGGGGGTTGGACAGATTCAGGGGACCTTCCCAGGGGAGGGTCAGGACAGTTGGGAGGATACTCCCATTTCTTTTGTCCAGTTTCATGCCAGAGCAGGAGCCAACAGCTCCCAGAACTGGTTTGAGCTGGACTATGCACAGGGACACCAAATGTGCCCCTCGTGCAGACTTTCAGGTACATTGGGAGTGCACCCACCCAGTTCCAATACACAAAATCCTGTCTGGGAGGCGGTCACACCTCCCTGTGACAGGATGCCTATTGTGCTGCCTTTCTCTGCTCGAGTTTGGCTCAGCAGCAGGAGGGCAGAAATGTGTCTCTGGTCGGCAGCAACCATTTTGTGCTGTCCGGGTCGAGAAGGCTGGTACCGGGAAGACCAGGTACCCCACGAAGCTTGCTTCTGAAGGGTGGAATCATACCTCCCACACTGGTTACCGGTGTGGTGGTATGATTGCAAGGTGTTTGATACCAAACACGACATGGTTTGTGGCAGCCGTTTTCGAGATAGCATTTTACGCGAGCATATAATGCACCTCTACTTATATGTCTGGCTGCGTCACCGACAACCCGGGAGAATGGTCTCCAAAGGCTGCAGGGGTGCCCTGCTCATGCATGGGAACCCTCTCATGTAAAACCCAGCACCCTGCCTTCAGGATTGTCAAGGCCTGCTATACGCGTAACTTGTTGGTTTCAAGTGTAGTGACTATAGATATAGTAAACCTATATCTAAAGTAAGTGGTACATGCACCATCTTACTCAGGCTGCAATGGCAGGCCTGTAGTTCCATTTTTCATGGCCTCTCATGGGTGGCATAATACATGATTCAGCCCATGGGAGGCCTCTGGGGTACCTATGCCCTGGGAACATGTGTACCATATACTAGGGGCTGATAAGGGTACCCCAGTATCCAATCTGGAGTGTACCTAAGTACATGGCATAACATTTTAGGGAGAAAGCAGATAGACTGGGGTCCTGATTAGCAGGATCCCAGTCAGAGTAGTCAAAAACAGTGTAACATCAAGCAAAAAGTGGGGATAACCATAAGAAGCAGATCCTACTTTCCTACACACATGTATTCTCATATGTGTCATACATTTGAAGATGCTTTACATATAAAACAGAAGTATACATATATTTGTATGCTTTTTTTTTATATATGGTGCACTACCAAAAGGTACAGACTCATGCATTCATGGTATCAGGAAGATGGTGAGACTTACAGCAGAAACATGTGAAGGGTTATTGCTTTGTTTTTGGCTATACTCAATACCTAACGATTGCCTCTTTCTGTATGTACCCTTCTTCCCTCTTTCTGCACCCCTCTTGAATGTTTCTGCACCTCTTTTGTCTGTTTCTGCAACTCTCTTGCCTCTTTCTGTACTTCTCTTGCCTCTTTCTGCAGCTCTGTTGCTTCTTTCTGAACCTCTCTTGCCTCTTTCTACACCGCTCTTGCCTCTTTCTGCACCCCTCTTGCCTCTTTCTGCACCTCTGTTGCTTGTTTGTGCACTTCTCTTGATTCGTTCTGAACCTCTCTTGCTTCTTTCTGTACCCCTGTTGCCTCTTTCTGCAACCTTCTTCCCTCTTTGTGCACCTCTGTTGCCTCTTTATGCACTTCTTTTGCTTCTTTCTGCACTAATCTTACCTCCTCCTACAGCCTTCTTGCCTCTTTCTGCATCTCTGTTGTTTCTTTCTGCAATGCTCGTGCTTCTTTCTGCACATCTCGTGTCAATTTCTGCACCCCTCTTGCCTACTTCTACACCTCTGTTGGTTCTTTCTGTACTGCTCTTCCTTCTTTATGTACCTCTTTTGCCTGTTTCTGCAACTCTCTTGCCTCTTTCTGCATCCATCTTGCCTCTTTCTGCACCTCTATTGCTTCTTTTTGTACTTCTCTTGCTTCTTTCTGCACCCTTCTTCTCTCTTTCTCCACCTCTCTTGTCTCTTTATGCACCCCTGTTCCCTTTTTCTGCACCTCTCTTGCCTGTTTCTGTAACTCTCATGCCTCTTTCTATAGTTCTCTTCCCTCCTTTTGCACCTCTGTTGCTTCTTTCTGCACATCTCTTGCAAATTTCTGCACCCCTCTTGCCTACTTCTGCACCTCTATTGGTTCTTTCTGCACTGCTTTTGCCTCTTTCTGCACCTCTGTTGCTTCTTTTTGCACTTCTCTTGCCTCTTTGTGCACCCCTCTTGTCTGTTTCTGCACCTCTGTTGATTCTTTCTGCACTGCTCTTGCTTCTTTTTGCACCTCTCTTGCAAATTTTGGCACTCCTCTTGCTTCTTTCAGCATACCTCTTTCTCTCTTCTCCACCTCTGTTGGTTCTTTCTGCACTACTCTTGTTTCTTTATACACCCCTCTTGCCTCTTTCTGCACCCCTCTCCCCTCTTTCTGTACCTCTCTTGCCTCTTTCTGCACCTCTGTTGCTTCTTTCAGATCTTCTCTTGTCTCTTTCTGTACCCCACTTGCCTCTTTCTGCACCTCTGTTGCTTCTTTCTGCACTTCTCTTGCTTCTTTCTGCACTTCTGTTACTCCTTCTGCACCCTCATGCCTCTTTCTACATCCTTCTTCTCTCTTTCTGTACTTCTCTTGCCTCTTCCTGCACCCCTGTTCCATTTTTCTGCACCTCTCTTGCCTGTTTCTGCAACTGTCTTGCCTCTTTCTGCAGTTGCCTTGTCTCCTTCTGCATCTCTGTTGCTTCTTTCTACACCTCTCCTGCAAATTTCTACACCTCTCTTTGCTCCTTCTGCACCCCTCTTGCCTCCTTCTGCACCTCTGTTGGTTCTTTCTGCATTGCTCTTGGATCTTTCTGCACCTCTTTTGCCTGTTTGTGCACTTCTCTTGCCTCCTTCTGCACCTCTGTTGCTTCTGTCTGCACTTCTCTAGCTTCTTACTTATTTATTTTGGCTATGTTCAATACCTTACTACTAGTAAAATGGCAAAGCAGCAGCACTAGAAAAGTAATGTTTAACATATGTTGGGTGAGGAATTAGTGATTATGATACTTTGTAAGAGTCTCTGGAAAAGTTCACTTGAAGTGCACTAAATAAATCTAAGTGTCTTTGAAATATGAAGTGCACTCTCTTAAGTTTTAAGGTCTTCATGGTCTTCTGATTGTGATATGTATGAACTTGCACATGTATTGTGATATGTCTTATACATCTGAACATACTACACATATAAAACACAGGTATACATCTGTTTGTATGTTTCTTTGATATATGATGCTACTAACAAAAGGTACAGACATATGCATGCATGCTTTTAGTGAAGATGGTGAGACTTACGGCAGAGACATGTGAAGGATTGCTGCTATATATTTGGCTAGGCGAACACCCTATGTAGTCATAGAATGATGAAGCAGCAGTACAAAAGTGAGGTTTAAGGCATATTAGGAGAAGAATTAGTTATAACGCTACTTTGTATGAGACTGTGGAAAGCTACACTTCAAGTATACCACATCATTTTCATTATCTGCTTCAAATGTGAAGAGCAATCTGGCAAGTTTTAAGGTCTGCATGGTGTTGTAACTAAGGTATATCTCTACTTGCAGATGTATTCTGATACGTATTATGCATCTGAAGATGCTAGACATATAAAACACAAGTATACATTTATTTGTATATAACTTTTATATATGATATTGCTGGCAAAAGGTACAGACATATGTATAAATGGTTTCCGGAATATGTTAAGACTTACAGCTAAGATATATGATAGGTGTGTCTCAGTGATTGCATGACTCCATGGGTAGTGCCTGGGTGACTGTATGAGTGCAAGGGTAGTGTCTGTATAATTGGAGGAGAGATTGGATACTGATTGACTGGTTGCATAAGTGCAGAGGTAGAGATTGTGTGCATGGATAAGTGCATGAATAGTCCCTGAATGCATAGATGAGTGTATAAATAGTGCCTACGTGAATGAATGAGTGCAACAGTAGTGTCTAGGTGATTGGATGAGTGCAAGGATAGTGGCTGGGTAATTGGAGAAGAGGATGAATAGTAACTGGCTGATTGCATGAGTGCATAGGTACTGCCTGGGTGATTTGATGAGTGCATCGGCAAATGGAATGAGTGCAGAAGTAGTGACTGAGTGCATGGATAACTGCATGGATAGTGCCTGAGTGATTACATGAGTGCAGGGGTAGTGCCTGGGAAATTGGAGGACTGCATGAGTACTGCCTGAGTGATTGAAGAAGTCCATAGCCAATGCCTGGGTGATTGCATGAGTGCATGGGTAGTACCTGGGTGATTGCATGAGTGCAAGGGTAGTGCCTGGATGATTGGAGAACTGCATGGGTAGTGCTTGGGTGATTGCATGAGTGCAGCGGTAGTGGCTGAGTGCATGTATGAGTGCATCGGTAGTGCCTCAGTGATTGCATCAGTGCATCAGTACTGCCTGGGTGATTGGAGGAGTGCAGGGGTAGTGCCTGGGTGATTGGAGAAGTTCATAGGTAGTGCCTGGGTGATTTTTTAAGTGCACAGGTAGCGCCTGGGTGATTGGAGGAGTGCATAGGTAGTGCCTTGGTGAATGGAGGAGTGCAGGGGTAGTGCCTGGGTTATTGAAAGAGTGCATAGGTAGTACCTGAGTGATTGCATGAGTGCAGGGGTAGTGCCTGGCTGATTGAAGGACTGCATACATAGTGCCTTAGTGCATGGATGAGTACATGGGTAGTGCCTGGGTCATTGGAGACTTACAGCTGAGACATGTGTTGAGGTTGCTGCTTTATATTTGACTACACCCAACATCCTGAGTAGTAGGAGAATAGTGAAATTGCAGCACAAAAGTGAGGTTTATGACATGGTGTACACTTTTGTACTACAGCTTCATCATTCTGTAACTGCTCAGGGTGTTGGGCCTACCCAAATATAAAGCATCAAACCTACACCTGAATCTATTATAAATCTCACCATATTCCTGAAAGCATGTATGCATGTGTCTGTACCTTCTACTATTACTACCATATATAATAGAAACATACAAATAGAGATATATCTCTCTTTTATACATGTAGCATCTTCAGATGCACAACACATATGAGAATACATATGCAACTAGAGAAATACATCAACCACACGACCATGCAGACCTTAAAACTTGACAGAATACACTTAACATTTCAACATTTCAAACGGACACTTATATTTATGTGGCATACTTCAAGTAAAGTTTTACATAGACTCTTATAAAGCACCATAATCACTAATTCCTCACCCAACATATCTTAAACATCACTTTCCTGCTCCTGCTGCTTTACCATTCTCCTACTACTCAGATGTACAGCCTAGCAAAATACAAAGCAACAACCCTTCACATATCTCTGTTGTACGTCTCCCCATATTTCAAAAAGCATGGATGCATGTGTCTGTACCTTTCCCTAGTGCCATCATATATAAAAGAAACAGACAAATAGATATATACCTGTATTTTATACATCTAACATCTTCAGATGCATAACACATATGAAAATACATCTGCAAGTACAGACATACCTCAATCACAAGATGATGCACACCTTAAAACGTAAGAAGCTGCACTTCTCATTTCAAGTAGAGACCTAAAATCATAAGGTGTATTTCAAGCATACCTTTCCACAGACAAATATAAACCAGTAACCCATCACATGTCTATGCTGTAAGTTTCACCATCTTCCTGAAAGCATGCATGCATATGTTTGTATGCCGCATAAATGTAAATGTCTATGTAGATATGTCTCTATTTACTCATGTATTCTGATATGTGTTATCCATCTCAAGATGGTACATGTGTAAAACACAAGTATAAATCTAGTTGTATGCCTCTTTTATGTGTGGTGCACTAGCAAAAGGTATAGACACATGCATGCATGGTTTCAGGAAGATGGTAAGACTTACAGCAGAGACATCTGAAAGGTTGCTCCTTTGTTTTTGGCTATGCTCAATACCTAACTACTAGTAGAATGGTAAAGCAGCAGCACCAGAAAAAGTAATGTTTAAGATATGTTGAGTGAAGAATTAGTGATTATGGTACTTTGTAAAAGTCTCTGGAAAAGTTCACTTGAAGTGTGCTGAGTAAATCTAGGCCTCTCTTTGGAATATGAAGTGCAGTCTCTCAAGTTTTAAGGTCTTCATGATCTTCTGATTGAGGTATGTATGTACTTGCACATGTATCGTGATATGTCTTATGTATCTGAAGATCCTAGACACATAAAACACAGGTATACATCTATTTGTATGTTTGTTTGATAGAGCATGCTACTAACAAAAGGTACAGACATGTGCATGCATGCTTTTAGAAAGATGGTAAGACTTACAGCAGAAACATCTGAAGGATTGCTGGTTTATATTTGGCTAGGCCCAACACCCTATGTAGTCATAGAATGGTGAAGCAGCAGCACAAAACTGAAGTTTAAGGCATGTTAGGAGATGGATTAGTCATTATGCTACTTTGTATAAGTCTGGGGAAAGCTAGACTTCAAAAATACCGCATCATTTTCATTATCTGCTTCAAATGTGAAGTACAGTCTGTCAGGTTTTAACGTCTGCATGGTGTTGTGACTAAGGAATGTCTCTACTTGCACATGTATTCTGATACGTATTATGCATCTAAAGATGTTAGACGTATAAAATAGAAGTATACATCTATTTGGATATTTCTTTCATATATGATGCTGCTACCAAAAGGAACAGACATATGCATGCATGCTTTCAGGAATATGGAGAGACTTACAGCTGAGTCATGTGATACATTGCTACTTTATATTTGGCTAGGCCCAACACCATAATTAGTCACAGAATGGTGAAGCTCCAGCACAAAAGTGATGTTTAAGATATGTTAGGAAACAGATTAGTGATTAACCTAGTTTGTATGAGTGTGTGGAAAGCTACACTTAAAGTACACCACATAAACGTAGTTGTCTTTTTCAAATATGAACTGCAGTCTCTCAAGTTTTAAGGTCTCCATGGTGTTCTGACTGAAGTATATCTCTGTTTACACATATATTCAGATATGTATTATCCATTTGAAGATGATAGATGTGTAAAACACAGATATACATCAATTTCCATAGTTGTTTTATATATGATGTCACTACCAAAAGGTACAGATACATACATGCATGCTTTTAGAAATATGGGGAGACTTACAGCAAAACATGTGAAGGGTTGCTGCTTTCCTTTTAGCTATTCTCAATACCTGAGTAGTAGTAGAATAGTGAAGCAGCAGCAGTAGAAAAGTGATGTTTAAGATAAGTTGGGTGAGAAATTAGTGATTATTGTACTTTGTAAAAGTCTGTGCAAAAGTTCACTTAGAGTATGCCACATAAATCTAGATGTGTGTTTGAAATGTGAAGTGCAGTCTGTCAAGTTTTAAACCCTTTATAATCTTGTGACTGAGGTATTTGTTAACTTGCACATGCATTTTGATACGTGTTATACATGTGAAATTGATAGACATATAAAAACAACTATACATCTATTTGTATATTACTTTTATATATGAAGTTGCTAGCAAAAGGTACAGACATGTGTATACATCGTTTCAGGAATATGGTGAGACAACACCTGACACATGTGATGGGCGTGCCTAAGTGATTGCATGATTCCATGGGTAGTGCCTGAGTGATTCTATGAGTGCAAGGGTAATGGCTAGGTATTTGAAGGAGAGGATGGATAGTGACTGGCTAATTGCATGAGTGCAGAGGTAGAACTTGAGTGCATGGATAAGTGCATGAATAGTGCCTGAATGCATAAATGAGTGCATGAATAGTGCGTAGGTGAACAGATGAGTGCAACAGTAGTGTCTAGGTGATTGTATGAGTGCAAGGGTAATGCCTGGGTGATTGCATGAGTGCAGGGGTAGTGCCTGGGTGATTGGAGGAGTGCATAGGTAGTGCCTGGGTGATTTTATAACTGCATGGATAGTGCCTGGGTTATTGCATGACTGCATAGGTAGTGCCTGGGTGATTGCATGAGTGCAGGGGTAGTGGCTGGGTGATTGGAGGAGTGCATAGGTAGTGCCTGGGTGATTTTATAACTGCATGGATAGTGCCTGGGTTATTAAAGGAGTGCATGCGTAGAGCATGAGTGATTGCATAAGTGCAAGGGTAGTGCCTGGCTGATTGAAGGACTGCATACATAGTGCCGCGGTGCATGGATGAGTGCATCAGTAGTGCCTGGGTGATTGGAGACTTACAGCTGAGACATGTGATGGGTTGCTGCTTTATATTTGACTACGCCCTAACATCCTGTGTAGTAGCAGAATAGTGAAATTGCAGCACAAAAGTGAGGTTTATGACATGGTGTACACTTTTGTACTACAGCTTCACCATTCTGTAACTACTCAGGGTGTTGGGCCTACCCAAATATAAAGCATCAAACCTACACATGAGTCTGTTATAAATCTCACCATATTCATGAAAGCATGTATGCCTGTGTCTGTACCTTTTACTAGTACTACCATATATAAAAGAAACATACAAATAGAGATATATCTATGTTTTATACATCTACCATCTTCAGATGCATATCACATATAACAATACATATGCAAGTAGAAACATACACCAATCACAAGAATATGCACACATTAAAATTTGAGAAACCGCACTTCACATTTCAAACAGACACCTACATTTATGCATCATACTTTAAATGTACCTTTTCACACCTTCACACAAACTAGCCTAATCACTAATCTGTTTCCTAACATGTCTTAAAACTCACTTTTGTGTTGCTGCTTCACCATTCTGCAACTACTTAGGATGTTGGGCCTAGCCAAATATAAAGCAGCAGTCTATTACATGACTCAGCTATCAAGTCTCACCATATTCCTGAAAGCATGCAATGCATATGTGTCTACCTTTTGAAATCATCATCATATATAAAAAAAATAAACAAATAGTCTGCACTTTATATTTGAAAGAGACACCTACGTTTCTGCTGTGTATTTCAAGTGTACCTTTCCCCAGACTCATAGAAAGTAGCCTAATCACTAATCCCTCTGCCAACATGTCTTAAAACTCACTTTTGTGCTGCAGCTTCTCCATTCTACGAATATAGGGCCTAGCCAAATATAAAACAGCAACCTATCACATGTCTCTACCATAACTCTAACCATATTCCTAAAAGCATGCATGCTTGTATCTGTACCTATTGCCAAAAGCATAACACATATCAGAATACATGTGCAAGTAGAAACATAACCACACTCACAAGACCATAAAGGCCTTAAAACTTGACAGACTATACGCAGCATTTCAAACACACACTTAGATTTATGCGGCATAGTCACCATAATCACTAATTCCTCTCCCAACATATCTTAAACATCAATTTTCTACTACTGCTGCTTCACTATTCTACTACTAATGAGGTATTAAGCATAGCTAACAGCAAAGCAACCTTCACTTATCTTTGTTGAAAGTCTCCCCATATTTCTAAAAGCATGTATGCATATATCTATACCTTTTCCTAGTATCATCATATATAAAAGAAACATACAAATAGATCTAGACCTGTATTTTATAAATCTAGCACCTTCAGATGCATAACACATATGAAAATACATCTGCAAGTACAGACATACCTCGGTCACAAAACCATGCAGATCTTAAAACTTAAGAAGCTGCACTTCTCATTTCAAATAGATACCTAAAATCATGTGATATATTTCAACCATACCTTTCAAGAGACTCATGCAAAATAGCCTAATCACTAATTCCTCTGCCAACATGTTTTAAACCACAGTTTTGAGCTGCAGCTTCACCATTCTGCAACTACTTATGCTATTGGACCTACACAAATATAAACTAGCAACCCTTCACATGTCTCTGCTGTAAGTCTCACCATATTTCTGAAAGCATGCATGCATATGTCTGTACCTTTTTCTAGCAGCATCATATATAAAAGAAATATACAAATAGATGCATACATGGGTTTTATACATCTAGCATCTTCAGATGCATAACACATATCAGAATATATCTCCTAGTAGAGACTTTCTTCAATCACAACACTATGCACACCTGAAAAATTAACAGAACACACTTCCCATTTCAAGCAAACACTAAAAATTATGTGGCATATTTAAACTGTACCTCTCTAGAGACTTATAAAAAGTAGCCTAATCACTAATACCTTATGTCAACATGTTTTAAACCACACTTTTGTGCTGCATCTTCACCATTCTACTACTACTCACTGTCTTGAGCCTACCACATACAAAGCAACAACACCTCTTTGTTATACATCATGCACCTTCAAATGTATAAGACGTATGAGAATACATATACAAGTAGAGACATACTTCAGTCACAAGTCCATGCACACCTTAAAACTTGACAGACTGCACTTCCAATTTGAAAGCGACACCTAAAATTATGTGGTATACTTCAATTGTACATTTCCAAACACTAATACAAACTACCATAATCACTAATCCATCTTCCAATATACACATATTACTATACACAATCTATTTCAAACAACATTTAAGTACAATAAAACAAACTACAATACACATCTCTACATTTAATAATATATTTCAAACATCACAGTTCTTGAACCATTTTAAAGTTAGGAAAATAAAGCTACTACATAATACACCTCACAAATTTATAACTGACCTTCCAAATAGTTTTGTAGAATATGAAATATCAGAAACTCATAAAAGATTTTCTTATACACACAATCAATGTAATGCACCACTCTCAACAAGGTAAAACCAGTAATGGCAAACTTTCCGTCTCTTTCTCCAACCAAATAAATGTAAGTAACAAATCACATTGCTTCCTACATTATTTCAAATTGTAAAACACATTTCTATTGGTTAGACATATTAACCCTTTCCAACTGTCTTCTAAAAGTGCCCAAACCGGTTCTGTAATTTTCTGGAGTCGCGACTCCACCGTGTACCATCGCGATGGAGCCGCGAATCCATACAGGACTTCAAAAATATATTACTAATGATACTAGCACTATTTTTTAAGAACACAAACTTCTAAACATAGTACTGATTTGGGAAATCTTACTTTAATAACATATCACTTATATATAAATTACAATTCCATATTTTAAAACCACAGATAAGATTCAACCCTTCCCCCATTCTGCTTAATCCCAGTTTCCATAGTAACAGTTTCTGCAACATTCAACTGAAGAGGCAGGTCACAAGTTCACAATATTTTCAAGTTCAGCACACAAGGTTACAAATGCAAACAGCAGGTGTGGTTGACGTTTGCAAAATATTACCTTATCCTATCTACTGTATACCTTTCAAACATTTTTTAAAGACCAATAAGAAACATCCTTTTTAAAGAAAGTAACATGCACCCTATTTTTGAGTGTACAATGTTCATAAACAGTCACTCAGTTATCTGCTTTTTAAAAAGCAGCATCTTGTCCACCATTTTAGATACCTCTCATTCTACCACCTGACTACCTCAGCTACAGACATCTTTTCATTACTTCCAGGCATCCCTTCAAGATGCTTACAGTATGGATTGTTGGGCACAGCTATGTTTTCTGGTGCAAAATATATGCTGATCGCAGAGGTATTGACAAAGACCTAGCTTTGCAAAATGTGGATATTAAATGGATTGTTAACCACGACAAGAGCTGCTCCTAGTATGGTGACCACTATGAAGTTATGGTTATACCGTAGTGTAAGCGGTTAGGGGACAATAATTTTCCCCATACACCGTCCATTGATTTTAATATCATATAGTTACCAATCACATTAAAAACACAAATTGATAACTATAATGATTTTTACTCTCACTCACTTTTTCACGGGCCCCCACTTAGTTTAGAAGTGCATCCCTGTCATCAGGTGTATGCCCGCCCTCTATCAAACCAAGGTTTTAGAGGGCGAGGACTGGCCGATGATGAAGCATGACACCAGGTGGTGTGTGAGACCAGTCCGTCACATTTTTTGAGATGCCTTCACTCACAATATAACCATAACTTCATAGTGGTCACCATACTAGGAGCAGCTCTTGTTGTGGTTAACATTTATTGTTGGAGGCTGCTAGCTCCTAGAACCCCGCGCCTCTTGTTCCCATCTCCACGCATAGTGGAGCTCATGTGTGAGTATATTAAATGGATTGCACAGAGAGGATTAAAGTGGCTCCAATTGATGCCTTTGGTTAAAACTTTTTGTATCTCCAACCCCCTGACCTTATGATTGTGCACTGTGGTGGCAATGACCTAAGCACATTGACTGGGGTAGGTCTGGAAATGCTAATGAAGGACACCTTTGCACAATTGATGTTGCTTTTACCTCAAACTGTCTTTGTATATTCTAATATATGCCAAAGACAGAAATGGAAGTGGTCAAATCAATTCTGTCCACAGATTGAGAAAGCTAGAAAGAATGTCAATAAAGCTGTTTCTGCTTACCTCACCGACTATAGGATGGGCTCCATCTATAACAACAATCTACGTTTTGATATGGATGACATCTACAGAAGTGATGGAGTACACTTCACAGATCATGGGAACAGAATCTTTCTCAACAACCTAAAGCTGTGCATCCGCACTTACATGTAGCTACAGCAAACTCATAATGAAAACAAGGGCTCTTTTTAGAGCCACCCTATAACACAATGGTGACTAAACTTTTTTTACACATACATTTTTTAACAAATTTTTTGTGGATTCGCCCACCCGCCTCGAATCTGCAAAAGCATGAATTCAATGTACTACAACACAATACACTTTTCAGGTTTAACTATTAATTTTTAATTTTATATATTTTTACTAACTCTATCAATTTTAATCTTATCATTAACTTCAATCACACTACCTCTTTAAAACAACTTCACAAATACAGCACTACCTTCTAAATTATATACTACTAAATTATTTATTTGAGGTGGATTTGCGAATCCAAAGCGACGTTACACGGGGGGGCCTCGCTGAGAGCCGCGTTGGGGTTGCGACTCCAAAATAGAAAGAAAAAAAAACGCCCCACTTCCATTATTCGGTGTTCGCCCCAGGGACCCCATCCCCTGGGGCATTACCTCTGCTATTATTAAAAAAAAATAAGGGACGAGGGCCACGTGGCCCCCTTCCCTGGGCCACTATTGGCCCATGGGACCCCATTCCTCAGGGCCTGGCCAGCATTTATTTATTTATTTAATTTTGGAGGGGGGCCCCCCTTCTGAGGTCATTAATGGCCCCAGGGACCCCATCCCCCGGGCGCATTGCCTCTCATTTATTTAAAAAAAAAAAAAAATAGTACGGAAGGGGGGCTGTGTGGCCCCCCCTTCCCTGGGCCACTATTGGCCCCGGGGACCCTATCCCCCGGGGCCTGGCCAGCATTTATTTGTTTTTTTAATTTTGGAGGGGGGGCCTCGTGGCCCCCCTCCTGAGGCCAATAATGGCCCCGGGGACCCCATCTCCCGGGGCCTGGCCAGCATTTATTAATTATTTTAATTTTGGAGGGGGGCCGCGTGGCCCCCCTCCTGAGGCCAATAATGGCCCCGGGGACTCCATCCCCCGGGCGCATTGCCTCTTTTCAATAAAAAAAAAAAAATAGTACAGGAGGGGGCTTTGTGGCCCCCCTTCCCTGGGCCACTATTGGCCCCGGGGACCCCATCCCCTGGGGCCTGGCCTCAACGTTGGGGACCACGGTGGGAGCCCCAATGCCCCCACAGTCCCAGCCGGCTCCCCGCCACCTGCGGGAGCCAGCATTGCTTTTGGACAAGGGGAGCTGCTGACATGCAGCTCCCCTTGTCCAAAAGCAATCTGCTTCGCTTCATGGAAGCGAAAGCAGGTTTTCTGCTCTCACTTCCATGAAGCGAAGCAGAGTTTGCAATGACAGGGCGGGAGCCGTGCTCCCGCCCTGTCATTGCAAACTGCAATGTCCCAGGGTAGGCACCCCAGGACATTGCCGGAGCCGGCCCTCGGGGGTGGTGGTCCCCAGGGCCATTAAGGGCTCCAGGAGGGGGGCTGCGCAGCCCCCCTCCCTTCGTGTGCAAAGCCCTGGGGAGGTGGTGGTCCCCAGGGCTGGGGGTCCGCAAAGGACCCCCAAACTTAATATATAAATGCCCTGGGGAGGTGGTGGTCCCCTGGGTAGTGTGGGGTGGGAGCAAGAGCCCCCCCACACTTATTTTTTTAATTATTGAAGCCCCAGGGAGGCGGTGGTCCCCAAGGCTTGGGGGGGGGCCCGCAAGGCCCCCCCACACATAATAGCAATGCCCCATGGAGGTGGCAGTCCCCGGGGCAACATAGTGGAGGCACGCCTTTAATTTTTTTTTAAAAAGCCCCGGCAGGGCCCCTGCATAAATATTAACAAATACCCCCGGGACCTGGCCCACCGGGGGCTCATTAAAACGGAGCACGGGAGACCGCGCTTTGCTTTTTTTTATTTTCTTGGTGGGATTCGCACACCCAGCGCGACTTCCGCCAATAAAAAAAAAAATGCTTTTTTTTTGGCAGGGACCCCCTGACCAGGCCTAGGGCGTCAGGGTGTTTCTACCCTGCCCCCTTTCCTTCATTTAAAACCTTTTTTACCTCTTTCTTGTGACTCGTTTCAACCCAGTCACAAAATGGCTGCCAACACATATTGGTTTGGAGTGTTGGCAGCCAATCAGAATAAAGCTGATGCTCGGGAGGGTTCCCGAATCCTCCTCGGCCACCAGATATCGATATTTTTTATTTTTTTATTTCTCAGGAACTACTAAATGGATTTACACCATTTAAAAAAGCACGCTTTCTGAACCAAGAGTTACCCTTTTGCCAAATTTGGTGTAATTCTGTTTGGCAGTTCGGGCTGTAGCAATGTCTAAAGTTGCCTATGGAAATTAACATGGGAAAAACGCGTTTTGGGACCCCCCTTTTTCTCGGCCTCCGTTTGACGAATCACCCCGAAACTTTCAAGACAGGAGCTGACCAGAGCACCCCATTAGTTTTGAAAATTTCGCGAAGATTCGTCAAACGGCGCCAAAGATATTGGCAAATCAAAAAACGCTTTTCCTATGGAAACTAGGTTGTAACTATAACTACCTACTGGAAACCGCCAGTAGGTAATATACATATATATATATATATATATATATATATATATATATATATATATATATATATATATATATATATATATATATATATATATATATATATATAACTGAGTAGACATAGTTAGAAATGTGTTTCCATAAAATGCAAAAACGAAGCAGAGAACTCTGGGTAGTTCTCAAGTTTAGGTGGAAAGCAGCTCCTGTATAGAGCACCCTCAACACCAGTGATACTCTAGAACGGCTCACTTCAAATGTCTGTTTTTCTATCAAAGTCTTTAAGCATAGGATTAGAACAGTGCTATCCACGCCGGGATGGAAAGGGACAAAGTCTTTTGCCATTTCTGCAGCAAAGTCTTTAAGCATAGGACTAGCACAGTGCTGTCCATGCCGATCTGTAAAATGACAAAAGCCTTTTACCACAACAGGCACAGTATTACAGCTTTGAATTGGTAAAATACCAATCAACCCACCCTGAAATTAATAAAAGCAACCCCTGACACGTGTTTCGCTCTCATTAGAGCTCTTCAGAGAGGTATAGCTTTGCCGGACACAAAGGAACACCCAGTATAAGTCAAAACAATACCCTTTCAGGCATAGAGTGACGCATAAATTATGCAAAAAAGAAGCAGAGAACTTTGGGTAGTTCTCAAGTGTAGGTGGAAAGCAGCTCCTGTATAGAGCACCCTCAACACCAGCGACACTCTAAATCTGCTCACTTCAAATGTCTGCTTTTCTATCAAAGTCTTTAAGCATAGGATTAGCACAGTGCCATCCACGCAGAGATAGAAAGGGACAAAGTCTTTTGCTATTTCTACAGCAAAGTCTTTAAGCATAGGACTAGCACAGTGCTGTCCTATGCTTAAAGACTTTGATAGAAAAGCAGATGTTTGAGGTGAGCAGATCTAGAGTATCGCTGTTGTTGAGGGTGCTCTATGCAGGAGCTGCTTTCCACCTAAACTTGAGAACTACCCAGAGTTCTCTGCTTCTTTTTGCATAATCTATGTGTCACTCTATGCCTGAAAGGGTATTGTTTTGACATATATATATATATATATATATATATATATATATATATATATATATATATATATATATATATATACCTACTAGCGGTCGCCAGTAGGTAGTTATAGTTAGGACCTTGTTTCTATTCAAAAAGCTTTTTTTCTTTTGCCAATATCTTTGGCGCCGGTTGACGAATCTTCGCGAACTTTCCAAAACTAATGGTTCACTCAGGTCAGCTCC